>JAQPPZ010001830.1:80000-773207 GCA_028583015.1 Wollemia nobilis | reverse complement strand
TAATAATAATAATGATAATAATACAGAGTTAATGAGCAAGATCTACTTGAAAATTATGGGGAAAACATGTATTGGTAGAGGGAATGGATATAATTTAATTTATTATGTTGCTTTTGGCATAACTCAGATGCATAAATATAATGAATTTCACAACTAAACCATATAATTTAGTTCTTTCTATTGCTTTTTTCATAACTCGTATGCATGAATGTAATGAATTTTACAAGGAATGTTACTATTATTGTTAAAAGTGGGTAGGACAAGTTGCAAATTGATTTCTTCTGTTGTTTGTTATTGTAAGTAATAAGTGAGATTTACCTACATTTCAGTAGGGGATCCTTTTATTTGCATTTTTTCTGTTGTCAGTACAATTGGTATATTTTTCCAGTCTTTTATATTGTTATTGTTTTTGTTATTCAACTATTTTATTACATTGTTTGACAAAAGAGATACCTATAACTTATGGGGAAAACAAACATTGATAGAGGGAATGGGTATAATTTAACTCCTTTTGTTGCTTTTTTCATAACTTAGATGCATGAATGTAATGAATTTTACAACCAAACCATATAATTTAATTCCTTTTATTGCTTTTGTCATAACTCAGATGCATAAATGTAATGAATGTATCGAATTTTACTAGGACTATTACCGTTTCTGTTAAAAGTGGGCAGGACTTGTTGCAAATTGATTTCTTCTATTGTTTGTTCTTATCAGTAATAAATAATATTTAACTACATTTCAATAGGGGATTCTTTTTATTTGTACTTTGCCTATTGTCAATACAATTGGTATAATTTTTCTAGTCTTTTATATTGCTGTTGTTTTTGTTGTTCAACTATTTTATTACATAGTTTGACAAAAGATATCTAACTAAAATTTATGAAGAAAATAGACATTGATAGAGGGGATGGGTATAATTTAATTTCTTCTATTGTTTTTGTAATAACTTAGATGCATGAATGTAATGAATTTTACAACCAAACCATATAATTTAATTCCTTCTTTTGCTTTTATCATAACTCAGATGCATGAATGTAATGAATTTTACTAGGACTGTTATTGTTACTGTTAAAAGTGGGTAAGACAAGTTGCAAATTAATTTATTCTATTGCTTGTTCTTGTCAATAATAAGTGAGATTTACCTACATTTTAGTAGGGGATCCTTTTTATTTATAATTTTCCTATTGTCAATACAATTGGTATAATTTTTCCAGTATTTTATATTGTTGTTTTTGTTACTCAACTATATTATTATATTGTTTGAAAAAACAAGGATGTCATACATACTAATATTTGAGCGTATTTATTTGTTGTTTTGTTTATTTCAATCCTTAATTGGTTGGACAACCCTTGTGATTTTTTTTTATTTCTAATAGTTACTTTATCTATACCATAAACATTTAAATATGAACCCATTATTTTCATACAAATGCAATAAATATGTTTTGAGACAAACATTTATATTACATGCATTAGTATATCAGTTTTCTTAATGTTTTGACATAATTTTATAGATTGGAGGTTGAGGCATAAGATACAAGTTGTATGCTTAGGTAAGGATCCATAGTCTTTCGATTTAATTTTAATGGACAATAGTGTCAACCGTGAGTGGTTATTCTATTAGCATGGCCTCAGATTGATATTTTTTATCTTTGAATTGGGTATCTCTCTGGTAAAGTGATTATTTCCTATATTTGAATTAGCAACAATCTCTAATTTTGGTTGTCAATCTTTCCCTTAGGGGCACCCTTTCCTACATTTGCTATTTAGCATTAGCAGAGTAACATGTACACCACCTATATATTGGAGGTTGAGGCATGAGATTCAATTTGTATGCTTAGGTAAGGATGCATAGTCTTTGTATTTACCTTTAATAGACAATACTGTCAACCATGAGAAGTTATTCTACTATCATGGACTCAAATTTGTTAGCACCATTTTACTTCATCGCTTTTGTAAAAATGTCTTCAAAACTCATCTCCTCAAATAGAAGACATCATAAATCTATGCATACTTATTCATTATTGCATGTTTAATTTGATAACATATTGCTTTATGATTGTTTCTAACCTGTTGTATATATGTTTGATTTTTGGAACATAAATATTTAATGGCGTTGCAACTAACCTTTTTTTAGATTTTTGTTCTTCTTTCTTAATCATATTTTTCACAACAATGTTATCATAGATCTCTTCAGACCTACTGGTGTTTTCTCCAAATATTGACATAAATGACCCTAAAGGTGTGTCATCTATATCTATGTTCATGTGTGCATGTTGGACTGTGTATGTGCTATTTGATGAGGAAGCAATCTTCATTTGTGATGCTCTAAAAAAATTTGTAGTTGAAAGCATTGATGTAATAATAACTAATGCTAATGGAGACATATTTAACAATGGCTCTTTCTTTTGTTCTAAAACTAGTTCTTTTCTTTCAATTGACTCTTTTAGTTTTTGTTTAGCTAAGGGTTATGTAGACATTAAAATTTTACTATATTGAAGAGATTACCTAACTGGACTCTTCTAGACCACATGACCCACTTTGGGTAGCCTCAAGAATAAAATAGTGGTTCTTACCACTCAAATATGATACATTTCCCTAAGTATTTGGGGTCGTCCTACCCTAAGATGGCCTCCAATTTGGGGTTGTCTCACCCTGAGATGACTTCTAATTTAGAATTATCTCACCCCAAAACGACCGTAGGAAATTTTTATCAAAAGTTATGTGAGACCCAGTTGACACCTAAAACTACTAATTGGATCCTACGCATGTTCTCGCTTCATGATTTAGCACCCTGCATGGGCCAAAATAGAAAAAACACATGCATCTATCAAATTTCATGAGATTTTGGAAAAGCATTCGCTTTTCTTAATACGAACTACCTCTACTTTTTCATGTAAGGGATTTTTATATTATTGGATTCTATTTTCGAGAAGTCTATATAATAGTACTCACCTCTCCAATTTAATGGCTAGATTTTATTATCCATCTAATATAAATAATTCATGCATACTTGTGATCTCTTGAGCTCTAAGTTTTTAGTGTTTAAGATTTCAAGCAATGAAGTGTTGCCCATTTTTTGATCCTCCAAGTTATTTTGCTTCCATGATGCTAGGTTGTTGTGAAGGATAAGAGACAGTAGTACTTATAGTAGTTTATGCAAGGGAATACCCTCATTTTTATGACCAGATCAATCCAAAAATTCACTGCAATAACACACTCAATCCATTTACAAGACCACAAATCAAATTCAAAAATCAATCTCGACTTGACCTCAAAAATACAGTCACTAAACATCGGTTACCTTGATCTGAGATGACCCACAGACAAGGCCATCCTATCCTGAGATGGCCTCTGGTAGAGATTATTTTATTTGCTTTCTTCTTTAAGTAGGGTTTAGCATAGCACATTTCCTGCTTATTACAGTAGTTTATATTTATGTCCATGCATTTGATTCGGTTTTATTTTAGTAATTTTTATCATTACAAAGAGACCCATCTCAAAGGGCCCTACACATGCTATAAACTATTTATTTTCCTTGTGTGTAGATTACAAGTTTCCACAAGCATAAAGAAATGTAAAAATTTGGCATTGAGCCCTAACCAGCAGTTATAATAGCCCGCTCCAACACTTGTGATTGTGAGAAGGCCTTGTAGAGTGTGCCAAAATTTATTTAGAAATGGATAAAACCCTCGTTTATTGTAATGATTAAGGGGACATCAGTATAGCATAGGGGAGAGTATTTTCGAAGGGGGAAGGTGATTTGGGAGGTTTGGAGATGTATTCTAATGTGGTATAACGAATTTTTCCCAAATAATACAACTTGTATGATTTGCCTTGTACAATTTATAAAAGATTCAAATATGCTTATACGATCACCAAATCGTACAACTTGTACGATCCAAATTGTAAAATACAACCTGTATGATTTACCACTTAGTCAATTCATTGAAAGTTGTTTTGCAACTCAAATCAATCAATTTTCTAATTGATTTCACCAAAACATTAGTTTTCCATATTTGGTAAGTTCTAACCATGATTTTTATTTCCAAATTAGGCAAACAATTAGTTTTACGGTTTGGTGGTTAGGATGTATGATTTCACCAAACCCTTATTGAATCCTCCATTCATAGATTTGCCAATTTGTATCACAACTCTCTTAGGGTAAGTTTGGTAATGTTCTCCTATTGCAATTGCCAACTTTTCCTCCAACATGTAAACTCTAATTCAGTGCCAATAAATTATTATCATCATCAATGTTTCCAAAAATCATACAACTATCATAATATGTTTCAATACAATAATATTCACCCATAAATCAATTGTCTATCAACACATTGAGTTATCAATTCATCAATAAGGTAATTTTTTTGTATCTTTACTATTCTAACACAATATCCTGGCCATACTTGCACATAATACACTATGATTCTACCATTCACATACACAATGGAATTCACATAACTCACAACTTGCAATGCTATTCTCATTAATATGGCTAAATCTATACCATTACCATGAACAGGAAATAACTAACATAAGTTGTACTATGATGAACAACAATCTATGTACTAACATGAACAACCATCAAAATTGAATGGGGGTCCTTATAATGCTTACCCAAGACATTCCAAAGTGCTTCCTAAGACAACCACTATTTACAACTACCATATCCATAACAAGAAAATTTCATTAAGGTATTCCTAAGTTTAATTTTATTATTATCAAATTCACCTTAAATGCACATTTCATCTAATTTCACTTTAATTTCTAATTGCACTTTTTATAACTTTGTACAATTACACCCAATTGTACGTTTTCTAACTTCACAATTGTACAATTAGATAAAACCTCACATGTGTACATTTTAACAAACCATACATCTAACAAAATTGACAATTAGAAAAATTGTGCAAATCCAATGTTTACTTCTTCTTTTAGAAGGTGTATTTGATGCCTACATCTGCCCTCCCCTTTACATTCGGTGGTGTCCTCACTGACTCAGTTTTATTTACTTTGGTCGACTATTCATGTTGGAAATCCTCAAGGTGGATATGAAGAGCTACCCATTCGTTTTACAACCTAGCTATATGATGATTAAGTTCCATAGCCTTTAGCCCATACTTATTGACCTTCTCTTCTGTAATATTCAAGAATTGGGCTAACTCCTCTCACTTGGATGCTTCCTTGCATATTTTCTCTATCAATGCAACTTCCATGCAAGTTGCTATGACTAACTCCTCATTCTTATCTGTAATGACCTTAAGTAACTAATGTATGTCAACTTCACAAGTTGAAATATGCTCATCCTTAGCCTAAAGTCGAGCCTTATGATCCAATATCTTTTCATTGTAGCATTTGACATTTGTGGCCATCTCCTCGATCTTATGATCCTTCTATTGCAGTTGTTCCTCATTTGCCTTCAACTGGACTTCTTATTTAGCCAACTGTTCTTTCTATGCTATTGGCTATGCTTCTAACTACTTTGTGCGCTCTTTCACTTGTTGGATCACAAGCTACTTATCCTACTCCTATGAGCGTAGCTTATCTTCGTAAGCCATCTTAATGTCATTCCATTCAACTTTTATTTTTCAATATTTCTTTAGCATCGATCTTGCTGCATTCTAGTTCTTCTTCAATTATACCCATTTCTTTTTGAGTAGCCTCCACTTCCTCCTTTTGTGCTTTGTTGTCTTGGTAAATGTGTTCAAGACCCAAAATTATCCACTCAATCCAATGTGTCAGGAAATTCAATTTTTGTAAGGTGAAGACTAATTCAAAAGGTGCCCTTCAAAATTTTGTATCCAGTGTATTCAATGGATAGCTCTAGCATGTTGTCTGATCCAAATACACTCATGAATATGCCCTATAATTGGTCTTCACTCCATACGATAAATCTATAATTCCCAACATTGTTTTGACCTTTCCCCTCGATAACTACCACAGGTTTTTTGTGTGAATTTGAGCTATTTTTTCTGGTATGCTCTTCACTACACACCCACTCCATGAAATTCTACAATTCAGTGGAGGTTTGCTCCCTCTACTTATTAGTTGTCCCACACCACAAATAATAAATTGTAATCTAGCACTAGCAAACATCTCGCTAACTTGTTATAAAAAGTGCTCTACCTATCCATCTGTGTCTTCTCCATAATTATTTGAAACACCAAATTGAGGTAATTCGAGCAAAAAGCATGTATAAAGGCTCTCATCCTTATCCTAGGGAGGATTTTGTTCCTCCTCTTCCTCCTATAGAATGGAACTTTATCAAGTTTCTTTGATTACACCAGATGCATTCCCTTCTTGTAGTAAAATTGATGCTACAGTTTTTCCTACCTCTTCTTATTTATATGGCCTGACTTATTCCATGTTGATGGTCTCCTTGAGTAGCTGATACTCTACCATAGGTGCCTAAGATTCCTCTTGTGGGTTAAGCAAGTCCTCCTACTGAGTTTCTACCAACCCTTCGATCTATGAGATCACTTGTACTTCTCTCACTACTGCAACTATCAGAGTTGGATCAAACCAATCTTGTGGTTTTTGTGTGCTTGCCTTATCATGTTGACTGTTTCCACCCCACATGATAATATTTATCTTCTTATTTACCTTAGACTCCTCTAGTGGTGCTACCATCACTATTTTTGCTTTTATTTCTAGTCATTTTATTGTGGGTTCCTGCAAGATTTTGGATGAATATAAAAAATCA
Source organism: Wollemia nobilis (assembly GCA_028583015.1). Classification (NCBI taxonomy): domain Eukaryota; kingdom Viridiplantae; phylum Streptophyta; class Pinopsida; order Araucariales; family Araucariaceae; genus Wollemia; species Wollemia nobilis. Next base: position 766,498 of record JAQPPZ010001830.1, on the reverse strand, counting down.
AAATCAGTGGTCTGAAGAAATACAGGAGATCCCATCACTTCTCCCATTTGTCCTATGCCACCAGGCACACTGATATTCATAAAATCTAAATCTTCCAAATCCAAGTGCATCTCATCTAGATTTTTAGGCATAGAGTCAGGTTGCTCCTTCTACACTGAAGTCTGCTCAATCTTCTATCACTCCCACTGCTTATGCATTCTAATTTACATTGGATTGGATGTCGGTGCTACTACCTACTCCCCTTCTTGAGATAGTGGCTGCTCCTACAACCTTTGTTCAAGTACCTGCTACTCCAAAGTAGGTTTAAGTTGTCTTCATTGCTTCCTTTGAGGATGGACTTCCTAATTTGATTAAGTCTCTTCCATCATCAAAGATTCTAGTTTCTTTGTTGTTTTATTTGATCGAGGTTTCTTTGAAGTCACTTTTCAAAGAGGTATGATATTTGTCCATCATAGTATAGTGGGCTGATCTAGCGATAATTCATGAGGCGGTGTCAAGCCTAGAAACTGAATGCCTATTTGGAACACTACATCCAACATGACAACACTAGCATGAAAGGTCATGGCAAAGGTCTTTGTCCTTTTGGCCAATAGCATTCGAATTATTTTCTCCAAATAGGTTTCCCAATAATACTTAAATCTATGGGTGATGCCCTTCACATACTGTGCCATCGATATTAGCATATCTAAAGATTGTGTTGCTCTTGATAAGAGAGCCATGACTACATACATTGCACAAGCAAGTTCATCTATCTTCAACTGGCTCTTCTTGATTCTTCGATTTCCAAAACCAAAAATCTTAGCCACTGCTGGAGACTTCACTTGTGTGAGCATAGTAATCAGCCTGTGGGCCATAATTTGATCTACCATATTCTTCAAAATAGGTCGTCCTTCCTTAGGTAATCTAAATATCCTTTGAAAAGTCACGACCAAGAATTCCACCATAATATGTCAATTATTCACCTGCACATAGGTGTGATTCTTATTGGGTTTGTATTATTGTATGATTTGTAATAAGTATTCATTATAGAATACTTTATCCTGAGGTGTGATCTGTGCCAATACACAGACTCTGACTAACCAATTTTACCCTTAATGGATGCTTAGAATCATAATTTTCCCACCACTTTCGACAAAAATCTGCTATCGACTGTCCAAAAGTGATATCCTTGATATCCACTTGTTATTCTTCCTCCTCACTAAGCAATTATTCTTGATCCTTTAGGGTAATATCTTGATGAACTTCACTACGAAGTTCCCATCAGTGTGCTCTTGGTGGTTCCATCATCTCTCTCTAACATTGCAACGGTGCTCTTCCTCTACCACCATGCCAACCTTGATGATCTCTCCATGGCATGTACCCTCTTCTTCCCCAAATATGGTAGCCACTTCTCCCTTGTGGATGATACTCTTACCCTTGATATTGTATTAGGTAGGTCTTGTTTGTTCACCTAGGTTGTGAATCTCTCTGGTGTAATGGGACTAGTGAGCCATACAACTTGTATTCCACTCTGCAATTCAAGATAATTTTAATACAAATAGCTCAAAAAAATTTTATAGCTACACCCAAATTGTATAGATACATATGGAAATTGTACACTACTTTCCCAAATTGTACATATATATTTTGAAATTGTACACTTCTCCAGATCATATAGTGAAGCTTAAAATCGTACAACTGCACCCGATTCTGTACAACTTCACAAAAAAGTACAAATTGAGCTTAAAATCATATAATTTCATCTAAAAATCATACAATCAGCTCCAAATCATACAAGGGTGCTTTACTTCCATACAATTGCATCAAAATCTATATGATTACATTAAAAATTCATATAGTGGCTTTCAAAATGCACAAATCGGGTCCCAATTTGCCTTGAAATCGTACTCTCTTTCCAAATCATACAATGTTGCATCCAAATAATAAAAGGTGCTTTGCAGACCTGCACTTAGCCAAAAAATTATGTTTTTTTCAGATTTGTATTATTTTTATGGTGTCTTTCTATCGGTAGTGTGCAATTCTCCTTTCTGGTGTAATTATAGTTTACTTATGCAATTTTCTTTTAGATTGGTACAATCCCTCAATAGTACGAATGCTTGTGGTAATATGACAATCTTATGTATGGCCTATTACTTAATATTCCTCCATATGCAAATATTGAGACGTTTTTATCTTTCCATCGATCAATTTTCCATGCACTACAGTTTGCAACTTTTCCCTCTATTTTGCTTTTTTTTTAAAACTCAAATCCTAGCAATGTTTCTCTCCCCTTAGGGTTTTATTTGGCACCCTTATATCTCAAAAACTTGTTGTATTAGCATGATTTTCCACCTACAACATGTTTTTTGTAATAATTCTAGGTTTTAAGAGTGAAAACCCTAACTTTTTTTCGATTTTCTCCAATTTTGGTAGGTTTTTTTGAAAATAAGAAGATTCAACTGGTGTAAAGTCATGATAGGTTAATAAAATTCAGTTAATTGGTGATTTTTCTATACCCATGTGGAAGAAAAATTATCAATTACACCCTCGCTCCCAAATTACTTCAAAAGTACTATCATTGATGTACGATTTGCTAAGTTGGTGAAAATATTCTACATGGAGCTTGCTTTTTAAACCCTAACATCCTTTTGCATGAAATTTCACCACCTCAATCATCCTTGCATGGGTTTTTAACATTTTTTATGAATTATTACCAACTCACCCCCCTTTTTGCATGTATTTTTATCTTTTCTTGGTTGTTTGTCTTTTTATTGCCTTTTAAATATTTTATTCTTTTATTTTTATTTTCTTTTCTTTTATTTATTAATTTTTTAGAAAGGGCCACCATTTCTAGTTTTTAACCACCTTCCATCTTAATTGCATCTCAAGGGATTTTCACAATTAAGATATTTTTCTATTTTTTTTCAATTACCTTATTTGTCACTTACCTCCTAGGAAATCGTACAGTGACATTCACTTGTACGATCCCTTATATTGACATATTATTGGGGAATTATTCCACCTCATTTTGCACAATCGTACGATTGGGATATAATCAATTATTTGTACAATTCACTCCTTATGGTGGGTTCCCTCTCTATTCTAAAATCGTACTAGTGTCATTTGTACGATTTGGCCCTACTTGCTATCCCATTGTACAATTTGGAATCATACAAGTGTCGATGTTATTTGTATAGTTTGGGTTTGTGCAATTACAAATTATATAATTTTGTAATTGCACCATGTCCTTCTTGCAAAGCATACTCTTCCTTGACCAGCAAGTCCTATACCGCACACTTGTATTCCACAACCTTGTCCTCTCACTGAGGTGAACCTCTACCTGCTTATATCCTTCTAGGTCTTGGTCGATGTATGGGTGGTCACCCCAATAAATATCTTCTTGTGAGATTTACTACTTGTCCCCCTAGTACATAAAGACCATGTGCATTCCTAGTCCAATTCAAACATGTGAGTGGTGTATCCCTAGGCCATATTGGAGTAGGAGGTCAAATCCTTCCCCTCCTACCTTTAGGTGATCGCAATCCTCCTCTCTGACCTATCTGCTATCCTATGGGACTTGGGGTTCTTTGTGGTCGATCCTCTTGTTGACTAGGTTCCCCTCTTTCCCAAGTGCTTGGAGTTACCTCCACCAACTCTACATTGGCTATGTGCCCATCCATTCTTGGTTCTTGTGGTACCAATCATTGTAATGCTCTTACCCAATGATGTGCACACATTATTCATTTTATCCAATATATTTCTTCAAAGTGATATTGTGGGGAACAATTTACCAAGGTTTCTCTATAGTCATCTAAAAAATTAAACTTTGTACTTGAGTCATTACGACTATCTACTCCTTGTGCTGACCACTCCATTGGTAATTCCCTTATTTTTTGGAGTCATCTAACTTCCCTCCTTTTCCTTCTCAATTGTTGATAGGCTATCTCATAGGCATCTAGATCTGGTTGAGCATGGAGTGCTTCTGGTTGTGCTAAGAGATCATCACTACCACTCTCTTGGTCACTATCCCTTACTAAATAGGGAATTCCCCTAGTACTAGAATCACTTGATTCCTCATGTAAGTTTCCTTTGGTCTTTGGAGATGTGAGGTCTTCCTCAATGTCTCACAAAACTACCTTAGCTATTTCTCCTATGATGGGTGGCTCATGCATGGGATCTCATGTTTTAGCTTGGAATATTTTCTTTCCCCAAGAGCTTGTACCTTCTTGTGGACTTTCCCTTGCCTGAGGTACTTCTTCACTACTCTCACTACTTATACTTAGTTCCCTTTGTCATGCAACCTATTGCTCCTCAATTTGTTGCATAGTGTCATCCATATCTTGAATGATCTATCCATGAAGCCTTGCATTATGTGCTTGCAATGCTTCATACTCCTCTTGCAACTATTGTGCTTGATAACACATTCTTTATTGCATCATACCTATCTGTGCTAGCGGAGTGAGTCCTACCAACTCCTCTTCTACTGCTCCACCTTCATTTGAGTCTAGGACATCCATATCAAAGGTGTCAATTCTATCCTCATACTACACCGTTAGTCGTATCCTACGTCGACCCTCCGCTATACGGGGTAATTCTCTTTGTTTGAGTTGAGGATACACTACCTCCTCCAATTGGTTGGATTCTTCCTACTATTCCCAATTAATTGCTAATGGTACTAGTGCATGATTACTTGGAGGGATTCCTTCCTCCTCTACAATTTGGTTCATCCTATCTACGAACCTTACATGTACTTGCATTCACCTTCTTTCACCAAGGTGTGGTACCAATTCTTACCTTTCTATAATTGGTCTTGCCTCCTCCCTTTCTACAAATAGGCATGTGATCCCCATATCATCATATTCCTATGGTGGATCTTGATTATGTAATGACACTTCCTAAGGTTCACTAGACTCAGCTATCCATTGTTGTCTTCTTTTGATTCCTTGTGTCATGATGAACATGCATTGAAATATCTCATACTCCTCCATATACCAATGAAGAAGTCCACTATCAGATCATGCTTCATATTCACTATAGTCATAGGTAGATACATCCCCTCTTCATTAGGTTCATACTCTTCTTCACCTGAAGAACTATCTAACTCATCTGTCATGGCAACATCCTCACTGATTCTTTGATTCTTCAGGTTAATCATATATTTGTGTTATCCCTTCTTGAACGTGATTTGGTCCTTTCCCTAGTTGTGATTAACTTTGGCTACTCGTAGCCAACCTCTTCCTAGAAGTGCATCATATGTAGGCTTCTACATTGTAATCACAATGAAATCCAAGACAAATTCTTGGTCAATGATTATCACTTATTGTGCTATCAATACTCCCTTTGTTTCAATGTCATACTAGTCAGCACCATACAACCAAAATCTTGGTGCCCACAAGGATGGAGCACCAATCTCTCTCTAGGTATTTTCTGGTAGCACGTTCACATTGGACCCTCCATCCATAATCACTTGTGTTAATTTGTGCCCCATTATCTCCATATGAACTAATGCTAGTTTCTTTCCAACATCAATCATTAGGATGGTCAGATCCATAAAATATTATTTTTGTTCTTTCTCTTGTATAGGTTGGATCTCAACCTCCATCACTTTTTGTGGTTGCACCTCCTCTTCCATCACCTTGTGTAATGATGGTATGGCTTCCAACAGACTGGCCATATTTATCTCTATGGTTGTATTCAAAACCTATGCTACCAAATTTTGTACTATTGCCTTATCTTCTGATGTACAAGGCTTCTTTAAATCCTTTTCCTCTACAAGCCTTACTTGCTTAGCCTTATTGGCTTCTTATTCAAGTACCTTCTTTTCCACCTACCATCTCTGCTTCTCCTTGGTAGGTTTCGGGTAAGTATATTTCTTGGCCTTACTCCATGTTACGACTAGTACTTCTTCCTTAGTTTTTCTTCCTTCACTGAGGGTACATCAATGTCCAAGAAATTTACATTCTGTGAGCCACTTGAACTCGCTTTCTTAGGATAATTGGCTTCTTTGTGGTTCCTTGGACCACACCATCTACACATATGTGTAGTATTATTCTGGGTTGGCTGCATCATCTGAGGAGAAGGATAGTTCTTCATAAAATACCTCCACTCTTGGAAATTGTGACATTGTATGATCAATCTTCCTTTTGAATCATACTATAATCGACTCTGGCCTCCTTGTCGATTACCCTAGTTTGGCCTTCCTCCTCTTCGACTATTCCTATAACCTCCACTAGTTGTAGCTTATCCACTCCCTTGAGGTTTTGGTTTCTCCTCTTGATATTGAATCATGAGGATCTATTGGAAGAATTTCACATTAAATAGACACTCTACCACTTTATGTCCTAGCATATTACATATGTGGCAATATTCATTTCAAGGACAATTCATATTTGAATGCCCTTCAATATTACATTTTGTACACCATATATCCTTTTTATCTCATCATGTATCTTTCTTGGCTTCTCTTATGATCTTGTCAAATTCCTTATGGAATGATTGAATGGTCTGATGTATTGTATCTTCTTCACCACTATCTGAATCTTCATGCCTCATATGTGTTACGATTCCCATGATCGTCTGCTTCACCTCACTCTCAAAATTATTCACTTTTTCAAGCACTTCCTCATAAGTTGAGGATGGTACTACCTTCATCTTATTTTTGTATCTTGGTAGTAGCCCATCAAGAAACCATCTCTTCACCAATGCATCTGCTGGTGGTATTTGCATCTTATCAGTCAATTGCTTTAATCGATGGTTATATGTCTTTACATCTTCATCCACACCTTGCTTTGTGGTGTATATTTTAGTGATAATATCACCATCATCCCTCAAGGGTTTGAATTCTTTGATGAAGGTATTCTTCATCGTATTCCATGCTTGGAATGGTGTTGTATTCTCTCACTTTAGATACCAATCTATTGCGAGTCCTCTTAGTGTAGTAGGAAATAATTGCAACCATTCATCTAGTTGATTTACACCATTTGCTTTCCAAATGGTTATGCATATCTCGATGTATCTTGTCGGGTCCTCCTTCCCTTCCCCCATGAAGGGTGGACATCTCTATTTTCTAACTTTCGTAGCTATACTAGCCATTGTTGGATTTCCTTCCTCATCACTTGAGGAGGTATCTTCCGGAATCCTTAACTGATTCCTTCCTTGGGTGGGTGTTCCACTATGCTCTTCTTCATCAGATGTTTCTATTTATGGTACCTTATTTTCACCAAATAGTCATCTCCCAACCTCCTGTGCATCCTCACTCTATGACCTCCTTCATTAAAATGTTGATTGTGGCCCTAGTTCTCCTTCCTAAGACCTTGCATCCTATTGCTATGGTGCTTGAATCCCATCCTCTACACCCCTTTGCAACCTTCCTATCACTTTTTTAGGTGTTACCATCCACTCACTATCTTCTTGCACAATTCTTCCATCAATGTCTTCCCTTATGTCAATGTTCTCTTCAACCCTTGGTGGTTCTTGTACCCTTTCTTCTGTATCTACCAGCAACATCTCCCACCTTTCAGTATCTCCTTCTTAAGTCCATACTTGTTCAATTACTAGTTCATTCATCAAGTTGTTCATGGTCTCCCTTTGAGCAATTCTTATGCTCCTTCTAACTAGGATTTGTTCTTCTCCTTGATTCTATCTCCTACATCCTCATGAACTTGTGTCTATAATTCACCTCCAATTGGTTCTTACTCACCACTTGTCACTTACAAGTCCTTTACGATAGCAATTTTGACCCAATTTTGATAAAATTATCAAGGTTCACTTAGGCAATGATGCCAAATGTAGCATAGGGAGGAGTATTCCTAGAGGGGGAGGTGAAGTGGAAGATTTTGGAATGAATTCCTATGCTCTAGAATCACTTTGACTCAAATCGTACAGCTTGTATGATTTGCTAGTGAATAGTTTGCAACTTTAAAAATGCTTGTACGGATTACAAATCGTATAGTTGTATGATCCAAATCATACAATAGGTTGGCATGTACAATTTTCCACTTAGTCAACTCACTGGAAGTCATTTTGTAACTCAAATCAATTAGTTTTGTAATCATTTTCTTTGAAACCCTAATTTTCCATAATTGGCAAGTTTCACCATGCAATTTCCATTCCAAATTAGGAAAATGATCAAATGTATGATTTGAATAGTTAATTGTATGGTTTACCACAAAACCTTTCTACAAATCTCACTTCAAATTTACCATCTTGTACCATAGATTCTTTTCAGGGAAAGTTTGGGTTATGTTTTCTAATGCAATTGCTAACATATTCCATGACATGCAAATCCTAATTCACTATCCATCAATTACTATCACCAAGAACATTTTCAAAAATCATACAATAGTCATAATAATTTTTTTTTACAATAATAATAATATGCAAGATCAATCCCTCAACATTCTCCAAGGTTAAGAGTTCATAAATAGTCTAATTCCATTGTACCTCCAATATTCTAACACAAAATCTTGGCCATACTTGCACAGAATACACAATCTAAATTCACCATTCACATGCACAATGGAATTCATAATAACTCACAACTATAATGCTATTTTAATTATTATGGCTAAATATGTACAATTACCATGAACAATAATGAACTAACATAAAATATACTATGAATGAACAACAATCTATGTACTAACATGAACAACCATCAAAATTGAATGGGGGTCCTTATAATGCTTGCCCAGGCCATTCCAAAGTGGTTCTTGAGACAACCACCATTTACAACTACCATCCCCATAACAATCAACTTGCATTAAGGTCTTCCTAAGTCTAATTTGATTATTATCAAATTCACCTTAAATGCACATTTCACCTAATTTGACTTTAATTTCTAATTGCACTTTTTATAACTTTGTACAATTACACCCAATTGTATGTTTTCTAACTTCTCATTTGTACAATTAGACAAAACCTCACATGTGTACGTTTTGACAAATCGTACATCTAACAAAATTGACAAAACTACAAAATTATGCAAATCCAATATTTACTTCTTCTAGGAGGTGGATTTGTTGCCTATGATAAATCACACCTTGGTTAGCTACGATCTCAAGTATGCATATGTCAAGAAGCTTTACTTAGTATTAGTCTTTGCCACAAATAAAATTTGACATTATATTCTAAATCAAATAGTGTATGCCATTTCTAGAGAAAACCCTTTGCAGTACATGATGAGTCGAGCATATCATAACAGTCGTTATGTAGAGTGGATAATGTTGTTGATAGAATTTGACCTCAAGTTCATAGATCAGAAATATATTAAAGTTTAAGTTATCATTGATTAACTAGCAGAGGCACCTCTCCAATATGATAAATCTCTTACAATCGAGTTACCTAATTATGTAGTCTTCACATTATCAGACTCACCAGAATCCAAAGAACCAAAAAATAAATCTGATATTATGCTATTATTTGATGGTTCTAAATGTGAGCAAGGGGGTGGCATGATAATCATGTTTTTCACACCGCAAGGGGCTCCTATTACCCTTTCATTTAAACTTGATTTCCCATGCACCAACAATAATGTCAAGTATGAAGCCCTTATTTTGGGTCTTCAAACAACTCTCACCATGAACATCAAAAAGCTTAACATCTTTGGCAAATCCTTAGTTATTGTCAATCGGGTTAAGGAAATTTACCAATGCAAGTATCCAATATTAAATCATATAAATCCCTTGTGGATAAATTATTAACTAAATTTGAATGGTATGACATCAAGGTAGTTCCTTGTTATTCCAACCATTTTATGAATATAATGGTTTCCTTGGGATCCTTAATTCCACAAAATCCATCAGATGATGTCACTACAATTCAAGTAAAAACACTATTTCAATCTACAATATCACGATATACTTCTTGATATGAGCAAGATATTCACATGATTTATATTGAACCACACCAAGATCGATTCTCTTAAATACATGACTTTTTGAAGCATACAACTTGAAGGTCCTTGGTCCCGTAGAGTCCTTTTAATAACACCATGACCATATATCTTAGGATCATATCCCAATTTGTATTCATGCGAGATGAGTCACAAAAGGAGCAAGTAGTTTATTTAGTCAAAACTCAACCATATCAAGATTGGTTCGCTCAACTAAAGGATTTCCTGAAACTCGGAAATACTCCTTCGAGATTATCACATACCACCAAATGAATATTCAAGAAAAAAGAAACAAAGTATGTCTTATTAGGAGATATACTTTACCATCAAATCTATGATGGCTTTCTCCTTTGTTTCTTATAACCCCAAGAATCTATTTGGGCAATCTCTCAAGCTCATGATGGTACTTGTTGTGACCATTTTAGCGGTATGGCTATCGCTAATAACATACTTCAAATGGGTTATTATTGGCCCACCATAGAGAAATATTATTGCACTTATGTCAATAAGTGCATTAAATGTCAGCATCATGCTAATATTTTGCACGTATCTTTGCAGGCCTTACAACCGATACATTCGTTATGACCTTTTTCATAGTGGGGTTTTGACTTAATTGGCAAAATATTATCCCCTTTGTCCGGCCATTGCATGTTTATTCTAGCAACCACAAAATATTTTACCAAATGGGTGGAAGCAATCCTCTTACCACTACTACTGGACCTCGCATCTCGGAGTTCATACTGCACAACATCATACATCATTTTGGTATCCCATAAAATATTATCTCGGATAATAGACCTTCATTTAAGAACAAGAATATGAGAGCATTGTGCATCAAGTACACCATTAAACATAGCTTTTCAACACCTTATTATCCATAGAGTAATGGTCATGCAAAGGAATCCAAAAAAATAGTCATTGCTATTCTAAAGAAAATTATCAAGGATAATCACAAAGATTGGAATCTTCAACTACCTCTTGCATTATGGGCTTATAGAACTAGCATTCAAAGCTCACTAGGGCAACTTTGTTTTCACTAGTATATGGCACCGAGGCCATCATGCCGTTGGAATTGGAAATTTCATCATTGTGTATTTCACTACAAGAGTTCATCAATGATGACACTGTGTGATATACTCACCTTGATTAATTGACCCTTATTGATGAACGATGTGTTAATTATCTTGAGCATATTTGTGTTTATAAATATCACCTTAAAATATCTTATGATATGAAATTCCATCTTAGGAACTTTAGAGTTGGGGATCTTGTGCTTAAAGAGAACCAATAGAATTCAAACTTGATGCCCCACTTGCAGGATAAATTTGTGATAAACTGGCTAGGCTGTTTCATCATCATGTAGAAGATAGAGCAAGGGAATTATCAGTTAGCTTATTTAGAGGGTGTTGAGGAACCTGAACCTCTTAATATTATCCACTTATGGGAATTTCATGCAATACACACCATGCATCAAAAAGAAAAAAACAATAAATTAACAAAAACAACAAAAACAATACAAAATCAAAAAAATAAATAGAAGTCACAAGAACATTGTGTTGCATACACCATCATGCATTTTATTGAGTAATTATATTAGGCATATTAGTCATTGCATTAACATCACTCAGTCATGCATCAAGTCATCACTTACACCTGTCTTTGTGATATTTTACCCATTTGGAGGTCTTCATGAAATAGGATAGATATCGGATGACCATTAACAATGATGTTTAGACGACCATTGACCATTTTACGTACACCTCTCGATGTTCAAATGTTCATACAAATCTTACATACACTACACATTCATTTTTACCATTTGCATTTCATAGAGCACCATGTTTGTATGATTGTCATGAGTCTTAATCAAACCTTTTCCATCATCATCATTTGAATTTTTTCTTGTGATCTTTTGACTATTAAGTGATCCTCATAAGTTAGGGTAGATACCAAATGACCATTAGCAATGATATTTAGATGACCATTGACTATTTTACACACACCTCTTTAGTTTTCAAAAGTTTATAAGGAAAACACACACATCCACAGATCATTTACATTCACATTTCCCGTCCTATGTGTTTGTGTATTTTCCCTCACCCAGTAAGTTGTTCTGGGGTGTTCAATAGGGTCTTTCGATCATTTAGCCATTCTTAGTTTTCTTTTCAAATTTTGTAGAAAACTATCTTGATTTTTGAAGGTAAAGTCTTGCTTTTATTGTACCTTGTATATATCAAAATCCCAATACAAATTCACACATTTAAATCCAAGTTTGAACAAGGAAGGATGACACTACAATGTAGTCCTTGCTCCCTTAAGTGAAAGGTTTTACTTGCTCATCCTATTATGCGCATGGTGTGGAATGCTAAGAATTAACAAAAGGACATGCTCCCCTTACCCAAAGAAATAAATCCCTTGCTCCATAAAAATGAGCAAGTATCCCTAAAAAAAAACACAAGAGTGGTTTTCACCACTAAGATAAATACCCTTGCTCTTCCAAAAATAAAAACAAAAATAAGCAAGTATCCCAAGCAAATAAATCAAAATAAAAAAAGGGGGTAATGAGCTTGAATACCTAGAATCCTCAGTTATTCAAAATCCATGGAGTAATCTCCATTATAACAATGGGCTATAGACGTCAACTTGGCAATGAAGTAGTCTTACACATGGTGATATGTCTATCACAATAGCGAAATTCTTTTGTATAGACCAATGTCAACTTGCGAATGATCTAGCTTTTGGTGACTTGTATGGCTTAGTATTCTAGTCCAACTGAGTACAAAATCAAGATAATGATGACCATAGGGTGATCCTCATTACAACAATGGACTCTAAGAGATGGCCTGACAATGAGGTAATCTTATGCATTACATTAATAAATTCACTATGCACACACGTAGATATTGAATATATGGGTCTTCTTAGCATATGATTATCTTTTAGAGTCATATATAGCCAGTATACAACAATGTTTTGTTGGAAATTTTGAGTAGTTTTCTTTTCATCGATGTCAAAGGAATATTGGTTTAATGTCATCATCATTAAGGACATCAAGTGGTTTTTCCAAAAGCAAGAAGGTCTTGGAAAAGAATAGGATATAATATTTATTTTTAATATTATATACCTAAAAAGGGCCCAAAGGATGGAAACCCGAGAAAGGAGAAGCAAGTTTGAATATAATAATAATATATTATTATAATATTTTGGGCCAAATAATAAGGTGAATAAAAATGAAGACCAAATTGAAAAGACCCATGAGCATTTTTCAAAGGTTTAATTTAAATTAAAATATTTTAATCTTTGATTAAAATTTTAATTTAAATTAGTAAAGGAGGCAAAGGTTTTTAAATTACTATTTAAAAATTAAATTTGAATTTTTAAATTCGAAAAAAAGGACCGATGTGAGAAATCAAAATAGGAATGAGTATTTATATAGGAAATGATTTCTATTTCCTAAGTTTTTCATCACACCTTCGAATGCGAAATAATTATCGAGCATTGTGTTTAAAGAGAGGATAATTTGAATTTAAAAGTGCTTGGAGGGAAACAAAAGAACAAAGGTTGCATAGTGGTTTGGCATCCCACCGATGGTGGTAGCACAAACAAAAGTTGGGAGAGTGTTAAGGTTTGCGTGGAGGAGATCGCGGTTCGATCCACGCGATCAATGTTTTGGAGGAAAGAACCCTTCATCTGTTTTGTTTGGTATTTTTGTGATACGATAGGTTTTTGTGGGACATTTTCGAGTTGTGTTTCATTTGGGTGCACAAACCACTTGGTGTCCTAGCTTGGAGCTAGGGCATTGGGAGTGCAAAAGTCACATGGTCGAATCTGTTGAAGTTAGTTTTTTTTATGGGCAAAACAAGATAAAAGGTATGCCATTTGATTTTGTTTTTCCAAGGTGTTAAAAATTAAATGCTTTGAGATTATCATGGATATTAAGTGCTTAAGGGAGTTATAAAGTAAAGAAAAATTTAAATATTTTATTTTGATTTTTGGTGATTGAAATTTATAAGGTATATAAGGGAGTTTGCTATGCATGTTGTTTTAATGAAATTGTTGAGTTGAATATTGTGAGTTTGGAGATTATAAGGTATGCATGGAAAATTATTAAGTGTTGTGTTATGGTGAAATTATTGAGTTGAATATTGTGAGTTTGGAGATTATAAGGTGTACAAAAGAATTTGTTATTTTTTATGAAAAAAATCTTTGAGAAAATTATTTTATGGAGATCTTGAGAGAGGTTGTGGTAACCTAACCCTAGTGTTGGTAAAGAAAATGTGATTGTGGTTAAGATAGGAATTGAAGACATATCTCTATAAAAATTGAAGGTATGGGTACATCTTCCTTGTGAGTACAATATTATTAGATTAGATGTTGTGAATGTAAATTTTGAGTGAAAAGGATTGTTTGATAAGCATTGTTGAGTTTGGTATTGAGATATACAATATTGATTGATGAATATTTTTCTAGAATAAAGCTTGATGATAGAAAACCTTGTTTGATAAGCATTGTTAAAAATATTGAGTGAGCCTTCATGTGCATGATTAGAGTTTGTAGAAGATCATGAGTATAATGTTTATGTGAGGTTTGTTTGATAAGAATTGTTGAAAAAGATTTCATTGAGTGATGGGTTGAGTGGAGGATTGAGCCTAGTTGATTGGAAGTGTTGAAGTGATAGTTCAATTTCTGTGAAATAAATTTTTGGATTGAGTTAAAAGAGAAATTGAAAGTGATTGAGCATTTTTGTGAGTGAAAAATATTGAGTCTCTAACAATTCTCTATATGTTTCTGTGGTAAAAAAAAATATTGAAAGTGATTGAGCATTGTTGTGAATGTGAAGCATATTGAGTCTCTAACAATTCTCTATATATTTTTGTAATATTGAACAATATTATGTGTGAAACTTGTTGGTGTGATTAAAGAGGATTTTGTGATAGATTGAGTTGAGTTGAGTAAGCTTTTGTGGAAGCTTATAATGCAGATTTGAGGAAGACTTATTGAGCAGAGTTGAGACAAGTCTTGGTGAATACTTGTTGAGTAGATTGGACAAGTTCTAGTGAGAACTTGTTGAGCATATTTGAGGTAAGTCTTGGTGAATACTTGATAGCAGTGAGAGCACGTTCTAGAAAGGACTTATGGACAAATTTGAGGTAAGTATTTGAGAAGACTTATGATCAGAGTTTATTGATTGATTTGTTCAAACCTTCAGTTAAGGTTTGGTTCAGATATAGAATATTTGATTTGTGATTGAGTCAAGCTTTGTGTTAAGGATTTAGGATAAATTTGAGGACAGAGTTTGGTGCAAATTTAAGGACAGGTTTGTGCCATATCAGAGACAGATATTGAGCAAATTTGTGCTAGACCAAAGGATTGTGTTTAGTGCAAATTTGAGACAAAGATTGAGCAAATTTGTGCTAGATCAAAGGATTGTGTTTAGTACAAATTTGAGACAGAGATTGAGTATATTTGTGCTAGATCGAAGGACTGTGTTTAGTGCAGATTTGAGATAGAGCTGAGAGAAAGCTTTGGAGGTGATAGAGTATAGAGGACAATAGTCTCTAGTGGATAGAGGTCCATTAGCTAGGGTAGTGAGGATAGGTATTTTGAGTGAGGATAGGAGACTTTAGTGGATAAATATCCATAATCCAGTGCATTAGAGGTAGCAGTTCTTCTAGAATATCACCAACCAGAGCAAAGGATAAGGAGTTCTCCTATGGATAGAGATCCACAAATCAGTTGAGGAGATTGGTGTCTCCTGTTGATAGATATCCATGAACTTGATTAGGGGATCGGTGTCTCCTTTGTATAGAGGTCCATAAATATTGTAATTGGGAAAGGTTTCCCAAGATATTTGTTGAGAAAAATTTAGTGAACTATTTTCTTCATGGAGTAGCCCGCATTGGGTGAGCCACGTTAAATTGGTGTCTCTATTGTGTGTGGTGATTTGTGCATTGCTTTGATTACTACTATTGATATTGCCATTGATATATTGCATAATATTGATTGGAAAAGAAAAATAAAAAGTGGTCTTATATTGTTCACCCCCTCTCAATATAAGCTTGTGTTCTTCACTTTTGACTAGTCAACTAGGGTGTTTGAGTCTCATTAAATCCTTATTCCCTCGTAATGCCTAATTTTTCCCCATAATCATTTACATGTTGTCATATTGTATTTCATCTCATACAGTCACCTTCAAATGTATGAATTTTGTGATAAGGTTAACATTTTGATTAATGAATTTTATACATTCAGTGGTGCTTACACTTCATTTGTTTTTGCATCTTAGATTCATTCATTGTATTAGCATATAAACATAAAATAAGATTTTGTATTATCATGTCATTAGTGCATCACATACATAAATAGTTCCATTCATACATAATAGATTTATCATATTATAATCATTCATCTAATATGCATGCATCATCATATCACATCATCAACATCAACACCAACTAGAGGGGTTCAAGGTCTTACACCTTCCCCAACAATAACATTAACCAAAAACACAACTTGGGGAAATAAAGATATCACACCTTTCCTCAACCATAAATAAAACAAAACACAACTTAGGGCACTCAATGTATCACACCTTCCCCAAAAATCAATCAAATCACAAATATAATTGGGTGTGTTCAAAGATATCACACCTTCCCAAACAATCAATCAAACCATCAAACAACTCAATTCAAAATACTCCAAAGGAACCTAACTCCATTTGGTCATAGTTTCAATTCAAATGGCTCCAAAGGAAACTAAATCCCTTTGGTCATAATTTTATTTCTAAAGGCTCCAAAGGAAAGTAACTCCCTTCAATCATGATTTCAATTAAAAGGCTCCAAAGGAACCTAACCCCTTTGGTTAAATCAATTCAAAAGGCTCCAAAGGTACCCAAATCTCTTTGGTCAATTTTAATGCAAAAGCTCCAAAGTCACCCAACCCCTTTGGTCACATCAATTCAAAAAGCTCCAAAGGCACCTAACCCCTTTGGTCAAATCAATTCAAAAAGCTCCAAAGGCACCTAACACCTTTGGTCAATCTCAATTTAAAAAAACTCCAAAGGTACCCAAACTCCTTTGGTCAATTTCAAAAAGCTCCAAAGGTACCCAAACTTATTTGGTCCATTTCAAACCACTCCAAAGGTACCCAAAATCCTTTGGTCAATTTCAAAAAGCTCCAAAGGTACCCAAACTCCTTTGGTCCATTTCAAACCACTCCAAAGGTACCCAAACTCCTTTGGTCAATTTCAATTTTCAAAAAGCTCCAAAGGTATCCAAACTCCTTTGGTCAATTTCAAAAAGCTCCAAAGGTACCTAGACTTATTTAGTCCATTTCAAACCACTCCAAAGGTACCCGAACTCCTTTGGTTAATTTCAATTTAAAAAAAAAACTCCAAAGGTACCCAAACTCATTTTGTCAATTTGAAAAGCTCCAAAGGTACCCAAACTCCTTTGGTCCATTTCAAACCACTCCAAAGGTACCTAAATTCCTTTGGTCAATTTCATTTTTTAAAAAGCTCCAAAGGTACCCAAAATTCTTTGGTCAAATTCAAAAAGCTCCAAAGGTACCCAAATTCCTTTGGTCAAATTCATTTCAAAAATCTCCAAAGGCACCTAACCCCTTTGGTCACATCAAGTCAAAAATCTCAAGTGAACCTCATATTTAGTGATCTGCTCTAGTCACTTGGCAGTTACAACGATTGCTTATCCATACAATCTGGTAAGATGAGTATATTACCATAAGGCCACTCATAAAAAAATTAAATGGGTCAAAGTTATCGAGGTCATCAGAAGATATTCCATTAAAAATTTTGTTATCAAATGGTTAAACCTAAATTCAATAATCTTGGTCAAGCAAATTGTTGCTTTCATCATATTCCATCTCCTCTATCGACTCATCACTTGAGGGGGTAGTCATATACATGAAAAAATTCAAAATCAAACCAATAATCAAACACTCGGGTAGACAGAACTACCTGTTAGGTCAACCTAAAGCCGCCACTGGTAGACTCCCAGCTTGTCACTTAATTTAATCTACCTAAGACCAATAAGCTACCAAAACCAAATCCATCAATGAGTTGGAAGCAATGATTCAATAGTGCATGCTCTTTTCATGATTGTTATATCTAATGTTGATTAGGTTAATGAACAACCTTAATCAATTTGACCACTTTAGTCCTATTTTTGCCTTGCATTGTGTCTTCACATAACATATACCAAAAAGAGGCATTTGTAAACACTAAAATCATGTCATATTGAAGATATTACCTAATTGGACTCTTCTAGACCACATGACCCACTTTGGACAACCTTAGGGTTAAAACAGTGGTTCTTACCACTAAAATAGGGCACATTTCTCTAAGCATTTGGAGTCATCCTACCTTGATATGACCTCCAATTTGGGGTTGTCCTACCCTAATATGGCCTCCAATTTGGAGTCACCCTATCTTGAGATGACCTCTAATATGGGACCGTCTCACCTTGAGACAACCACAGGAAATTTTTGTCAAGCAGGACCCAGCTGACACCCAAAATTTTGAGTTAGATCTCGTGCATGTCCCTGATTCATGATTTAATGCTCCATATGGGCCAAAATAGAAAAAACACATGCATATATTGAATTGCATGAGAATTTGGAAAAGCATTCACTTTCCTTAATGTGAACTGCCTCTCTATTTTTCATGCAAGAAATTTTTCTATCATTGGCTTCTATTTTCAACAAGTCTATATAATAGTATTCACCCCTCCAATTTAATGGCTGAATTTTATTATCCCTACAATATTAATAATTCATGCATACTTGTGATCTCTTGAGCTATGATTTTTTAGTGTTTAAGATTTTAAGCAACGAAGTGCTACCCATTTTATGATCCTCCAAGTTATTCTGCTTCCATGATATTGGGTTGCTATAAAGGATAAGAGATAGCAATACTTCTAATAATTTACACAAGTAAATACCCTCATTATGGTGACCAGACCAACCCAACAAGTCACTACAACAATACACCCAATCCATCGATAAGACCACATATCAAACCTAGACATCACCCCTGACTTGGCCTCGAAAATACAATCACAAAAAAATGATCGTCTTAACCCGAGATAGCCCATAGGCAAGGCTGTCATACCCTGAGATGACCTTTGGTAGAGTTCAATTTATTTGATTTCTTCTTTCAATAGGGTTTAGCATAGCACATTTCCTACTTTTTGTAGTAGTTTACATTTTCGTTCCTACATTTGATTTAATTTTATTTTAGTATTATTTATCATTACAAAGTGCCCTATATCGAAAGGATCTACACATGCTATTAACTATTTTATTTTCCTTATGTGTAGATTATAGGTTCCCACAAGGATAAAGGAATGAAAGACTTTGGCATCGAGCCCGAAGCAGTGATTACAGAAGCCCACTCCAACACTTGTTATTATGATAAGACCTTGTAGAGCATGCCATAATTTATTCAGAAAGGGATAAAAACCTCATTTATTGTAATGATTTTATCACATCATTGAACTCCCTTGAGGGGATGTATTTGTAATACACTTTGAGATTATCATTAATATAAAGGACTTGACCCATTTGTTCTTATTCTTTATCATTGTGTATTGGTTATATGTTCATGTTCATCAATGCTTTACATTTATCATTAAGTTTTTCTTTTATTGGTGCACTAGTTTTCGATCATATCAGTCCTCCTTTTTTTGCAACAACTTATACATTTTGTCTTAGAAGAGTCAGTTGAAAGAAAAAATTGGTTTGAGAACAAAGCTTTAGGAACGAGTATTAGGTAACTGAGTTGGACATAAACTAAAAAATTTCAACTACATTGCAAATTTTTAAAATTTTAAAATTCGTTAAATGGGATTAAAATGAGCCCCACATGTATTACATCATCACCACATAGTGGTATTACAATAACTTGGTTGCTATTATGCATGTATTGCTTGGCAAGATTCGAATTTGGGTCTCCTTGAAAGTTGATGAATTGAACCTAGGTGTTGTTTTTTTATCATTTAACATGTTAAGTTGTAATTATTTCCTCCTAATGAATATGTAGTATTTACTAATATTTTATATTGAGTTAGAGTCCAAAGAGAGTACCTAAGACTAGTACATATCCCTTCTAATTTGCTAATATTTCATATTGAGTAAGAGTCTAGAGAGAGTACATAAGGTAATATGAACAAAAAAAGATCAAGAAAGACACCATGGATAGTTGAGGCTATCATAATAAATCAAGAGTTAGTGATAGACGTCTTGCACGCTAGTAAGTACTTGAAATTTGATAGTGTTGTTCAATAGTGGTTGATCTTGGCATATTAGAATTGATCTTGGTTTTGTCATCGACTATGGTGTATTGTAGCAACTGGTGGAAGATGCCAAATACTAAGATCCATGAATGAGGAATATAAGGAGGCAACCCATAATATAAATGAATCCAATAGCGAGAATACTCAAAATGAGGCTAACAATGCTTTGGCTAATGAAGAAGGTAAGTTGACAGCACAAGAAATTTGCTTATGATGTTGGGTTACTTGTTGTTGTCATACTATATGGTATAATTATGTTTGTGGTACCGACATTATAGATGTTGATGCCAGGTCATCACACACTTCAAACACTAAATATCGTAGAAAGAGAGGTACAACAAGATGTGCAATAGAGTCAAATAGCATAGATAAGGCAGATATCATTTGCAATCTAAATGAACAAATCGTAGGAAATAATTCTATTAAGTTTGCATCTTACTTGGGGTGATTATGAGGGATATTATCCTTATCATCCATATAAATTGGAGAGCAGTCCCACTAGAAGTTAAAAACCAATTATGAACACTCATTACAGTAACTTTCTAGCCAATGGAGTTCATAGTGTCCATTTTAGAATACTTCTACAAATGTTGTGTCTAATAAGATACTGGCTTGATGCAACAAAAATATATCATTTCAAACATAATGAAGAAATGGGTCTTCACGACCATGGACAAGCAATGGTGTGAACATAAGTATCGACTTGTGAAAAATCACTATGATAAGTATGATAATAAAAAATATAGAATTGCTAATTCCCCACCTTGTGTATCACAAAAATATTAGAAATACTTTTGTGAATGGTAGGAGTAGCGCTAAATTTAAGGAAAGTACCAACCAATATTCTATGGTAGTTCATATCATTGTTATGTTCATGTAAATTTTTATGATCTTGCTCTCCCTAATGAATTTATATATTGGTTTCTTTGTTGCGTTGTAGGTGGTGAGGCAAAGGGACAAACAAAACAAATCTCACCAATCCATCATGCACACTTGCAGTCCAATAGGATTTGCTTGACTGGAGCATGAAATGGTATTCTATCATACTTGTCCATTATATGTGATAAATATAGTTGTATTGTTTTGTCATATGATTTATCCCCATGTCTCTCCAACTATATATCTTGTAGAGGAGGAGCCAACCAAATACAGAAACTCCACTACCAAGGGCCGCTATGTGTATGAAAGCTCATACAAAGAAATACGAGGTTCCTATTTCACCATAAGTTATGGAGACAATCATAAGTGATATTCCCTTAGAAATAACAATACATTGAGCTTCAAACCATTTTTATATTGATTATTTTTTTAACATGTTACTAGTTAACTATGCATGTGATGTTGCCAAAATAATTTGATATAAAATATCATCTATGAGCTTCGTAAATCAATGTATTAAGGATGATGTCCTTGAAAAGGTTTTAGGACCTAAAATACTAGGTCAGGTTTGGGGTGTCGACAAAGGAGTATCGCCAACTGCTCTATTTTTTTGCAAGGATTACATACATAAGTTGCACCAGATGCAAGAGCATACAACAAAGAAAGAGCAAAAGTGGAAAGAGAAGCTTGCAAAGAATAAAAAAAAATATTGTAGAGAAGCTTGCAGAGAAATAGAAAAATATTGAATAAATTTTGACACAACTTTCACAGATAGAGGTGTGTCAGTTTTTTCATAATTTCATATTTTAAATGTTTATATGTTGTACCCCTAAAGTTGTAATGATCCCATGCATATAATTCCATAGGCAACATCACTACATGCTACCCCTACAACTGAACATAATATTTGTGGGGGTGATCAAGGCACATGCCTTCTAGGCTAGAGTCATAAATGGTATGACTATTATTTCAAATATAAAATGGTTTAATTAGTTTGTATTTTATGCTATGCAGTGAATTTATCTAGGTTGTTGATTTTCTATGTAGGGACTGAAAATAACTTCGATCACTCAAACTAAGAGAAGGTAATGCTACTTGAATTAGATCCATAATGATAACGTAGTGGCCAAAGGCATGATGATTAGTACTGACCATGGAGACCTTGTATATGGTTAAATTTTGGGTGAAGGTTATTGGAAAGTCAATGTGCACGTTGCCCATAAAGAGGAAATAATACTTGTTTAGAAGGAATGATGAGATGGCCACAATAAAGGATGTTGTGGGTTCCTTTATTGCATGGCATAAATCATAAATTGTTTATAAATAATGGGTAGCCAATCTAGGAGTGAGGCGAGTAGGTATCCTGAGCACAAGGTTGGATAGTCAGATAAAATAAGGTAATTTGGTAAGAGAGAGGAGAGAGAGAGAGAGAGAGAGAGAGAGAGAGAGAGAGAGAGAGAGAGAGAGAGAGAGAGAGAGAGAGAGGGATGCAAGTGCTTCTAGGACATAGGATTAAGAGTCTAATCATATGTACATGTTGTAATATGTTAAAAGAAGGTTTATTGTGTTGAGTGAGTGTTAGTTACTCTTAGTCCTAGTCCTTAGCAACAATACTTGATTTGCATAGATGGATATTTATGTATCTTATTAAAGTCTTAGGATACCCTCTTGTCTCATATTTTATGGTTGGGACGATAGGGAAGTTTAGATTTATTCCTATTATATGGAGGGCTCAGGTTGTCCATTCACCTATATCTATAAATAAGAATTGCACTTGAAATATGAAATTTCTATTTACATATATAATCATAACTAATTTTGCACTTGAAATAAGATTTTTTGATTCATTTAGTATTCTTACAATTGTGCTTTCTATTTATCCACTGGGAATAAACACATTCTTCTTTATGTCCTCAATCTCCATTGTTTTTTTTTTGTTGTTGTTGCTTTACCTTGGTGGGATCCTCCTCATATGGTTGTTTGTATTTGTACTTTATTCACAGAATTAGGGTTTGTTCGCTTTGGATTTATCCATTGTGGTTATATTTACAATGGTTTATTGTTTTATCTCTTAGTCACTTCTTGAGCTCCTTGGGTTTTTTTGCCCTAGTACTTAAATATTCTAACCGGATGTGGTCTTTGAATTTCATTTACCTCTTTTGGTCACTCTTGGACATAATATAATTTCTTTATTTCTTGCTTTTGTACATGTAAGAGGTATAATAGATCATTGTTGTTCGTATATAATAACTTGATTTTCATCCAGCAATATAAGAGAAAATATTCCATATATTATTCAAAATAAATTATGCAATGCTAAGCTTCAAGATCCAATTTGTAAATATTTTGATGATAGCCTTGGTAGTTGTAGCTTTATATTGTATTTTGACTGTGGACTCTGAAATCTATGCTACATTTTCTCTTCCAATGGTTTACCCACTGAAATATATCCTATTTATTATGTATTTTACATTTACCCACAATGGTTTACTGTTTTATCTCTTAGTTACTTCACTACACCAAAGAGGGCTTTAATGATGGTTAAATTAAGGCGGTTTTTTACGACGGTAAAAAATTACCCTAATAGACCCTAAGAGGGTGGTTTTAAATCGCCCTCTTAGGGTAACCACCCTCTTAGGACTAAGACGATGGTTATAAACCATTATCTTAAAAAAAATAAAAGAAATAAAAGACAATGGTTATGAACTGTTGTATTTAAAAAATAAAAATTAAAAGAAATAAAAGACGATGGTTATGAACCATCGTCTTAAAAAAAATAAAAAATTAAAATAAATAAAATACTGGTTATAAATTGTCATCATAAAAAAATTAAAAATAAAAGACGACGATTATGAACCGTCGTATTAAAAAAAATTGAAATTAAAAAACAAAATGACGGTTATGAACTGTTGTTTTTAAATTATTAAATATGTTGAAATATCTTTAAATAATTGTGGATCCCCTGGTATTTTGTCCATCGATCAAGCAAATTGTATATTTATTTTTACATTTGATGTTACTTTTTCTCTAGCTCGTTATCAGATTGTCGCTTTCAACACTAATATTATTTTGTTCGAATAACGTGGTGTTGTTTTGCACATTGTTTTTTCCATATCAACCCTTATTATTTTTTAAATGATGTGCTTAATCCCTACAATGCCCTCCACCCATGAGTTGTTTTAAATCTTGTACACTATTGCTTGAGTAACTAGGCACCGCTCATTTGATGTAGCCTCTTCATCTGTCACTCTGCTTCTATTACCATGCAACACTGGTTTTGAACCAATGAAGCCCTCTCCCCATCCCCACTATATCTCCATATTGTACCTAGATTTGACACATTGTCACGGTCTTCATTGGTCCACCTTGCCTTAGCCCAGAATGATTTACTATTGTGATCCACCGACATGCTTCCTTGGTGCCACCTACATAATTTTGCTTAATGTACAACCAAATATTTGGATGAGGTGATTTAGCTTGGTACATCCTCCTTCCACTGGTGTCCACATGAAGAATATGTAGCAGATCACAAAGACAAAAAATAACACATTATACTAGTGGCGGTTCGATGCCCTAATTGTTATTTTCTAGGAGGGTTTTATATAGCTTTGTGGTATATCTAAAGGTTTCTTAGAATAGGAGGTTTAATTACAGGTTTTAGCTCTCTCTTGATCTTATTATAGAGCCGAACAATCATTTTTTTAGTTCAAGTTTACCCGATGAGGATGAGGATTTTTAAATAATTATGGATTTGATAGCCTGTAAATAGATCTTTTGCTGAAACTCAATTTGGTGCGGTATTTTGTTGACTCCCATAGTTGAACTCTGATGTGACCATAAAATATCTGGATGAGGTGATTAATCTTGGTGCCTCCTCCTTCGATTGGTGTTCAAATGAAGGATATGTAGCAGATCATGAAGATAAAAAATAACATGTTATACTAGTGGCATATTGGTGCCCTTCACATTGATTTCCAAGAGGGTTTCAAATGGATCTATGGTAGATCTAAAGGTTTCTCCGAACAAGAGGCTTTTTTCCAGGTTTCAGCTCTCTCTTGATCTTATTACAGAGCCAAACAATCCTTTTTTTAGTCAAAGTTTACCCGATGAGGATGAGGATTTTTGAAGAATAGTGGTATGTAAATACTTTTATGCTATTGGCTAGGATTTACCCTAAAATTTCTTGTGACACTGCTACTTTACCCTTGGTTTATCACTTTTTTGAATAAAATGGTGAGAGATGAGGACCAAAGCAGAAGTCAAAGTCACATAATGAGGCATAAAGATGAATGGAATATTGTAAGAGATGAGGTTAGTTAGTTAGTGAATTTTACATTATTTTTTGTATTTACTGTAACTTGATTTATCAAATTGTATTGGTAATTATTTAAGATAATTTATGGTATGCAAGTATGTAGGGGTAAAATAATTTACTGTAATAATAAATATTCTAGACTATTAAATGCTAGTTGCATAGAATCGTGTGTCATAGTCAAATTCACTCGCAACTAATATAATTTGACTATGTTCATTCATTTGGTTCCACTATGATGTGGGAAGACCACAACCAGGATGTATCCTATGTCACACACAAGCACAAACATTTCCCTGCACATGTTGGGGGTATTGAAAATTGCTAAGTCAAGCCTTTATCAAAGATCCTGTTCTTGAATAAAGAGCACCGGTATATCAATTCCTCCCTCCCACGCTTCATACCAAAGATATTGGGTATACAAATAAAACATCCACAACTATTGTGGACATCTTTGAGGCCTAAAGACCAAAATGCAAATCTAGGTTTGAAATATTTCTGGAGGAAATCATCACGGAACAACATTAGTTGATCTCGATTTCCACATATCCCAAAACATGTTTTAAAAAGTTGTTGGGAATGACACAGGTAGTCCGTAGCAGCAGAAAAAGAGTACAATAGGTAAATACTTGGTAAAAAAATACTATAGAACTTATAAAATGTTCCTCCCCGATCATATGATGATCAACACCCAAAATTTCCCTGAGATACTAGGTATTGCAAAAATAAATAAATTTACGACCAAGAGGCCAAATTTCACAGTTATGAAGAGGTCAATAATGAAGACAAAGCTCATCGATATTTTCTATGAATAAACCATGTCTATACAATAAATTGTGTTTTACCCTTTTGAAGGGTCAAATGGATGTATTTTGGCATAAAAAAATATATAAAATAGTCCTTCTAGGTCCTCTTTTATTTGAAGAAATAATTGGGCAATTTGGATTTCATTTTGTTGACTTATACTTAAAATAGGACTCCTTTGTATGAACCATTTTTCACTGTGTTTTGGGGGCTCAAATGTGGGAATTTTGAGTTCAAATTTCTTTTAACTACTGTCATGTTGTCAAAAACCTTCCTTTGGAGCTTCATCCCATTGTTACTTTGCTTGAGGGAGTTATCACAAAATGATAATGAGAGTCAGTGGCAACTTATTGGGACACCATCACTTGGTTGCACCTAATTGTGCCACCTTGTGACACTTTCAATTGACCTAGCATGGATCCTGTAAGGATATGTTCTAAAGATATTACTCTTAGTTAATTACCTCAACACTTGGCCATGTATTATACACTCAATGTGCAATGATAATCAATCCAATTAAAGGAATGGAAAAACAATCAACATTGATACGTCAAGATGGTGGTTTCAACCCATGGACCAAGTAAATTTGAAAATATAAATGCTTTCATCTATTGTTTCATATACAATGAATCTATTTCCATGTATTCCATTTAGGTTAGATTTGGCATAATAGTATAATGCATTTCTCATATATTTCCTCATTATTTTTACAGAGATCTCAAGTCAGCTTCAAAACATATTTAATCAAAATATTATTTTAATGTTAAGAGGACATGAGTAATGATAAAGAGTCAAGACAATGGTTTGTTCATGCATGGAATATTTCTTAGAAATTTAGGCAACAATTCTATATAATTTTGTACTAGATAATTTTATGAAGAGATACTCCCATCAATTTTGAAAAGTAATTTCAAAATGATTGAAGCACGTTGTACTATTATGCTTGGTGACAACTTAGATACACAAATCATATCTTCATGTAAAGTTATTTATTTTTATGTTTCAAGATATGGAAAAGCAAAGAAGATATATGTAGAATTGATTCCCATGAAGAGAAACTTGTAAGCTAATACCTTTGAACACAGGCCATCTCTTCATCTCACCAACATGGCCTGTGGTTGAGTTGGATTTAACTTTACTTTTCTAGAGTTTATGCTGATAGTTTCCATGAACTAATGGGGGCAATTTGCTTTGGCTGCAAATACTAGAAGCTCATTTAATATGTCGATATTTAGATTCATATATTTGCTCATAATTAATTGCCTTAACCAGGATTCTCTCTAGGTGTTTTATCCACATTGACCCTAAACTGACCTGCTTATGTGAATTTTCAAATATTCATTTCTGAGGGGAGTGGTGAAACTTACTGGAAGCAGGAACATCCAATGACTCTTTAACATGTGGGATTGATGGAATCTGGTAAAGAGAACCATGCATCATAGAGTTTTTAAAGATAAAACTTGCATAGGTAGTTTAGTCCATGGTATACATAATAAAAGAAGCCTATGCATCATTGCATATGACATACTACTTTATAACTAGGATAGAATAGGAGGTTTTGAATGAAAACTAAGCAATTATAGCTCCAAAAGAGAGTAATATTTGAAACCCCACTGTCTCCCATTTCTCCCTTTGAACCACTTTCTATTTTGTGTAGGTTGTGCTTAGATAACAGGATTATTGTCTTTACTTTTAACAGTTGGATCATCCTCAAGACTCAGAGCACAAAATCTAGTGAAGTCAATTGGATCAATATTTTATGTCCATCAAGTATCATGGACAAAGCTTGGATAGGAGCAGACATGTATTTCAACTATGTTATATCCATTAATGAAGAGAAGTTGTGCTTTCGATTAGATCTACTCGTATAACTATACTTTCTTATTTTTAGGGGGGTTTTCTTGTATAAATAGCGAGGACTATTATCGTAGGGTTCATCAATTCCTGGATTTCGCAAGAAATAATTCAACGGACCTTGAAAGAACTAGATTTCCATGTCGAAAGTGCTCACATATGAAAACTCTTAGTTTTTCGAAGGTTCATGACCACCTGATTTGGCATAGGATTGACAAGACATATAAATTTTGTTTTGCACAAAGAAAAACCCTCTAGTTTTGACAAATATACATCAAACACATGCTCTACCACTGATGAGGATCTAGTTATCGAATATGTACAAGATGACATCATTTGAATGGTCAATGATGCATACAGATTGTTCAATAATAATTGCTTAGAGTGGACAAGAACTACGAGATCATAATGTTGAGTTACAATCATCTTATGGAGAAGTTCCTACTGATGAATATCATAGGTTGCTCAAAGATACCAAATAACCATTATACCCAGGCTGTACAAAGTATATAAAGCTATTGATGATCGCTAAATTGTATAATCTCAAAGTAAAACATGATTGGTCAGACAAAAGCTTTGGCGAATTACTGAAGTTGCTGAAAGATATGATCCTAATCGACAATACAATTCCAAAGTCCACATATATGGTGAAGAAAATGATGAGTTCATTAGTATTAGATTATTAAATGATACATGCATGCATCAATGACTGCATTTTATATTGGAAAGATCATGAAGAGAAGTAAGCTTACACAACATGTGGTGCATCTCGATGGAAAGTTGACCCTCGTTCACAAAAGGTATGCAGTAATATTTTTGCAAAGGTGTTGATGTATTTTCCCACTATACCGAGGTTGAAGAGAATATATAGGTAAGGAATTTTATTATATCATTAGATTTATTGTGTTTATTTCTTTCAACATTGTTAGACACAATCGAAGTGAGTTGCTTTCTTCCTATAGCTCTGTAAAGGTTGTAGAGAATATGAGGTGGCATTCCCAACATAGAAGTCCAAATGGTAATATTTATAAGCACACAAAATTAATAAACTCTAGAGAATCTCAAACATCAACAACACTAGGAATTATGCTAGAACATTGTCTAATACTTAAAAAAGGAGCTCAAGACAACAAAATATTAGTCCACAACTACGCACAACTATCAAAATCAGTCATTTAAAAATAAAAAAATGATGTAACATCCTTACAAATTTTGCAAAAATATAATACAACCCATCACTTGTAAAAGTGATCTGGCACTGATTAAGTAAGCCATGATGACATAAAAAACCAGCCAATACATCTAACACTACTACTCCCCATATTCTAATTTCTTTCTTCTCCATCAAATAATTTATTTCAGCCTCAAAAACATGCAAATCTAAACTCAAGAAAAACAATGCAGCCCCTTAGTGATTCTCACCTCAAAAAAACAATCTAATTCACCAAATTTCTTCTTGGATACAGTCACAATAACACACAAGGAAAATTCTCGTAACCCATGATTTAGAATATATGATTTTGTTAACGGGCAAACACATAATATATTCATGTATTTATATACCAATGGCACTATGTTTTGGCTCATAAGTAGAAATTTTGGCTCATGTGTGTTTTCTATGAATAAACCATGTCTATACAATAAAATGTGTTTTGCCCTTTTAAGGGTCAAATGGATGTATTTTGGCATTAAAAAAATGTATAGAAAATAGTCCTTTTGGGTCCTCTTTTATTTGAAGAAAGAATTGGGCAATTTGGATTTCATTTCGTTGACTTATACTTAAAATATGACTCCTTTGTATGAACCATTTTTCACTGTGTTTTGGGGGCTCAAATGTGGAAATTTTGAGTTCAAATTACTTTTAACTACTGTGCACATTGTTAGAAACCTTTATTTGGAGCTTCATACTATTGTTAACTTCTTGAGGGAGTTATCACAAAATTATAATGACTCTCAACTTACTGGGACATCATCAATTAGTTGCACCTGATTGTGCCACTTTGTGACACTTTCAATTGACATAGCATGGATCCTGTAAGGATCCGTTATAAAGATATTACTCTTAGTTAATTACCTCAACACTTAGCCATGTATTATACACTCAATGTGCAATGATTATCAATCCAATTAAAGGAATGGAAAGACAATCAACATTGATACGTCACGATGGTGGTTTCAACCCATGGACCAAGTAAATCTGAAAATATAAATGCTTTCATCTATTGTTTCATATAAAATGAATATATTTCCATGTATTCAATTTAGGTCATTTTTGGCATAATAGTATAATGCATTTCTCATATTTTTCCTCATTGTTTTTACAAAGACCTCAAGTCAGCTTCAAAACATATTTAATCAAAATTTAACTTTAATGTTAAGAGGACATGAGTAATGATAAAGAGTCAAGACAATGGTTTGTTCATGAATGGAATATTTCTTAGAAATTTAGGCAACAATTCTATATCTTTTTGTACTAGCTAATTTTCTAAAGAGATACTCCCATCAATTTTGAAAAGCAATTTCAACACGATTGAAGCACATTACAATATTATGCTTGGTGACAACTTAGAAACTCAAATCATGTCTTCATGTAAAGTTATTTATTTTTTATGTTTGAAGATATGGAAAAGCAAAGGCAATATATGTAGAATTGATTCCCATGAAGAGAAACTTGCAAGCTAATACCTTTGAACACAAGTCGTCTCTTCATCTCACCAACATGGCCTATGGTTGAGTTGGATTTAATTGTAGTTTTCTAGAGTTTAGGCTATCCATTTCCATGAACTAATGGGGGAAATTTTCTTTGGATACAAATACTATAAGCTCATTTAATGTATCGATATTTAGCTTCATATATTTTCTCAAAATTAATTGCCTTAACCAGGATTCTCTCTAGGTGTTTTATCCACATTGACCCTAAATTAACCTGCTTATGTGAATTTTCAAATATTCATTTCTGAGGGGAGTGGTGAAACTTACTAGAAGAAGGAACATCCAATGAATATTTAACATGTGGAATTTATGAAATCTGGTAAAGAGAACCATGCACTATAGAGTTTTTAAAGATAAAACTTTCATAGGTAGTTTGGTCCATGGTATACATAATAGAAGAAGTCTATGCATAATTGCATATGACATACTAATTTATATCTAGGATAGAATAGGTGGTTTTGAATGAAAAATAAGCAATTATAGCTCTACCAGGGAGTACTATTTGAAACCTTGGTGTCTCCCATTTCTCCATTTGAACCACTTTCTATTTTGTGCAGGTTGTGCTTGGATAGAAGGATTATTGTCTTTACTTTTAACAGTTGGATCATCCTCAAGACCGAAATTACCAAATCTAGAGAAATCAATTGGATCAATATTTTATGCCCATCAAGTATCATGGAAAAATCTTGGGTACGAGCATCCAGATATTTCAACTATGTTATCTCCATTAATGAAGAAAAGTTGTGCTTTCAATCAAATCTACTCGTATAACTATACTTTCTAATTTTGGGGGGGGTCTGTTTGTAGAAATAACAAGGACTATTATCATAGGGTTCACCAATTCCTGGATTTCACAAGAAAGAATTCAATGGACCCTGAAAGAACTAGATTTCCATGTCGAAAGTTATCAAATATTAAAACTCTTGGTTTTTTGAAGGTTCATGACCACCTTATTTGGCATGAGATTGACAAGACATATATCGAGTTTGTTTTGCATGAAGAAAAACCCTCTAGTTTTGGTAAATATGCATAAAACATGTGCTCTACCACTGATGAGGGTCCAATTATCAAATATGTACAAGATGAAACTGTTGGAATGGTCAATTATGCATACATATTGTTCAATGATAATTTCTTAGAGAGTGGACAAGAACTATGAGATCATGATGTTGAGTTCTAATCATATTATGGAACAGTTCCTATTGATGAATATCATAGGTTGCTCAAAGATACCAAATGACCATTATACCCAGGATGTACAAAGTACATAAAGCTATCGATGATCGCTAAATTGTATAATCTCAAAGAAAAATATGGTTGGTCAGACAAAAGCTTTGGTGACTTATTGAAGTTGCTGAAAGATATGAGCCTAATTGATAATACAATTCCAAAGCCCATATATGCAGTGAAGAAAATGATGAGGCCATTGGTATTAGATTATGTAATGATACATGCATGCATCATTGATTGCATTTTATATTGGAAAGATCATGAAGAGAAGCAAGCTTACCCAACATGTGGTGCATCTCAATGGAAAGTTGACCCTCGTTCACAAAAGGTATGCATTAATTTACTTGTGAAGGTGTTGAGGTATTTTTCCACTATACTAAGGTTGAAGAGAATGTATAGGCAAGGAATTTTATTATATCATTAGCTTTATTGTGTTTATCTCTTTCAACATTGTTAGACACGATTGAAGTGAGTTGCTTTCTTCCTGTAGCTCTGCAAAGGTTACAGAGAATATGAGGTGGAATTTCCATTATATAAGTCCATATGGTAATATACAAAATCCAATTAAATTTCGAGCGTGGAAAACTATAGATGTTAAGTAGAAATATTTCACCGACAATCCAAGTAGTGTATGACTTGCAATGGCAACCGATGGGTTCAACCCTTTTGCTAACTTTAGTACTACTTAAATTTGATGGTCCATTGTGTTGGTCACTTACAACCTCCCATTATGGATGTGGATGAAGAGGAAACATTCAATGCTCATCTTGTTAATACTTTATCCCAAGGAACCAGGAAATGATATTGATGTTTATCTACAACTCTTGGTTCATGACTTGCATGAACCATGGATTAAAGGAGCAAAAATGTATGATGCATTTTCCAATACTACATTTAGTATGAGAGCAATAATGATGTGGGTCATACAAGACTTTCTTGCTTATGGAAACCTATCCGGATGTATGACAAAGGGAAATGCAACATGTCCAATATGCAAGGAGAACACCTATGCAAAATATCTTAAATGTATTAGAAAGATCTCTTAATGGGCCATAGGAGATTCTTTCCTCTAGATCATCCATTTCATAGTCAAAGGGTATCTTTCAATGGAAAAAAAGAGCTCGATAAACCACCCAAACCTTTAAATGGGATGGAAATACTAAAAATAATACAAGGAATTCCATAAAATTAGGGAAAGAGCAACTCCAATAAAAGGAAACACAACACATATGAGGATAGCATGTTTTTTCCTGTAGCAAGATGGAAGAAAAATTCTATATTCTTCAATTTGTCGTATTGGGAGGTACGACATGTAATTTTTTTTGTATCTATTATTATGTCTATTAATATCGAGTAATTTCTATTTGATGTTGCTATCTATGAACAACATCTTCTAGTTCATCATAACTTGGATGTGATGCATGTGGAGAAAAATATCTACGAAAGCCTATTTGAAACACTGCTAGGTATCGATGAAAATTCAAAGGATGGCAAAAACTCCCATGAGGATTTAAAAAATATGGGTATTAGGAACACATTGTGGCCAATAATGGATGGAAACAATCCATATCTTCCACCAACACCCTACAATTTATTGAAGGTTAAGAAAGAAAGGTTTTGTCGTACACTATACAATATGAAAGTACCAATGGATATAGTTAGAATATTATAAAACATGTCTCTATGAAAGAACTTAAGTTCTAGGGCTTGAAATCACATGATTGTGATGTTCTCATGCAACAACGTTTTTTGATAGTGCTACAACATTTGCTTGATAATCCAATGCAACAAACCATTTGTCGGTTGTGCATATTCTATAGGCATATATGCACTAAAGTGGTGGATCTCTTAAAAATAGAGAAATTATCGGTAGAGGTCATGTAGACGTTATTTTTTCTTGAAAGTTACTCTCCCATTCATTTTTTGATATCATGGTGTACCTAACCATTCACTTGGTGCAAGAGCTATGTCTATGTGGACTTGTATAATATCGATGGATGTACTCTTTCAAGAGGTTTGTATACATTCATCAATTTCATAAACCACCATTTTTATAATTTTTATAGTGTCTCATCTAATTAAAATTGTTTGTTTCCTTTCTTATAATTATGAATATTTTTATGGGGTATGTAAAACACCGAGCTAGGCCTGAAGGCTGTATTGTAGAACATTATCTTGTTGATGAATCTGTTTCATTCTATACGAACTACATGAGATGTACGGAAGTAATTGGCGATCACCTTGGTCACAAAAAGGTATGGAGTGATGAGGACGAAGAAAATATAATTGATGGGAGGCATTTTTCCAGTGGTGAAGACTTTTATTTGGATGAAATTTCTTATGATCAAGCCCATCGATGCATTCTTTTTAACATGGACGAAGTTAAACCTTAGGTAGAGTAAGTAGATGTTTATTTATTGCTATTATATATGGTAGAATATTATTTAGATCTAAATAATCTTGACAAACTTTTGGTCAACTTAGGAAGCACCTGAAGAGAATCAAGGAATCCAACCCCGTGTAGTGAGAGACGAAGGGGTGTAGCAAAAAATCCATTATCAAGCATTCATCACTTGGATATGAGATCAGGTTATTGTTTGCTCTCTTGAATATAATCTTTGATATTTATATTGATGGTCATGTACTAAATGCCATGTAATGTTCTACAATCTTCTTTAAACTATTCTTCTTTGTTTCAGTATCATGGAGATGAAATGCAACATAATGACAATGACTCCAACACAATAAAATGGTTGGCACGTGGTCTCTCCAACTATATATCTTGCAGATGAAGAGCCAATAAAATGTGAAAAATCCATTACCAAGGGCGACTATGTGGATAGAAGCTCATAAAAAGAAGGATGTGGCTCCTATTACACAAGAAGTTGTAGAGACAATCGTAAGTGACATTCCCTTGGAAATAACAATGTGTTGAACTTCAAACCATTGTTACATTGATTATTTTTTAACATGTTACCAATAAACTATAACATGATTTTTACAAAAAAATTGATGATGCAATGTCATCTGTGATCTCTGTAAATCAATATATTAAGGTGATGTTATCGCAAAGGTTTTAGGACCTGAAATACCGAGTTGGGTTCGAGGTGTTAGCAAAGGAGTATCGTTAATTGCTCTATTTGTTGGTGAGGGTTACATACAGAAGTTGCACCAGATGCAAGAGCATATGGTAGATAAAGAGAAAAAGTGGGAAGAGAGGCTTGTAGAGAGAATAAAAAATATGGAAGAGAAGCTTGTAGAGAAATATAAAAATATTGAAGAGATTTTGACATGGATTTCATAGATAGAAGTGTGTCAATTTTTTCATGATTTCATATTTGAAATGTTTACATGTCGTACCCATAAATTTGTAATGATACCTTGCATATAATTCCATAGGTAGCATCACTACATGTTACCCCTACAATTGGACACAATATTGGTGGTGGTGATCAAGGCATAGGTAGTTGCTCAATACCTTCTAGGCCAAAGTCATCAATGGTACAATGATTATTTCAAATATAAAATAGTTGACTTAGTTTGTATTGTACACTATGCAGTGAATTTAATTAGGCTATTGATTTTTCATGTAGGGACTGAAAATGACACTAATCACTCAAAATACAAGAAGGAATTGCAACATTTCTACTTGACTCAGATCCATAAGGATAACGTAGTGGTCGAAGGCACGGTGATCAGTACTAACCCTAAAGACCTTGTACATGGTCAAAATTTGGGTGAAGATTATTGGAAAGTCAATGTACTCATCACCCATAAAGATGAAATAATCTTGTATAGAAGGAATGATGAGATGACACAATGAAGGATGTTATGGGCTCCTTCATTGCTTGGCCTATATCAGGTATTGTTTACAGATAAATTATGCCATGTTGTAGCAATATTGTATGATTCTTTGAATTAACATCTAACATCAATGATTATAAAAGAGATTATCTTTTCTCCATTTACTACTCCCTTTATGGTCTATCTACATAATTGTATTTTTGTTTCATTTAAGCTTGCATTGAATTTAGTGTTTTGTAGTTGATTTTGGTTTATGTGGTTGTTTATTAGTGTTTTGTTCTTCCATTTTCAAAAGGGTTTATATTATATTTATGAATAAAATCACTTCTACCCTATATTTTATGTTACCTCTTTTAGTTGTTGATATTTATCTTTATGAGTGACTCGTTCATAGATCTTGTGTTCTCTTATGTTTCTTAAAAGAAATGGGAAGTCCACTAAATAATATCTCTTCACCATAGACTCAACTGTAGTATCTTGGGCAATTAATTTTTTAAAAAATAGCATCTCGCGACTCTTTACCCCATAGAATCAAAAAATGGGGCTAGTATTTCAGAAGCATGTGAAGCAATTTGGTTAATGAGGTTACTTTTTTTGTACTCTATTTGATCATTAAGGGAGAGTAAAAAAAAAATGTATAATAGTCATCAAGTAGTTAGGTGGTTAGATAGTTGACAGTTAGGAGCACTTTCAAATTTGAGTTGGAAAACAGAACCTATAACTGTACTGTAGATCTGAGCTTTCAAAACATATTATGTTATTTTCTTCTTTCTTTTCTCAGTCATTTCAACAATTTTATGTTTTGTATGTTCATTAAAATTCCAATATCAGAACAAAAGAACTTGGATAGAGATAAAAATATGACAAATACTAACAAAATTTAATGACAAAATGGGAACTACATTGCTTACATGCTTACTAATGAGTGAGCAATCATTTCCTTGAAAGGAGGTAAATTATTATGTGTAACTTTTGATATTCTTAGAAGATATTGTGTAGAAAACCTATAACTTTTGGTTGCTATATCAAATCATGCATGTATGTATGGTGCATGGCATGTATCAAATCAATTTTGCTATGGCATGTATGGTATGTATGGTGCATGTTGAAAAATTGTAACTTTTGGTTGCTATATCAAA
Organism: Wollemia nobilis; assembly: GCA_028583015.1. Taxonomy (NCBI): domain Eukaryota; kingdom Viridiplantae; phylum Streptophyta; class Pinopsida; order Araucariales; family Araucariaceae; genus Wollemia; species Wollemia nobilis. The sequence continues at coordinate 729,583 of JAQPPZ010001830.1, read as the reverse complement.
TCAATTATGATATGGCAAGACCTTTATAAAAATATAAATAAGACCCATAATTTGATTCCATATTGTACATGGGGGCATAACATTTCAAAGTGTGAGAAAAGATGCCAAGTGAACTCAAGTATCCAAGTTCACATATTTTTCCCATAGGAGCAAAGGCCCAAGCGTGAAAACATTAACACCTAAAATAGCAGGTCCATGGCTCAAATCCAAAAGGAAGAGAGTTGTACACTAAATCCTGGTAATGTATTTTAACACATATTTGACAAACAACATTGCCCCATATGGCCCATTGCCTTGTGGATATTAAAAACTACTTTCCTTTCCTATTTTTCCTTGAATGCATAGGAAGAAACTTCCCATGTAATACTATAGAGTAATTATTGGAAATATGAGCAAGTTTTGTTGTCATTGATGTCAAGAGGTTGATGTCTAAGTTTTGTCGTCATTTAATATCATCTGGTGGTTTTTCCAAAATGTAAAGAAGAGGTTTAAAGGAATAGGATATAATATTTATTTTTAATATTATATGCTTAAAGAGGCCTAAAAGTTTGAAGACCCAAAGAAGGAGATTTAAAATAAAAATAATAATATTATAATATTTGGGTAAAAGAAAGAGGTTTAAATTATCGTTTGGGCCCAAGGTTTAAAGAAAGGTTTGGTTGCCATAATTGAAACCATGACCAAAGAAGTTATTTAATTTAAAGTTTTAAATGATTTAATATTTATATTTAAATAATTTAAAATTAAATATTTAATACTTTAATTAAGTAAGTACAAAGGAGAACTTGTTAAAACGAATTTTATCGCCCACCGACGTCCTCATTCGAAAAGCATCTTTATTAATAAACAAGGATCGACATCGCATTGTAAACATATGACATATATTTAAAGGGGCAAGAGCTAAGGTTTAAATGTGGTGATTGATAAAATGATTTAAAATATGAGCGCATGAATTCGATTATTGAATTCAGAAAAAAAGTGAACGTTGGCGTGGATATTTTGAATTGCATGACAATCGAGTACAAAGCACAGTGAAAACGAAGCGCTAGAGAATATTCTGGTGATGCAACAACAAACAAAAGTTTTGCACTTCTGGAGAAGGATAAAAACAAGGACTTAAATGTGACATATTCCCCTTTCGATCTCAATTAGACGAATAGCGTAGGTGGTGATTGATCTTGCGTAGCAAAGATGGCATCAAAGGTTGGATTCACGCTATTAAGTTTTTCAAATAGGAAAGGGGTCTTCAAATTTCATTTAAGGTTTTTGAGTGGAAAAAATATTTGTTCATGTGCATGTTTGATTACTATGAGGGTGTGTAGCCCCGGTGGTAACCTAGTTGTCACTAGGATGCTACTTTGGCAGTTCGAGCAAGTTCGAATCCCATGGAGATTCGTGGGGTGGAGTGAATGCCAAAGTTTTTGACCTTTATATGGCATAAGAGGTTTGATTTAAATAAATTTTAATTATTTTAATATTCTTGGCTATTGAGTGATATATCAAGAAGCGGATGGTTTAGTGTTCAATACATTGGAGTTATAAGGTAAGGAATATTATTTGTGTAAAAGGGCCAAGGTTGCTTTGAGCATAGTTTGGAGTGATAAGCTAGTAAAAGTTTTATGTTTATAATGTGTTGTTTATATAAAGTTTTATGTTTATAATGTGTTGTTTTTAATATAAAGTGGAGTGAAAAGTTGGTTAGAAAGTGTAGAGTTATAAAAATCCATAGGGATATTATTATTTTGTTTGAGTGAGTGAATGATTTATTAATTGGAATTTAATTTTTAAAAAGGTTTTTATGTGTTGAATTATATTTTGAGAGTTTGGGAGATAATAAGGTGTACTTGAGACTTGATAATTTTTGTATGGTGAATTAATTTTTGAGGAGAATATTTGTGGAGATTTTGAGATAGGTTGTTGCTATCTAACCTTGAAATTGGCAAAGAGGATTTGATTGTGATTGAGACAGGTTTTGAAGGTATATCTCCATCAAAACAAAAGGTATGGGCACATCATCCTTGTGAGTGAAATATTGTTAGATTGAATGTTGTGAAATTCAAAGTTGGAGTGAAAAGGATTGTTTGATAAGCATTGTTGGAAATGTTTGAGTGAGTTTTCATATGCATGATTTGGGTTTGTGAAAGATCATGAGTATCATTGTTATGTGAGATTGAGAACTATCTTGAACTAGGGTTTGTGAAAGATCATGAGTATCATTGTTATGTGAGTTGAGAACTATCTTGAGCTAGGGTTTGTGAAAGATCATGAGTATCATTGTTATGTGACTTTGGAATCATCTTGAGTCAAGGTTTGAGTTCCATAGTGTGAGTTTTTGGAAGTAGAGTGAAACACTTGGTTAGGGTTTGTAAGCAAGTTGTGTTTCATTGAGTGGATTTTTGAGTGAAGTTGGTTGAGCATTATTGATTGAAAGCATTGGAGTGATAGTTCAAGTTTTGTGAAACAAATTATTCTTTATTTTGAATTGATTTGAAAGTGAGTTTGAAAGTGATTGAGTTATTTGTGAGTGTGAAACATATTGAGTCTCTTATCATTCTCTATATGTTTCTGTGGTTAAACAAGATTCTGAGTGAAACTTGTTTGTGGTATTGAAGAGGTTTTCTGTAAGAGATTAAGTTGAGTTTTGTATGCAAGTTTTGCAATTGATTTGAATAAGCTTTTGTGAAAGCTAGTGGATAGATTTGAGTAAGTCCTAGAGGGGACTTAAGGACAGAGTTAAGCAAGCTTTTGTGAAAGCTTGTGGGTAAATTTGAGTAAGTCCTAGAGGGGACTTAAGGATAGAGTTGAGAAGCTTTCATGAAAGCTTATGGGTAGATTTGAGTAAGTCTTAGAGGGGAATTAAGGATAAAGTTGAGTAATATTTTGTGATAAGTCTTGGTGAAGACTTGTTGAGCATTGACAAGTTCTAGTGAGGACTTGTTGAGCATATTTGAGGTAAGTCTTGGTGAAGACTTGTTGAGTAGATTGGACAAGTTCTTGGGAGGACTTGTGGATAGATTTGAGGTAAGTCTTTGAGAAGACTTGAGAGCAGATTTGATTGATTGATTTGTTCAAGCTTTGAGTTAAGGCTTGGGGTAGATCTAGCAGAGTTGATTTGTGATTGGATCAAGCTTTGTGTTAAGGCTTGAGGATAGATTTGAGGATAGAGTTTGGTGCAAATTTGAGGGTAGATTTGTGCTAGACCAATGAGATAGATTTATGAGCATATTTGTGCTAGACCAAAGGATAATGTTTAGTGCAGATTTGAGATAGAGATTGAGCAGAGCTGAGAGCAAGCTTTGGAGGTGATAGAGCAGAGGATAGTAGTCTCTAGTGGATAGAGATCCATTAGCCAAGGTAGTGAGGATAGAGGTATTTTGAGTGAGGATAGAGGTCTTCAGTAGAGAGAGATCCACAAGCCAGTGCAGTGGAGGTAGTAGTCTTCTAGAGGATCACCAACTAGAGTAGAGGAGAAGGAGTTCTCCTATGGATAGAGATCCACAAACTAGAAAAGGGGAAAGATTTCTCCTGTGGATAGAGATCCACAAACTTGATTAGGGGATTGGTGTCTCCTTTGGACAGAGGTCCATAAACATTGTAATAGGGAAGGATTCCCAAGAGATTTGTTGAGAAAATTTTAGTGAAATATTTTCTCCGTGGAGTAGCCCACATTGGGTGAACCACGTTAAATTGGTGTCTCTATTGTGTGTGATGATTTGTGCATTGCTTTGATTACTATTGTTGATATTGCCATTGATAATATTGGATAATATTGTTTGGGAAAGAAAAGTAAAAAGTGGTCTTATATTGTTCACCCCCTCTCAGTATAAGCTTGTGTTCTTCAATTGGTATCAGAGTGGGTTCCTTTGAAAAAGGTCTAACAGCTTGAAGGAAGATCTTACAAGAACACACATGGCAAAGAAAGGCAAAAGTAGAACCATGAGACCTAAAAAGAAAAGAACACACATGGTCATGAAAGAAAAGGAAGATGAATTTGATTTTATTTTCAAAGAGATTGTTGCTCTAAGAGGAGAAGTGGAAATAGATTCAAGAGATGAATCAAGCAGTGGAGAAGAGGTTAAATTGATAAAATTTTGTACCAAATGTAGGAAGATAGGTCACCATACAACTTATTGTCCACAAGATGGTGAAGAATATTTTGTTTGTGGTCAACTCGGTCATGATGCAGGTTATTGCAATGGGTTTAGTAGCAGTGAAGATGAAGAAGATACTTCTAGAATTGAAGACCTAGAGGATGGTTTAGAAAAAGATAACAAGGATAGTCAAAATAGGTATGAAGAAGAAATTCTACTTTTGACAATAGAAGAAAAAGGAGATGCTCCTATTGAAGACCAAAGAAAAGAGAAAAATTCAAAAAATCAAGAAAAGAAAGAAGAGGAAGATTCAGAAAAAGAAAAGGAGGAAGCCACACTTAAGGAACTTGTTGAGTTGAAAAGGGAGAACTTAGAATTAAAGGTTCAAATACAAGAGGATGAGAAAACTAAGACAAAGCTTCTACAAGATCTCTCTGACTTGAAAGATAAGGTTGAAAAGGCAAGAAGAGTTGAAAAAGGTATGGTTGAATAGTTAAAGGTAAAAGAGCTAGAATGTGAAAGACTTGTTGTTGATCTTGAAGAATTAAAAAGGGAGAACTCAAGATTGAAAGTCCAAGAACAAGAGGATGAGGAAACAAAGGCAAAGTTTCTACAAGAGCTCACTAACTTCAAGATTAAGGTTGAAGAGGCAAAGAAAATTGAAGAAGGTATGACTAAAAAATTAAAGGTAAAAGATCTAGAGTGTGAAAGATTAGAACATGAGGTAGTTTCACTAAGGATGGAAGTGAAAGACTCTAAGGACAAGCTACACAAGTTTGGGAAAAATTCAAAGGCTTTGGAAAACACTACCAAAGCACAAAGATCTTCATTTATCAAAATAGGGCTAGGCATTGAAGAAGAACAAGGGAAATAGGAAGCAAAAAAGGAGAGTCAAGATCAAGCACCAAAGAAGAAGAAGCATCAAAAGAAGAGAGTGAAAGAGAAACTGAGACTTACCGAGGATAAGTTGGAAAATAGAAAGTTCAACAAGGAAAGGAACAATGCACAAATAAGGAACAGATGGAACAAGAAACATCACAGGGAAGAAGAGACTAAGAGACCAATGGGGTCAAGGCAAGATTTCTTCAATGGACGTTGCTTCTCATGTCATAGGTTTGGTCACAAGGCTACGCAATGCAGGACACATGAAAGATAGGGATATGGTTTCACCAATAGAAATTTTAGAAATGGGCATCTCTTTCAAGGGTATTGCTACTCTTGTAATCAGTTTGGTCATAAGGCAGTAAATTGTAGGGTTCATGATAGGAATGGATATGGCTTCACCAGGAGGAACTACAAGACATTTGCACCTTCAAGGAACCACAACATTAAGTGTTATAAGTGCAATAATGTTGGGCATACAACAAGGTGGTGTAGAACAGAATTTCCAGAACTTCCAAGGACATGCAAGAAAGAGGATTCTCAAAAGGTTCAAAAAGGTATGACTTCAAAGGTATGGAAAGAGAAGGTGGAGAAAGGAAAAGAGCATTGTATGCTAGGAGTAGAGATACTCCCACCCCAAAATTAATCACCTCAAGAGAGGAGGTGGGGGAGGGGCTAAGCTAAGAGTCTTATCTTTAGCCCCAAAGGTGGCCCTTTGCCATTGATGTCAAAGGGGGAGAGATTTGAGTTAGGGGGAGAGCATTCAGTTAGGGGAGCAGTTTCTTAGGGGGAGCAGAACTAAAAAAGGTAAAAGAAATGGTTAAAGGAAAAGGGTTGCCATCAATGACAAAGGGGGATATTGTTGGAAATATGAGCAAGTTTTGTTGTCATTGATGTCAAGAGGTTGATGTCCAAGTTTCATCATCATTAATGTCATCAGGTGGTTTTTCCAAAAGGCAAGGAAGAGGTTTAAAGTAATAGGATATAATATTTATTTTTAATATTATATGCCTAAAGAGGCCTAAAAGGTTGAAGACCCAAGGAAGGAGAAGCAGGTTTAAAATAAAAATAATAATATTATAATATTTAATATTATAATATTTGGGTAAAAGAAAGAGGTTTAAATTATCATTTGGGCCCAAGGTTTAAAGAAAGGTTTGGTTGCCCAAATTTGAAACCATGGCCAAAGAGTTATTTAATTTAAAGTTTTAAATTATTTATATTTAAATAGTTTAAAATTAAATATTTAATACTTTAATTAAGTAAGTACAAAGGAGGACTTGGTCATATCCCATCCTTGTCAGTTCTAGCTACGACTTCCCTTTGCTTTCTCTCTTATTCCTTTTTCCCCTTTCACACTTTGTGGCATAGGTAGCTGGAATTGAAGGAGTCAGCCTTCTTTGAAGATCGACCACCCTACCTCTTTCGAGATAGGTGGCCATTCAATGTTGGTCGAGGATCACTGGGTGTACCCCCTGCCCGTCCGGTGCCTATTTTTGCATCAAAATTTTTTGGTGACTCTACTGGGGAACTCATCGAGTTTTCATATTTCAGGAAGTCAAAGTTTGGTGATACTCTAATTTACCCATCTCTTTACAAATCACCTGGTGACTTCAATTGTGTAAAAAATCCAAATCATGAGATTAGTTGTCTTTTTGTGTTGAAAGAAATCAATTTTCTAAAGGACTCAGGGTTTGATGATCAGCCCTAACCTTGCTAGCGAAGAAAGTATGCTCATATGGTGACTGGTGGTGGAATTCAGTAAGATTGAGATGGTGAACCAATGGTGCAATTGAAATGTCCTAGCTGGAATGATGTAGGCCCCTTAAATATCTCAAGCCCACAAGGAATTCCCAAGGTTGCACTTAAAATGCTCCGCAGTTATGATGGTACTTATGGTGCTACATATGAACATTTTTAGGATGTAGCCTCCCTCTCCTTGATCCATGACATTACTTTTGAAAGTGTGATGCTTATGCTCATTGCTATTTCTATTAAAGGAAGAGTATTATTATAGTTCAATACCTTAGAGCATGGAAGCATCAGCAAATGGGTTGACCTCATAGAAGCACTCATTAATGCGTTCGATGCTTCTGTAGTTCCTTTCCTACTACACATACAACATGCGTACATTAGGTGAGCATGTCATGAAGCTATGGTTGATTTCAATGTACGCTTTACTAGAACCTAAAGGAGAATTCCTTATAAATCTAGGTCATCTGTTATCCAAGCATATATATATTATATCCACGCCTTCGAACCTGACATAAGCCTCCTCGTACAACAATTAGGAGAGAAGAGTTTTCCTCAAGTTTTTGAGGAAGCATCCCATGCAAAAAAGGATGTTGGTCCAAGTAGGAAAGCTTCCTGAGAGGAGCCCCCTCCAGCCTCTTCAACCTGTTACATCCTCTGTTTAAAATTTAAGGCTTATGGTCCATTCCCTCCCTTCATATCCCAATATGCAACACTCCTAAAACCAACAACAAGAATGTGAGACATGGAAAGGAAGTTAGATCCCTAACTCATTCAAAAGGAACAATTGTCTATTTCCTGAGTTGATGAATATCATGGCTTACTATTATTTGAAGGATAAGGAGATTGAGTAGTAGGTTCCCCTTCTTAAGAAGGAGTAGTGATGTAATGACACAATAGTGCCAATCCTCCAGCAAGAACCATTCCTCAACAAAAAAGGGATAGAGTCTACCCAAAAACCTAGGAGTGAATTCAGATTAAAATTAAGCAAGATAGCAATAGCTGAGTTGTACCATGATGATCTCTATTGCAGCCTCAATAATAACCCCCAAATCTTAGAACAATCAAAGTACGAGAGAACTGATATCCATCCCAAAAGGGATGAAGTATGGGTAACAATGCAAATTGACCCATATAAAGTACATTTTTGGTACCCACCTCCAAAAAATATGACATCCCAAGCATGGGTTGAAATAATGAAGGCAACCTTTACACGAGCGGCCTGCCTTTAGAATACGGAGTTGCTAAAGTCAAGAGCAACACCTGATCGACAAAACCAAAATGAGCACAAGAAGCAGCTCAAATTTTGTGTCATTTGGTCTGGATATTTATGGTTCATCGGATAAGTGGAAAATAAGTCCCTGAATATGGCATGCCAATAACATCATAATTTTGTGTAAATAAGATGATAGATAAATAAAGGATGCAAATTGTGTAAGGCCATATAATAGCTGATATCATCTTAGGCCAGGATTACATGGGATCTACTTCCATGGATTTAATAACAAATATGATGATTTCTAGATGGTACCTCTTCCTTATGAATTTTTCTTTTTCCTTATCCTCTTCCTTATTATGTGCTTTGTGACTCTGTAGCCCAATGGATAATCTAAATTCTTGCAAGCTGATATAGTAAGTACACCTTGGCTCATGCAATATTGTCATAAGGATACGCATCAGGCTAAATATTTCAAAGCAAATGTAGCACCCTAACAAATTATAGGAATCACTCCATAAAATACCTTTTGGGTAGCACCAATAGTTCACCAAGCAATTAGTCAAAGAGCATGATCAAAGGTCCCCAAGATGTATTTTGATGAGCTGAAAAGATTCTTGCTGAATTATGTAAGAAAGAAGGACTACATCAGCACAAACAAATGTCTCTGGCATTATATCTATTCTTGAAGCCGCCATAAGCCATAAAATAGTATATCAATGGAGGTATATTTTTGGGGTTATCCCTAGGGCTACCTTCCCTTTTGTTTCCTTCTTGCCCTGTTTCTCTCTCTTCCCCTTCTTTCCTGTGTGGTGGTTGCTACTAGCCAGATTAGCTAGTAGCTCTTTTTTCTCTCCTCCCCATTCTTGTTTCTATTTCCTAGACTTCTCTCTCCTTGCGCTTATTCTTATTTTATTATGTCTTCTCTTCACTCCTGTTATCGATTGTGTACAACCTTATTGTGTCCTCCCCCTTACCCTATTTTTATCTGGTAGATTCTCTTGGCTGCCCCTATTCCCAATTTATTCTTTATATACTAATCTCCATTCTTCCCCTTTTTGTTGTTATTTTTCAAGGAAGAATTTTATCTGGGTTTCTATTCCCAACAAGTGGAAATCCCTTGTGAGTCACCAAGAGTATGGGTGAATTTCAGTGCCCCTTCACCCACTCTTATTTTTTAAGTAGAATGTTTGTAGATCAAATAATGCCCAATTTTTGAAGCATTAGAGGCCAAGAGATGGGATGAATATATTGGTAGACAGGCAAGTATTCTAGGCGAATCCCACATTCTCGCGCCGCCTTTGGACGGAAGACCTGGATCCCAAACCCCATCCAAGTTGGATGGAGAAATGGGAACACAGCATAGGGACTCTCAATTCCCAAATTCCTATATCAAGAATGGATGGACTTTTAGGAAGGTAGCAGCAAAAATCCAAGCCCAACTACCCATCTATAGGGTGGAAAATTGGAAAGGCGTGGGAAATGTGCCCAAATACATTTCTGAGGCTAAAGTCATCATTCATCAAGAGGAAAGTACTAGAAACTCCTAGAAATGGGCATTAATGATCTCAACTACCCTGTATGAATAGTTAATGGGTGTGAGGAAGAAATTTGAAATACACAACTCTAGAGGCAATTAATTTCTAATTTTTCTATGACATAAAAGGGTAAAGTAGATTAGAAGTTAAGAGGTTGTCAGAATTATCAAGGGCCCCGATCTATACAAGAGCACCTAACTTCCTTCGAACAACTTCCATTCCTTCCTAGAGCAAAACCACAACAAATTTTCAATCGTTCCAATGAGATTTTCCTACCCGGAGCCATTAATGCTATATTTGAAGTTCATTGTAAAATCTTCTATAAATAGTGGAATGCTCGCCATTCCAAAGGGTGGCTCTATGGCCATTACAATTCATATGTAATTCTTCTCACCTTGTAAATATAAAGCATATCATTGTTTGGTCTCTCCATTTTTTTCACTTCCTTTTGCTTAAGTTTGGATGTTTATTTCTGTGATGTTATTTAATCTTGTTCACTTAATTCTGCAATTTAGATTTTATGGGTCTTGCTAAGTGGTTCTTGAATTCACATCGACCTCTGGGTGTCAGGGTTTAATTTTTGCTAAAGTTGGTCGGGTGGGAGCGCTCTAATTTTACAATATGGATATCATGCACCCTCCCACTGCACCGAATGATAAGTGAATATGAGATGAGCTGATATGTTAGGTGGTGTGCTGTTATTTTCGTTGGTGACATCGAACGCGTGTGTCTTGATGCGACCATATCCCGTTCTTGTTAGTTTTGGCTACGACCTCCCTTTACTTTCTCTCTCATTCCCTTTTCCCCTTGTCAGTGTAGGTAGATGGAAACAAAGGAGCCGATCTTCTCCGGATATCGACCGCCCTACCTCTGTCAAGATAGGTGGTCATTCAATGTTGGTTAAGGATTGATGGGTGCACTCATTGTCCATTCGTGCCTGTTTTCGCACCAAAAATCTTGAACATAGATATGTATTATTAATAATAAAAAAAAATATGGAGTACTAAGTTGTAGCTTTCCTGCTTAAAACTATTTTATATATGGGACAAAGGGAAAATAATTACCTGAAAAATAGACTTACAATGTCTAAGTTGCAGTTGATTTGATGTTAGATTGAGATTTCCAGCAATGTCACTCACCTTATTTAAAAGAACAAACACTAATGCAATATTCTTGATTACAACTGTAACATCTAGAGCATATGCAGTCTTTGAGCTCCTTAAATATAAGGATGGGAAGTTTTTTAGAATTCATATTATAACTTGTCATTTTCGAGTTATATGTTAGAAGTTCAATGACAAATAATTAAGTTATAGAAGATGAAAAATAAAGTGTATCTTTTTTTGACGTATAGAACATCATAACGTAAAAATAATTCATATAAGACAAGCATGTTATCCTTGTAATATGTTACAAAAAAGCATGACGTAAACTGGATTCAACATTTATATCTATGTAGCACATTCATGAAAAACTGGTTTTCTACAGCCAAGAACTCATTGGAAGATAAGTGAACCATATGAAAGCCCTGAAATACTGTTCTATCAATAGCAATATATGTAGCCATGCAAATATCACTCTCCTAGTGACTTAGACTGTTCAAAGGCTTATCATACATAGAATTGTACATGGATTGGCTAAAGAGAATAACTAATTAATGTGTTAGAAAATTGGTTAGTTGTTTTATTATCACCTGGTTCTCCTATCCTCATGTTCATGTAATGAGTTATCTATAGAAGGACCTCAAGTTTGTCATATTATGTATTCATCCTAATAATGGGTCTTCTTCCTAGACCCAGACTGTCACCTTTTCTAAATTTTGTACACTGGTTTTTCCATAATTGTTTCTTCAAAAACAATGAAATTCTGCATCGTGTTAGTGATTATATCCTTAGTGGATTTTCCAGAATTATTTCTTTTTCTCTACCTTTTTTTAATCTTTTGTACTTTGAGAATTTTCCTCCTTTCCCTTTGTAAAAAGAAAAGTTATTTTCATGTCCCCATAAAGTATCATTATAATGTTTTCTTTGCTCTTCCTCGTGGTGTAGAGTTCAACACTTTGAATTTATTGCATTAACACTACCAATCTCATCTTATTTTATGTTATGTTTTTAAGATGATCACAGAGATGGCTAATGGCTTTGCTACCATTATAGTATATTCGTGTGGTCCATTAGGTCCTCCTGTAGAGGAAGTGTGTGTATAGAAATTATTTGTTTTGTGATAAAACATTATGACTCGATTTTTGATAGTACCAATACTGAAGCATTTTCTAGTGGTTGCTGTCCCTCTCCTACCTATGATACTGATACAAATCCTGCTTGTAGAATAATAATACTAAGGCAACTAAATTTAGTGAATAATTTAGCTGCATAAGGTAATATATTTGAAATAAATTTAGTGAGTAATTGTGTCACATAAGATAAATGTTTGGAGTCATCTGCTTATATTTATTATTTACTCTAGTCAGGTACTCTCTGATAAGAAGAATTTGGAATCCTAAGTGGGAAGTACAATCTATTCAAAACTAGACTACAAGATTTAGGTACCGTCCCAAGATACATTCCTTTGTCACAAAAAGCCATCCCACCATCCTGAAAGTTTGAAATGTGTCCCACCATCCCACTATTCCTGTCCTAGATCTTTATGGAATATTTTATCACTCAACTGAAATAGTCTCTAGCAATAACCATGCACCTACAAGAGACCACTTTATGTGATATGCTTACTTGTTTTAGTTGTTTATTGAAGGCACAACTTTCCATGTCTAAAATAGATTCCGTAATGCCTTTGTTTGATTGTGCAACTTAATGTTTTATGCTTGCTCAAAATATTTTTGATTTATTTTCAAGTTCACACGTGTGACATACCCACTCATTTTGATTGAAGAATCAATTCAAAATTCCTTTTAACATCTCACTCTCCAGCTTGAGGTCCTTGTTTTCAATTCTATGCCTGTTTTTATTTTTAGAATCTTAACTCTCTTTTGCAGCTGCAATTGATTATTTCTGTAATGAAAAGATAGTTATTGTTTTGTTCTTAGTCTCCTCTACAATGTGTATCTTAGATACTAGAAAGATACCTATTCTCTTATTACTGTTCATATTTTTGAAGGCCACCTAGCAAAGGCCATTCATATCAATGATGGATTAAAAGTAACTAACTATTTCCTCTCAATGCTAAGGTAGACACTTAGACCTCATTCAAAGCACGACATATCTCTGAGAAAAAAAGGATAGATGCACTTCAACTATTTCATTCTGTTTTAAAATTAAAATAAACCATACTCTTGGGACAAAATTTCAATCTGTCAGCTTTCATTTGAAAAGATGCCACCTTAATTTTGGCTATACTTTAGAAAGTTATACAATATTCAAAACTCCTCCAGGTTGTTTGAACAATTCTACTATCAAACTTTTATGTGCTTAACTTCTATATGACAATTGTAATCTATCTTCTAAAAAACTGGTTGTTATAGTCAAAATATGACAATCGTAGCGGTGGTCTATGTTTAAAATAGTATGCTAAAATTCCTTTCCAGTTTCTGCAACAAACATCCTTTCCAATTTTTGCAGCAAGAACAAGAAAGAGAAACAGAAGAAAAAAATGTTGTTAAAAAATTCTAAATTTTCCATCAAAAATGCTGTTTAAAATGAAGTCTTAAAATTGTATATTCCCTGCAACAGTAGTTCCTCTTTCTGAGTGTGTGTCTGCTTTTACTTGTGTCTCTAAATTGTGGAATAATACCTTAAACCAATTTCTACGTACACATTCATAACTTTAAAATTTCTAGAACATCAAATTGGGCTTTAAAATTTCAACTCAAGTCTTGCAGTTGTACTAATTAAATTAACACATGCCTTATGTTCTAACCCTATAATCTATCACTGTTGTTCATTTCACTCGTTTGGGGAGATTCAGTGGCTCCCAAAGATCTGGCCTTGAATTATGAAAATCTATATTGGTGACAGTGCTAGGATGATAAACAAAAAGAATAGTATTTTAGATTTTCTACTAAAGTTTGCTTTGTCTAGAAAATTCAACAAATATTGAAGCACAAAAATAATGAATATATGGTCTATCTTTTTGAATAAGTTTACCATACCTGCAACCAAACTTAAAGGAACCAGATGAAATCACAATATTAAAAGCACTAATATATGGTTTAATATTATCTTAGGTGTGGCTCAAAACAATCTAAAATTACCGCATGGCTCCTGTATGTATAAATGATTTTACTAATTTCAACTAATGTAATAATTTTGATCCCTTCCAAGTTCTTGTTTTGAAATAGACATCAATCAATTCTAATTATTTGTTAAATCATAGCACTTTATATTTAAACTACCAATCTGAATTTCTTGGTGATTCATATGCTTCACAATTGTCTATCATGCATATTTATCGACTGAGTTGAGGGCTATTATGAATTTCTTGGTGAGTCATATGGTTCATAATCTTGTTTAAAAATTATTTTATTAATGCAGGTCCTTGCAAGTTTGATATAACCAATGTGATTTTTTGACTTGACTCAATTTAGGCTTATTTTAATTTTTTTAAATCTCCTCTAAGCCATAATGTATTCTTTGAAGGCACAACAAAACCCATGACCTCTGTTGAGATTCTCTTGAATGGAAACAACTATACAGTGCAAAGATCTTTAGGCCTTCCAATGGCCAAGTTATATTACATATTTTTGAATATTACAAGCCAAGCAAAATGCATCCAAAATTTAAACAACTTCAATTTAATTGCAAACACAACTAGTCTTAGTTCTCATTCAAGAATTAGATATAAAAAACACATGTTAACAATTGTTTTATCAAAGGTATTTAATTGTTGTAAACTGCATCTAGATTTTCTAAATTTCTATTCCAAACATTTGATTAAGAAATGATGTCCAGATCGAATCCATGTTGTTACTATCAAGTTTATTTATGGAAGAGGATGAATTCATGAATCCATTGAGGGATCAACTCTGAAACTTATATTCTGCAAAATCACAGAGCTTAGTTCATCTTCTTCAATGTTTTATTTGATAGTTCCTATAATATTCTATGTGCCCATGATTTTTTTGACATTCATTTGCTATTTGTTTAGGGCATGGTTTTTAGCCACCGTCCTAGGGTCTAAGATAGTGGTCAAAAATAGTCATATGAGACCCCTAATATGGTAGTTTTTAGCCATTGTCTAAGGGGTCTTAGAAGATGGATTTTAGCCACCATCTTAGACCCTAAGACGACGGTCAAAAATAATTGTTTGAGACCCCTATGATGGCGATTAAATACAAACATCTAAGAACCTAAGAGGGTAGTTTTTTGAGGTGGTTTTAACCACCATTGTATATATATGAATTTTTTTACGATGCCCTCAAAGACGATGGTTTGAAAACCACCTTTAAAGGTCTTTAAGGGTGGTTAATAACCGTCGTTAAATCCATTTTTTGGTGTAGTGCTTCTTGAGTTCCTTGGGTTAGTTTTGCCATAGTACTTAAATATTCTAATCGGATGTGGTCTTTGAATTTCATTTACCTCTTTTGGTCACTCTTGGACATAATATAATTTCTTTATTTCTTACTTTTGTAAATGTAAGAGGTGCAATAGATCATTGATGCTCGTAAACAATAACTTAGTTTTCATCCAGTAATCTAAGAGAAAATATTCCATTTATTATTCAAAATAAATTGTGTGTAATGCTAAGCTTCAAGATCAATTTGTCAAAATTTTGATGGTAGCCTTGGTAGTTGTAGCCTTCTATTTATTGTATTTTGATTGTGGACTTTGAAATCTATGCTACATTTTCTCTTCCAATGGTTTACCCACTCAATTCTATCCTATTTATTATGTATTTTGGGTTTACCCACTGTGGTTATATTTACAATGGTCTACTATTTTATCTCTTAGTTACTTATTGAGATACTTGGTGTAGATGCTAGTGGTGTAGTATTCCTGATGGGGATGTAGTTTAAAAGCTATGGAAATGATTCCCAAGGTCTTAAACTCCAACTTGTACAAATTGTACAACATGTATGGTCTTCATTATAAACTAGTTCAACTTGCAAAAACAACTTGTACGATCATCAAACCGTATAGTTATACGATCCAAATAATACAAACCTGCATATGGTATGATTTAGTACACATAAAAAAAATTGAACAAGTTTTATAAGTCAAATTGATCAGTTTTGTAATCAATTTCCTCAAACTAGCATTATTTCCTTATTTGGTAGAATTGGGTTGCAACCTTAATTACCAAATCAGGTAAAATGATAGTTTGTACGATTTGGTAGAAACCCTTGTAAATTTTGCACAAAATCTTGCTAAAACTATCTTCCAGATCTATCATTTGATACAACCAATTCTTCTAAGACAAATTTTGGGAAGGTTCTAAGCATCAATTGCTCCAATTCTCCAACACATGCAAACTCTAATTCATTAGAAATGAATTATATTCACCATGGATGATTTCAATAACATACAACTCTAATAAAATATCAAAATATAGCTACAAATCATTTCATAATGCATTCCATGATTCACACCAAATCCATAGAGTAACAGGATCCTTCACAATGCAATTCCATCCACATACATGCCAAGTTATGTGCTAAACATTAAATACACAACCTACAATAACCAAAATGAATGGAGGAATTTACAAGAAAAAGGAACTAAGAAAAATGCCTGCCATATTCAGATTATCAATAGCATTTCATCATTCAGTAACATATCACTCATTGAACAACAATTCTACTCAACAATCCATACTCCAAGAATTCTATATTGATATTGCAACAGTAAACAATTAATAAATAACAGTGAACCATAATGAACCAAAAAAAGTTAGTAAGGGTGCTATATAATGCATGCCTAGACTATTCCAAAGTGGTTTCTAAAGTATCACATCATTTATAACTATCATTCCCAATGAATTTCCATAACAATTCTTTTTACAAGGTTTATAAAGGTCTAATTCGATTTTTATCAAATTAACCCCAAATGCACATTCCAACTTCATTTCATTTCATTTCACATCATACATGTGCACCCGTGTATGTTTTACTCTTTTCTTGTATGATTTGACATTCATATACTTTCATCCAAACTGAGCAAAATTAAACAAAACTATGCAATTCCATGGATTACTTTTTCTTCTTCTAGGAGGTGGATTTACTACCTACATCTACCCTCCCCTTTAAATTAGGTGGTTTCCTCACCCTCTTAGTTTGATTTATCTTTTCTGAGGTCTATTTTTGGTAATCAACAAGCAAAAGTTAAGGCAATATGCTCATCTTTCAAGTGAGTTGTGTACTTACTAACTTCTAGGGCTTTCAACCCGTAGTCATTAGCCTTCTCTTCTGTAATGGTTAGTAGTACTCCCAGCTCCTTCTTACACTTGCATGCTCCCTTGCATATATTTTCCACCATTGTGGCTTATGTTCAAGTTGTTATGGCTAACTCCTTGTTCTTTTCAGTAATAACCTTCAAATGTTGATTAAGGTTAGCTTCCATTGCTACCATAGTCTTGTCCTTAGCCTTCAACATAGTCTTATGATCCAAAATAATTTTACTATAGCCTGTGGCATCCTTTTCCATATCTCCAATTTTATGGTTATTTTCCTACAGTTGCTCCTCTGTCTTCTTAAATTGAGTAGCCTGGTTGGCTAACTGTTCATTTTATACTTCCAATTGAGATTCTAACTGCTTCGTATGCTCTTTTACCTGCTGTATCACAAGTTGTTTGTCTGCTTCCAGTGAATAGAGCTGCTCTTTATAAGTCTGATTCATGCTTGCTAACTCTGTCTCCACTTTCTTTATTCTTTCCTCTACCATGGTTTTGTTGCATGTCAGTTTTTCCTCTATCACAACCATCTCCTTTCAAGTAGCTTCTGCCTCCTATCGTTGTATTTCTTTAGCCTGGTAAACCTATTCAATACCCAAGCTAAGCCACTTGATCCAGTAAGGAACAGATGGAAAAGAAACGTCATAGGGAAAAAGAGACTAAGAAACCAATGAGGTCAAGGCAAGATTTATTCAATGGAATTTGCTTATCATGTCACAAGTTTGGTCACAAGTCTACATAGTGTAGGACACATGAAAGATAAGGATATGGTTTCATGAATAGAAATTTTAGAAATGGGCATCTCTTTCAATGCTATTGCTACTCTTGTAATCAGTTTGGTCATAAGGCAACAATTACAGGGTTCATGATAGGAATGGATATGGCTTCACCAGGAGGAACTACAAGATATTTACACCTTCAAGGAATCACAACATTAAGTGTTATAAGTGCAATAATGTTGGGCATACAACAAGGTGGTGTAGAACATAATTTCCAGAACCTTCAAGGATAGGCAAGAAAGAGGATTCTCAAAAGGTTTAAAAAAAGTATGACTTCAAAGGTATAGAAAAAGAAGGTGGACAAAAGTAAAGAGCAGTGTATGTTGAAAGTAGAGATACTCCCAACCCAAAATTAACCACCTCAAAGAGAGGAGGTGGGGAGGGGCTGAACTAAGAATCTTATCCTTAGCCTCAAAGGTGACCCTTTGCCATTGATGTCAAAGAGGGAGAGATTTGAGTTACGAGGAGAGCATTCAGTCAGGGGGAGCAGTTTCTTAGGGGGAACATAACTAAAAAAGGTAAAAGAAATGGTTAAAGAAAAAAGGGTTGCCATTAATGACAAAGGGGGAGATTGTTGGAAATATGAGTAAATTTTGTTGTCATTGATGTCAAGAGGTTGATGTCTAAGTTTCACCGTCATTTAATGTCATCAGGTGGTTTTTCCAAAAGGCAAGGAAGAGGTTTAAAGTAATCGGATATAATATTTTTTTTTTATGCCTAAAGAGGCCTAAAAGGTTGAAGACCCAAGGAAGGAGTTAAAATAAAAATAATAATATTATAATATTTAATATTATAATATTTTGGTAAAAGAAAGAGGTTTAAATTGTCGTTTGGGCCTAAGGTATAAAGAAAGGTTTGGTTGCCATAATTGAAACCATGACCAAAGAAGTTATTTTATTTATGTTTTGTTTTCTTGTTAAGTTCTATAAGTTATTTTGGTAACTTTGGTAGTTGTTTAGAACATAGTTAATGTGTTGGTTGTGTGCTCAGGGTGTGCTAATTCCACCCACCTTTTTTTGTATGATTAAGCCATTTTAATATGATGTTTTTATTCATTCAAAAAAAATTAAATTATTTATATTTAAATAATTTAAAATTAAATATTTAATACTTTAATTAAGTAAGTACAAAGGAGGACTTGTTAAAACGAATTTTATCACCCACCGACGTCCTCATTCAAAAAGCATCTTTATTAATAAACAAGGGCCGTCGTATTGTAAATATATGACATATATTTAAAGGGGCAAGAACTAAGGTTTAAAGGTGGTGATTGATAAAATGATTTAAAATTTGAGAACGCGAATTCCATGATTGAATGCAGAAAAAAGTGAACACTGGCGCGAATATTTTGAATTGCATGAAAATCGAGTAAGAAGCACAGTGAGAATGAATTGCTAGAGAATATTTCAGTGACGCAATAGGGAACAAAAGTTTCATGCTTCTTGAGAAGAATAAAAACAAAGGACTCAAATGTGACTTGTTCCCCTTTCAATCTCAATTAGACGAATAGCATAGGTGGTGATTGCTCTTGCGTAGCAAAGAGGGCGTTAAAGGTTTGATTCACGCTATTAAATTTTGCAAAGAGGAGAGGGGTCTTCAAATTTCATTTAAATTTTTTGAGTGGCAAAAATATTTGTTCATGCGCATGTTTAATTGCTATGAGGGTGTGTAGCCCTGGTGTTATCCTAGTTGTCACGAGGACGCTACGTTGGCAGTGAGCGCAAGTTTGAATCCGATGGAGATTTGTGGGGTGCTGTGAGCGCCAAAGTTTTTTGACCTTTATATGGCATAAGAAATATGCTTTAAATAAATTTTAATTATTTTAATATTCTTGGCTATTGAGTGACATAGCAAGAAGCGGATGGTTTAGTGTTCAATACATTGGAGTTATAAGGTAAGGTATATTATTTGTGTAAAGGTGCCAAGGTTGTTTTTAGCAAAGTTTGGAGTGATAAGCTAGTAAAGGTTTTATGTTTATAATGTGTTGTTTTTAATATAAAGTGGATTGAAAAGTTGGTTAGGAATTGTGGAATTATAAAGAGTCATAGGGATATTATTCTTTTTTTTGAGTGAGCGAATGATTTATTAATTGGGATTTAATTTTTAAAAAGGTTGGAGATAATATGGTGTACTTGAGTCTTGATAATTTTTGTATGGTGATTTAATTTTGAGGAGAATAATTTGTGGAGATTTTTGATAGGTTGATGCTATCTAACATTGAAATTGGCAAAGAAGATTTAATTGTGTTTGAGACAGGTTTTGAAGGTATATCTCTATCAAAACAAAAGGTGTGGGTACATATTCCTTGTGAGTGAAATATTGTTGGAGTGAATGTTGTGAAATGGAAAGTTGGAGTGAAAAGGATTGTTTGATAAGCATTGTTGGAAATGTTGAGTGAATTTTAATATTCATGATTTAGGGTTTGTGAAAGATCATGAGTATCATTGTTATGTGAGATTGAAAACTATCTTGAACTAGGGTTTGTGAATGATCATGAGTATCATTGTTGCGTGAGATTGAGAACTATCTTGAGCTAGGGTTTTTTCATGCGCATGTTTGATTGCTATGAGGGTGTGTAGCCCTGGTGGTATCCTAGTTGTCACTAGGACACTACGTTTGCAGTGAGCGCAAGTTTGAATCTGATGGAGATTTGTGGGGGTTCTGTGAGCGCCAAAGTTTTTGACCTTTATATGGCATAAGAGGTATGCTTTAAATAAATTTTAATTACATTAATATTCTTGGCTACTGAGTGACATAGCAAGAAGCAGATGGTTTAGTGTTCAATACATTGGAGTTATAAGGTAAGGAATATTATTTGTGTAAAGTGCCAAGGTTATTTTGAGAAAAGTTTGGAGTGATAAGCTAGTAAATATTTTATGTTTATAATGTGTTGTTTTTAATATAAAGTGGAGTGAAAAGTTGGTTAGGAATTGTGGAGTTATAAAGAGCCATATGGATATTATTATTTTGCTTGAGTGAGTGAATGATTTATTAATTGGGATTTAATTGTTAAAAAGGTTGGAGATAACAAGGTGTACTTGAGTCTTGATAATTTTTGTATGGTTATTTAATTTTGAGGAGAATAATTTGTGGAGATTTTTGATAGGTTGATGCTATCTAACATTGAAATTGGCAAAGAAGATTTAATTGTGTTTGAGACAAGTTTTGAAGGTATATATCCATAAAAACAAAAGGTATGGGTACATCTTCCTTGTGAGTGAAATATTGCTGGAGTGAATGTTGTGAAATGCAAAGTTGAAGTGAAAAGGATTGTTTGATAAGCATTGTTAGAAATGTTGAGTGAATTTTAATATGCATGATTTAGGGTTTGTGAAAGATCATGAGTATCATTGTTATGTGAGATTGAAAACTATCTTGAACTAGGGTTTGCGAATGATCATGAGTATCATTGTTATGTGAGATTGAGAACTATCTTGAGCTAGGGTTTGTGAAAGATCATGAGTATCATTGTTATGTGATTTTGGAATTATCTCGAGTCAAGGTTTGAGTTCCATAGTGTGAGTTGTTGGAAGTATAGTGAAACACTTGGTTAGGGTTTGAATGCAAGTTGTGTTTCATTGAGTGATTGGTTGAGTGAAATTAGTTGAGCATTATTGATTGAAAGTATTGGAGTGATAGTTCAAATTTTGTGAATCAAATTGTTCTTTATTTTGAATTGATTTTAAAGTGAGTTTGAAAGTGATTGAGTGATTTGTGAGTGTGAAACATATTGAGTCTCTAATCATTTTCTATATGTTTCTATGGTTAAACAATATTCTGAGTGAAACTTGTTTGTGGTATTGAAGAGGTTTTATGTAAGGGATTAAATTGAGTTTTGTATGCAAGTTGTGCAATTGATTTGAATAAGATTTTGTAAAAGCTAGTAAGCGAATTTGAGTTAAGTCCTAGAGTGGACTTAAGAACAAAGTTAAGTAAGATTTTTTGAAAGCTTATGGGCATATTTGAGTAAGTCCTAGAGGGGACTTAAGGAAAAAGTTAAGCAAGATTTTATGAAAGCTTGTGCTCAAATTTGAGTAAGTCTTAAAGGGGACTTAAGGATAGATTTGAGTAAGCTTTTGTGAAACCTTAAGGACAAATTTGTGTGAGCTTTTCTAGAATCTTACAAGCAAATTTGAGACAAGTCTTAGGGAAGACTTATTGATCAGACCATACAAGGAGGGTTGAGGTGGTAAAATTTAATGCAAAAGGATGTTAGGGTTTAAAAATCAAGCACCATGTAGAATATTTTCACCAACTTAGCAAATCATACATGGGTGGTAAAGCATTTTGAAGTAATTAGAGAGCAAGGAGGGTGTAACTGATGATTTTTCTTCCACATGGGTATGCAAAAATCACTAGTTAACTATATTTTATTGAACTATCATGAGTTTGCACCAGTTGAATCTACTTTTTTTCAAAAGGCCTACCAAAATTAGAGAAAATCGATAAAAAGTTAGGATTTTCACTCTAAAAACCTAGAATTGTTTTGAAAAACATGTTGCGGGTGGAAAAGCATGCTAAGATAGCAAGGGTTTGAGATATAAGGGTGCTAGATAAAACCCTAAGGGGAGAGAAACATTGTTAGGGTTTGAGTTTTTTAGAAAAAGCAAAATAGAGGGAAAAGCTGCAAACCCTAGTGCATGAAAAATCAGTCGATGGAAAGATAAAACATCTCAGAATTTGCATATGGAGGAATATTAAGTAAGAGGCCATACATTAGATTTACAGATTGCCACATGCATTTATATTATTGAGGGATTGCACTGATCTAAATTAAAATTGCATAATTACACCAGAATTAACCGAAAAGGAAAATTGCATACTACCAACAGAAAGGCACCACAAAAATCATACAAATCTGAAAAAACATAAATTTTTGGCTAAGTGCAGGTCTAAAGATCACCTTGTACAATTTGGATGTGACATTGTATGATTTAGGAAGAGAGGACGATTTCTGGGCAAATTAGGACCCTATTTGTACATTTTGGAGACCATTGTACAAATTTTTAATGCAATCATATATATTTTGATGCATTTGTATGGAAGTGAAGAACCCTTGTATGATTTGGATCTAATTGAATAATTTTTGGATGGAATTATATGATTTTGAGCTCAATTTGCATGTTTTTGTGAAGTTGTATAGAATCGGGTGCAGTTGTACGATTTTAAGCTTCGCTATACGATTTGGAGAAGTGTTGTACAATTTCAAAATGTGCATGTACAATTTGGGGAAGCAGTGTATAATTTATAGATGTATATATACGATTTGGGTGTAGCTGTACAAATTTTTGAGTTGTTTGTATTGAAATTATCTTGAATTGCAAAGTGGAATACAAATTGTATGGCACACCAAGCCCATTACACTAGAGATATTCATAGCATAGCCAAATAAATGAGATCTACCAAGTACAAGATCAAGGATGAGATTTTCATCCACAAGGGATAAGCATCTACCATCCTTGGAGAGGAAGAGGGTACATGCTATGGAGAGGTCATCAAGGTTGGTGTGGTGGTAGAGCAAGAGCACCATTGAAATTTTGAAGAGAGATGATGGAACCACCAAGAGCACACTGATGGGAACTTTGTAGTGAATTTCATCAAGAGATTACCCTAAAGGAGCAGGAAGAATTGTTTGGTGAGGAGGAAGAAGAACAAATGGATATCAAGGATATTAGTTTCGGACAGTTGATAGCAGATTTGTCAAAAGTGGTGGGAAAAATATGATACTAGGCATCCATTAAGGGTAAAATTGGTTAAATCTAGAGTCAGTGTATTGGCATATATCATACCTTAGGATAAAACATTCTATAATGAATAATTATTATAGATTGTACAATTATATGAACCCAGTAAGAATCACACCTATGTGTAGATGAATAATCGGCATACTAGGGTGGAATTCTCGACAACGACTTTTCAAAGGACATTTAGATTGCCTAAGAAAGGAAAACTTATTTTTAAGAATATAGTAGATCAAATTGAGGCCCATACGCTGATTACTATGCTCACATGAGTCGAGTCTCCAAAAGTTTCTAATATTTATGGTTATGGAAATAAAATAATCAAGTAGAGCCAATTGAAGATAGATGAACTTGCTTGTGCAATGAATGTAATGATGGCTAGCTTATTGGGATAAATACAATCTTCAAAGATGTTGATCTGGATGGCATAGTATGTGGATGGCATAACCCAAAGAGTCAAGTATGATTGGGAAACCTATTTGGAGCAAATAATTTGAATGTTATTGGCCAAAAGGACAAAGACCTTTTCCATGACCTTTCATGCTATTGCTCTCATGTTGAGTGTAGTGTCCCAACTAGGCATTCAATATTTAGGCTTAACACCACCTCATGAATTATCTCTAGATAAACCCACTATACTATGATGTTCAAAGACCGCTCCTCTTCAAAAAGTTGTTAGTAATAGAAATAGATGAGATATTTTATTGATACAAGATAGTACAATATATAGGCAGGAGGCCTATATCAATACATGACAAATGTCAAGTAACATGACAAGTGTCAAAAAGTAGGCATAGTGCACATTATAAATCTAACATTCCCCTTAATGTGCACTATCCTAACTATAGAAAAAAACAAATCAAAATTAGGTAACATTCCCCCTTAATGTTGCCTTAACTAAACGAAACCTATCATCCTCCCTTATTTTTGATTTAGTCTAGGCTCGTGCTCTTTACGCTTGGCTCTCCAACTGTGAATAATGCTAGATCAACGGTGTATACATCTCGATCTGTTTCCTGAGGGTCAGCTACTTCCTTGGATCTGTTTCCTGAGGGTCAGCTACTTCCTTGGATCTATTGCCACTGGTTCAGTCATCTAAGTGCCTTAGGATCATCTTGGGTGCCTCAGGGTCAGCCACATTTGGGTTTGTTGCCTCTGTAGGTCATCCTCTAGGTATGTTGCCACTCGTAGGTCATTGACTAGATCCACCATGAATAACATCCCCTCTCATATTTTGCCTCAGGGTTAGCCACTTCCTTGGATATGTTGCCACTGGGTTTAGCCATCTATGTGCCTCAAGGTCATCCTAGGTGCCTCAGGGTTAGCCACATTTGGATCTTTTGCCTCTGCAGGTCATCCTCTAGGTATGTTGCCACAGGTCACTGACTAGATCCACCATGAATAACATCCCTCCTCATGCTGAACTCAATCTAAAAGGTGTTGGTCTATGCCAAAAATGCACCTTAATAAAAAATTAATACGATCCATGAAATACAATAAATTAAGCCATAGAATCCAAATGGAGGAGAAGAAGAAAGAAGAGAATAAAATCTTCTCAAGTTTCTTTGTCTGTAGTCTTCATAATTTGATCCAGAAAAGTCTTCAGATAGAGTCTAGGGTGTCTATGTTTGTAGTCCCTAGAGTAGGTGTCCTTATGGTGACCTTTCATCCCACCAAAGTGCATGGGTAACCAGTCTATGCATCCGCTAGGTCTATAGAGAAGGTTACTAGGTACAAGGATCACATACAAATTTACCTTAGGAGTGTCGGGTACAATTGAGAGTGCACTCCAAGGTACAAAAATTTGAGGCTAAAAAACTCAAATGAAACAACCTCAAAATTACAAATGGACATTTCCATTGTGTCCGTCACGAAAAACCTTTTCGACGACTATAAATACCCCTATGTTTGGGTTTGAATGGGGCCTTCTACTTGCTGAAAAACAACAACACATAAATTTTCCCTCACAGGGGAATTACATGGGCCTTTCCACCTCCATGTGGTAAAAATAAAACCAGTTTAATGTGCCCCTTAAAAAAAAATTACCCATGGTTTTATGGCCATATATTAAAACAACATATCCCATTTTTAAAAAATAGCCCCGTCAATAAATCAATCATATGAATAATTAATTTAAATGTATGTTGCCCATATTATATAGACACTCCCTTTTAAAAAATATTGCCACCAGGGCTGCTAATTACTTCATAATGTGTAAAAAAAGTCCATTTCCATAACATAATTACCGGGATGCACCGTCACACACTTGCACTGACGCCTTCATCGGGGGTAAATACTGTTGTAACCTGGTAGTAAAATTGACGTGAGTTCGATATAGCATCCAAGGCTTCGTTCATTATGTTTCTCATCATTCATGCATCTTATCTCATGGGGACCATAACAACAACTTGTCAGGGGATGATCATTGCAAATGGTAGTATTTTCTAGTTTTTGGGGCTTACTGTAATCAAATAGCTTCATTTTCAATATACGCTTCTGTTTTGACATAGTATGCAGGTAGCACATCCTTCCGGTGTAGTGATGAAGGAATCACCCCACGGTCCTGTCCTTCTTTTTCCATGGACATCGATCAATTTAATTTGCATAGGAGTCTCATCTAGTAGAAGATTCTGCCACTCCCAGCAGGATTACGTATGATGGTTTTGTATGTGTGGAGGAAGAAACAGTGGTGTGCTCATATTCATACTGATAAAATTCTCCTGTTGGAGCCCACTTTAAAACAATGCCCGATCGGTAAACTCTAGCTCTCTCTAATCCAACCACCATAGTGTTGGTGTATAAGTCACCCCCAAAAATATAGTATTCTATTCGAGTTCCAAGTATCAAGTACTCCTCCATGCAATCACTAGTCATTCCCATGCATTCTCTCAAAACTGCAAAATATATCATCGCTATATTTGAGAAACTCTTCGTTAGATATTGGCATGGAACCTAATTTGGTGTGGTCGATGCTCAACACAGGGCGACAATAACAGTAGTGTATGCCAAAAATGGCCACATATGCTTAGAGGATTTTTTTGAAAATTTTACTAAGTCATGAAAGCTCCATTCTGCATGCATTCCAATGTATTTTGGAGTGGATCCATGATAAAGGAGAGAAGTCCGCCCACACTTAGTCAAATTTTGCACTTGGTGAAAATTTGCATCGCGTCCTTTATTTTTGAATTCGGATTAGCAACAAAGGATTTGAATCTGAAAAAGTCTTTGGAGAAAGGTGACATAAGCATAAAAGTTGTGTGGATTGGTGATCACTTTGTATTTGTAAAATATTTCAAAGCGGCTAAGTGTTGGAAGACTATTTTTGGGAGACAAAGTTTTTTGTCCTGGAATGGCGACATAATGTGGAAGATGATGTAAAATGTGTGGATTCGTACAAAGCTAATTTTGTCTAATCTTGTAGCGGAATGGTGACAAGTAATGTTTATCTAAGGCCAGTGTGGAATGAAAACATAGTTGTTTACACTATGGTGAAGCCGGAATTGAAATTCATAACTGATGCTTTTGTTTGGGTTCGGAATGGAATCCATAAAATTTTCAAGAGAAATGTGACATCATCATATTTTTATGCGGATTCACTTCAATGCCAATGCTAAAAGAAAATAACAAGGAATAAGTTGTGAATTCCATCCCACCCTATCTACAATGCATTTTTAAGCGAAATGATGTTCTAAGGTTTCTAAAGTATGGAGGATGATGTCATCAAATATTTTTAAAGTGGAATGACATAATGATATATTCCTATTATTTATCAAAGATTATTTCAAATATATCATAGCCATATGATGGAAGAGATCGACAACTGAGAATTGTTGAGCACAATGAAATAAAATAAAAGCTTTCTCATCGAGACCGAATAACAGTTAGTTGGAGAAGGATGCCAAAGTGCTAAGGGTTTCAAGAAGATAAGAACCAGAGATGGTTGTAGATCGACAGTGATAGGAGGTTTCCAAGAAATATCCATGATGCAAATGAGGTCTCCAACAAATAGAACTCCAATTCGAGCCAACAACCATCAAGTTGCAAAGGTTTCTAGTTGCCATGGTAGTTTCTTTACATCGAATTTCCTGGGGATTGAACTAGTAATATGATTCCAACTAAGAACTCTCTACTGAGTTGTGAAAAACTAATCTTTGTAATGTTTCATATTATTTTTAATTTTATAAACTATAAATAGAGGTCAAACCCTCATTTTTAAGGGTCGGCTCTAGCGTGTTTTCTTGTACCACTATGAATTTTCTAGAAGTTAATGAAAGGAGCATTACATTTATTTTTACCTCAAGGCTTGTGTCTTCAGCATCTGATATCAAAGGTTCTAATCTTAAAGTTGCATTTCTGTGAATACTTGAATAGTTAGTTTGATAGGCTTACTGACTAATAGATTAATTGAAATATTCTTTGGATTGGTTCTATATTGTTAGGAGCGTATTTATGTAAAATATAAATAGTGGTTAATTCTGTTATTTGGATTATCATTATTGGAGTATTGGAATTGTTCTATTCAATATTTCTCTATTGTTATTATAAATGTGTGATGGTGCTCAATATTTGTGATAATGTTGATCTAAGTTAGGTGTTCTGATATAATTTTTGGAGTTGTTTGTTGTGATATCAATGTTGTTAACCCATCTGTCCAACTGTTATTCACTTCTCTAACCCTAACCTCAAAATCCTAAGTGAGCATAATAGTATCAACATATTGTTTAAGTTGACAAGGAACCAACTTACTCTGGAGGTTAGATCAGGGACTTTGTTCCAGTCTATACCAATGTTGAGTGCTAAGTTGTAGCTATCAGGTGCATGCCTAAATAGAAAATAGGAAGATAGACAACTACAATGTTGAGTAAAGCTTAAACGCAATTTAGTGCCCAACAGTTTTTGGCACGCCCGATGGGACAAGTTCACAAGGAACACCAAACCCATCGCATGAGTTATTATTATCTCAACCCGAAGGAATCAATATTTGGTGAATTATCTTGACCTTGAAAGTAGAAGAGCAAGTTCACCTAGCGAATCCCTGGTCCTTAGACCTAGAAAAGGAAAACCCTTGTAGATCAGTGTCCTTAGGTATACTAGGTATTTCAAAAGGAACAACCCTGTTGAGAAGCAACACACCCCCACTGAAAAATGAGATTCCATCCTTAGAAAATCCTGAACTTTCATTTTTGCAGCAGGGACCCTCTTGATCATTTTCAGTTTTAAATCCAGATTTTGCTTGCCTCCTTTTTAAAGTTGTGCTTTTTCTTGCATTCTAGCTGTGTTATCCAAGAATTCACTTTTTACATGCTAGAAATCATTCATGCTTAAGAAAATCTTGCACCGGTACCGAGAAAAATGCTGAAAACAGTTGCATAAATTCATGAAAAATCAAACTTTCCATTTTTGGTAGTGTCGCGATATCGCGACACTTCCATTTTCGAAAATGTCGCGATATCGCGACAGGAAAATACAAATGCAGCTAAGTCGCAAATGTGTAGCGAAATCGCGACACTTTCCATTTTTGGAAGTGTCACGATATCGCGACATTTCCATTTTTGGAAGTGTCGCGAAATCGCTGCAGGATGAGGAGAGAGAAAGTCGGGAGAAAAATGTCGCGAAATCGCGACATGTCGCATTTTCGCGGCAAGAGAGAAAATGCATGAAAATCGGCTAAGTGCTAGAAAGGGCGCGATTTCGGACATGTCGCGAAATCGCGACAACTTTTGGAGAGAGAAGATGAACGATAGAAGGGCATTTTCACATGTCGCGAAATCGCACATGTCATTTTCGAGGAGAGAGAAAGTGAGAAAAAATTGGAAATGAGATTTTGTAGGGAAGGACATTTCCATTTTTGGAAGCGTCGATATCGCGACATTTCCATTTTTGGAAAGTGTCGCAAAATCGCTGTCTGCCGGAGGAGAGAGAAGAAGGTTGTACGGAGGAGCGCGATTTGGCGACATGTCACGAAATCGCGACATGTCCCATTTTCGCTGAGGATAAATGAAAAAGTGGCTAAGTCCAAAAGTTGCAGCGATGCGCTGCATGTCTCAAAATCGCGGGCTAAAGGGTGCAGCGATGCGCTGCATGTTTCCAAGTCGAGAGAAAAAGTTGCAGCGATGCGCTGCGTGTCTCAAAATCGGGAAAGGGTGCACGATGCGCCGCATGTTTCAAGTCGAAGGAAAAGTTGCAGCGATGCGCTGCATGTTTCAAAATCAAGGCGGAGTTGCAGCGATGCGCTGCATGTTTCGAAGTCGAAGGGTGAAAATGGTAGCGACGCGCTGCACGTTTTGAGGAAGTTGTACGGCCGCCAGCGAGAGGCGCGATTTTGTGACATGTCACGAAATCGTGACATGTCGCATTTTCGCGGCCGACAGGGAGAGAAGCAGCGCAGCGCTGGAGACGTCGCGATTTCGCGACATGTCACGAAATCGCGACATGTCTCATTTTCACGATAGGAGAGAGAAAGTCCTCAAAGTTGACCAGAAGTGCATTTCAACGGAAACAGAAGGCATCCTGGGGTAGCGACACGTGTCAAAGCGTGAGGCAGACAAGCAGAGGCCGACATGCAAGCTTATTTTGCGGTTTTTAATCTATTTTAATGTTTTAAGCTTGGATTTAATGTTTATTAAAGTGCTAATATAATCTTTTTGTCTTTCATGCAGGATTCCATCTGGCACTTGCGGGACAACCGGGAAAGGCCATAAAGGCAAAGTTAAAGTGCAGATTTAGTCAAGGACCGCCATGCTAGAGGAGAAGATGCCGGTGAGAGCATTCAATGACAAATTTATTGCAGAATTGATAGCATGAAGACAATTTCAACTCAGGGATGGCTTTACGGAGATCAAATTGATGGAGAAGTGGTGACTCATCCGGCTCACCAACAGAATTAATGGAGGCATTTATTTGCAGCTGCGGATGAATGCAAGTGGCATTAGATTTTATCTTCTCCATTTATGGCAACTGACTGCACAGATTTGCCGAAGGGTTAAGTTCTATCCGGACTTTGATTTTAAATGGATTTTTATTGTAAAACCCGGGTCCTAGGGTTTAAGTGCGATAAGATTTAGGGTTTGAGCAAGATATTTTGAAAAGATCAGTGGTCTGTCCTGAGTCTATAAATACAGTATTCTAAATGTAATCGCAGGAGGCGGAGACTTAGAAATAAAAGGCTTATAAGCAATTTCTTGCAAATCTTGTGAAATCCTTTGTTTTCGGACTTGGAGTTGATGTGCTTTAGCTTTTCTATGATAGCATGGCCAGGAGCCTAATCTTTTGCAGAGTGTGATAAGTGTATCTTCTTTTGTTATCCGTTCCATTTAAAGTTTGTTAGATATATGTCGTAAATCTGAGTTATCAAGTTTAAATATGTCGTTAGGCTTCAGTTGTTCTCTTGTCTCGCTAGGGGAAATTACAGATTTGAGGTTAAGTTTGTTCTAATTGCTCTGTCTTCACCGTGTGAGCTAGGCTCGTCGGTGAAAGATACCAGCTTTAACCAACTGCCCTTGGATTTATAATTTTTTGCTAGATCTGTTTCACTCGCCTTGTGCTCTTAGTTGAAAGTGATCTTAGACTGACTGGACACTTTCTTCTTTGATTTGTTCTGTTGTGAAGCTAGTAGCATAGATAAAATTGATAGTTTGGGTTTTACAGTTGATGTTTGATAAACTTCTCTTTTTTGCCTTACCCTACCCTCTCTTTGCTTTCGATGAATGATCCATTTTTATTTTCTTTGTTTGTCTTTTATTTAAATCACTGACCCATGAGAGCTAGATCAAGAATTCAAGTTAAATCTGATCAACTTTTGCAACTACTGAACAAGTTCAAGAACCCCCTGTAAGGTAACAAAGCAGTCCATATTGAAATCTATTCCAGAAGTGGAAAAGAGTGAATTGCCATTCGACCCAACTCTGTAACTCGCACCTTGGATAACCAGCTAGATCCTAAAGATGAGTGGGATCCGTCCCGTGGGTGTCTCCGGAGCTTCCTTGCTTCATCCTTTCCTGGGGTGTGCATGAAAGCCGGACCAACAACCTAATTGGCGCTAGAAGGAGGGCTTGAACATCTGTTCTTAGTGCACTTGAGTTGAGAAATCCGACTGTATGTGGTACTTGACAGAGTCTGATATTTTATCTTTTGAATCCTTTTCCCTCCTCCTCAGCCAACAACCTAATTGGCGCTAGAAGGAGGGCTGAACTCAGTTCAAGTATTGTAAGGGCATAACAACAACATTTGAAGGACCCACAATGAACTCCGGACAATTTTGTAAATTGTCAGCATAGCTTTTGTAAATTGTCGATGCAGCTTTTAAAATTGCCAGAGAAGGCCTCAAGTTCAGGGTTTGTTAAGAACATTTTATCTCCACTTGCGGTTATCCAATTACAACTCAGAATATCACTGTCACCCAAGTAATAATGGCAAATTGGTTGGGCCCCACCGCTTTGAATATCCCGGGTATAGCCCATGACCTGCCCAGAAATCCGAAAAGATATCTCCCTAGGTACAAACATGATGGGACAAGAACTGCAGAAGAACACCTGCTAGCTTTTAAAAATGCTTTAAAATTGTTGAATATACAACATGAAGATGTTGCCTGCAGATTGTTCCCGTTCACTCTCCAGGAGGGAGCTTATGACCGGTTTTTAAACCTCACCAAAGAATTCCATTACTAGCTGGGATGATCTAGAGAAAGCTTTTATATCACAATTTGGGGAAGTGATAGACCCCAAGCATGTTATACCAACAATTTTCCAAAGATCAAGAAAGAGTCGGGAGAAACCGTCGTGTCTTTCAATATGAGGTTCCAAAGAGCTTACGGTAGAATGATTGGCCATTACATCCCAAATGCAAATCTGGCCTTAGAAATCTACAAGAATGCATTGGATTCAGTGACCTCTATTTTCCTCAAGAGAGACATCAATATCACAACCCTGGCAGGGGCTTATAAAGAAGCCTTAATTCTTGAAAGACAGTTAGGGCCTCAAATTCTGGAGCAAGTCCTTTGATATCCTATGTTACACGTAACATGCCTATTTTGAACCCCATTCCACATCATGAGTTAGTGCCAACATGTCATGCTCTACCCAAGGAGACTCCGTTAACTGTGACATCCACTCAGCATGTGCAAAATACAGAGAAAAGTTCTGACAAGTTCAAAGTGCAAGTGCTTGAACTGAACAGTTGTGATCTGGCACCACCCAAATCTGAAGTTTTTCCTGGTGAGTTAAATTTTCCTAGAGATCAAAGAAATATTGATATTTCTAGTTCACCCAAAAACAGTACAACCAGGGTTTCGTATTCTTTCACTTTTCCCGAAGAGACAGAAAGTCTTGTAGAGACTCCTATGGATGAAATGCAAGATTTTCAACAGTTCAAAATGGACAGTTATGACTTGAAATGTGAGAGTCCAGAACTTAATAATGATCCTTCCTCATCAGAGGATGATGAAAGTGAGATTCAATATCACTATGCGAAGTAATCGAGGAGGATAACATCATTGAGGATATGAGGGAACTTAAAGCCGACATCACCCTCTATGAACCGCCTCGCATTGTTGAACAAAAGGTTAACTTGATTGAGGCTTACTCTGGACCACCTGTTGGATTTCAAGAAAAGGAGGAAAAGATAGTAAATATGAATGTGGTCACCAACTTGGAATTGATGAACTGTCTCAACATAAGCCTGCAACTTCTGAACATAATATCAAAGATAAGGCTATAAACTGTGTTGATGCAGATATTGGAGTTTATAATTTGGCAACTGAGAAGGTGAGAACAGTTACAGCTCTAATCCATCACAACCATGATGTTTGGACATTGCACATTGATGAGGTTAAATCTAAGCAAGGCTCAGGTGAAAAGGAAAATTGTAAGCATTCTGCTAGAGGGATAAAAATTAAAGTCCTGGATATTGAAGCAGTACAACAACCACAAAACGTTCAAGTTGTTAAGAACCAGGGCATACAAATAAAACATTATTTCTTTCAGCTTGTCACATAATTTTGAAGATGTGGTGGTCTGGGTCCGTCAAGATTTTAAGGTATTTGATCCTGGGGGTTTTTTACATTCAATTCTTTTGAAAGAACTCTGCAAACCCTTCAATTAGAAGCATAAACATGTTATCATATGATTTGTTATTATATGATTTGTTTAATTTGAAGGAGTTGCAGATTTGTTTTTCAAATGGGACAGGGAAGACAATAAACACAAGTCTTTCCCGTATAGCAAATTTTTGAAGCACAGTCTGAGTGCATTTCGTCAACAGGACCCGAAAGGTAATTTTTCTAAATTACTTGCACATGGTCAAAAATTTTTTAAGGCACCATTTCTCTGCTTTCCCAACTGCTGCATTTTTTGAGTATGAAGGGAAGTTGTAACATATGTATGCATTGTAAGTAAGTCTTTTGTTTTTCAGTTTTATTTCTTTGTCAGTGCAGTTTTATTTTTTTTAATGTCTGTATAGTTGCAGTTTTTCAGTTTTCTTTAATTGTTTTTTAGTTTTAGCTTGTGCAGTTTATTTCTTTTGTCAGTGCTTTTTATTTCTTTCTTTGTCTTTTTATTTTAGCTTGTTTTATTTTAGTTTTTTTTTTGTTTTTTTTTTTTTTTTTGTTGAATTTATTTTGCTTGCTTTAGTTTATTTCAGTGTTGCATTTAGCTTTGTCATAGTTGGTTTTATTTGCTTCGCTTCTTTTAGTTTATTTCTTTTATTGCCTCGTACGCTTTTATTTTCTTCCCTGCATTTCCTTTTCTTTGTCGTCTTATTTGTTTTAGTTTTTTTGTTTCTGTTTATTTTATTCCTGCTTGGTCTTTAGTTGCGCTTTTTATTCTGTTTTGCTTTAAAGCTCGTGCTCTGTCCTTGAAAGCCTCGTACAAAGTCCTTTGGCTTCTAAAATTTCTGTCCTTTGCCTTTGCTCGAGCAATCAATGAAAAGTCACCTCGCTAAAAATTGTTTATTCTAAGCCGATCAATCCACTCTCAATCCAATGCCCATGGTCATTCACCATTCTAATTGAGATAGTCTCGCTTCACTCGAACAAGTAGAGCTATTTTGTTATTCAGACAAAGGTAGAGAGATGATTGGATCTTGTGTCTTACTTGCCACAGCTTGTTTTAATGATAGAAAAACTGCTATGTCGTTTAGTTGGAGGAACTCCCGGGAATCCAAGAAAAGTTGAGTTATGAGAGGGGACTATGGTTCATGCAATTATTTGGGTATCCACCAGAGGCTATCAGTGCCTAGACTGAAACAGTTCCAGATTGATCAAATGATAAAAGAAGATTGTGATTTCCCTAAAAGCATCTCAGATATTGATATATTTCAGAGGGAGAGATATAAAAAAAAAAAGAAAAAAAGAGAAAAGAGTTGAATAATTAAAAGAGGCAGCCAATATTAGATTCTGCCCTGCAGTTGTAAATTGGGTCGTGTAAATCTAAAGGGTAACTCTGTCTAGGCTGTAAAAGGCTAAACTAGTAAACAGAGCTCTACTCGGTTTCCCCTTTTACAATCTAGAAAAGTTGATCAGTCCAAAGTTATCATTCAATTCAGTCATCCTTGAAGAAAGTTTTATACCCTTTGAAATTGCACATCATAAATCTTCCTTGAAGTAATCCAGCCTAGTATGTCCTTGGGAAATTTTAACAGCTGGCAGTTAGCAGTCAATTTATTGTGAAGAATGTCTGTGGCAAGGCATGATGCATGGTCTTTTTGTTTTGAAACCATAGTCTTGGGTTCTAAAATAGTGCTACTATTTTACCCGCAGATATCGCCATTTGTTGAGAAGCAACACACCCCCACTGAAAAATGAGATTCCATCCTTAGAAAATCCTGAACTTTCATTTTTGCAGCAGGGACCCTCTTGATCATTTTCAGTTTTAAATCCAGATTTTGCTTGCCTCCTTTTTAAAGTTGTGCTTTTTCTTGCATTCTAGCTGTGTTATCCAAGAATTCACTTTTTACATGCTAGAAATCATTCATGCTTAAGAAAATCTTGCACCGGTACCGAGAAAAATCCTGAAAACAGTTGCATAAATTCATGAAAAATCAAACTTTCCATTTTTGGTAGTGTCGCGATATCGCGACACTTCCATTTTCGAAAATGTCGCGATATCGCGACAGGAAAATACAAATGCAGCTAAGTCGCAAATGTGTAGCGAAATCGCGACACTTTCCATTTTTGGAAGTGTCGCGAAATCGCTGCAGGATGAGGAGAGAGAAAGCTCGGGAGAAAAATGTCGCGAAATCGCGACATGTCGCATTTTCGCGGAAGAGAGAGAAAATGCATGAAAATCGGCTAAGTGCCGAAAGGGCGCGATTTCACGACAGCTTTTGGAGAGAGAAGATGAATCGTATGGAAGGGCGGATTTGATGTCGATTTTAGGAGAGAGAAAGAATCAAAGATTTTTTATTTGAAGTGTGCGATATCGCGACATTTCCATTTTTGGAAAGTGTCGCAAAATCGTGTCCGTGGAGGAGAGAGAAGAAGGTGTAGGAGGGATTTCGGACATGTCACGCGACATGTCCCATTTTCGCTGAGAATAAATGATAAAATTGGCTAAGTCCAAAAGTTGCAGCGATGCGCTGTATGTCTCAAAATCGCGGCTAAAGGGTGCAGCGATGCGCCGCATGTTTCCAGGTGAAGGGAGAAAAGTTGCAACGATGCGCTGCATGTCTCAAAATCAAGGGGGGCGAATGCGCCGCATGTTTCCAAGTCGAAGGGAAAAGTTGCACGCGATGCGCCGCATGTTTCAAAATCGGGGAGCTTGCAGCGATGCGCTACATGTTTCGAAGGCGAAGGGAGAAAATGGTAGCGACGCGCTGCACGTTTTGAGGAAGATGTACGGCCGCCAATCGCGACATGTCGCATTTTCACGACCGACGAGGGAAGAAGCAGTGCAGTGCTGGGAGACGTCGCGATTTCGCGACATGTCACGAAATCGCGACATGTCTCATTTTCGCGATAGGAGAGAGAAAGTCCTCAAAGTTGACCAGAAGTGCATTTCAGCTGAAACAGAAGGCATCCTGGGGTAGCGACACGTGTCAAAGCGTGAGGCAGACAAGCAGAGGCCGACATGCAAGCTTATTTTGCGGTTTTTAATCTGTTTTAATGTTTTAAGCTTGGATTTAATGTTTATTAAAGTGCTAATATAATCTTTTTGTCTTTCATGCAGGATTCCATCTGGCACTTACGGGACAACCGGAAAGGCCATAAAGGCAAAGTTAAAGTGCGGATTTAGTCAAGGACCGCCATGCTAGAAGAGAAGCTACCGATGAGAGCATTCAATGACAAATTTATTGCAGAATTGATAGCATGAAGACAATTTCAACTCAGGGATGGCTTTGCGGAGATCAAATTGATGGAGAAGTGGTGACTCATCCGGCTCACCAGCAGAATTAATGGAGGCATTTATTTGCAGCTACGGATGAATGCAAGTGGCATTTGATTTTATCTTCTCCATTTATGGCAGCTGACTGCACCGATTTGCCGAAGGGTTAAGTTCTATCCGGACTTTGATTTTAAATGGATTTTTATTGTAAAACCCGGGTCCTACAGTTTAAGTGCGATAAGATTTAGGGTTTGAGCAAGATATTTTGAAAAGATCAGGGTCTGTCCTGAGTCTATAAATACAGATTCTCAATGTAATCGCGGAGGCGGAGACTTAGAAATAAAAGGCTTATAAGCAATTTCTTGCAAATCTTGTGAAATCCTTTGTTTCTGGACTTGGAGTTGATGTGCTTTAGCTTTTCTGTGATAGCATGGCCAGGAGCCTAATCTTTTGCAGAGTGTGATAAGTGTATCTTCTTTTGTTATCCGTTCCATTTAAAGTTTGTTAGATATATGCTGTAAATCTAAGTTATCAAGTTTAAATATGCCGTTAGGCTTCAGTTGTTCTATTGTCTGCTAGGGGAAATTACAGATTTCAGGTGTAAGTTTGTTCTAATTGCTCTGTCTTCACCGTGTGAGCTAGGCTCGCCGATGAAAGATACCAGCTTTAACCAGCTGCCCTTGGATTTATAATTTTCTCGCTAGATCTGTTTCACTCGCCTTGTGCTCTTAGTTGAAAGTGATCTTAGACTAACTGGACACTTTCTTCTTTGATTTGTTCTGTTGTGAAGCTAGTAGCATAGATAAAATTGATAGTTTGGGTTTTACAGTTGATGTTTGATAAACTTCTCTTTTCTGCCTTACCCTACCCTCTCTTTGCTTTTGATGAATGATCCATTTTTATTTTCTTTGTTTGTCTTTTATTTAAATCTGCTGACCCATGAGAGCTAGATCAAGAATTCAAGTTAAATCTGATCAACTTTTGCAACTACTGAACAAGTTCAAGAACCCCCTGTAAGGTAACAGAGCAGTCCATATTGAAATCTATTCCATAAGTGGAAAAGAGTGAATTGCCATTCGACCCAACTCTGTAACTCGCACCTTGGATAACCAGCTAGATCCTAAAGATGAGTGGGATCCGTCCTGTGGGTGTGTCCGGAGCTTCCTTGCTTCATCCTTTCCTGGGGTGTGCATGAAATCCGGACGAACAAACCCTAACTCCTATTTCTATTGTGAATTACCTTATAGAGGGTCTGCTGTTGCCCAAATTTTAAATCAAGACTTCCTCTTAGAAGAAGAGCTTCCTGAGGAAAACCCTGTAGTAAATCCAACAAGACCTACAGCTAGAAATATGGCACAAAATGTGGTTCCTAATCAACCATTACAAAAATACCCTAGCTGGAATACAGTTGGTCCCCTAAGATTAGCCCAAATGAATGCCATTCCCTAGGTTGTATCGAAGGCTATCCCCACTTATGATGGATCTAGGAAAATAACCTATGAGCACTGTCAGGATATCTTGAATCTGGCAGCAATTCACAACATAAAAGAGGAGGATATTATTGTAAGAATTCTTGCCCTATCCTTTAGAGGAAAGATATTACATTGGTTTAGAACTCTGGAAGACAATACTATCACTTCATGGCAAGCATTAGCTGAGCCATTTATAGAAGAATTTAATGAATCTATTGATCCTTTCTCCCTGCTTAACCAATTTACATCCATGCAAAAATCTCAGTAGGAGACTGTCTCAGATTTTAATTTGAGATTCAGTAGAACATGGAAAAGAATACCTCCCATAGCTAGACCAGTTGCATGTTTGGCCTATATGTATTACATTAGAGCCCTTGGATCAGAGCTAGGCTTGCAGACACAACAATCTAGAGTAGAAGCCTTCCCCCAAATTTATAATGCAATAGTTCATGCCAAAAATATCCTAATTAATGTGGGAAGATTACCCCCCAAAACCGTGTTGCCTTACAACTCCGAAACCACTAATAGCCAAACTCAATCCACAAACCCCTCTTACATGGACCCCCTTTCTTTATCATCTCCATCTCCACAAATGAATTCAATCCCTCAACCAAAGCCAATATCCTCTACAGCTCCTTTTCCTCCCCTTCCTTCTCAACCATCTCAGG
Organism: Wollemia nobilis; assembly: GCA_028583015.1. Taxonomy (NCBI): domain Eukaryota; kingdom Viridiplantae; phylum Streptophyta; class Pinopsida; order Araucariales; family Araucariaceae; genus Wollemia; species Wollemia nobilis. The sequence goes on along the minus strand of JAQPPZ010001830.1, from coordinate 690,787 downwards.
AGTTTTCTGCTATCCTTGATATACAAAATACTCTAAAAACTCTGAGTAATAGAATGAATTCAATGGAAAAGAGGGACCAAGAAAGGTCACAATAGAGGATATTTCCATATGTGAACAAATATCAGAGACCTGGTCCTAGTACAAGTATTGGGGTCAGGGTGAATGCAACATATGAGGAGCCGAAATGTTCTTCAGATACTACTCTTGCAAATGTTTGGTGTTTAGTATGCAATGACCCCCATGACTCATAGTCTTGTGTGATGTACCAACACCATGTTCAACAAGCAAGGGATCAAGCTGAAAGGAATAAAAAAGGAAGAGTTAATATGCTATGGCAGTCTGACCAAATCATGGTTGGGAAGGAACTGGATGAAGAAAGTCCAATTGTTGTTATGACAAGGTCTGGAAAGAAAGCCTTGCAAGTGGATCCCCAAAATATGGGGCAGTTCCAAGTCCCTTCTCAAAAAAGGATAGATCCCCTTCCCCAAAGCAATGATACTTTCCCAATTCCCCAAGCTAAGGGTAAAGAGAAAACAGATAGTCTTCCTAAGATATGGGATAAGGAAAATGAAAGAGATCAAATAAAATCTAAATATGAGGCTCAAGAAAGACTTAGATTCCCATATATTACTAAAAGGTAGAGAATGGAAGCCACTCAAGAAGTATAAAAGGAAATATGGTGAGCCAGAAAGAAGGTTTGAAAGACCTGCCCTAACCAAATCTGAGTATAATATTGTTGAAGAAATGAAAAATATCCCATCAAAAGCCAGCCTTTATGACACTTTGTTCATTCTTGGCCAGATTGATCTGCTTAAAGCTTCTCTCAACAAATACCCACAAGATAAGCAGGCCACCACCATCCTTAGTATACCCTCAAAAAAGAAAGAAATATCACCTATTGTTTTAAATAATAAGCCCCCCCTTTTTATATATCCCTGAGGATGGAGGGTTGGGTAGTCCAAAATTGTATGATAGATTCAGGAGCATCAACTACAGTTATGCCTAAAGCAGTCTATGAAGAGATGGGTATGGAGTATACCCGATCTTGTTCGGGAGTATTACAATTGGATGGGACCCCTGTTAAGATAGTTGGAGTCATAAAATATGTTTTGATGAGGCTACATAGAGCCCCTGAGGTGACAATAGTACAAGAAATAGTTGTGGTTGATCTAGAACCCTACTTTGGATTATGCCTTTCAAGGGAATTTACTGCAAAACTAGGTGGATGTATGTACATGGATTATTCTAGCATGGTAATTCCTTTCAAAGGAAAGAGAATAAGGATAACACCTAAAAAACTAGTAGCTTATCATATTGAAAATATTGAGGAAGACATGTGTAATATTAACCCCCTTGAAGAATTTGAGCTGGTGGAAAACATTGATGAGTTGGACATTGAGGATGAGTTACCTTTCAGAGAGGATTACAGTCAGTTTGGAACTGGTATGGGAACATATAGCATCTCAACTGAATCAGAGAAGAAGATCCCTGCTATATCCAATAAATCTCTGAGAGAAAAAGAGACATGGACCATGCACTTTGATGGTGCTAAATGCAGAAATGGTGCAGGAGCTGGTGTAGTTTTACAGTCCCAATCAGAAGGGATAAGGAACTTTACCTACAGATTGACATGGTCATGTACTAATAATGTTATAGAATATGAGGCTCTGTGTCTCGGATTGATACAAGTAGAAAGCATGGGCATCAATATTTTGAACATATATGGTGATTCTGAGTTAATAGTCCATCAAGTAAGAAACAGGTGTAGCAGTAAGCATCATTACCTAAAAGCTTACAGGAATAGGGTATGGGATCTGATGGAATATTTTGATGCCCTAAATTTAAATTTTATCCCCAGAGAAAAGAATACTCAGGCAGATTCATTAGCAACAAAGGGAGCTAACTTCAACCCTTCTGTAGACTATGGAATCAAGAAAGCCAAGGGAATCAAAATGATTTTCAGACCTACAGTACCAGACAAGCAAATTTTCTGGCAGGTTTTTGAAAATGATGAACAAATAATTGACTTTCTGGTGAGAGAAGCATGTCTTTCCACTATCCAAGAAGAAGATTCAGAAGAAATTGATCAGCAAGATGTTATTCAACTAAGGAACAATCACATCCCTAGAGGATTGGTCACTCTAGAGAGCCTATTTGACAATGAAGACAGAAAAAAGATCAAAGCCATGAAAGTCAGTGAAAAAATCTATAAAGAAGTGGAAGTCGGTTTTGAAAAGAAGCTCAATGTTGGAATTAAATGTTCACCAGAGGAAGCCAAAGATGTCAAAGCCTTATGCTTGAAATACCAAGATATTGTGGCTTGGTCATATGAAGACCTTAAGGTGTATGATAAAAAGGTAATTCAACATACTATTGAGCTGGAGCCTGATGCAAAGCCTTTTAGGCAGAAGCAAAGGCCTATGAACCCAAGGATCGAGGCCATCATGAGAGAGGAGCTATTGAAGTTATTAAAGGCTAAGATCATATACCCAATAAAACATTCTACCTGGGTAGCTAATTTGGTACCCGTAAGGAAAAAGAATGGTGACATATGCTTGTGTGTAGATTTTAGAAATCTTAACCAAGCATCCCTCAAAGATCACTATCCCCTCCCACATATTGATCAGATCTTATAGATAGTGGTAGGGGTAGAGAGGTTTTCATTACTGGATGGTTACTCTGGATACAATCAGATTTGGGTAAAATATGAAGATCAGTATAAAACCACATTCACCACAAAATGGGGCACATTTGCTTACCAGAGAATGCCTTTTGGGTTGTCCAATGCAGGAGCCACTTTTCAGAGAGCCATGGATTATGCTTTTGGTGCACTAATCAACAAAGTCATTCTGATTTACTTAGATGATATGACTATGTTTTCCCATGATAAAAAATACCACCTGTCACACCTGGAGCAAGTTTTTCAAAAATACAGAGAATTTGGTATCTCGCTCAACCCTAAGAAGTCATTCTTTGTGGTCCATGAAGGAAAGTTGCTAGGTCATGTGGTATCAAAAGAAGGTATGGCCATAGATCTAGATAGAATCAGATCCATTCTTGCTCTCCCTTTGCCTACAAACAAGAAGACTCTGCAGTCTTTTCTGGGCCAGATCAATTTTATCAAGAAATTCATTTTTGATTTTGCTCAGAAAGTAAGGCCTATATCTGAGCTACTCAAGAAAAATGCTGATTTCAAATGGACTGAAGTCAGAAAATAGGCTTTTCAAATTATCAAGCAATCTATTACGACAGCCCCAGTACTGGTAAATCTAGATTTCAATAAAATTTTATCCTTTATGCATATGGAGCTGAAGAAAGTTATGCCTCAGTGCTTACTCAAAAAGATGAGCAAGGTGAAGAGCATCCTGTATTATTTTGGATCCAGAACACTTCATGATTACCAAGTTAAATATAACTTTATTGAAAGACAAGTGTTTGTTGTGATGAAGTCACTAAAGAAGTTCAGGCAGTACTTGGTACAGAGTAAGACCCTGGTATATGTAGTTCATCCAGATGTAAGAAGTTTTATCCTTCAGGGTGAACTAGGAGATAAAAGGGCTGGTTGGATTACCAAGATCCAAGAATATGATGTAGAAATACATCCCACCAAGTTGGTGAGGGGCAGAGCCCTATGCCAAGGTCTAACAGAGGCTACAACATTAGCGGAGAGGACAATTTGCCAAATAGTGGATGAAGATCAGATGGAAGAAGCACAAACAGTAGATTCTGATTGGGTTGACCAGATGATCAGGTATTTCCAAACTGGAGTATGTCCCCCCAATATAAATACATCCCAAAGGAGGAGATATAGGCTTCATGCTTTGAAATATGTATTACTACCAGCAGGCCTGTACAAAAGAAACTTGGATGGAATTCTTCTAAAATGCTTAAAGGATGATCAACAAAAAAGGGTCATGGAAGAGTTCCATGGAGGATCAGCTGGTGGACATAGCTCAAGTAGGACTACAACTTTGAAAATCATAAGAGTAGGCTATTATTGGCCCACTATATTTACTGATGCTTTTAAGGTCACCAGAAGCTATGACAAATGCCAGAGGTATGTTGGAAGGACAAGAAATGCTTCATCCCCCCTCAAGCCCATACAAGTTGAAGAGCCTTTTCAATAATGGGGGCTAGATTTCATAGGGGTTATCAACCCTAATTCCTTAGTAGAGCATAATTTTATCTTAACTACCATAGATTATCTCACTATATGGGTAGAGGCTATTCCTACCAAGAAATCAGATCAAGATGTTGTGATCAATTTCATGGAAAATTTGATTTCAAGGTTTGGGGTTCCAGAAGCCTTGGTAAGTGATAATGGCCCAAATTTCATAGGAGCCAAGTATATTGAGTTTTCTAGAAAATATGGCATTACTCTTAAGAATACTTCAAATTATTATCCATAGGGTAATGGACTTGCAGAATCTACCAATAAAAACTTGTTAAGGATTTTGAGGAAATCACTTGAAGGAAATAAAAGAAGTTGGCACCTGTTGTTGGACCAAGCTCTATGGGTAGACATGATTACTATAAAAAATTCCATCAAGACTTCTCCTTATGCACTAGTATATGGCAAGGAGGCAGTGTTACCCATTCATTTGGAGATCCCAACACTTAAGCTTGTCAATACAGAGGAAGATTCAGAGGATGATCCGATAAAAAATAGGTTGAACCACTTGCTGCAATTGGAAGAGAATAGAGCTCAGGCCTATGAAAATTTTCAAAAGCATTCCTCAAGGATCAAAGCATGGTTCGATAAGAAGGCCAGATTCAAAAAATTCTAGGTTGGAGACTCGGTTCTCAGGTGGAATGTTGATAGAGCAAAGCCAGGAAAGCATGAAAAGTTTGATTCTTTTTGGGATGGTCCTTTCAAAATAGTAGAAGCCAAGGAGTCCAATGTGTTTCATCTGGAAGATCCGGAGGGAAACATACAACCAATTCCAGTAAATGGTTTTCATCTCAAGCTCTACTATGTGTAAAATGAGCTCACTGTAACATATGTATATACATTGTATTATTATTTCCCCTTCTTTCTGCACTTTGTATTTTAACTTCTTTCTGCACTTTGTAATCAGTCTTCTTTAAAAATTCTTGAAAAGGAAAAAATTTGCAAAAATGACTAAGTGGTGACAAAGTATCCAACAATGTTCCATTCCACACTCGAATACATGTAAATTCTTCCAGAATGACGAGCGCTTGAATCCACATCAAAATACTCAAGGATCTCCATGGATTGGGGTAAATGTTTTTATCCCGCACAATGAAGTGAGTCAAAAATTGAAAGAAGTGAAAGTGTCTCTAATCCGAGGACCTTTCAAAGCTAAAACATGATGGAGCGGAACCAAGGTAATGACCCAGGCATAAAATTTTCTAAGCATCGATGGAATCAAAGATGCCTTTAATTCACCAGTTTCAAATCCAAAGCAGTAGTCTCATGACCGTGCCATATGGAAATACAAGGAAGACCCCGCAATCAATGCTAATGAACTCTCACTCGAACCAAAGAATAGCCAAAGAGGCATAGTGAGGTGGTAGCATAATTTGAATGTTTAGCCAATGAAAATTTAGAATGCCACCATTGAGCCACCAAAAGGAATGAGTGGAGGTTGGAAAGTGTGTCGGTGGGAGATCACACAGTAGCCACATTAATGGTAGAATATACACACACTCCAGGAAATTAAAGGACCAAAAGGACACACACAAAGTTCATTTTCTAGTCAATTGCATTCACAAAGTAGTGAAGGGTGAAAAGATACTCTAAAGTTTTCTACTGCAAATTATAGAGGGAACAAAGTCTTATTATTATCAAGATGGCTCCTAAGAAAGCACTCACGAAAGCATAAAATATGGGAGCAAAGTTGCAAGTGCATGTGCATCAGACCAGATGAGTTGTAGATATAGTAATGACAAGAGTAAGAAGGACCCTCCTAAGGATGGGTTTTGAATTCCCATATTTTAGAGGAAAGTCAATGCGTTGACAAGGTACTATAGCTATAAAATCCTTCTTGTTCTCCTATATCTATGATTCTATACATCATTATCCTGAATTAGTTTCTGCTATGATCCAATTTTATGATTATGAAAATAGAATAATAAAAACCTCTGAAGGCACTCCCTTATTCTCAATTACCAACGCATCCTTTGCCATGAGCTATTCTTCCCTAGGAGTAGGACCTCCTTCAAAGACCTAGACCTTTTTAAGATAGTAAAGCTAGCAAGGGCTTATATCTCTATTGGTAACATCAAATAATGAAGAGGCTATAGAAATATGGCTTCTATAAATATCTTTAGGATAAAAAATGAAAATGAAATACCTAAAGTTCCTATTCCTATTGAGGAATTTACAAACCTCGAACTATTTTCTATGTTGGCCTGCATGGAGGGTTTAGACTCTGATAGAATGGTATACGACTGGAAAATTGTCGTGGCCTATTGTATTTCTAATGAAAGGATGTATGAGAAAGATGCGGGAGAAAAAGGGACTAGGGTGATTTATTTTGATTGGCCAACTTTTCTTGCATAGAGGATACATGAGCAGTTAGTAAGTATGAAAAGGGGCTTTGAGGCTCCTAGTTTCAGGCATTGCTCAAGTCTGGTGTGGATGTTCTATGCTACCACTAAGGACAGAATGCCTTGGATTCCGGTCAGGGACAAAACCAATGATGGGGAACCCTTTCCGGTTTATTACTGGACAAATCATTTGAGAAGCAATGAGTCTTATTATAGATTCAATTTAGAATTTCTTGGACCCACCCTAAAAATTATGTATGGAAAGTGCCCTAGATTGCCACCCTTGGCTGAGTATATTCTAAGAGCAAAGGGTGCTGAAGAAGGAGACTGGTATTTGTTGACCGAGGGCACAGTTATCAGACTATATGGTTTCATGGGTAAACCTTTTCTCCTACCACATTTTGTTACAGAAAGGCTCTTTGCCTTAGAATATTTGAGGCAGGCAAAATATATTGATTTGAATTATGGTTCTAGGAGAAAGAGAAAATATTTGCTTACACACCGCACTATGGAGGATATTACCATCACTAAGAAGGGGTAAAGCCACCAAATTGACCAATACCTTGATAGGTTAGGTCTATTTTATATTCCCCAAAGATGGAGTTATGACCTTGATGGTATCTTCACTGCAAGAAATGTAGCCCTAAATGGAGAGAAGGCTTACAAGTTTGAAAAGAGGCCTAGGGCTCATTACGAGCAAGGAAGAAATAATGATGAGACCACTCTTTTAGAGTGGAATGTTGCAAAAATGGGTCAACTACCTCCATGGTTGGATTTCTATGAATAGATTGTTGATTTCGACCCTGATAATAAGAAGAGTCATCGGATTACAGAAGCCACCATCAGAGACATTGAAGGGAAAACTACAAAGAAAAAGGACCCTCAACCCAAGGAAGATGTTGTTGAAGAAGCTGAGGAAGAAGAGTAGTGGAATGTAGTGAAGATATCATATTGGTGGAGGATGAGGATTGATATTGGAAAACCTAAGTCCAAATACGGAATGAAGATTGATAAAGAGTTTTCAAAAATATATAATGAAAATATCGGAACCTGGAGGTAAAAGGACGTCAGGAACATAGTGTTAATAGTTCAAAAGCCCCCATCTAGTTCTAAATATCTCTCTCCACCCATAGATCAAGAAGCTCTAGTAGAGGAGCAGGAGACTCCTTTGACAGTAGCTAAAGTCTCAAAAACTTTTCATCCTACCACCGAACAAAGGGACAAGTTTCCTAAGGGAGCTCAGCTTATGAGCAAAATGCAATATTCTAGTGAAAGGGTTGTCAGTACTCTAGTTATTGAAATAGTATCTAGGCCTAAATGCTTAGCTCTGGGAGGTCAGCCTCTAGACATAGATATTGACTGGAAGAAGAAGGATGAGAGTTTCAAGTTCACCCCCCTCTCTTTTACCCCTACAACATCAGTACAATTGCATCCGATTTCTGAGCAAGTTCTGCTTTCTAGAGCAGTGCAAGGAAATGAATCAGAAGAGGAATCTGAGAGTGATATGGCTACCTTTCAATTGGTTCATAGAAGGACTAAAAGAGTTCTAAAAAGAGAGGAAAGAGAAATTTCAAAGAAACAAAAATTGGATATGGAGGAGATTGCAAAAGAGGTAGCTAATTTTGTTGCAGAAGAATTGACTCACCAAGAGCAGCAACAAGAAATAGAAATGGAGCAAGAGCACCCTACATCTGTAGGTGAAGGTATGGCTTCTAAACCCTCTTCTCCTCTACATCCTCCTGAATCCCCAAAGAAATCTCCCTCCCTTTCTGGTCAAGAAAATGTTACAAAGGTACCTTCTCCCTCTCACAGTCCATCCCATGTTTCCTTGGTTGTTACTGAAGAAATAGTCACTCTTGTTCCCCCAAAGTCACCCCAAATCCCACTTCCAACATCTGAGGTTCCTACTTCATCATCTCCCATCATTCCATATTCATCATTTCCACCACCACCATCAATGGGACACAACGTTCCAAGTACCACCATTCATCCAAGTGTTAGTCTTATGTCAGTTTCTATGAATTTACCAATAGCAACAACAACAGTAGTCACAGAGTCCACTGTCATTACAGAGACTATTGTGAGCACTCCCACACCCCCATTGTCAGTAGTTCAGTCTACCCTATCATTTTTGGTATCTCCATCTCCCCTGGCTGCTAGTCTTTCAAGTTCTGTTATTTTGCCAAAAGAGCAGGCAACCATACAAGGAGCAAATGAATTCTGGGCTGAAAAGCTTTCTAAGTCTTCCAGTAGGATGGTTGTCACAAGGAGAGCTATGTATGTTGACCCAGTGGCCAAACAAATAATATCTAGATCTATGACTCCACTTGTAAATAAGCCTAAAAATGAAATGACTATTCAAGATTATCAAGTGGAGGAGGTCACAGAAGATATTGATAAACTTCTTGAAGAAGATGAGTTGATTATGGCTAGAGCCCATTTAGACACCTTCTATGTGAAGAATGATATGGTCAGAGAGAAGGTGAATAAACTGGAGAAAAAAGTTGAAAAACTTCAGAAGACTCTGAGCAATCAAAAGGAAGTTGAAAAGGCTCTGAAAAAGGAGGTCAAGGGGTGGCAAGAGAAATTTCAAGAGGCCAACAAACTCAAGGATCAACTAGGAGAGCAAAAGAAGTTGAATGAAGAACAAGTGAAAGAAATTCAGAGTTTAAAGCAGCAGCTTCAAATAGAAAAGGCTAAGGCCTCTGGATTTTCTAAAGCTGGACTGAAAAGGGTTAGAAAAGAAATGCTCTCCGAAGTCCAAGAGAAATGTGCAGGGCTTCGATTCATGATTGATTATCTTGATGATGCCAGCCGCTTGCTCCCAAATGTGCAGAGAGATCTAGATCAGATCACTGGAGAGTTGCAGCCCATGGTGATTCCGATAGAACAAATGTATAGGTTGGTTGATAGCAGACTCAGTGACTCTGCTAAACCAATTCCTAATAAAGAATGGAATCTCACCAGAGTTACCACCAAGATAGTGGTTAAAAAGCATAGGGCACTATAGAGAGCCTGGTTGTTGTTCGACAAAATTGAGGGTATGATTAGGGAGGTTGTTGATATAAATAAAGAAATGATTCAAGTTGGCTTCAGAGGCCTATGGATGGAGGACCATAGCTTGCTATCCATGGAAGAGATCCAGAAAAGCATTGATGAAAGTTTGTAGGATGAATCTGGAATTGATTCTCTTATAGAGCCACTACCCCAAGAGCAAGTTGTCCAATTAATTGTTAATTTTACCAGATTGAGAGATCTCATGGAAGATCTAGTTAACAGAGGGAATGTTGCTAACTATGAGGACATTGGAGAATTGCAATATGTTTATAAGCAGCTCAAAGAGACATCAAATCCCTCTGAAATAGCCTGGAAACAGGCTTTACAATCTCTGAAATTGATGATTCGGTTGTTTGGTGATTCTTCTGGAGGAAGGAATCAGAAACCACCTTCTCCAGAAGAAGAAGAAGAAGAAGAAGAAGAAGAGGAGAATGAGGAAGAAGCCCATGAAGGAGAAGAGCAAGATAGAGCGGTTACAGGCCCGGAAGGGGCTCACACTTAGCTTGTTTTTGTTTTTGTACATATGCATGAGTTTTGCATTTTTGTTTTTTGCTCTGACAATTGTCAAAAATGAGCAATAAAGGCATGAAGCCTACAGAGGCAGAAGAGCAATAGACTATGTGTAAAGGCATTTTTCAATAAGGCCTTATAAGAGGAGTAGAGTTACACCTAATTTTTGAAGACAAAGGCAACAAGCAAATCCACCGGGAGGCACCAAAATGTATGCCCAAAATGGCCACATATGCTTAGAAGATTTTTGAAAATTTTACTAAGGCATGAAAGCTCCATTCCACATGCATTCCAGTGTATTTCGGAGCGGATCCACGACAAAGGAGAGAAGTCCACCCACACTTAGTCAAATTTTGCACTTGGTGAAAATCCGCATCGCATCCCTTGTTTTTGACTCTGGATTAGCAACAAAGGATTTGAATCCGCAAAAGTCTTTGGAGAAAGGTGACGTAAGCATAAAAGTTGTGTGGATTGGTGATCACTTTGTATTTGTAAAATATTTCAAAGTGGCTAAGTGTTGGAAGACTATTTTTGGGAGACTCATAGAGTTTTTTGGCCCGAAATGGCAACATAAGGTGGAAGATAATGTAAAATGTGTGGATTCATACAAAGGTAATTTTTTCTAATCCTGTAGCGGAATGGCGACAAGTAATGTTTATCTAAAGCTAGTGCGGAATGGAAACATGGTTGTTTACACTATGGCGGAGCCAGATTTGAAATTCATGACTAATGCTCTTGTCTGGGTCCGGAATGGAATCCACAGGATTTTCAAGAGAAATGTGATGTCATATTTTATCATTCACTCATCACTAAAAAAAATATTTAATCTTTTTAAATTTAATTAAAAATTTCATCAATATTTTACAATCTAAATATTTCTTCTTTTAACTTCAATATATACAAAACACATTAAAAAAATATTAATAATCCAGGATTTTCAAGAGAAATGTGATGTCATCAGTAATATTTATGTGGATTCACTTCAGCATCAATGCATAAAGGAAAGAGAAAGGAATAAGTGGTGGATTCCATCCCACCCTGCCTACAATGCATTTTTATGTGGAATGGCATTATGAGGTTTCTGAAGCATGAAGGATGACATCATCAAATATATTTTAAGCGGAATGGCATAATGATCTCTTCTTGTCATTTATCAAAGCTTATTTCAAATAGATCGTAGCCTTATGATGGAAGAGATCAACGGTTGAGAATTGCTGAGCAGAATGAAATAAAATAAAAGCTTTCTCACTGGGACTAAAGAACAGTTAGTTGGAGAAGGAAGCCAAAGCACCGAGGGTTTCAAGAAGACCAGAACTAGAGACAATTACAGATCGACGGTGATAGGAGGTATTTCCAAGAAATATCCATGATGCAGATGAGGTCTCCAACAACAGAACTCTAGTTCGAGCCAACAACCAACAAGTTGCAGAGGTTTCCAGCTGCCATGGCAGTTTATTTGTAGTGGATTTCCTAGGGATTGAACCAGTAAGATGATGCCAGCTAAGAACTCTCTGTTGAGTTGTGAAAAACTAATCTTTGTAATGTTCCATATTGTTTTTAATTTTACAAACTATAAATAGAGGTCGAACCCTCATTTTTAAGGGTCGGCTCTAGCATGTTTTCCTGTACCACTATGAATTTTCTAGAAGTTAATGAAAGGAGCATTACATTGATTTTTACCTCAAATATTGTGTCTTCACCATCTGATGTCAGAGGTTCTAATCTTAAAGCTGCATTTCTATGAATACTTAAATAGTTGGTTTGATAGGCTTACTGACTAATAGAGTAATTGAAATCTGCTTTGGATTGGTTCTATATTGTTAGGAGCATATTTTTGTAAAATCTGGATAGTGATTAATTATGTTATTTGGATTATCATTATTAGGGTATTGGAATTGTTCTCTTCAATATTTCTCTACTATTCTTATAAATGTGTGAGGGTGCTCAAGATTTGTGATAATTTTGATCTAAGTAATGTGTTTTGATATAATTTTTGGAGTTGTTTGTTGTGGTATCAATGTTGTTAACCTATCTGTCCAACTGTTATCCACTTTTCTAACCTTGAACTCTCTCTCTAACCCTAATCTCAAAACCCTAAGTGAGTATAATAGTGTCAACATCTTGTTTAAAGTTGACAAGGAACCAACCTACTCTGGAGGTTAGATCGGGGACTTTGTTCCGGTCTATACCAATGTTGAGTGTTGAGTTGAAGCTATCGGGTGCATGCCTGAATAGAAAATAGGAAGATAGATAGCTACAATGTTGAGTAAAGCTTAAATGCAATTCAATGCCCAACAAGTAGCATGTGGAGTCATCTAACGCCGTCGCTCTCACCCTTAAGAAAAAAATCTAGACTTCAAAAAAAAAATCTCTCCTTGCATAAATTTTTTTTACCATCATTTTCTTCTTGTCGATGTTATTTCGTTACGAGCTTCACGCACGCTAACGATCCTCTTCAAACGTAAACAAATTTGGCATTCTGGGTTTTTGCACCTTGACTCAAGTGGCACGTGGGTGCAAAAAAAACATGGCACTATTAGCATCTATGCATTATGGCACTGCACACATAGGAAAAAAATATGCAGTGCAGTGAGAGATCATCCTCACCAATAACGCATCATAAATTTTAAAAATACTAGAATGCACATACACCATCATTAGTTCTCCCACGTAATCATGGATCTTCATCATCAGGCATTACACTCTCTTCTTAAGCACCAGTTATCATTCCATACTCCACTCAATTATGTGATCCACAACCAAAACTCTCATACCTGCAGGAAACTTGTTCCAATGGCATACGTATCAACATGAATGACAAAATCCATTTTATTTATCCTCAATATAATCTTCTAGTTTTGGTGGCCTACACACAGTCTGCCATCGATTTTAGGCTTATGTGATCTGGAAATGCTGGTTGGCCCATATTGTGAGGAGGAGCGGATAGTGCAAATGCCTACGCAATGTCATGCTTCCAAAATTTTCAATGAATAGTAATTAAGAACAACATCAAATCATTAATAACATCAAATATTCTTCCTTGACACATTCATCAAACGCAGTATCTCTAGGATGGCTTTTCAAGTCTGTCGTAAATAGCCCAAAAACAAATATTTGTTGTTGCTCCATTTTTTGACCTTGATACCTGCATCAAAGAAAAAAAACAAAAAAAATCATGGCCCCAAGCATTGAATCTTCAAGGGCAGCCATGAAATCCTTTCCTTTCTTTCTCCAATCTGGTTTTCTGGTTTCTGATCCACAAATGTGGAGAGCATACTCCTTGAGCCATGGAGAATAAAATTGTGAGGAAGGGAATAAATGAGGGAAAAAAATGGGGGGAGGGATGAGGAGGGGATTTCCATGAGAGAAATCCCCCATCAAGCTCATAGGGCAGGGAAATCCTGGAGCTCTAATACCAAATGTTAGTAATAGGAACATATGAGATATTCGATTGATATAAGATAGTACAATATATAGGTATGAGGTCTATATCAATACATAACAAATGTCAAGTAACATGACAAGTATCATAAAGTAGGCGTAGTGCACATTATAAATTTAATAAAAGTGACTCTAGAGAAACCTCGATCGAAGAAGACAATAAAGAAACCAGACCCTTCGATGATGGAAGAGACTTCATCAGATAAGGAAGTCCATCCTCGAAGGAAGCAATGAATACAATTTAAAATTGCTTTGGAGTAGTAAGCATTTGAAAAAAGGTCATAGGAGAAATTACTATCTCAAGAAGGGGAGGAGGTAGTAACATCGAAATCCAATCCAATACAAATTAGAACACATAGGTAGTGGGAGAGACAAAATATTGAGCAGACTTCAATGCAGAAGGAGCAAACTAACTCTATTCTTAAAAACCTAAATGAGATGAAATTAGATATGGAAGGTTTAGATTTTATTAATATCAGTGTGCCTGGTGGCATAAGATATATGGGAGAAGTGGTGGGATCTCCTGTATTGCTTCAAACCACTGGTTTTGATTTTTTAGATTCATCCAAATCTGGTAGAAACCCACAATGAAATCACCAAAAATAAAAGCAAAAATAGTGATGGCAACACCACTAGAGGATACTAAGGTAAATAAGAAGATAAATATTATCATGTGAGGTGGTAACATTTAATAGGAGAAGGCCAGCACACAACCACCACAATATTAATTTGATCAAACTTTTATAGTTGCAGTAGTGAGGGAAGTACATGTGATCACACAGATTGAAGGGTTGGTAGAAACTCGGTAGGAGGACTTGCTTAACCCACAAGATGAAGTTCAAGCACTTGTGGTAGAGTAGCAACTACTCAAGAAGACAATCAACATGGAATAAGTTAGACCATCTAAAGAAGAAGAGGTAGGCAGAACTATAGCATCAATTTTACTACATGAAGAGAATGCATCTGGTGCAATCAAATAAATTTGAGGAAGTACCATTCGATAGGAGGAAGAGGAGGAACAAAATCCCCCATAGGAGAAGGATGAGAGCCTTTGTACATGTTTTTTTATCTAAGTGCCTTAGTTTGATGTTTCGAAGAATAATGGAGAACACACATATGGATAGGTGAAGCACTTTTTCCAACAAGTTAGAGAGATGTTTGCTAGTGCAAAATTACAATTTATTATTGGTGGTTTGGGATAAATAGAGTAGTGGAGGGATAAAACCTTCACTAAATTGGAGAATACTATGGAGTGGGTGTGTAGTGAAGACTGTACCAGACAAATAGCCCAGATCCACACACAACACCCATGGAAGTTACCAAGGATAAAGGTAACAATAATTTTGGGAATTATAGATTTATCAGATGGAGTGAAGACCAATTATAGGGCATATCCATGAATGTATTTGGATTAGACAACATGCTAGAGCTATTCATTGAATACACCAAATACAAAATTTTGAAGGGCACCTTTGGAATTAGTCATCACCTTACGAATATTGAGTTTCTTGACACATTGTATCAAGTGGCTAAGTTTGGGTCTTGAACACATTTACCAAGCCAACAAAGCGTAAAAGGAGGAAGTGGAGGCTACTCAAAAATAAATGGGTATAATTGAAGAAGAACTAGAATGCAACAAGATCAAGGTTAAAAAAAGGTTGAAAAAAATATAAGTTGAATGGAATGACATTAAGATGGCTTACGAAGATAAGCTACGCTCACAAGAGTAGGAGAAGTAGCTTGTGATACAGCAAGCAGAATACCACATAAAGTAGTTAGAAGCATAGATGACAGTATAAAAATAAAAATTGGCTAAACAAAATGCCCAATTGAAGGCAACTGAGGAAAAACTGCAATAGAAGGATCACAAGATCGAGGAGATGGCCGTGGATGTCAAATGCTACAATGAAATTATCTTAGATCATAAGGCTTGACTTCAAGCTAAGGATGAGCATATTGCAACTTGTGAAGCTGACATACATCAGAATATTAAGGTCATTAGGAGAAGAACAAGGATTTAGTCGTAGAAAATTGTACAAAAGCTGCATTGATAGAGAAAATATGCAAGGAAGCATCCAAGCGAGAGAAGGAGTTAGCCCAAATCTTGACTATTATAGAAGATAAGGCCAATAAGTATGGCTTGAAGGCTATGGAACTTAATAATTATGCATATACGTTTCAAATTGAATGGGCAACTCTTCATCTCCAACTTGAGGATTTCCAAAAGGAATAGTTAGCCAAAGTAAATAAAATTGAGTCAGTGAGGACACCACCTAATGTAAAGGGGAGGATAAATGTAGGCAGTAAATCCACCTCCCAAAAGAAGAATAAGAAGTAAACATTGGATTTGCACAATTTTGCTAATTGTTAGTTTTGTTAGATGTATGGTTTGTCAAAATGTACACATGTGAGGTTTTATCTAATTGTACAAATGAGAAGTTATAAAATGTACAATTGCGTATAATTTTACAAAGTTATAAAAAGTGCAATTAGAAATTAAAGTGAAATTAGATGAAATGTGCATTTAAGGTAAATTTGATAATAATAAAATTAAACTTAGGAAGACCTTAATGCAAGTTGCTTGTTACAAGGATGGTAGTTGTAAATGGTGGTTGTCTCAAGAACCGCTTTGGAATGGCCTAGGCAAGCATTATAAGGACCCCCCATTAAATTTTGATGGTTGTTCATGTTAGTACATAGATTTTTGTTCATCCTAGTACAATTTATGTTAGTTCATTCCCGTTCATCGTAATTGTACAGATATAGCCATATTAATGAGAATATCATTACAGGTTGTGAGTTATGTGAATTCCATTGTGTATGTGAATGGTAGAATCAGATTGTGTATTATGTGCAAGTATGGCCAGGATATTGTGTTAGAACAGTAAAGATACAAAGGAATTGCCTTATTGATGAATCTATAACTCAATATGTTGATAGATAATTAATTTATGGGTGAATATTGTTGTACTAAAAAATATTATGATAGTTGTATAATTTTTGAAAACATTGATGATGATAATAATTCATTGGCATTGAATTAGGGTTTGCATGTTGGAGGAAAAGTTGGAAATTACAACAGGATAACATCCTCAAACTTGCCCTAAGAGAGTTATGGTACAAATTGGTAAATCTATGAATGGAGGATTCAACAAGTGTTTGGTAAAATCGTAAATCCTAACCACCAAACCGTACAACTGACCATTTTACTAATTTGGAAATGAAAGTGCATGTTAGAACTTACCAAATATAGAAAACTAATGTTTCGATGAAATCAATTACAAAATTGATCGATTTGAGTTACAAAACCACTTCCAGTGAATTGACTAAGTGGAAAATCATACAAGTTGCAAAATTGTATGATTTGTATTGTACAAGTTGTATGATTTGGTTATCGTACAAGCATCTTTGAATCTGATGTAAACCGTACAAGGCAAATTGTATAAGTTGTATGATTTGGGCAAAAGTTATTATTAACACATTGGAATCCATATCTAAACCTCCCAAATCACCTCCCCCATTTGAAAATACTCTCCCTTATGCTACACTGATGTCCCCTTGATCATTACAATAAACGAGGGTTTTACCCCTTTCTAAATAAAATTGCATACACTCTGCAAGGTCTTCTCACAATCACAAGTGTTGGAGTGGGCTTCTATAACCACTTCTTACGGATCGATGCCAAAATTTATGTTCCTTTATCCTTATGGAAACCTGTAATATGCACACAAGAAAAATAAAATAGTTAGTAGCATGTGCAGACCCCTTTGAGATGGGGCTCTTTGTAATGATAAATAATATTGAAATAAGACCAAATCAAATATATGGAAAAAATTGTAAACTACTATAAAAAGTAGGAAATGTGTTATGCTAAACCCTAATTAAATAAAAAAGCAAATAAAATAATCTCTACCAAATTTTTTCTCAGGGTAGGATGGCCTTGTCTATAGGTCATCTCAGGTCAAGACAACCAATTTTCTATGACTATATTTTTGAGGCCAAGTCGAGGGTCATTTTTGGGTTTGATATGTGGTCAAGTCGATGGATTGGGTGTGCTGTTGCAATGGATTTTTAGATCGGTATGATCACAAAAATAAGGGTATTCCCTTGCATACACCAGTAGAAGCACTACTATCTCTTATCCTTCACAGCAACCTGGCATCATGGAAGCAGAATAACTTGGAGGACTAGAAAATAGGCAGCACTTCGTTGCTTGAAATCTCAAACACTGAAAACTCAGAGCTCAAGAGATCACGAGTATGCATGAATTATTAAGATTGTAGGGATAATAAAATCCAACCATTAAACTGGAGAGGTGAATACTATTATATAGACTTATCAAAAATAGAAGCCAATAATAGCAAAAACCCTTGCATGAAAAAGTAGAGAGGCAATTCACAATAAGGAAAATGAATATTTTTCCAAATTCTCATGAAATTCGATAGATGCATGTGCATTTTCTATTTTGGCCCATGTAGGGTGCTAAATCATAAAGTGGGAACATGCAAAGGATCCAACTGGCATTTTCGGGTGTTAGCTGGGTCCCGCTTAACTTTTGATAAAAAATTCCTACAATAATCTTGGGGTGAGAGTTCCAAATTAGAGGCCATCTCAGGGTTGGACAAACCAAAATTGGAGGTCATCTCAGGGTAGGACGACCCAAAATACTTAGGTAAACATGCCCTATTTTAGTGGTAAGAACCACTATTTTAGTCCTGAGGTTTCCCAAAGTGGGTCATGTGGTCTAGAAGAGTCCAACTAGGTAATATCTTTAATATGGCACAATTTTAGTTTCTACATAACCCTTAGCTAAACAAAAACTAAAAGAGTCAATTGAAAGAAAAAGCCATGGTTAAATATGTCGCCATTAGCATTAATTGTTGTTACATAAATGCTTTCAACTATAAAAAGTTTTAGAGTATCACAAATGAATGCTGCTTCTTCATCAAATAGCACATACATAGTCGAACATGTACACATGGACATAGACATAGATGACACATCTTTAGGGTCATATGTGTCAATATTTGGAGAAAAAACCAGTAGGCCTGAAGAGATCTATGATAACATTGATGTGAAAAAGATTATTAAGAAGAATATAAATCCAAAAAATGGTTAGTTGCAACGCCATTAAAGATTTATGTTCCAAAAATCAAATAGATATTCAATAGGTTAGAAACAATCATAAAGCAATATGTTATCAAATTA
Organism: Wollemia nobilis; assembly: GCA_028583015.1. NCBI lineage: Eukaryota > Viridiplantae > Streptophyta > Pinopsida > Araucariales > Araucariaceae > Wollemia > Wollemia nobilis. Next base: position 672,058 of record JAQPPZ010001830.1, on the reverse strand, counting down.
AACATACAATAATGAATATAGGGATTATGAAGGGAATGGGAGATCCCTCTTTGAATATTTTTCTTCGGGTTCTCCTTCTCTTTCCCTTGTCTTGTCGGGCGGTGGTAAACCTTCAAGTTCCCCCATGAATAACACCAGAAGTCATAAGAAACCCCAATGTGATGTGGGTACAGAAAGAAGACAGGGTCGACCGCCCAACCTAGATTCTAGGAAAAAGCAGATGGTAGATGACATTGCTAATGGCATGCAAACAACATTACTATATTCACTATCTCCACCCAAATAGATGTCTAAGCAAGAAGGTAAAATACCTAAATCCCCACAAGCAAAAGGGGGGAATAAATCCACTTCAAAATGTTGCAAATGAAGGTCCTATCTTGGAATTCCAGAGGGCTCAATAGAGCAATAAAAGAAAGAGAATTTTCTTCTCTAAGAAAGGATATGAGACCCTCAATATTTACCATCCAGGAAACAATGGTAGAAGAACCAAACATAGACAAGGTAGTTAAATTAGTGTCGAATAATTGCAAGTTTATATCCAACTCTTCCCATGGTGCTTCAGGAGGGCTGCTATGTCTATGGGATCCAAAGAAAGTTTCTAGAGAATTGATATCTAAAAGTGATAGAGTTATCAATATCCTATTTAAATGTAATGAAACCAACAAACAGTGGGTTCTAATGAATATCTACCCTCAAAATAATTTTGGCGATCGGATTGGCATGTGGGATAGTCTTACGTAGATGCGTTTATCCTTTCCTTGTCAAGAATGGATGGTGGTAGACGAATTTCATTCAGGTTTGAGTCCATGTGGCTTCAGCATCCGGAGTTCAAGATAAAAATCATTGAATGGTGGATTCAACCTATTGATGGTACGAGTGTTTTCAAATTCTGTATGAAACTAAAAATTCTTAAGCTTCAGCTCAAAAAATAGAATAAGGAGGTATTGATGAATGTTTTTGGAGTCAACTAAAAGAAATTGAAAAATTGGTTCAAGTTGGCAATGCTACTGATGAAGTTAAAAGACAAGAGAAGATATTGTTATGTGAATTTCACAACTTGTTGGCCAATGAGGAAATATTTTAATGGCAAAAGTCCAGAGCCTTGTGGCTCAAGGAAGGTGACTTGAATACAAAATTTTTCCATGCCAGATGTATTCATAGAGAAGATGGACTGCTGGTCGAAAGTCCTGAAGAAATACAAAATGAGGTAGTGGAACACTTTCATAATATCTTGGGAACATCTCAGGTTTTCTCGACTGAGGTGTCAGAATACCTTCTACAACACATCCCATCCCTTGTGTCTCAGGCTGATAATAATATTCTTCTACAACCCTTCTCCCATGATGAAATTAAAGAAGCTCTATTTTCTATGAAAGCTAACAAATCCCCTTGCCATGATGGTTTCCCTCCTAGAATTTTTTAATTTTGTTGGGATATCATTGGAGAAGATGTCTTTGAAGCCATTCTAGAAATCCAAAGAACCAAGTTTGTCCCTAGAGAGCTTAACTCCACATTCCTTGCTCTTATCCCAAAAACTCATGAGTGTCGATCCATGTCTGACTTTCGTCCCATCAAATTGTGCAATGTGTTATACAAAATCCTTACTAAAGCTATGGTGAATAGAATAAAGTTAATTATGCCTAAAATCATTGACAAGTGTCAAGGCAACTCTACCCATGGAAGAGTTATTATAGATAGTGTGATTACTATCCGTGAGCTAATCCATTCTGTCACGGTCAATAGGTCCCCAAGTTTTTTCCTAAAATTAGATATCAATAAAGCCTTTGACAAGATTTCTTGGGATTTTCTCACTGTTGTCTTAGCCCGGTTTGGTTTTCACCATAGATGTATTCGTCTGATTAAAGCGTGCATGTCATCTGCCTAGTTTTTGGTCATTGTTAATGGAGCAACTACGAGATACTTTAGGAGTAAAAGGGGAATAATACAAGGTGATCCGATATCATCTTTCCTATTCATCCTAGTTGCAGACAACTTAGGAAGGACTCTTAATGCAACATGCTCTGAGGGTGGTATTTCAAGAATCAAGGCTTCAACCGGGCTCCCTCTAGTATCTCATCAACAATTTATTGGCGACACAATATTAGCCAACCTCTCTAGTATTCCCGAAGCTAGAGTTATTAAATCTATACTAGAAGCTTATGAGAAGGATTTCGGGAAAAAGAGTAAATTACTTGAAAAGCAACATCTACTTCATGAATACTTTGGTTAACAGAAAGACGAGAATAGCTCAGATCCTGGGATGCGCTATTGCTTAGTTTCTTGCAACTTACCTTGGCCTACTGATGTTCTAAGGGCACCCAATCGTGAGGATGTGGGACAATGTCATTTAGAGGGTTATGAAGAAGCTTGCTGGATGGAAGGGAGCCTTGCTCAGTAGTGCAGGGAAGTTCATTCTAGTCCAATATTGTCTTTAGAGTATACCAATATACTTTATGTTCCTATTTCAAACTTTGATAGTTGTTTGTAATAAATTGGAACAACTTTAGTGGAATTTATTATGGTTGGGAATGAAGAAAAAAATAGATTTTCCCTTGTTGCATGGGATAAGGTCTGCCTTCCAAAAATGAGGGGAGGATTAGGTTTGAGGAGAGTTCACCAAATGAATATGGCCATGATGTCAAAGCAGGGATGGAAGATTGTGTCTAACTACCCAGCTCAGTGGGTTGATATTGTTAAGACCAAATACCTTAGGCAACGGTCTCTGATGGAAAATTCCCTTATGCCTATTGGGTCTGCATTCTAAAACTCGGTGTGTCGAACCCAATATATCGTTCAAAGGGGTGGACACTGGAATCTTGGAGATGGATCACAAATTAGATTCTAGGAGGACCCATGGATTATAGCTCAGCCCATCATCCATGATCAATCTATAAGTATTCTTAAATCTTTCACTGATCTATCTTTTGACCCCAAAGTTGAGAATTTTATTAATAATGAAGCAGTGGTTCCCCGTTGGGATGACATCCCTGTTGATCTGGATTCTTCTGAGCTTCGCTTTGCCCACCTCTGCCTATCTGATCTTCTTCAAACTCATGTGATTCCAAGCACCAGGTCACCTAATGTTCTCTTCTGGCAACTCAGCTAGTCTGGGAATTTCTCATTCAAAACCGCATATATGGATATGACTTAATCTAAAGATGATTGGTTCCCCTCCAAGAGTATAAGGATCAAAAAGCTTATTCCTAAGATTTCGCACTTTTATTGGCTGGAAAAAAAAAATAGGCTATTGACCATCGATAATTTAATAACCCGTGGTATGATCTTGCCCAACAGATGTTACCTTTGCAAATCTACATGGGAATCAGTCAATCACCTATTTATAGAGTGCCCATTTTATTGCATTGTCTTGTCCTCTATCATGTCAAGTGTATCCATTTCTTGGGTTGCTCCTTAGTTTATTAGTGATATTATTATTCAATGTCCAAACCCCTTTAAGTCCACTCATCTGAAGTTTTGGTGGGCGATCATTGTCCCTCACTTTATGTGGAAAATCTGGCTAGAAAGGAACAATCATGCTTTTCAATATTCATGCCTTGACCCACAGTCAATTTCTTTGAGAGATGTCATGTTTGCCTCAAAAAATGCTAATATCATTCCTTAGGACAATTGTCCTTCATCCCCATTTGAGATTCAAGTGGCATGTTCTGCTAACCTATCTTTTGAGGTTTTTGGTCATCCCCAAGTTGTTGTGGATAGATCCCTGGTTTCATGGATTCCCCCCCTCCTCATTGGTTCAAGCTAAATTTTTATGGTTCTTCAAAAGGCAATCCTGGAATTGCGAATTGTGGAGGAGTGATCCAGGATGACAAAAGTCAACTCATTTTGGCGTATGCGAAAAAGCTTGGAGTCCAATCTAATAATTTTGTTGAGGCTTGGGCAGCTTTTCAAGGCATCCAAATGGCCATTGATCTCAATATCCAGTACATTATAGTCGAAGGAGACTCCTTAAACACCATAAACTATTTGGAGACTCCTTAAACACCATAAACTATTTGAAGGGGGTCTCGAATCCTCCTTGGAATGTGGGACCAACCATTGAAGAGTCCATTGTCTAGCTAAGGGTGATCAAAAATAGGTGTATTCAACATGTGTATCAGGAAGGCAATCAGGCGGTAGATACAATGGTACACTTTGGCTTAACTATTCAATATTTTTTGACGTGGCATGGGAATATTCCCCAATGTATTGTTGATTTCTGTAGTGAACTTGTCGCTACCAATGATAATTAATGCCATGATTAATGTATTTATGGATGATCCCAAAGATGATGAGGACTACATCCCAGAGTAAAATAGCTGGTCTTGAACGGGACTATACCCTTTTTTTTCTTGGGATGGTCTTTGTGCTCTCCCTATCTCTTTGTATGTGATTTTTTGGGAAGGTCCCTGTGATATCTATGTTGTTTTTGTTTTCTGTTTGTGCCCATGGGCGGTATGTTTGTAATAGTTTAGACTGTTTTAGTTTATGGATTCTACGAATGGTCCAATTTTGTCTTGTTCTATAGGAAGTTGAACCTTCACAGGATCCTCCTTATAGCATGTTACAAGGTTTTGGGTCCATTTTAAAACCCGTTACTAATAAAAAAAATACCTATTTTACCCATAAATTTCAAGTAGATCTCTTTTGTCAAACAATGTAATAAAATAGTTGAATAACAAAAACAACAACAATATAAAATATTGGAAAATTTATACCAATTGTATTGACAATAGGAAAAGTACAAATAAAAATGATCCCCTATTGAAATGTAGTTAAATATTATTTATTACTAATAAGAAAAAACAATATAAGAAATCAATTTGCAACTTGTCTTGCCCACTTTTAACAATAACAGTAATATTCTTAGTAAAATTCATTACATTCATGCATCTGAGTTATGACAAAAGCAATAGAAGGAATTAAATTATATGGTTTGGTTGTGAAATTCATTACATTCATGCATATGATTTATAACAAAAGCAACAAAAGGAATTAAATTATACCCATTCCCTCTATCAATGTGTGTTTTCCCTATAAGTTTTAGGTAGATCTCTTTTGTCAAACAATGTAATAAAATAGTTGAATAACAAGAACAACAACAATATAAATATTGGAACCCAGGTGTTGTAAGTGAGTTGGAGAGGAGAGGGTAATCCTCCAAGAGAGGTCCCAGGTTCAAATCTCCACCCTACCAAAAAGCTGAATTGGGTATCCAAAATCCAATTGATAATGTTGGTGCGGGCAGGGTCGGGTGCGACTCTCGGGTGAATTTTACGGTGTAGAACCCCCTGTTCATGGTCTCTCAGACCAATGCGGCCCTACAAGGTGTTTTCCGCTTAAAAAAAAACTATATAAATACTGGAAAAATTATAGCAATTGTATTGACAATAGGAAAAGTGCAAATAAAAATATCTCCTAATGAAATGTAGGTAAATCTCACTTATTACCAACAAAAACAAACAACAGAAGAATTCAATTTGCAACTTGTCTTACCCACTTTTAACAATAACAGTAACAGTCCTAGTAAAATTCATTACATGCATTACATTCATGCATATGAGTTATGAAAAAAGCAACAGAAGGAACTAAATTATATGGTTTGGTTGTGAAATTCATTACATTCATGAATTTGAGTTATGACAAAATCAGTAGAAGGAATTAAATTATACCCATTCCCTCTATCAATATTTGTTTTTCCCATAAGTTTCAAGTAGATCTTGCTCATTAACTGTGCATTATTATTATTCATTAACTCTATATTATTATTATTATTGTTGTTATTATTATTATTATTACATTTCAGACATTGCACTATGTGACTTCATATTAAAATAATTTATGTTAATTTAGAATGTCTTACTCTTATAAAGGTCATTTTTCCTTCGTTATTAATATAATAAACCTTTCAAATGCTAAGTTCAATAAAAATAATCTGTATTACAGTGCTTTTAATATTGAGCCATACTGAAACATGAAAAGGTAAAATATAAAAGTCTATATAAGTTGAAAAGAGGATGATCTTTAATAAAACAAGAAAACCTTGCCAATTTTTTTTTTTTTTTAATATTTGTAGTAAAAAAGTTTCCTTCAATTCGATTCTATCACTTTCCAACAACCATTCTTGATGTCCTCACATGTTTGATTAGATAAAAATGAATCCCTATTAATTTGAGGAATCCACCTTTTTGGTTAGCACAGTTTTCTAAGTTGACGATACTTATCTTGAGATCAAATCAATTCCAAAGATACATTCCATATGAAATGGGTAATATTTCAAGTCTTCATATTTTATATCTTTCACATAACAGTTTTATTTGTGGCATCCCATCAGATCTGGGGAAATTGACAACCATGATGGAGGAAAACATGAAAAGTTTGAATGATTATGATAATTCTGACTTATATTACAAGGAAGAGATATGGGTGACCACAAAGGAACTAGATATGGTGTATGTCAATTTTTATCCTATTACTGATAACATGCATAGATATTTATGGAAATAAACTATCATATTTTATTCCTCCAAAAATTAGAAAACTTAAAGGTCTGCATGTCCTCAATTTCTCTAGGAACAATCTCACATGAGAAATTCCCAAATGTTTTGGAATGCTGAGGCAGTTAGAATCACTAGATCTTTCCTTTAATAAATTGCAGGGCAAGATTCCAAATGAAATGTTACAAGCTCATTTTTTGGTATTTTTTATTGTGTCAAAAAACAAGCTCTATGGAAGAATACAAGAGAAGGTCAGTTTTGGACATTCAAAGTTTATTATTTCTCAAAAAATCTTTGTTTATGTGGGTTTCCACTCAATGTCAAATGTGGACCCAAGAACTTTGTTCCATATTCTACATGAGAAGAAGAGGAGGATGGATATTTTCCATGGTATTGTTATGTAGGGTGCATGGCCAGCTATACCTTTGGATTCAGGGGAGTGTTTATACCCCTCATTGTGAAGAGAACATGGAGGAAGAAATATTTTAGAATAATAGTTAGAATTATAATTAAACTAATCAATAGATCGAGTAGAAGATAAAGTACAAATTTCATGACTGTAATAAGTGATAATTTCATCTCAAAAATTTGTATCAGGTTGTATCATATACCATGAATAATAGTATTCATAGTTGTTTCTAGTATCAATTCACAATAAATAATAATAATAATTATTATTGTCGTTCCCAATTTGAATTTGATATCAATTTAATTTTTCTCTTTCGACACCAAACGAAGCTTTAAATCAAAACAAAAAGAACACCCAAATACAAAATCTAGCCTAGCCTCTCATTAGGGTTTTATTTTCTGGTATTAATAAAACTAAAAATTGAAGGAAGACCAAACAAATATCTAAATGAAAAAAAAAATAACACCCAAATACAAAATCTAGTTAGGGTTTTCATATTGGTATTAATAAAACTAAAAACCAAAGGAAGACCAAACGAAACTCTAAATGAAAATAGAAAGAACACCCAAATATGAAATCTAACCTAGCCTCTCATTAGGGTTTTCTTATTGGTATTAATAAAAATAAAAACTGAAGGAAGACAAAACAAAACTATAAATAAAAACAAAAAGAACATCCAAATACGAAATCTAGTTAGAGTTTTCATATTGGTATTATTAAAACTAAAAACCGAAAGAAGACCCAACAAAGATCTAAATGAAAATAAAGAGAACACCCAAATACATATACATAGTAATAAAAATATATATTCAAATATCTACTTGTCACAACATAAGTTTTTTTAGATCAAATGGTATAAGCTCAACTCTTATATTCAAGTTTAAATTTTGCGTACCAAAATATACAAGTTTATATTCAAGTTTAAGTTATGCTATTCTCGTGGCTCCTTCGTCACACGCTATTGAAATGCTCAAAGCCCTAGCTCTACTATTCTCGTGGTCCCTCCATCATGCATTGTTGAAATGCTCAAAGCCCTAGCTTTGCTATTTTTATGGTCCCTCTATCACGCAATTATAAAATGCTCAAAGCCCTAGCTCTGCTATTCCTGTGGTCCCTCCATAACGTGCTACTAAAATGCTTAAAGTGTTAAAATACAATCTGGGTTTTTTTGTGGTCTTTATATTTTTTTTTGTTGAGACCCTAAGAGGATGGTTATAAAATTCCCTCTTAGGGTTGCCTAAACCACCCTAAGTTAACCACCCTCTTAGGGTTGCCTAAACCACCCTCTTAGGGTTACCTAAACCACCCTCTTAGGGTTGCCTAAATTGCCCTATTAGGTCACCCTAAGATGGTGATTTGAAACCACCCTCACACACCCTAAGAGGGTGGTTATCCTAAGAGGGTGGTTTTTAACTGTCCTCTTAGGATCTATTAAGACAATTTTTACCACCTTAAAAAAATGCCTTACTTTAGCCGTCATTAAAGCCCTTTTTTGGCATAGTAATTTTTGTATAAATGTGCATTTTTAGCAGAGACCGACACCTTCTAGATGAATTTCACGATGAGGTGGAATCATACCCATGGTGAACCTAGTAAGCAGTGACCTATAGATACAATGAACCTAGAGGCTAACCCAGAGGCAAAAAACCATAGGAAGAGGTTGACCCTGAGGCAATAGACCCAAAGGTTGACCCTAAGGTACTAAGACAAAGGTTGAACCTGAGGCAAAAAACTATATTAAGTGGTTGACTCTGAGGCAACAAACCTAGATATGAATCATGGATCTAGCAATATTCTTCAAAGTAGAAGAGTCAAAGAGCAAGAGCCAAAAAGCATGAGCCTAGACATTATTTGTTGTGTATTAGAAAAGTACACATTAAGGGGGGATGTTAGAATAAGTTTAATGTGTACTTTGTATGCATGTTATGACACTTGCCATATGATACTTGTCATAATCTCATATAGGCTCTTATGCCTATATATGTACTCATTTCTATGTATAATATAATATTTTTTGAGTTTTGTCATTGTAGTTTCTTGAACTATCTAATTTTATCATAAACTATCCCAATATTATCCATGTACAAAGTATCAAGCTCTTCCTTTAATCTACCAATCTATGTAGAGTCAATGTGGTCAAACATCAATTGAAAAGTTTCTAACTTCTTTAATTTGATATGTTAGTAACATGATTATCATAGGTCTTTCCAACATATAGAGTAATCACACCATGAGATTCCTCCTTCTTCAACTTATACAACTATTTTTTTTGTTCAAAATCAATGTCTTTAGGATCCTCATTCACAAATTTGAGGAGTCCCTTACTTTACAATAGAGATTTAATATTGATTGTCTAGTTGGCATAGTTAGGTCTATTGAGCAATGGCATATGTTTTTTTTATTGATAATGGGGTTTTAAGAGGATCCCCAAACCTTTACATCAACAAAAAGAGGAGGATCCCGGTTAGGGGATGACCTCCATCGACCAAAAAAAAATAAGGATCCCAAAAAGAGGACACGCTCACCCACATAGTCGGAGACATGGATCTGATACTTGAGTCCATCATCCATGGTGGTCGCATCCTCGATCTGTTCGGCCATAAAATGACTTTTGATTTGATTAATCAGTTTCTCTACACGAAGGTGACAGAGCAGGTGGCCCTAAAAAAAAAATTTGATTACCCACACGACTTGAATATGCCCCTGTAGGCTCAACCTCATCACTTGGGACTTCTTCTGTAATATCCATGTCAAAGTTGGGCTTAGCAAGATGAATCTCTAGGTTGACCTCCACAGGCAAAGCATTCCTTTGAGCCCCATTCTGGACCATGTAGTTGAATATTATCAAATGTAATCCTTGGTGCTTCGGGTGTGTGGATTTTTATTTTCTCACACTATCCACATAAATATCCATCGAGCGGTAGAGGTACTCTAGAACATTAATCATCTTCACATCTCTTAAAAAATTTAAAAAATCCATGTGAAAGCTTCGCAAAGGGGTCGATGACTCATCAATGGTTAGGTATTGCATTATTGGCACCAACACATGATTCCATGAAGATGGGAGGTATTATCTCATAATTTCATTATCCTTCTTGGATAGAAATTTAACTTTATCCCTGAAGTGCATTAGCTCTGCTGCCATGGAGTGTTTATTATCGTAGATAATATCTCCATCATTGGGAAGTCCAAAAATCTCAGCAAGGGCACATGTTGATCCATGGAATATTTATAAAAAATTAGTATCTTGCTTGTAGTTTTGATTAGAAATAATGCTTCCAATGTAAAAAGATGAAAACTTATGTAATATTAGAAAATGGCTCAAAATGTTTTTGTATGCAAAAATTATGGCGTTTAGAATTTTTGCCCAAAAACTATAAAAAAATTCCACCAACACCTTTGAATTCATGCAAAAATTCAAAAATACCTTTAGGAAGAGGATGATACCCTATGTTATTGATTGGATGGTTAATGAGGTACCAATTGTGCATTCATTGATCTATTAACTAGGTAGTGTTTTAGAAAACCATCAATTTCCAAGTGTCATTAAATTGGACAAGCAGTGTCATTATGGCACTAACTATACTAGCCATTGGATAGGGTATAAACATCATAGGCTTCCACATGTTGCATTATAAAATAAAATCCACTTGTATTTCATGCTTCTATGACTAGTTGAGGGTAAGTATAATTCAAATCAAGGTTATGCACAAGCACGAAATATCGTAAATTGGCTCTATTTAGGATTTTTAAACTTTTGAAAAGACTATTTGGATCATTTCACTAGGGCCCATTCGCCCAAAATTTATGGGGTGATATTTTTTGGGGGGTAAATTCACCCGTCATTGATAATCATGAACCTAACTTTATTTTAATTCACCGACCTCAAATTACATATGATTTTGATTTTCCCATCCAATTCACCTTCAAATTATAAATGATTTTATATTTTTTGCCCAAATCGCCTTCAAATTATAAATGATTTTATTTTTCCCACCTAAATCGCCTCATATAATATGCATATATATTCTATAATAGGTATCGATAAACATAGATTGAAAATATTCTAACTCAAAAATAGCTCTGAAACAACAAAAAACTTGAGAAGTTTGCAGAGGAGTGTCGATCGACACAAGATGACTGGGTCCAGAGTCGTGACTATCGAAATAAATCGATCGATTGTAGATGAGTGTCGATCAGTGCAAGACGATCGGTTGAAGAGTCGTGTCTATCGACATAACTCGATTGGTTGTAGAGCCATGTCTATTGACATAAGCTGATCAATTGCAGAGTCATGTCGATTGACATAAGTCGATCGATTGCAAAGTTGTATCTGTGGGTAGAAGTCGATCGGTTGTAGAGTCGTGTTTGTCGGTAGAAGCCAATCGATTGTAAAGTTGTGTCTGTCGATAGAAGTTGATCGGTTGAAGAGTCATGTCTGTCGACATAAGTCATTTTTTTATAGAGTCGTATATGTTGGTATAATCCGATCAGTTGCAAAGCCATGTCTATCAGTAGAAGGCGATCAATTACAAAGTTGTGTCTGTTGATAGAAGCTGATCGGTTGCAGAGCCATGTCTATCAGAATAAGCCGATCGGTTGCAAAGTCATATCTATTAACATAAGTCAATTAGTTGTAGGGTTTATCGATTAGAATTTACCTTTGAGTTATAGAGGTGTCAATCAACATTGGTCTGTCGGTTGTAGAACCATGTCGATCATCTTTAGTCGGTCGATTTTAGAGGTGTCAATCAGTATTCGACTATCAGTTTTAGATGTACTGATCGACATTGATAGGTCGGTTGTAGATGTGCTAATCAGAATTATTCTATCGATTGCAGGGTCATGTCGATCAGCGTTAGGTTGTTGGTTGCAGTGTTTTCAGCATAACTCTGTCAATTACAGGGATGTGTTGTCGGTATTCTGTTGCTTGTAGTGACTGTCAATCGGTATAAGCTGATCAATTGTAAGGAAGTGTTTATCGGTAAAAGCATATCAGTTGCAGAGGATTCACGACTAAAAATCGATAGAGTATTCTTATTATGTTCTTTTATCCAAATCTCTTTTTCTACAGTTTCATAGGCACTGTAGGTGAACTATACGCAACAGTGGTAGACAACTATCAATGTCATCTGGTTATGTATTAGGAACATTTCTTTTGTTAGAGACTGCTTCTTGTATCTTAGAGTATGTTTCATACGTAGTGTAGAAGCACTATCTGTAACTCTAGCCAATAAGTATTCCCTGTCATGTTGTGTGTTAGGATCATATGTTCGTCTTGAGGGATGTCTGCTATTTTTCTTCAAATTCATATACATTTCCTAACATTTGAAGGTTTTTCTTTACATATACAATGTCACCTACTGAAGATGGAAATAAGGGAGGCCAATATTCTTGTAAAAAGACAATTCTAAAATATTTTACACCAAAATATAATGAGACATCAATCTCTACATATTCTACACAACTTACAGGTATAGACACCTTTTACCATTAGTTTTTTTAAAAAATTGTTCTTCTTAAATGTAAAACCTTTCTCTATTAATAGATAAATGGTTTTCTACTTATCTACCTCTTTTTAAATGCTTTGTAAAACTATATTATATTAATTATTTAAAATAGTGCTATTTTTACAACAAAAAATGATAGAGAACACCAAACATTGAATGCAGTTAACATTGTCAACCCTGATGTGCGTTCACTCGAAGATATTCGAGAAGATGAGATGGGACCACATGATAATTTTTCTAATAACGACATTAAACAACCACTTCAGGAGATTTTAAATTCAGACACATCAACCAAAAAAGAAAAAAGATAGTACAATTAAAATTCAGACCTCTGGGGAATCTTCTAGTCAAAAATCTAAACGTCAAAAGATAAGCGAATGGACTATTGGAAGAGATTTTAAAAATGAATGGGCACGATTATACCCCTTTATTGAGAGATATGAGAAACTAAATGTGTGTAAATATATTATTTGTACATGGAATCTTGGAAAGGATCATTTATTACAAAATAAGAAAGACACAATAGAAAAATACTATGAGAAAGTTTACATCAAAGAAATACGAAGTGATGGAACAATTAACAAAATTCATAGGTGGAAGGATGCAACATAATTTGTGCATGTGATATATGCTCTTGAATATGATAAAGCAATGAAATAAAAACAAAATCTCATTGAGAAGGGTGGAACAATCGAGGCACAATTTCAAAAAGTTAATAATACTTTATTAGCCTCAAATAAATTGTAGTTTGCTATTGTATACAGTATTTTAAAATAAGGTCGACCCATGTTTGATTTTGCTGATTATAAGGAAATACTTCAACTAGCCAATGTACAAAACCTTACCAGTTCACATTGGTCAGATTGAAGTGGTTGGGAAATGGCAAAATTTCTATCATTGATTGAGAAGGAAGACCTGAGAGAGAATGTGAAACAAGCCAAATTTATTTCACTTTCCATTGATGAGGTAACAACTATTGACAAAACATATTGGATTTACATACATGTTTACACATTCAAAAATAATTTGAGACAACTTCATTTACTAGCACTACATAAGATGATTGAAAATTGTAATGCGAAAAATGTTTATAATGTTGTAATCAGTTTAAAGGATATTTCCAGAATGGATGAAAAGGAAATTGCCACAAAGTTAATTTGTGTTGGAGCTGATGGTGTGGCTATAATACAAGGACAAAGGAATGGTCTTTGTGTTAGACTTCAGACTTCCATTGCCCCATATATGATTCCTATTCATTGGATGCCTCATCGAATGAATCTTGCATACAAAATTGTGAGCAATTTTGATAATGTAGCCATAGTGGAAGAACTTGTCCACGATATACACTCATACTTTTCATTCAGTCCAAAAAGGTTTGCAGAGTTTCAACAATTTTATCTAGGTAAAACAAAAGGCATAAAAATATTAAAAAATGTGGATACCAGGTAGATTTCACTGTTTCTTCTTGCAAAAAGGGTATTTTTAGAATATTAATCATTGGTTGGGTTTATGTATGCACATCGTAGAGATGTTGACAAGGCAAAATATTTGCTTTTTCGTATGACTGACTTGGAAACTCTTCTCACATTATGTGGTATTCTACCAATGTTACAAAAAAATGAATTGTTAGAGTTTGACACCACGAAGGTGGCAAGGTTGGCAGCAAATGTCGACAGAAGCATATTCTAGAAATTGTCTCTATCCCTATCCCTACTTATCCTCCCTTATTTCTATCTTCTTATCTCCTTCTTCTCGCAACTTCTTCTATCCCTTTTCTCCTTTATCTCCTCCTTCCGTTTCGTATTATTTGTTGCAATGGAGACTATATATTGTAAGGTTTGCACATAATTGAATTTGGAATAAAGTTTTAATTTTTTGCCTCCATATCTATCACACTCTAGTATCAGAGTAGGAGGTCCACCCATTTTTTGAGGTCAAGTAGAGGGAGTTGACCTATGAAGGTCCAAGCACGTAGTTCGAGGCATGCACAATAGACTTGGCAAGACAGTAGGACTACCCATATCTAGGCACAAATATTGAGGCAAGCATGCATAACAGATCTAGCACATGCTTTAAGATAGCATGCAGACCTTGGACGTAGTTTATGCGTGATTTAACGTAGACCGAGGTAGTGATGAACTAACATGTTCTAGACCTGATACTAACATTGACGAGAACTTTATGTGGATTCAAATGCTGGTTGATGTGGACAGACACATGGCAGCAGTAGAGACGTGGATGTTGACGTGGATAGACATGTGGCTGTAGTAGAGGAATGACATGTGGTAGCGACTAAGAGTGGGTGACATGGAAAATTTATTTTGAGGTGGACTATCACAGGCAGACACATGGTGCAAGGGGACAGATGCCGAAGTGGTGCATTTTTATTGGTTTGATAGTGGCAAAGGTGGTAGATCGATTTTTTGAAGGCAATCAACTTACCATATGTAAGTCAGGGCTTTTAAATCCCCTGTATTTCTCACATACAACGCATGTGGGATTTTAAATCCTGTGTTTTTTTTTTAAACGAAATCACAAAATTCTTTCAAATAATTGTCGATCCCTTTGGCTATCATGATGGGTGCATAGCCCGATTGGCTAGGTCAAAGCCTTGCTTTGCAACAGGTCATGGTTTTGAATCCTAGTGACGAGGAAAAACAATTTTTTTTTTTTTAAGTTTTCGTACCGGGGAAGTAATAAAGTTGTGTGCATTCCATTTTGGTCTCCAAAGGGTGTTGCAGCCAAGGTGGTAAAGATGCTCAGCCGAGGTTCACGAGGTCACGAGTTCGACTCGCACGAGATCAAAAGGTTCAAATATTTTTTATTTAAAAGTTTTTTTAAAGTTAATTTAAATTTTTAATTAAAGTTTTTAATATTTTATTTAATAATTAAAAGATAATTGCTTTTAAATATTTTTTATATTTTGATTTTTAAAGCAATGTTTTTAATTATTAAATAGAAATATATTAAAATACTTTAAAAAGTTTTTTTTTTGTAACTTTAAAAGGAGAAAATTTGAACCTATTGCTTCAGAGGTAATCTATAAAATCGTCCAAGGGGCTTGAAAAACTTGCAAATTGTGTAATAGCCTAAGTGGCAATATTTGTAAAAAGGGAGCATAAAAGTGACGGGAAGCCTTCTGGAGTGCCCATTTAGCGCTTCCAAAAAATTTTGGCACGCCAGGGGCTGCCCCTTGGAACCCCGTTCAAGGCTGAAAATTTTTTGTAATAGCCTCAGCGGCTGTAAAGGAGTGAAATTTGTAAGAGTAAACATTTGTAACCTCAGAGGCCCTAAGGGGAATATTTTTGCATTGAAAAACTTCATGATACGATCTATCGGGTGCTATCATGCATTGTGCTCTCTTTTACTAAGAGAGAACGCCGAATCGTTTGATGAAAGAGTTCAGAGATATGGTCTGCATGTTGTGTTCAGCCAGTTACAAAATGCCATCATAGCTCATCAGAGACATCCCAATTCTGGATACGAGGCAGATTCTGAAGACAACTCCTTCGGCAATAGATTTGAGCACTCAGATTCAGTTGGCATTGCACCTCAAGAACCAACAAATCCTCAGATCAGTAATAGTGATTCAGTCCAAATACTGGAGCCAGCTTCACCAGAAATTATCCTCATCAGTGACGACGAAGATTCGATTGGTGATAACTTTGGGAACCCGGTGATTGGAGAGCCTCAACAAGAAGAGCAAGCCATAAGTGAAAGAGTAGATCAAGCTAGACTTGATTTAAATTTGTAATTGCTTTTCTTTGAAATTGATTGTACTAGAAAAATAAAAGTTTGTTTCTAGTTTCTTGTCAGTAGCTATGGCCTCGAATGCTAATCTACCCATTCCAAAATTTAATGGGTATGATTATGAGTATTGGTCTATCAAAATGAAGACCTTACTCATAGGTAAGGGGTTATGGGACATAGTAGAAGAGGGTTACTCAGAACCCTCCGATTGGACTACATTAAGTGCAACTGATAAGAAAGCAAAGAAGGAAGCACAAAAGAACAATTCATTTGCTCTTTTTCATCTTCAAGCAGCGTTGGATAAAAGTATTTTCCCTAGAATTGCATCTTGTATAACTGCCCAAGATGCATGGAATGCCTTAAAAGAAGGTTTCCAAGGAAGTGATCAAGTGAAGCAAGTCAGGCTTCAAACACTAAAATGAGATTTTGAGAATCTCAAGATGATTGAAAATGAGAAAGTTGGTGACTACTGCGTTCGAGTTAAAGCAGTCGTTGACAAGATGGTAACACTTGGAGAAGAAGTCAAACCAAAAACTGTTGTGAAGAAAGTGTTGAGAACACTTCTTCCGAAATGGAATCACATAGCAATCATCATCGAAGAATCAAAGGATCTATCTACACTATCCTTTGATGCTTTAATTGGTTCATTACTTTCACATGAAGAGAGATTACAGGAATCTCCTTCAACCAGTTATGGAGGCGATGATAAAGCCTTCGCATCTCAGGAAGGTGTCGAAAAAGGACAAGGTAGAGGCCAAGGCAGAGGTCAGAGAAGAGGCAGAGGCAAGAGCAGCCAAAGAGGTGGAAATCCCAGCAGAGGAGGAACTCCCAACAGAGGTGGAAGTCAAAGCAGAGGTAGTCAACAAAGCAGAGGTAGAAGTCAAGGTCGAGGAAGAGGAAGTGACAAATCCAAAAAGGTTTGTTTCAATTGTGGCAAACCAGGTCACTTTGCTCGAGACTGTTGGTCCAAATATTCTCAGGGAAGCAACAGTCAAAGCAGTCAGTATGGTCATTTTGGTGAAGAAGAAGGGACTTCTAATCTCTTTCTTTCTTATGGGCAATCGGATCAAAATCTGAATGATACTTGGATTTTGGATATTGGTTGTTCCAACCATATGAGTGGCAAAGAAGAACTCTTTGCTACAATAGATTCCACCTATAAATCCCGAATCAAGTTGGGAGATGATAAAGCATTGCAAGTTGAAGGCATTGGAGCCATGGAGGTTCCAACGAAGGAAGGCCTCAAAAAGGTGAATGATATCTACTACACCCCTCAACTCCAACATAATCTGCTAAGTGTTGGACAAATGATGGAAAAGAATTATAAACTTGTTTTTGATGAGGGAAAATGTGTAATATTTGATAAGAATAATGGTAATAGAGTCATCACACAGGTACCTATGACCAAGAACAAATTATTTCCCCTAAATTTTGGACAGCCAGGGGGAGATCAACTTGCAAATATTGCTATTGCAAATCCAAGTGTGCTTTGGCACTTGAGATATGGTCACCTGAATTCTGCTAGCCTGAAATTGTTGACTTCTCAAGCGATGGTGACCGGACTTCCTAAAATTCAGGATCACAAGGAGGTCTATGAAGGATGTGCTTTGGGAAAGCACGCCAGGTCCAAGTTTCCAAGAGGACAAGCATGGAGGGCCAACTATCCACTGCAATTAGTGCATTCGGACATCTGTGGTCCAATGCAGACAAAAAGTCTCGGTAACAATTCTTATTTTCTCATTTTTATAGATGATTTCTCTAGAATGTGTTGGGTTTATTTCCTGAAACACAAAGATGAAGCTTTTGATTGCTTCATTGATTTCAAGAATAATGTAGAGAAACAAAGTGGGTTTCATGTAAAATGTCTCAGGATAGATCAAGGAGGAGAGTACTCTTCCAAGGAATTTCTGCAATTTTGTAAAGAAAGTGGGATAAAAAGGCAGTTCACCACTGCCTATACTCCACAACAGAATGGTGTGGCAGAGAGGAAAAATCGCACCATTGTAGAGATGGCCAGATCGATGCTTCAAACAAAGCATCTAAGTAATATGTATTGGGCTGATGCTGTCAGAACCAATGTTTACATTCTAAATAGGAGTCCTACTTCTAGTTTGAAGGGGATCACTCCTTACCAGGCATGGTATGGCAAGAAGCCAAATGTAAAACATTTTAGAGTTTTTGGTTCTTTAGCATATGCACACATTCCTGATGAAAAAAGGAAAAATCTTGATCCCAAGAGTCAAGCATGTATTTTTATAGGATATTGTGAGTCTACCAAAGCCTATAGACTCTACAATCCGAAGACCCATAAAATTGTCCTTTCCAGGGATGTGATTTTTGATGAAGGGGGAGAATGGGGTCATCCAAGAATTTTTGTTGATGATGAATCCCATGATGCAGGTTCTTCACAAATTCAGCAGGTGTCACCCAAGAAAGGCAAAGACACACCCCCTCCAAGCCCAAGCAGAAGTGCTACTTCTAGTACATCAACAACTTCTCCAAGTCCTTCTCCACAATGATCAGTCAGTTCTTCACCGATGGATATTGATTCTCCATCCAGAGGTAAGAGAACACTACAACATCATCCCTCTTATCAGATGTTGGATAAAATTTTTTAGAGAAGATACACTAGAAGTCAAGCTAGTGAAATGAGTTCAGTTTTGCAACGACTTGAAAATCTGCGTTTGTATGGAGATGATGACTCCCAAGAGCCTCGGGGAGATGTAGTCAATTATGCTTTATTGACTAGTGCACAACTTGAACCTTCTAGCTATGAGAAGGCTTGTACTCAAAAGATATGGCAGGAAGCCATGAAAGAGGAGATGACCTCTATAAAAAACAATGATACTTGGGAGCTAGTACAACTTCCTAAAGGGAAGAAATGTGTTGGATGTAAATGGGTCTACAAGACCAAATTCAATGCTGATGGGAGCATTGAAAGACACAAGGCAAGACTGGTAGCAAAAGGCTTCACACAGAAGTATGGCATTGATTATGAGGAGACCTTTGCTCCTGTAGCTAGACAGGAGACAATCAGAATAGTACTTTCCTTAGCTGCCCATAAAGGATGGAAAATCCAACACATGGATGTAAAAAGTGCCTTTCTCAATGGGTACTTAACAGAGGAGGTTTATGTTGAACAACCTCAAGGCTTTCAAGAACAAGGTAAGGAGCACCTTGTTTATAAACTGAAAAAAGCACTGTATGGCCTCAAGCAAGCACCAAGAGCATGGTACTCTCACATTGATGGCTATTTCAAGGAATATGGGTTCACCCGAAGCAAAAATGAACCAACTCTCTACTACCTAAAGCAAGGTAAAGACATCCTCATAGTTTGTTTATATGTGGATGATCTCATATTTATGGGTAGTAATGATAAGATGAATATGGAGTTCAAACACTCCATGATGAAATAGTTTGAGATGAAAGATCTGGGATTAATGCACTACTTCCTAGGCATGGAAGTTCATCAGACAGATAGAGAGATCTTCATCTGTCAACACAAGTATGCTCAGGATATGATCAAGAAATTTGCTATGGAGCATTGCAAAGCAGTTGCAACTCCAATTGGACATGGGATCCAATTGAGCAAGGATGATGGAGCACCGAAGGTTGACACGACCACTTACAGGAGCATGGTTGGGAGTTTGATGTTTCTCACCAACACAAGACCTGACATTCAGTATGTTGTTTCTCTTGTCTCAAGGTTTATGGCTAATCCATCCGAGCTGCATTTGCAAGCAGCTAAAATAATTCTCAGATATGTAAAGGGTACATTGGATTTTGGAATCCATTACCAAAAATGTAATACTGTCAAGTTAGTTGGCTTCAGTGATAGTGATTGGGGCAGCAACATCGATGATAGAAAATCTACATCAGGGAACTGTTTTAGTCTAGGATCAGGACTAATTACATGGAGTTCCAAAAAGCAGACTGTTGTAGCATTGTCATCTACTGAGGCCGAGTATATAGCCATCACATATGCTAGTACTCAAGCCCTATGGTTGAGAAAAGTCCTTGAAGAGATTGGAGAACAACAAAGTGGTCCTACCAGATTATACTGTGATAACATCAGTGCCATTCAGTTGGCATATAATCCTATCCACCATAGCAGAACAAAACACTTTGATATGAAGTATCACTTCATCCGAGACATGGTGGAGCAAGATATTGTTGAGCTTAAATATTGCAGCACTTTGGAGAACATTGCAGACATCTTCACCAAAGGCATGGCTAAAGCTCAATTTATAAAGCTGAGAGACTGTCTTGTCAGTCCTCTCAACTTTAAGGGGGAGAGTGTTAGAGGTTAACTCCACGAAGGTGCAAAGTTGGCAAGAAATGTCGGCAAGGCATATTTTTAATTTATCTCTATCCCTATCCCTACTTTGTCTCCTCCTTCTTCTATCTTCTTATCTCCTTCTTCTCGCAACTTCTTCTATCCCTTTTCTCCTTTATCTCCTCCTTCCGTTTCGTATTATTTGTTGCAATGGAGACTATATATTGTAAGGTTTGCACATAATTGAATTTGGAATAAAGTTTTAATTTTTCGCCTCCATATTTGTCACATGAATACTATGATTCAACTTGCACAGGAAAGGGTAATTTATATTATCGATTTCATTAGGATAATAAAACAAATATGTATGGTTATTGACAAGATTTATTTATCTAAAAAACATTTTGAGGATCCCAAGTTTGATAGTTGGAATACGTTAATTAATGTCAATGAACCGAATAACTTTTTAAAGTTCAACATCAACGATAATATTTGTATTGCTATCCATGGAAAGTTGATTCATGTATATCATTTTGAAAAGCGATTAAATACTCTGATAGATGATGTTGAACAAGTGCCCGTTACCCATTCCGAATTCGATGAGGTTTTGGATAACACTAAGAATAAATTGAAAAGAATTGCAAATGCATTAACAAGTGAAATAAGAGATCGTTTTAAGAGATATGAGACACTTGAGGCCATGGCTATTGTTAATCCTAATTTTTGGAATCCTTGTGGTGACCAAAGTAGTAGAAGTGAGTTGTTTGTAAAATATATGGGTAATCTTATGAAACATTTCTCTAAAAGTGTGGAAATAAATGGTATTGAAATCAATGGTATTCTAAACAAAGATCTTTTGAGACATCAATCAACCAATTTTGGAATAACAATGGATAATCAAATTGCACAATTCAAAAATCCACATGAGACTGGTTCAATCACGCGTTTCTGGCAAAAATTGTATTGAAGTAGTGTCTTGCAAGATACTATGAGTGAATACTTTGTTTTATATGAATTATGTCAAACAATGATTTTGGGATCTGTTGAAGACGAAAGGGTTTTCAGTGCATTAACTTTTGTTAAATCAAAATTTCATAATAGGTTGGATAGAAATTTGGAAAATTGTTTGAGAATGTATGTGTCATCATACGAGGTGGGTAACTTTCCCTATGACAAAGTGTTGACATATTGGAAGTCCCTAGCAGAAAGAAGAGGTCTCTCTAATATGGTTGATAATGACGAAAATGATTTAGCTAGGAGTGATGATGAGATTATGGAAACACAGAATTCATGATTCTCGGTTCTTGTGGAGAAGTTGATAAAGCTTTGTATTACCTTCCAGAAATGTAAAAATTGCAATGATTATATGACAAATTCATATAATCTAAGATTTTTTTTGGATTTGAAATCATTTTGTAAAATTTTAGTGATTTGAATAAATTCATATTAACAATGATTTTTCGGATTTGAAATATTTCATATTATCAAAGATTTTTTGTATTTGATTTGTTGTAAAATCATATAATAATTCAATTTTCAATGATTATGCATGTTTGCTTTTTAATGTTATGGATTGTCTATGTTTTCAAAATTTATGATGTATGCTATAGCTTTGAGTAAGTTGAAAATTTGAAAACCATGTATACGTAATGATGCTATGTTATTGAACTAAATGTATATGTTGACAAAAAATAGTTATTTTTCCTTTGAATTTAAATGTATGTATGTATCATTAGTATCATTAGTTGTATGATATGACAAAATATAGTGATTTTTTATGATTTATGCTTTGTGATTGAGTAAACTGTGTATGCATATTAAAAAAATTTGTACATATGTATGAAAAATGCATGTAGTATATTACTCTAGATATGGAAAATGAAAATTTAAACCCATTCATAGATATATCCAAATTACCATATTCATTTTTATACAACTATAATGACTAACTATGAGTATGAATGCACTAAAAATTGAAACCCATTCATAGATATATCCTTCGTAAACTCACTTGAAAAATAAAAACAATATAGCTTAATAGAAATGAAAATACTCACTTTTATACTACAACAAGAATGAATATGAATAAACTAAAATTTAAACACATGCATAGATATATCATTCGTAAACTCATTTGAAAATTGAAATATAAAAACAACATAGCATAATATAGGGAAATTGAAATTTAACTCTTACATAAATATCTCCATCGTAAACTAACATTGAATATGAAAACAATATAGCATATTAAAAAAGAAAAAACACTTTTCTATACAAGAACAAGAATGAATATAAATAAACTCAAATTTAAACACATGCATAGATATATCATTCGTAAACTCATTTAAAAATTGAAATATAAAAACAACATAGCATATTTGAAACACCATAATACTTAAAAGATGAAAATAACACACAATTATAAAAGTGTATTTCTTAAAAGTAAAATAATAAAAGCAAGTATCTTGTTTTCATACGAAAACATATGAAATGTCATAAAATTGTCTTTCAAAATATCAAATTTTAAAATTCAATTTCTTGCTCCAGAATATTTTCCCGTTGGCAGTGGACGTAATGCAGCCCTAGGTGGGGGTTGTCAAAGATCAGGAGAACTAGATGTTCTAGGTTTCCTTGTTGATCTTCTCCATACAGGTAGTGTTGTTTCCTTCGAAGGTGTTTCGGAGTCTCCTGATTCCTCTTGATTATAACCTCTGACAGCAACACCCCGCTTTGAAGAGGAAGAGGATGCCTTTTTCTGTGTATATATAAAATGTCAAAATTACAAAAAGATAAATAATGGAAAAATAAAAAAAATTATTTAAATATTGATTAAAAAATTACCTGAACCTGTTGTTCTCTCATGGCTGCATTGTCTAGGATTGAGTGCCATGATGTTGGTACTGGAGTGTTTTGCAAATTGTAAAAAGATTCATAAAAAATAATAATAATATAATTACATGTGCTAATTGTCGGTGAGGGTGAAGAGTGGGTTATCACGTTCTCTATTTCCAATCTGATCCGATGTGAGACATAGGTGGACCAGTCGAATTTTTGGTGTGAAAAACAACGGACCAAATACGCTAAGGCCCACATCGAAATTTCTATCGGCCTTCCTTGCAAAACAAGTCTGGCAAGGAAGAATTCGCAACATGCTCGAAGAAATTTATTTTCAATCGCCAGTACGGTCAAACCCCTTCTAGACTTAGTGGACGTAACTGCAAAAAAAACAAAATCAATAATACACCAGTGACTAGAATTTAAATTCAATTAAATAAAAAAATAGTTATACCTTGAAAATATTCCAACTGCACATTGAAGTTGGTCTCCAGGTAGAGTTTGTCTTCATTAGTTAATTGGTATTTTGAAGTGATAGGCTCAACACCAACATGGGGCAATGTTGTCAATATGGCGACATCTACGGTTGTGAAAGAAAGAATGATGTTTTTGTTGTCGACGACAAGATTTACCTTGCCCGAATCCATATTATAAGCTGCAATGATCCTCTCCACCAGTTTAACGTCCGTATCAAAATGGGGCATTGAAACAAGACCCCGAAGACCAGAGTCCGTGACCCAAGACATGTCGTAACCCGATGTTGATAAAATTTTTGAAATCAAGGGGTAAACCAGGTTCTTATAATTAACTTTAAACATTCCAGGGGTTGTAGGGGATGCCATAGGGTGTACGGGTATGGATAAGAAGACACAGAGGATGGTACGCGACACTTGACAGAAAAGGATTCAAAATGGAGGAAAAGGGTTAAAATTGGCTTAAAACTTATGGTAAAAGGTTAAAACTAAGATAAATCTAGAGGAAAAGGGTTAAGAATGCGTTAAAACGAGAGGAAAAGGGGTAAGAATGCATTAAAAAGGGAAGAAAATGATTAAGACTATGATAGAATAGGCAAAAAAATGACTGTTAATCCCTTTATATAGAATTCTCTACATACAATCAGCTTTTGGATGGGTGACACATGGCCTCTACATGCAATCGTTTCATAGATGGTTGACACATGGCCTCTGAATGCAATCATTTCATAGATGGTTGACACGTGGTATAGATGCAATGCTATACCTACAACCGATCGACATATCTACAACCGATCGACATGTCTATAGTCGATCGGCATGTTTGCAACCGATCAACATATCTACAATCGATCATCATGCCTACAATCGATCGGCATGCCTATGGTCGATCGGCATGTCTGCAACCAATCGACATGTCTGCAATCGATCGACATGTATGCAACCAATCGGCATGCCTGGAACCGATCGACATGGCTGATAGACAAAATATAGAGATTTTTTATGGTTTATGCTTTGTCATAGAGTTAACCTTGTATATATACATAACTACTAAAAAAATTTCTACAAATGTATGAAAAAAGCATATAGAATAGTACTCTAGATATGGAAAATGAAAATTTAAACCCATGCATAGATATATCCATTGTAAACTCACTCTAAAATATAAAAACAATATAGCATAATATAAATTACCATATTCAATTTTATACAACTATAATGACTATGAATGCACTGAAAATTGAAACCCATTCATAGATATATCCATTGTAAACTCACTTTGAAATATAAAAACAATATAGCATAATACAAATGACCATATTGATTTTTATACAACTATAATGATTATGAATGCACTTGAATATTGAAACCCATGCATAGATATATACTTCGTAAACTCACTTTGAAATATAAAAATTATATAGCATAATACAAATGACCATATTCACTTGAAATATAAAAACAATATCGCAAAATAGAAATGAAATTACTCACTTTTATACTACAACAAGAATGAATATGAATAAACTAAAATTTAAACACATGCAAAAATAACGAAATGAAATTTAACCCTTCAAAAAATAACAAATATGAAACAATATAGCATAATAAAAAAGACAAAACACATTTCTATACAACAACAAGAATGACTTTGAATAAACTAAAAATTCAAACTCATTTGAATATTGAAATATAAAAACAACATAGCAAAATCCACAAGACAAAACTCATTTTTATATCACAACATGAATAACATTGAATAACATGTAAATCTATACCTATGCATATATTCTACGTAAACTCAAGCATATTTGAAAGTTGAAACACCATAATACTTAAGAGATGAAAATAACACACAATTATAAATGTAAATAGTGTAATAGTAAAATAATAAAAGCAAGTATCTTGTTTTCCAATGAAAACATATGAAATGTCTTAAAATTGTTTTTAAAATTCTGTTTTTCCCCTCAAAATATTTTCCCCCTTCCTCCACTAATTTTTCCTTCTCAATGGCTTCCGCAGTCTCCATAGCAACGACCCCTCCCTCATCTTTCCCTTGTTCAGCTCCTTTTTCCACATCCACTACTTCCATGATTACCACATTCTACATTTCGACGGCTCTTTTCTCGGGCTGGGTAACAGTACTATCAATTGCTCCAGAATTGACAAGGATCATCTCAACATTTTGCATTCCATCGAGAAGGGTCTTTTCTTCTTTGCCAACATCTTCAGATGTTGGTCCTTGAACTTCTTTACCCTTCTCCTTAAGCAGAACATCAGGATCCAATCCATTGCGGATAATGATTTTTTGCAAAATGTTATTTTGTCGAACTGATTCCTGTGCTCTTTTTTTCATTGCCATGGAAGCATTTAAGAACTCCTTTGCCATCCTGAGATAGTCTTGCAGGTTTTGAACCTGCTTCTTGAGATTTTCATACTTTACCTGCAAAAGAGAAAAAAGTTAATCAACATGAAAAGATAATTACATTTTAAAAAAAGAGAACAACAAATTTTTGAACACAAAAGTGATTGAGTCAAACCTCAGCAACATTCTTTGTAGCTACAGCAACAACAACCTTTTTCTTATCATTTGCCCATTCATTGTAATAAGCTTGGGCCTCACCGTTTATATTCTCCAATATGTTCATTATAAACTTTAAAATTTCATCTGTGTATGATGTATTCAACTTCAACATGCCAGATTTTACTTGCTGTAGCAGAGCCTCCATATTTTTTGGTTCATTTTCAACAATAGAAAATTTTTTTCTCTTTTTGAAAAATTATTGTATCGGGCATTAATTTCCTTTATCAACACCTTAGCCTGATACTCCCATTTTTTCATTTTTGTTATATCTGGAAGTAGCAAATCATTAATTGTAGATTCAACATTATCAGAAACCAAATCTTTTTCTAAAAAAATTATTATATCATCCTCTTGTCAAGGAGGAGCCTGACGGGTGCTTCTTTCCCTTGGAGGAGATTTGCTTGAACATTCTACACCTTCATTTACTTTGTCTTGAACCAATTCTGATAGTTGAAATTGAGTGTGTATGTTATCTTGCAAAAAGTAATCTTTATCAAGTGGAACATCAGCCAACCCAGTACTAGAAGCTTTCGGTATATCCTTAAAAGTAAAATTATTAACAGATATACGACCGAAACCAAAAAAAGTCTTTGATGCTTCTCTCTCTGAAATTTGTTGTGTTGCTTCTCTCTATGGCCTAGATGGAAGAAAGTGTTTTCCAACTGGGAAGCATTGACCTCGCATTTGAGTTGGGCGTTGTGGAGGAGGGGGCAATATTTGTTGATTTTGTTGACGAAATTGTTGCAAGGGACCTTAAAACATAAAAATAAAAATTAGTTAAAATTTTTGTGAAGGTAGAAAATAAAAACTAGTTATAAAATTACATTATGAAAATTGGTTGCAAATATTGTTATAACACTTATCGGCAGAAGAAAAAACATCTTGCATAGATGCTACTGCAAATGGAATGTGGTCATGTTGTACATCTAAAAAAAAACAAAATTAATTAAAAATAGTAAAAATATTGTAAAAAAATTGTTTCGATAGTAATTAAAACTTACTCCCAGAAGATGAAACCTCATGCGTAACTACGCCCGTTGGAAATGGACGTGCAGCCGCATGTGGAGATTGTCGACGAATAAGAGAAATAGATCTTCTACATTTCCTTGATGATCTTTTCCTTATCAGTGGTGTTGCTTCCTCTGCAGGTGTTTCAGAGTCTCCTGATTCCTCTGGATTATAACCTCTGACAGCAACATCCCGCTTTGAAGAGGAAGAGGATGCCCTTTTCTGTGTTTGGTATAAAATGTCAAAATTACAAAAAGACAAACAATGGAAAAATAATAAAAATTACTTAAATATTAAAAAAATTACCTGAACCTGCTGTTCTGTCATGGCTAAATTGACAAGGATTGAGTGCCAAGATGTTGGTACTAGAGTGTTCTGCAAATTATGAAAAGATTCATAAAAAAAGCAATAATATAATTACATGTGCTAACTGTCGGTGAGGGTGAAGCGTGGGTTTTCACGTTCTCTATTTCCAATCTGATCCGATTTGAGACATAGGTGCACCAGTCGAATTTATGGTGTCCTATACAATGGACCAAATACGCTAAGGCCCACATCAAAATTTTTGTCGGCCTTCCTTGCAGAACGAGTCTAGCAAGGAAGAATTCACAACATGCCCGAAGAAATTTATTTTCAATCATCGATATGGTCAAACCCCTTCTGGACTTGGTGGAATTAACTGCAAAAAAACTAAAATTAGTAATTGTATGTTCAATCACTGATAAGAATTTAAAATCAATTAAATAAAAAAATAGTTATACCTTGAAAATATTTCAATTGCACTTTGAAGGTGGTCTCCAAGTAGAGTTTGTCATCATCAGTTAACTGGTATTTGGAAGTGATAGGCTCAACACCAGCGTGGGGCAATGTTGTCAATCTGGCGACATCAATGGATGAGAAAGAAAGAACGATGTTTTTATTGTCGATGACAAGATTTACCTTTCCCAAATCCATATCATAAGCTGCAATGATCCTCTCCACCAGTTTAACGTCCATATCAAAATGGGGCATTGAAACAAGACCACGAAGACCAGAGTCCGTGACCCAAGACATGTCGTAACCCGATGTTGATAAAATTTTTGAAATCAAGGGGTAAACCAGGTTCTTATAATTAAATTTAAACATTCCAGGGGTTGCAGGGGATGCCATAGGGTGTACGGGTATGGATAAGAAGATACAATGGAAAAGGTTTCAAACGAGAGAAAAATGGTTAAAAATTGCTTAAAAATTAAGGTAAATTGTAAAAACCAAGATAAAAGTGGAGGAAGAGGGTTCATATTGCGTTAAAACGAGAGGAAAAGGGGTAAGAAAGCATTAAAACGAGAGAAAAATGGGTAATAAAGCTTTAAAATAGGAGGAAAAAGGTTAAAATCATGATAGAAAAGGGAAAAAATGATTGTTAATTCCCTTTATATAGACTTTTATGCATGCAATCATTTAACGGATGGATGACACGTGGCCTCTACATGCAATCATTTAATGGATGGATGACACATGGCACAGAGCACCGCTACTATCGATGGGAACTCGACTATTGCAGCACATCGACATGGCTACAATCGATCGTCATGGTTGCAACCGATCATCATGGCTACAACCGATCGGCATGGCTGCAAAGATCATCATGGTTGCAACCGATCATCATAGCTACAATCGATTGACATGGCTATAACCAATCATCATAGCTATAATCGATTGTCATGGCTGTAATCGATCATCATGGCTATAACCGATCATCATGGTTGCAATCGATCGTCATGGCTACAAATTATCAGTATGGCTGCAACCGATCGTCATGGCTGCAACCGATCATCATGGTTGTAATCGATTGACATGGTTGCAATTGATCGACATGGCTATAATATATCATCATGGCTACAACCGATCGACATGGCTGCAACCGATTGTCATGGCTACAACCAATCAGTATGGTTGCAATCGATCGATATGGTTGTAATAGATCATCATGGTTGTAACCGATCATCATGGCTATAATTGATCAGTGTGGCTGCAACAGGTCATCATAGTTGCAACCGATCATCATGGCTACAATTGATCGACATGTCTGCAACCGATCGACATTACTGCAATCGATTGTCATGATTTCAACCAATCGTCATGATTACAACCAATCATCATGGCTATAACTGATCGACATCGCTACAATCGATCAATATTGCTACAACCAATTGGTATGGCTACAACCGATCGTCATGGTTGTAACCAATTGGCATGGTTGCAACTGATTGGTATGCTTGTAATTGATCATCATGACTACAACCGATCGGCATGCCATTTATCATCATGTCGGCCTGAAGTCTTTCATATCGACCTAAAGCTTTTAAGTATGCCATACATTTTTAGATTTTGCAAAACCGATATTCATGGCCCCAAACACAGAAAAAATCACCACGGTTTGAAAATTTTTGGAGAAAAATAATTGCAATTCGCCACGGTTTGAAATTTTTTGGAGAAAAATAATTGGAATTCGCCATGTATACTTCTCCATATTTCGTCGAGATTCCAAGACAATTCACCTTCAATTTATAAATAGATTTTGGGGCTGACCCCTTATGCATAACCCTAATTCAAATTATGAAATATCATTGTTTGATTGGTCAATATCACTCTTTTATGTATAATTTAGGTATGGGTGCTTTATCATAATTACCACATTGTCCAATCATTCAATTCTAGCCAATAAAATACCAATTGCCATTTGAACACATAAAAATGTGAGAAAGGGATTTGAACCATGGACCTTTAGGATCCCAAGCTTTAGAGCACTCCCCCTAGCCATAAACCATC
Organism: Wollemia nobilis; assembly: GCA_028583015.1. Lineage (NCBI taxonomy): Eukaryota > Viridiplantae > Streptophyta > Pinopsida > Araucariales > Araucariaceae > Wollemia > Wollemia nobilis. The sequence continues at coordinate 641,911 of JAQPPZ010001830.1, read as the reverse complement.
ATTTGCACTTTGTCATAAAAATGCCTTTCTTGGACAAGGTTGTATCAAACATAAATGTATTTCATAGCCATACAAAAAAAGTGGAATGGGAATCAAACTCATGGCTCATGGGAAGAAACAACTTAACAAAGATTTTCAAACCATCATATCACACAACACGTTAGGTCCAATGATGAAAGGAAAGATTGTTGACATCTCCATGTTTCTCAAGGACATGGATATATGCATTACAAATTCCCATGACATTGTCACTCTACAATAAAATCTCCTCACATAGACATTCAAAAATGGACTCAAACCATGAACTAGGATTCATTAGCATCTTAATAAAGGTATAGATCACTAGTATGCCAAGGCCTCTAATGGACTTGGGACTAGAGCATTTCGAACAAGAACGCCATGCAAAAAAATTTCCCCCTTCAAAATACACCCAATATAATTTTCTTGCCCAAAAATACAATATTTGTAACAATATAACTTTTTAAATATTCAAATTTTTACAAGTGGAGACAAAATTCAATATTTTCAATGAAAAAAAGATGTCTAAAGGTAACACTATGAAAATTTCCACAATTAGATTCCCTCTAAAAATTTAGCAATGAATCCAAATATTCTAATTATTCATCCATATCTATTATGGTTTGCCCTACACAACCATTTTTTAAGCACAACGAATCAATGCATTCTCTCTTGCCAATATAGCATAAAGGTTGTTGGACCATTTTTACAACTTTTTAAGTGGCTTGAAGGTACTTTCCATGCATGAACATCCATTTATGATTTTTTTGGCATTTGAGGGATATCAAATAATGATCAACCTCTTCTTGTCTCCTTCAATAATCATGAATACTTTTCTCACACATGTGTTGCATTAATTCTAAAAAATTATAAAAGACAAGTGAGGGTTTCAAACATCCTTGAAAAATTCAATCCAATAGCTAGGGCATTCATTTAGTCAAAAAATGAAATAGGTTGAATGTTAAGAGAGGAAAAATGAACATGTTTATAAATGTTTCCCTTATATCAAAATATCTCTTACAACATAGTAAAATACTTACAATCCAAGTCCACCTAGGGTTTTGGTGTATATCCCTAAAACTTATCAGCAACACATGAAGCTTCCAAAGGCTACCTTCCAAAACAACACTACTTTTGAAACTGATGGAGAAGAGAGTTTATCAAAATATTATAGCCAAGTAATAGAGATTCACACACACTCTTATACCATGTTGGATTTGAAAGTACCTTTTAGAAATGAATGGAATGAACACATTACCCAATATAAACAACTCATAGAAAGACATAATGCAATATAAAGTGTGTTAGTAGACAACAAAGTGATCTCACTAAAGAAATGAATGAGAACTTTAGTTGATATAGAAATGGTTGGTGTCAAGGGATATAAATACATAATTACATGTGAAATTTGGTCAAAGGTTAAATAATTTACCTTAAGGTTTATTATCAGAATATTATAATAAACCCACCAATACAAAGTGCACAAGTGCACAAAGGATTGTACAATAAATATAATACAAAGATTAGTTATGGTCTCAACACCACATATTCCAATATTTAGGGCACAACATTTTCAAACCACGACATATCCAAAAGAGGATAGGCCAAATGGTAATAACTGAATGTTGGTTGGTTGGCTACCTGAGTTTTATGCCTTAGAGGTTTGGGTCTCGTTGACTTTGTTTTATCTAGTAGGATAGGGTTATAGTGATAAATTTTGAGCTCAATCAGGTATCCTAAAAAACGTGTTACTAATTCCCCTATGTATCCCAAGTTTTACCCTAAATTTTTTTGGTTCAATAAGAATAGTGTAGTGGTTAGGGTTTTGACCTCTCTTTGGGGAGGTCCAAGGTTTAAACCATCACATATCCAATAGAGAAAATGATAAATGGTAACGAATTAATGTTTGTTGGTTGGCTACCCGTGTTTGATGCCTTAGAGGTTTGGGTCCCATTGACTTTGTTTTATCTTGTAGGATAGGGTTATAGTGACAACATCTGAGATCAATCAGGTATCTGACAAAAGGTGTTACTAATTCCCCTATGTATCCCCTCCCAAAAAAACTTATTATAATCATTATTATACAAGATTTTTAGGGTATTTATAACAGTCAAACATAGTCAAAAAATGTTTGGATTTAATTATTAAGACATACAAATAGTGTAACCTAAATCAGGTTGCATTACAATTTTCCCATAGAATAACTCCTAAAAATTCAACCTCTTATACAACTATCTAAATTTTATTTTTATATGTTCATAGTCTAATTCCATGTTTCAACGCAATGTTTTTGAATTGTTGTAGGTGTTGTTAATGTTCTTGAATTGTTTGTCTAAATATAACATTTTACATGAAACTATCCTATATATAATTGAGACTGTAAACGACCTAAGGATAACATTTTACATGAAAATGTCGTATATGCATTAAGTACTTACTCTTACATATGTTTATTAAATATTCATATTCTAGAGAAGCATATTCTTTCATAACATATTTAAAAGAATTTTATTAGGAACAAAAATGCTTCATACAAAATTAGACAAATTTCTTGGATGTGATTACTTTACATACAATGAGCTTTGAGTTTTTTTAGGGTTATTGGTGCAATTTTACATTATTAGATAATTATATTTATTTATAAGATCTATAACTCTTTGATTAGATAGTTAAATATTGATACAATTAAATTTAATTATTTTTAAAGTAATTTATTACAAGAAATTCTAGAAGGAAGATCATTAGGTTATAAATACACTTGATTCATGTATATATATAGTAGTGGTAATTTTTTAGGTTTTCATTTAAAATATTTAGATTCAAACCTCGATATGAAGGGATCAAGACCTCTCTTAAAAACCCATGTTTTACCCTAACATCTTTTGGTTCATTAAGAATAGTGTAGTGGTTAGGGTTTTGGCCTCTCTTTGGGGAGGTCCAAAGTTCAAACCACGACATATCCAGAAGAGGATAGGCCAAATGGTAATGACTAAATGTTTTTTGGTTGGATATCCAAGTTTTATGCCTTAGATGTTTGGGTCTCATTGACTTTGTTTTATCTGGTAGGATAGGGTTATAGTGACAACTTCTAAGCTCAATCAGGTATCTGAAAAAAGGTGTTACTAATTCCTCTATGTATCCCCTTCCAAAAAAACTTATTATAAACAATATTATACAATATTTTTAGGGTATTTATAAAAGTCAAACATAGTCAAAAAATGTTTGGATTTAATGATTAAGACATACAAATAGTGTAACCTAAATAAGGTATTACAATTTTCCCATCGTGTAGAATAACTCCTAAAAATTCAACCTCTGATACAATTATCTAAATTTTATTTTTATCTGTTGATAGCCCAATTCCATGTTTCAACATAATTTTTTTGAATTGTTGCAGGTGTTGTTAATGTTCTTGAATTGTTTGGCTAAATATAACATTTTACATGAAACTGTCCTATATATAGTTGAGACTCTAATGGACATAAGGATAATATTTTACAAGAAACTATCCTATATGCATTATGCACTTACTTTTACATATGTTTATTAAATATTCATATTCTAGAGAAGCATCTTCTTTCATAACATATTTAAAAGAATTTTATTAAGAATAAAAATGCTTCATACAACATTGGACAAATTTCTTGGATGTGATTACTTTACATACAATGAGTTTTGAGTTTTTTTTACGCTTACTGGTGCAATTTTACATTATTAGATAATTATATTTATTTATAAGATCTATAACTCTTTGATTATATAGTTAAATAATTATACAAGCAAATTTAATTGTTTTTAAAGTAATTTATTACAAGTAAATCTAGAAGGAATATCATTAGGTTAGAACTACACTTGATTCGAGTATATATATATACATAGTAGTGGTAATTTTCTAGGTTTTCATTTACAAGATCTAGGTTCAAACCTTGATATAAGGGGATCAAGATCTCTCTCAAAAACCCATGTTTTACCTTAAAATTGTTTGGCTCAATAAGAATAGTATAGTGTTTAGGATTTTGACCTCTCTTTGGGGGGGTCCAAGGTTCAAACCATGACATATCCAAAAGAGGATAGGCTAAATGGTAACGACTTAATGTTTGTTGGTTGGCTACTCGATTTTGATGCCTTAGATATTTGGGTGTCATTGACTTTGTTTTATGGTAGGATAGGGTTATAGTGACAACATTTGAGATCAATCATGTATCTGACAAAAGGTGTTACCAATTCCCCTATGTATCCCCTCCCAAAAAAACTAATAATTATCAATATTATACAAGATTTGTAGGGTATTTATAACAATCAAACATAGTCAAAAAATGTTTGGATTTAATTATTAAGACATAAAAATAGTGTAACCTAAATCAGGTTGCATTACAATTTTCACATAGAATAACTCTTAAAAATTCAACCTCTTATACAACTATCTAAAAATTCTTTTTATCTGTTGATAGTCCAATTCCATGTTTCAACACAATTTTTTTGAATTGTTGCAGGTGTTTTTAATGTTCTTGAATTGTTTGGCTAAATATAACATTTTACATGAAATTGTTCTATATATAGTTGAGACTCTAAAGGACCTAAGGATAACATTTTACATGAAACTATCCTAGATGCATTATGCACTTACTCTTACATATGTTTATCAAATATTCATATTCTAGATAAGCATCTTCTTTGATAACATATTTAAAGGAATTTTATTAGGAATAAAAATGCTTCATACAACATTAGACAAATTTCTTGGATGTGATTACTTTACATACAATGAGCTTTGAGTTTTTTTTAGGGTTATTGGTGCAATTTTACATTATTAGATAATTATATTTATTTATAAGATCTATAACTCTTTGATTAGATAGTTAAATATTGATACAAGAAATAATTATTTTTAAAGTAATTTATTACAAGAAATTCTAGAAGGAAGATCATTAGGTTAGAACTACACTCCATTCATGTATATGTATAGTAGTGGTAAGTTTTTAGGTTTTCATTTAAAAGATCTAGGTTCAAACCTCAATATGATGGGATCAAGATATCTCTTAAAAATCCATGTTTTACTTACATGAAAGTGTTCTATATGCATTATGCACTTACTCTTACATATGTTTATCAAATATTCATATTCTAGAGAAGCATCTTCTCTGATAACATATTTAAAGGAATTTTATTAGGAACAAAAATGCTTCATACAACATTAGACAAATTTCTTGGATGTGATTACTTTACATACAATGAGCTTTGAGTTTTGTTTAGGGTTATTGGTGCAATTTTACATTATTAGATAATTATATTTATTTATAAGATCTATAATTCTTTGATTAGATAGTTAAATATTGATACAAGCAAATTTAATTGTTTTTAAAGTAATTTATTACAAGAAATTGTAGAAGGAAGATCATTAGGTTAGAACTAAACTTCATTCATGTATATGTATAGTAGTGGTAAGTTTTTAGGTTTTCATTTAAAAGATCTAGGTTCAAACCTCAATATGAGGGGATCAAGATATTTCTTAAAAACCCATGTTTTACTTACATGAAACAGTCCTATATGCATTATGCACTTACTCTTACATATGTTTATCAAATATTCATATTCTAGAGAAGCATCTTCTTTGATAACATATTTAAAGGAATTTTATTAGGAACAAAAATGCTTCATACAACATTAGACAAATTTCTTGGATGTGATTATTGTACATACAATGAGCTTTGAGTTTTTTTAGGGTTATTGGTGCAATTTTACATTATTAGATAATTATATTTATTTATAAGATATATAACTCTTTTATTAGATAGTTAAATATTGATACAAGCAAATTTAATTATTTTAAAAGTAATTTATTACAAGAAATTCTAGAAGGAATATCATTAGGTTAGAGCTACACTTCATTCATGTATATGTATAGTAGTGGTAAGTGTTTAGGTTTTCATTTAAAAGATCTAGGTTCAAACCTCAATATGAGGGGATCAAGATCTCTCTTAAAAACCCATGTTTTACACTAACATCTTTTGGTTCAATAAGAATAGTATAGTGGTTAGGGTTTTGGCCTCTCTTTAGGGAGGTCCAAGGTTCAAACCACAACATATCCAGAAGAGGATAGACCAAATGGTAATGATTGAATGTTTTTTGGTTGGCTACTCGAGTTTGATGCCTTAGAGGTTTGGGTCTTGTTGACTTTGTTTTATCTAGTAGGATAGGGTTATAGTGACAACTTATGAGCTCAATCAGGTATCCAAAAAAAGGTGTTACTAATTCCCCTATGTATCCCCTCGCAAAAATACTTATTATAATAATATACTATACAATATTTGTATGGTATTTATAACACTCAAACATAGTAAAAAGAAGTTTTTATTTAATTATTAAGACATACAAATAGTGTAACCTAAATCAGGTTGCATTACAATTTTACCATATCATAGAATAACTCTTAAAAATTCGACCTCTGATACAACTATCTAAAATTTATTTTTATCTGTTGATAGCCAAATTCCATGTTTCAACACAATTTTTTTGAATTGTTGCAGGTGTTGTTAATGTTCTTGAATTGTTTGGCTAAATATAACATTTTACATGAAACTATCCTATATATAGTTGAGACTCTAAAGGACCTAAGGATAACATTTTACATGAAAATTTCCTATATGCATTATGCACTTACTCTTACATATGCTTATTATATATTCATATTCTAGAGAATCATTTTCTTTGATAAAATATTTAAAAGAATTTTATTAGGAACAAAAATTCTTCATACAACCATGGACAAATTTCTTGGATGTGATTACTTTACATACAATGAGATTTGAGTTATTTTTAGGGTTATTGGTGCAATTTTACATTATTAGATAATTATATTTATTTATAAGATCTATAACTCTTTGATTATATAGTTAAATAGTGATACAAGCAAATTTAATTGTTTTTAAAGTAATTTATTACAAGTAACTCTAGAAGGAAGATCATTAGGTTAGAGCTATACTTGATTCAAGTATATATATATATATATATATATATATATATAGTAGTGATAAGTTTTTAGGTTTTCATTTACAAGATCCAGGTACAAACCTTGATATGAGGGGATCAAGACCTCTCTTAAAAACCCGTGTTTTACCCTAAATTTTTTTGGTTCAATAAGAATAGTGTAGTTGTTAGGGTTTTGACCTCTCTTTGGGAATGTCCAAGGTTCAAACCATGACATATCCAATAGAGGAAAGGCTAAATGGTAACGAATTAATGTTTGTTGGTTGGCTACCTGAGTTTGATGCCTTAGAATTTTGAGTCCCATTGACTTTGTTTTATCTTGTGGGATAGGGTTATAGTGACAACATCTGAGCTCAATCAGGTATCTGACAAAAGGTGTTACTAATTCCCCTATGTATCCCCTCCAAAAAAACTTATTATAATCATTATTATACAAGATTTGTAGGGTATTTATAACAGTCAGACATAGTCAAAAAATGTTTAGATTTAATGATTAAGACATACAAATAGTGTAACCTAAATTAGGTTGCATTACAATTTTCCCATAGAATAACTCCTAAAAATTCAACCTCTTATACAACTATCTAAAATTTCTTTTTATCTATTCATAGTCCAATTCCATGTTTCAACACAATTTTTTTGAATTGTTGTAGGTGTTGCTAATGTTCTTGAATTGTTTGTCTAAATATAACATATTACATGAAACTGTCCTATATATAGTTGAGACTCTAAAGGACCTAAGGATAACATTTTACATGAAACTGTCGTATATGCATTAAGCACTTACTCTTACATATGTTTATTAAATATTCATATTCTAGAGAAGCATCTTCTTTCATAACATATTTAAAGGAATTTTATTAGGAACAAAAATGCTTCATACAACATTGGACAAATTTCTTGGATGTGATTACTTTACATACAATGAGCTTTGAGTTTTTTTAGGGTTATTGGTGTAATTTTACATTATTAGATAATTATATTTATTTATAAGATCTATAACTCTTTGATTAGATAATTAAATAGTGATACAAGAAAATTTAATTGTTTTTAAAGTAATTTATTACAAGTAACTCTAGAAGGAAGATCATTAGGTTAGAAATATACTTGATTCAAGTATATATATATATAGTAGTGGTAAGTTTTTAGGTTTTCATTTACAAGATCTAGGTTCAAACCTTGATATGAGGGGATCAAGACCTCTCTTAAAAATCCATGTTTTACCCTATTTTTTTTTTGTTTCAATTAGAATAGTGTAGTGGTTAGGGTTTTGACCTCTTTTTGAGGAGGTCCAAGATTCAAACCACGACATATCCAATAGAGGATAGGCTAAATGGCAACGACTTAATGTTTTTTGGTTGGATACCCGAGTTTGATCCCATAGAGTTTTGGGTCCCATTGAATTTGTTTTATCTTTTAGGATAGGGTTATAGTGACAACATCTTAGCTCAATCAGGTATCCGACAAAAGTTGTTACTAATTCCCCTATGTATCCCCTACCAAAAAAAACTTATTATAATCAATATTATACAAGATTTGTAGGGTATTTATAAGAATCAAACATAGTCAAAAAATGTTTGGATTTAATGATTAAGACATACAAATAGTGTAACCTAAATCAGGTTGCATTACAATTTTCCCCTAGAACAACTCCTAAAAATTCAACCTCTGATACAACTATCTAATTTTTTTTTTCTTCTAATAGTCCAATTCCATGTTTCAACACAATTTTTTTGAATTGTTGCAGGTGTTGTTAATGTTCTTGAATTGTTTGGCTAAATATAACATTTTACATGAAACTGTCCTATATATAGTTGAGACTCTAAAGGACATAAGGATAATATTTTACAAAAAACTATCTTATATGCATTATGCACTTACTCTTACATATGTTTATTAAATATTCATATTCTATAGAAGCATCTTCTTTCATAACATATTTAAAAGAATTTTATTAGGAATAAAAATGCTTCATACAACATTGGACAAATTTCTTGGATGTGATTACTTTACATACAATGAGTTTTGAGTTTTTTTTACGCTTACTGGTGCAATTTTACATTATTAGATAATTATATTTATTTATAAGATCTATAACTCTTTGATTATATAGTTAAATATTGATACATATAAATTTAATTATTTTTAAAGTAATTTATTACAAGAAATTCTAGAAGGAAGATCATTAGGTTATAACTACACTTGATTCATGTATATATATAGTAGTGGTAAGTTTTTAGGTTTTCATTTAAAATATCTAGATTCAAACCTCGATATGATGGGATCAAGACCTCTCTTAAAAACCCATGTTTTACCCTAACATATTTTGGTTCAATAAGAATAGTGTAGTAGTTAGGGTTTTGGCCTCTCTTTGGGGAGGTCCAAGGTTCAAACCATGACATATCCAGAAGAAGATAGGCCAAAGGGTAATGACTGAATGTTTGTTGGTTGGCTACTTAAGTTTGATGCCTTATATGTTTGGGTCTCGTTGACTTTGTTTTATCTGGTAGGATAGGGTTATAGTGACAACTTCTAAGCTCAATAGGTATTCAAAAAAAGGTGTTACTAATTCCTCTATGTATCCCCTCCCAAAAAAACTTATTATAATCAATATTATACAAGATTTGTAGGGTATTTATAACTGTCAAAATAGTCAAATTTGTCTTTTGATTTTAATGATTAACACATGCAAATAGTGTAACCTAAATCAGGTTGCATTACAATTTTCCCATATTGTAGAATAACTCCTAAAAATTTAACCTCTGATACAATTTTATCTATCGATAGCCCAATTCCATTTTTCAACACAATTTTTTTAAATTGTTGCAGGTGTTGTTAATGTTCTTGAATTGTTTGGCAAATATAGCATTTTACATGAAATTGTCCTATATATAGTTAAGACTCTAAAGGATCTAAGGATAACATTTTACATGAAACTGTCCTATATGCAATATGCACTTACTCTTACATATGTTTATTAAATATTCATATTCTAGAGAAGCATCTTCTTTCATAACATATTTAAAAGAATTTTATTAGGAGAAAAAATGCTTCATACAACATTGGACAAATTTCTTGGATGTGATTACTTTACATTCAATGAGCTTTGAGTTTTTTTAGGGTTATTGGTGCAATTTTACATTATTAGATAATTATATTTATTTATAAGATCTATAATTCTTTCATTAGATAGTTAAATAATTATACAAGCAAATTTAATTGTTTTTAATGTAATTTATTACAAGTAATTGTAGATGGAAGATCATTAGGTTAGAACTACACTTGATTCAAGTATATATCTATATTAAAGCACGAGGATACGAAAGCAAAATGAAAGGGAAATGCAACGCTAAGTCCTACGAACGAGAATGCATGAAAAGAGGGAAAACAAACGAAATGAAACGAGATTTGAAGCAAGTGTAAAAGTGCGGCCCTTTATTTTATTGATTTGCTCAAAATCGGGTTACAATACGTCTCCTCCCTTTTCAGGGGCTAGGAGCGTCGGACATAGTTTGGTTACACCATGAATGATACATTCCCCTTTGGGGATCTTCCGCGTGCCCACGTTGAAAATGGGCGGACCAAACGTCGTCGCCGCTTGCATGAATGTGTCTATGGTTCCTTTCTGCCCCTTCGGTGTCGAGATCCTACATTTAGAGAAATAGTAAAAGGTTAGTAGCACCTACGGATGGAGAGAAACATGCGATCCCCAAGGCCTGCGGTCAGTGCATACATAAAATGATTAAAATGATAACTGAAACATATCAGAATGAGCTAAAAATTTGATAAAAGCAATAAAACATTACCAGGAACCCACTACAAAAGGAACAGTCGAGAAATCTGCCACATATTTCTAATCGCTCTAGGGTGGGACGATTAGGACTGTCATAACCTGTCAGAAAGCCACCTCCTAAATGTCCAGTCTAGAGGCCTCCAAAACACCTACAAAGTTGGGGTTAGGCAAAACGGGGAATTTTGGGATGACCCAAAAGGTCGGATTTGGCTAATTCAGCCTCGATTGCCCTATATCCGATGATGCTCCCTGTATGTTAGCGAAAGCGAGAAATAACAAAATCATAGCCAAAACTTATCAGAATCACATGAAACTTGAATAGCAGCATATGTAAATGACCTAGAATCAAATGCAAAAGAAAAATCAAGGAAATCTACCATAGATTTCTAATCCCTCCGGGGTGGGGCGATTAGAACTGCAGTAGTGCGGGGGTGCTCGGGGGCAGGACGCCCACCGTTTGGGGCTCGGTTTTGGCACCAATCCACTTGGGATGGGTCCAAAACCTCTTATGGGGTTGTGTCAGAAAATTTGGTGGGGTATTGTGGCCAAATGTTTGGGTTTGGGTCCGGATTGCGCTTCCAATAATCACCCAATAACCTCCCTTCCAAAAGAGAGATCAAGGATGTAAGAAGCACAATGAGGGTGAGGGTTTGATTCGGCAGCACTTCATTGCTCCAAATGCTCCTACTCTGTTATCCTTTTGGGGTGAGAAGACTCACCAATTTATAGACCTAGGGTCTCTCTCTTTGAATGCGCATGCGAGGGCGCCACTTGACTTGCTTGCCCTATTTTGGGAGAAAAGATTCTTCCCTGATTTAGAGTCTCTTTGCATGAGGCCTCCATGATCAAGGCATGCTTGACTGAAGTCCCTCTCCTTGATTTGAAGTCGTTCCTCGCAATTGCATGCCCTGAAGGTGCAGTTAAGTGGCAGACCTATCGAGGTTTGACTTTTTTCCAGTCAAACCTGCTAATCGTCCCACCCTAGGGCGAATGCTGATAATCGTCCCGGGGTGGGACGAATACCAGTTTGTAATCATCCCAGGGTGGGACGAGTAGGGAGCAAAGTGCTAAAAAGGTGCCAAATTGACCTCTGACCTTCCAAACTACTGTGGGAGTGGTTAGGACCATTGTTTAACCTCTAGGGGCTGCCCTAGGGGCTATGTATGTCAATTCGATCAGTGCTTGTCGTCACATAATCGGATTGGTGTTGTTTTGGTGTCTACAGATGCCCCTTTTTGGGATGCGCTATGCATGGCGCAAGTCTTGAGCAAAAATAGATAACCAAAGCACTAATGATTAGGGTTTCTCAAGTAACCTAACCAAATTTTGATGCCCCAAGTATGGAAAGGGCACGCATTCTTGAATCCTTGCTTTTGACGAGCTAAGGAGCTTAATTCAAGTGTTAACCTTTTTTAGTGAGGTGTTACTTGATCTTGGACATTGTTCAATCATGAATAGGCAAAGGGCGCAACCTTTTGTCTGTGGGAACCTTGAGTTCATGATTCTAGAATGCCAAGTGTTTGATCATCTTGTGATTATTGCTTGTTTGCTACCCCAAGCAGGGGCGTGATTGTCTTTGTCAATGATCCTTTGAATGCGTGCCATTTCTTTGATTGGGTGTGTTTTTGTTGATTGGTGACTAAGTGTGACTACCCCCTCAAGCGACGAATCGATGAGGGAATGACCGACATGAGAAAAGCAATGAGTCGCTTGACCCAATATGACTTTTGTAAGGGTGCCTTCAGTTGTTTTCCATTGAATGCTTATGCAGTTTCCGAACATTCTGACCTATTTTTGGTGGGTTTGAACCCTTTTTGTGACGCATTTTGGAGCTAAAATTGTCAAAAATTTGTCCTCCTATGGAGCGGTCCGGATATGGTAGCCTTCTTAGGGAGTAGGATAGTGACAATTTGTGACCCCAACATCTGTTTTGGATGCCAAGAATGTTAGGCACAAAGGCGCCTTCGTTTGGCAATGTTATTGCTATTTTTTTGTGCATTTTGGTGTAGTTTTTGCTGTTTTTGAATTTTTTGCTCTGTAATCATCCCTGGGTGGGACGAATACCAGTTTAGTAATCTTCCTAGGGTGGGATGAGCACTAACTAGAGCGCTCATCCCAGGGTGGAACGATTACAGGCCTAAAAGCCTATTTAAGGGCCAAAACTAGGTTTTGGGCTCATTTGCATTTGTTTTTCTTGGCGTTTGGGAGTTGTGAGGAGGAGGAGGTCGAGTTCGCGTAGCGGAGCGCTATCAAATTTTCTCGGACACCATGAGTTCACGGACCGGATCATCAAGTGGCGGAGCTGAAGTGAGACCGGTGAGTGCTCCTCTTTATTTTGCTTGTTTTAGTTTACAGTTTAAAACCACAACTTGTTTTCTTTTGTATTTTGTTTTTTGATTTAAAAATGAAAACCCTAGTTAAAATGTTTGTTGTTTGTTTTTTGTGCTTGATTTACTTTGTAGAAACTAACACGAAGCCCTAGTTAAAAAACCATGTTTATTTTGATGTTGTTGTAAACGAAAAAGAAAACCCTAGTTTAAACTAAGATCGAAAACTTAGCTTAAAAAAATTGTTTTTATTTTGTTTTATGTTTTTTAGCAGTTTAGACTAGGATGAAAACCCTAGGTTAGACTATTTAAATTTGGTGTTGTATTTTGTCAGTTTAGACTAGGATGAAAACCCTAGGTTAGACTATTTTATTTTTTGTATTTTGTTTAGACTAGGATGAAAACCCTAGGTTAATGTTTATTTTTGTATTTTATTTTTTCTTTTTAGACTAGGATGAAAACCCTAGGTTAAATATTTTATTTTAGTTTTGTATTTATCAGTTTTAACTAAGGCTAAAAACCCTAGGGTAAGAACTGTGTTTTTATTTTGTTTTAGTTTTGTTGAACCTAGAGTTTAGAAACCCTAGATGGAATTTTTGTTTGTATTTGATTTTTTTGTGTTCACACTTAAGGTTAGAAACCCTAGGTGTGTTATTTTGTAATTTGTGTGTCTATACAGTGTTGTTACTGTTGCTATACAGTTTATTAAATATATTTGTTTGTACAATTTGTATACATTGCTGTATATATGTTTTTTTTTAGTGTTGTATAATTTTCTTTTTGTTTGTGTTTTGTTGTTTCATGTTTTAATGTTTTTGTTTGTTTTCTTTTGCAGGTTGTGAAGAGTCGGTATCGTGTGCCGACGGTGTTCTCTGAAGCATGGGAGGTGCTGACTGGGAGTGGCTTGATGCCCTTGGGCTCAAGCAGGTGACCCGGCTAGAGCTTGTGGTGGGGGATCGGGCCTATCTGATGGCCCTGATCAACTTGTGGGATCCCTGCACTAATACCTTTCATCTCCCAATAGGGGAGATGATAGTGACTCTTGAGGATGTCTATCGAATTCTATGGATTTTGATAGATGGGCTTCCTATTCGGACTACGCCACGTGATCAGCGGATAATAGTGCTGACATGGTGCTTCGGGCATGGGGTGGATATGGGGGTGGATAGTCCGATGGAGAGGGCAGAGGGGGATTGCCTGATTGGTGGTATTTTGGTGCGGTGGTGGCTGGAGAGGGGCGTGTTGGGGGTGAGGCATGCATTACTGATGACCCTCATCTCCAACATGTTGTTGCTCGACTCCTCAGGTGCGAGGTTCCCGTGGAACCTGCTGGAGGTTGTTTTCAGATTGGTTGAGTGTCCGACGGAGGCACCCTTGATTATGAGGTGGGGACAGACGCTACTAGCACAGCTTTATGATGAGCTGTACGAGGTCCGTTGTCAAAGGCGGAAGGGGATTGGGTGCAACTACTTGTAGTGCTGGGGGTGGCAGCACATAGCTGTGGAGCGGCCACAGGGTTTGCCATGGACCACTCGGGCAGAGATGGTGGATAGAGAGATAGGGTATGCGGCTCTGTGGTGGCGGTCTGAGGAGCAGGGGTAGAGTCGACGGTGGGCAGGTGTCGTAGGGCACTATGTCGATGCCTTCGCTCGGCTTGCTCTAGGGGAGGTGTTATGGCACCCATACTAGGACTGTCCAGCCTGGCCTAAGGCTGGAGAGTGGCTCCGACGGGTGCATAGGGGGAGATGGCTGATCGGGCGACACGGGACCGAGCAGGAGTACTTCCCGTATGTCCGGGTGACGTGATAGTTTGGGGTGCGCCAGGGGTTGCCTGGTGAGCCCTTGATCTATCGACGTCGGGGCGATGAGAGGACTCTGGCCTGGTCGATCATCGAGCCGCTTGGTGAGGAGTCGGATGCAGTGATCGATGTCCCTGATGTGGACAACGTCGGGGTGACCATTGAGTACGACCAGTGGTGGACGTTGTGGCGGTGGCGAGGTGAGGGGCCTCTAGGTGGTCCTAACGCAGCAACAGCAGGTGGGGAGGATGTAGAGGCATCAGGGGAGGGTTGGGGGGCTCCACTGGAGGATGAGGACATGGTGGAGGTTGACGATTTTGTGGGGGATGATTTTGGAGTTTCGAAGTAGCCGGACACGTAGGACGTCCCGGAGCAGTGGGTGCTGAAGCAGCCCGTCATCCCGGAGATGCCTATGCCTCAGGAAGTCTCTAGGGGATATGGAGGCTAGGTATCACGTTGAGATAGCACGATTGGAGGATCTACTTTGGAGATAGGATGAGGAGCTTAGGGATGCTTTGTAGGAGAGGGATCTCCTACGGACTCAGTTGGTAGAGTAGGAGAATGCACTAGCTGCATACCATCGACGGGATGGGGACACCGATGCTTCATGGGAGAGGGATCTCCTGTAGATGCATCTGGCATAGCATGATGACGCATTGGCTGCGTACCATCGATGGGAGATGGATTTGGTTCGGCATCGAATGGAGTTGGAGGTAGAGATTATCCACCTCGATGGGCGGTTACCTGAGCTCCCTGGAGGTGGATCTTCACGCCGAATGAGAGATAGTGAGACTGAGCAGTCTACTTCCTCTCATCGTAGGTGGCTGGATGAGGGGGGCGCTAGTGGGCGTGATGCGAGGGCTAGAAGCAGCCACCCTGAGAGGTCCCATAGGACCCACACCATGGGGGGTAGTTCCCATCGCACCGATCCTATGTGATCATGGTGGCCGACGCCCTAGGCTTGGGGGTTTTTGAGTTTTTGCTTGTTTTTGCGAGGTCAGAGGACCGACTTATTGTAGCCTACGAGCATTTTGATGATATATATATACATGACTTTTCTTTTTGGTTATACATGTGTCATGGTTTATTTTTTCTTTTTATGCACATTTATTTATGTTGATGTATGCATGTGTTATTATGAATGCGATGTTTCTAATTATATGATGTATGCATATGGAATGAATGAAATGATTTGTTGATAACTTGTCGATGGCACCATAGACTATACAGGATTTACTGGCTTTTTGTACTATGTGATTGCTTTGTGGAATGACTTTGCATGTGGTAATTTTGTTTTGGTATTTTTTTGTATTTTTTGATGGTGATGTAAGTAATAAAATGTACCAGTTGTTTTAAAATGTAGTTAAGGTTTTCTGAGATTCAGATGTTTTAACTAACTAGCCAAGACTGTACATTTATCTCACAAGATTTTTGAACAAGGTACGAATCAGACTTGAGTTTGACCAAGTTATTTCACATCCCTGTGTGTGCAATTGAGTTCGTTTATGTGGTATTTGTCAGGATACCGCCAGTGCCAGATAGGCTATCAACCAAACCTATACTGAGGATCACCTAATTAGCTCCACTAACTCCGTTGTTGTATTTAGTAAGATTAATCCATGGGATAAACTAAGGTACCATAAGCTAGCTCATCCACATGCAAACATTGGTCTGCTCACACGCAAAGCTAATGTGATAGACATATCGTCATGCATTTAGGATACCACCATTGCCAGGTAGGCTATCCACCCAACCCATAATGAGGATCACCTAGATGGGTTTTTGAATGCTGAGAATTCCAGGGATTCAAGTTTAGGCATCTTTGGGTTGCTCAACTTGTTGAGATACTTGCTCTCATACATAGTGATGAAAATCACTGTTTATTTTTCTCTTTTGTTTTTCTTTTTGAGCAAGGGATTTTGAATAGTGGTGATAACCACTGTTATTTGATTTTGCATTTTAGGTTGCAAAGTTGAGCTCGTAGGTTTTTGGCTTGTGAATGGCATTGATCCTTTTGGCCTTGGGGATGACTACCCATCCTATTCAGGGACGTGTAGTACGAATCCTTATGACTTTGGGGACCAAAGGTGATTTGGGAATTTGTGATTATGTAATGGCATTGATCTTTTAGGCCTTGGGGATGACTACCCATCCTTGTCAGGGGCATGTAGTACGAATCCTTACGACTTCGGGGACCAAAGGTGTTTGGGGATGTTTGTGATGATGGATTTGGGATTTTTATTTTGAATGGCATTGATCCTTTTAGGCCTTGGGGATGACTACCCATCCTTGTCAGGGGCGTGTAGTACGAATCCTTATGACTTTGGGGACCAAAGGTGATTGGGGATATGATTGATAGTGGTGAAAACCACTATTTATTATGGGGGATGGATGTGGAAGAGCTTGTCCTTTTGTCAATTCTCAGCATTCTTGAACCATTCACACAGGGGGATGAACAGGCTAACCTTTCACCTATGGTACCCTAGACTGCTTTGTAGTTTTCATCTTTCGTTCACACAACTTGGGAATTTTTATGTGTGTTAACTTGTGTTGGGATGCTACGTAACGAGGTGTGATCCAAGTAAAACTCTCCCTTTGTAAAAATATGTTCGAATTTGTAAGTTTTTGGCTAGAAATTTAAAGACAGCTGAATGACGAAAACCCTAAATACATTAGGAGACAACTGACTATGCTAAAAATGTGGATGGTGTTATTCTGAAAAAATGAATTGAATGTGGAAAATGATGGAATTGCCTAGCAATTACAGTCTATGGTGCTTGTGACATGTGTGACCAGCAAATATGCAATGTATGCGATGCCTAATGCAGTTTATTATATTTTTGTATTTTGATTTTTTTAAGAGTATGCATGGAATTGAGATGCAATTTTTTTTTGTTTGTTTTTTAATATTTGTTTTTTGACCAAGCGATTGTGGGAACCCTTGGAGCTTTTGGTTTGACCAAAGGGTTTATGGATACCTTTGGGGCATTTTAGGTTGACCAAGTGATTGTGGGAATCCTTGGAGCTTTTAGGTTTGACCAAAGGGATTTATTGGATACCTTTGGGGCATTTTAGGTTGACCAAGAGATTGTGGGAATCCTTGGAGCTTTTTAGGTTTGACCAAAGGGTTTATTGATACCTTTGGGGCATTTTTAGGTTGACCAAGCGATTGTGGGAATCCTTGGAGCTTTTTAGGTTTGACCAAAGGGATTATTGTGACCTTTGGGGCATTTTTAGGTCGACCAAGCGATTGCTGGAATCCTTGGAGCTTTTGGGGTGGGCTATGGCTCTCTAAATGTGGAATGGCCTCAAATGACTGATGTTCAAGGGTTCTAGTTCCTTGATTCCTTCAAGAGAGGTGAGCCGGTATGTTCCAGGTCCTATTTTACTATCAATTACATAGGGACCTAACCAATTTGCCATGAACTTGTCCCTTAGATGGGGCGGCAAGTTAGAATTTTTTTGGTTCTCTTTTAAGACCAAGTCACCAACCTGAAAGTCCCTCAGGTGAACTTTCATGTTGTATGCTTTCTTAAGTCGCTCTTGATAGATACGTAAATGCTCGAGAGCATTGACGCGTCGTTCGTCGAGCAACGTAAGTTGGTCTAACCGGGCCTGCCGCACAGTGTCATCATCGATGAACTCTTGCATTGATATGCGTAGGGAAGGTATTTCCAACTTGAGAGGCATGACTACCTCGGAGCCATACACCAACGAAAATGGAGTTGCCCTAGTGGGCATCCGAATGCTAGTGCGATAAGCCCACAGGGCAAGCGGGATTTGAATGTGCCAATCCTTGTGACTATCTATGACCATATTTTTGAGGATTGCAACTAGCATTTTGTTTGACGCCTCTGCTTGCCCATTTGCCTGCGGATAATAGGGTGTTGAAAAACTGTGCTGAATTTTGTACTTTGTGGTCAAAGCACGCACATATTTATTCTTGAATGACGTCCCATTATCCGAGATGATCTTGGATGGAATACCAAAATGACATATGATGTTATGTAAAATAAACTCCGCAATGCGGGGTCCAGTCGTAGAGGTAAGCGAAATTGCTTCCACCCACTTGGTGAAGTACTCTGTGGCCGTTATGATAAATGTGTGATGACCTGATGACATAGGGGAGATATTTTCGATTAGATCTAAGCCCCACTGCGAGAATGGCCAAGCCGATTGGATCGGTTGCAAGGCCTGAGAAGGTACGTGTGTCAAGTTAGCATGGTGTTGACACTTCATGCACTTCCTTACATACGCGCAACAATCTCGCTCTAAAGATGGCCAATAATAGCCCATGCAAAGAATGCACTTTGCGATGGCCATACCGTTGAAGTGGCCACCGCATGTACCATCGTGCGCTTGGGTGATCGCCCAAGCGGACTCTTGCTGGTCCAAGCAATGGAGGAGGATTCCTTCATAGCTCCGACGATACAAAATGTCTCCTAGCAAGACATGTTTTGCCGCTTTCTATTTAAATGATATTTTTGTGACGTGCGTCAATCCAAGTGGGAGGTTACCTAGCTTGAGGTAGTCCCTTATGGGTGTGTACCAATCCTGCTGATCAAAACCTCGATGGTATGAATGACCAATCCCTCTTGAAGTTCGTCCCTAGAAAAAGCTGAGCGGGAAAGAACTTGTAAGAATAGCATTGTGTTGCTATTGAGGGGAATAGGGGAGAACAAGGACCCCAAGTTGGCTTGATTCAGACAATCATGGATTCGAGAGAACCTATCCTGAGATGGTTCAATCTGGATCAGGTGGATTCCTGGAGTTAGGTCAAAGCTTGCACGCTCCATCGTGGATTGCGATAATGTTTTGACTTGAATGGTTGTCATCTCACTAGAAGGGTCTTGCGGGATTAGTGACCCCAAGGAGGCCATAGTATCCACAAAATGATTTGATGATCGAGGGAGTGCCTCGATGTCGTACCATTCAAGCTTTGCCAGGAATTTATCCACAAGGGCTTTGTAGGCCTGTAGAACTGGGCATTTACATTGGAATACCCCTTTGACTTGGTTGACAATTAACAACGAATCACCAAAGATGTTCAAGCATTTGATGTTCATGGTGATTGTTGTTTGAAGACCTATGAGCAAGGCTTCGTATTCGGCATTGTTGTTGGTGCATGGGAAATCTAGTTTAAATGATAGAGGCATTGGAGCCCCTTGTGGTGTGAAGAATACAATTCCCGTGCCACCCCCTTGCTCACATTTAGAACCATCAAAGAATAAGGTTATGTCGGCCTGTGACTCAGGCTCATCAGAATCTGGCGATTCCGAGACATGGAAGACCCCATCATCGGGTAGCTCTATGGTCAGAGGCTGATCATCTTCGAGAGGAGCCTCTGCTAGTTGATCGGTGATGACTTGACCTTTGATGGACTTCTGTCCAATGAATTCGATGTCAAACTCCGTCAACAACATGATCCATTTCACCGTGCGGCTACTATGATAAGTATGACTCATCATGTACCACAATGGATTCTCCTTAGACACAACATACGTCGTATTGCTCAGCATGTAGTGGCATAGCTTTTTGGTAGCAAATACCACTGCCAAGCATAGCTTCTCGACGTATGCATAGTTAAGTTCATAACTGACCAGGGTGCGGCTAAGATAGTAAGTAGCCTGTTCTTTGTGTAGTTCATTTTTTTGGGCTAGCATGGCGCCCAGTGCCACCTCAGTAGCTGAGATGTATAAGTAGAATGACACTCCTGGTCTAGGTGGTGCCAATACTAGTGGTGAAGCCAAGTATTGTTTGATGTCATCGAAGGCTGATTGGCACTCGTCATCCCAGTGAAATGCTACCCCCTTGTGCAATAATTTATTCATGGGTCGGCACTTGTCGGATAGCTGTGCTATGAAGCGCTTGATTGACGTGACCTTTCCCTCGTAGGCTTCTGAGCTGCTTGATGGTGGTTGGGGGAAGCATTTCAAGGATTGCCTTGACTTTGTGTGGATCTACCTCGATTCCTCATTTTGAGACTATGAAACCCAAGAGTTTTCCAGATGTGATGCCAAATACGCACTTCTTGGGGTTTAGTCTGACTTTATGTTCAATGAGGCGATCGAGGATCTTGCTTAGGTCATCGAGATGATCTGGGCGCAAAAGAGATTTGGCCAACAAATCATCCATGTAATCTTCCAAAGTTTTATGCATGTGATCATGGAAGATGTATGTCATGGCACGTTGGTAGGTGGTGCCAGCATTTTTAAGGCCAAAGGGCATGACCTTATAACAAAATGTCCCCCAAGGCATTGTGAACGCCATTTTTAGTTGGTCCTCGGGATTGATACGAATCTGATTGTATCCCGAGAAACCATCCATGAGGGAAAGCATTTCGTGGCCCGCTGTAGCATCTACCAATGCATCGATGCTAGGCAAGGGGAAATCATCCTTGGGACTCGCTTTGTTTAGATCTCAAAAATTAGTGCATATGTGAATCCTCCCGTCGGGCTTCTTGATGGGTACCATGTTGGACAACCATGGTGGGTAATCCATGCAGATGACAAACTGTGCATCCAATAACTTTTGTAGCTCGTATTTGACCATTAAGGCTACTGTTGGATGCATCTTACGTAGTTTTTTCTTGACTGGCTTGACTATCGGATCAAGCATTAGATTATGCATGACTAGCTGTGGGTCTAGCCCCGACATGTCTTTGTAGGACCATGCAAAAACCTCCTTCTTTTCTTTGAGAAGGGCAATGTAGTCGGCTTGCTCTTTGGGGGATAGACTTACCCCCAGCTTGATGATTTGTGAATTCATTGGATCAGAGCCGATGTCTACGTCAGTCGTCTCTTCAATTGACATGTGGGACCCATCCTCCAACTGGTGTGGAGTTGGGATCAGGTGGATATCATTTGCTGAATTTAGATCTACGTTGGGAACGTCGGGTTCCTCTTCAAGCATGGAAGACATCCTGAGTCTATCCTGGGGTGAAATGGAACATCCCACCACAAGGCCAATACTCTGATGGTGATGGTGGTGTGTCAGCACGATCCCAGTCTATAGCATCTAGGTCTAGATGCAATGGTCATGTTGGGTCAGCTAGGTTATGGATGGGGGCGGTTAAGTCAATGGAGATCATGTTGATGAAATGATTTTGGTCTCCATTACTGCGGGTCTACCCTTGGCACTGATGGCTCTATAGGGTCTATGGGCGGAAGGTGCTCTCTGTATGCCTAAAGTGGCGGGTGTAGTAGTTGGTCCAACTGCGCCTGGTTTAGGTGCCACCTATGCCTTGGCCCCATGTGTAGTTGTTCAAACATGTCGTCAATGTCCATGGGGTATTGCTATTGTCGCATATGATTGAGATATGCCATCTCAGTCTCGTCTTCATAATCGCTATCAGAGATCCATAGGCCTTCGTTGGCTCCGACAGTTGTTTGCGACATGTGAGGCTCGTCTTGCTCGAGCAAATTGATCTGGTCCCATCGGGGTTGTTCCGCTCTCTATGGGAGGACCTGATTCTCTTGAGGTGGCATTTGCTCGATTGGAGCATTCAAGGGGAACATTGTCATGAAGCTCTCCTGATAGTCATCCATGGGCGTCACTTGTGAGTGATTGCTATCAGACTCGAAAGGGTCCCAAGGTGCCACCTCATACTCTGACTCGTCTTCTGAAGACCCTTCTTGGCCTTGTCTATATCCCTCTTGTAGGTGAGTCCTCGAACTTTCTCCTTTCTCGATCGAAGGGAAAGGGTTGTTAAGGTCAACAAGGTTGGTTGTTAACAATGGGAGATAATCCCCCAATGTGTACGTTGTGTTAGGATTGGCATATGGATCTTGTGCCAACCCATCCTTGTTGCCTATCCCTAGGCCTTGCATGTTCTCTACCAAGATGTCAAGGGGTAGGGGGTGGTTGAACCCTACTCCTGACTTGTCGTATGGCATCTGATATCTTGGTTGGCAAAGAACATGGACTCCTTGCTCATATCGACCCAAACCCATATCCATGCCAATTGCATTGGCCAAGATATCTCAAAGCGAAGTCTGGGTTGGACAAATAGTTGACGTCTTCAACAAAGGGCTCTTCATCTTCTTCTTCTTGCATGTAAGGTTCAATGCCATTATCGAGGCCCCCATATACAAAGTTTGTCTAATTTGGTGGGTAGCCTAGAGGAACAATAGTACCGATGGGGAGGCGAGGTCTCCCCATGTCCTGCATGGACTCAAGTGTGGGTGTTGCTACAATGTTCCACACTAGATACTCCCCCAGGCCCGTATTGGCCATCTCAATGGTGATCGTTGGTGGTGGAGGGGGAGGGAATGGGAGTTCTTCCTGGGTCCACTCCATGTAGGGTGAACTAGGCATCTCGACTTCCATTCGGCTAGGCATCTCTTCGGTAGAGATGGTTGAGACTAGTGGTGGTGCCTCTTCTAGGGGTTTCTTCCCCTTGTCCTTCGGTGTGGCCACCGTAGGTGGCATTGTTGGTGAAGGACCAGATGATGAAGATGGACCCGACTGGTGATTTGATGGACTTAACAATGGGGATGCATGCGGAATCAGACCCTGTTTGGATGGATTCAACTAAAAGTCCAAATGTGTCGATGGAAGGGTCGATTGCGGCATCAGTTGCACCGTATTGCAATACTTGAAGGGCTCTAAGTCTGTCGGGACTACATGCACCTGCCCCTCGAATGTGTACTTTAGGCACTGATGAGCTATCGAAGGGACACACTTCATGTCCCTGATCCAAGGCCGGCCCAACAAGATATTATAGGCCATCTCACCTTCCAAGATGTGGCACAACGTAGGAATAGTCTTTTGTCCCACTTGGATGGGTAGGACAATTGTGCCAACCGTCGAGCATATCGCATCATTGAATGCTCGAAGAGTATAGGTGGAGGCCACGATGTGAGATGCTAGCAACTTGAGGTGTTTCAATGCCGCTGTTGTAATTATATTACTGGATGAGCCAGTGTCCACCAACACCCTCTTATACGGAATCCCGTTGACCCACGCAATGACGTGCAGGGGTGGATCCGCCATATCACCAGTCATCGATTTTAGTTCATCTTCTTTAAAGGTGATGACTGGTTTTGTACATTGTTTTACATGTCCCACAAAGTTGTTGAAAGAGTTTGCTTCATGGGGCTGCAACTCGATGGCTTTTAATATCTCCATTAGAGCCTCCCGATGGGGCGATGATTGTTGAATGAGCTCATAGATGGAGAGCCTAGCCGACGTGGTCCTTAAACTTTGGGTAAGTCTAGTCCAAATCGTGGCCACTGGTCTAGGTGGGGGAGGTTGTGTAGGGTGTTGTTGAGGTTGTGACATTGATGGAACCTCTCCTGTAGCTATCGCGGGGGTAGCTGTGCTTGGGTACCTCTTGTTTCGAGTCACTATGCTTATCATCCCTACATACCCCTGCATGGGGTAGTTCTATGTCACCTCATTGACTTGAAGGGTTTTTGCCTGTGCATCATGGGCAGGCAGGGGGTCTTTGAAGACTCCCATCTATTGGTTGTTTGGCACTATGGGGTTGTCCACCGCCAGCATCTTGTTGTCTATTAGGTCTTGCACGAAGCTCTTGAACTTCCAACATGCGTAAAGGTCATGTCCTTTCTGCCTATGAAATCTATAGTACAAGTCTTCCCTATAGCCCTTAGGTTTTGGCACGTTGGGGTCTATGGGTTGACTTTCTGGTAGGTGTATCAAGTTTGCCATGGACAAATGGTCAAACAAGGAGTCTTTGGACTCTATGAAGGGTGTGAACTGTCGCCTAGGGTGACGCTGCTAATTTTTCTCTTGTCGATGATTCTCCTTCTCATAGCTGTCAAGAGGAACTGCCTGATAGTTAGCCTATGAGGGCTATGTCATCTGTGCAATATTTTGTATGTTTATAGCAACCTGATTGACCGCAATGGGTTTCGGTTGCATTGACCCTATTTTGGCATTTTTAGGCCACTCTTTCTTCCATGGCTTGGCAATCTTGCCATCCTGTATCTTGATCTCCTCAATGATTCTAGCTTGTGCCAGGGCTTCCTCAAGAGTGGCATATTGTTGTAGCTACAATAGCATGAAGATCGATCTCAAACAACTTTTTGAGAACATTTGGGTTAGGTCGGCCATGGGAGGGAGGTAAGGCAGCTTTGAAAGCAACGTCCTCCACCGATTTCCATAGGCCACCATGGTTTCTTCCTCATACTTCCTGAGGCTAGCTAGGTCACTTAGTGACGCCTTCTTCTTGGTGTTGAAGGTGAAACATTCGAGGAATGCATCCACTAGCTGATCCAAGTTACTGATGCTATGCTTTGGCAACTGAGTGAACCAATCCGAGGCAGGGCCTACGAACGTGGTTATAAATGTTCTTAGAAGCAAAGCATCATTGTCTTGAATGCCAAAGCATTGGCTCAGGAATCTAGTCACGTGCTCTTGGGCATCCTCCTCCCCTCTAAATATTGCCAACTAGGGTAGTTTAAAGTGTTCAGGGTATGGGGGTGCTGACACTGACGGATGCATAGGGTGACTACGGAGCTGGCGTAAAGTGGGATTTTGGGGCCCATAAGTCTTGGTCTCCATAGACTCTAAGCGCTCTAACAACGCTTTATATGCATCGAAAGATTTGATCTCTTCTTCCTTGGTTTGCTCCCGCTGTGGGTTGCGAGGAACTTGGGGCCTATGGAGGGGTGGTCGGATAGCACCCCCTCTACCTTGGTAGGGCATTTTAGCCCGCTCTTCTTCTTGCTCATACTCCTCATAGGCTTCTTGAGGAGTTCTTGGGTGAGACCTATAAACATGGGTGGGTGCCCGCGGAGGGTGCCCATCATTGTTTTTGGGAGTGGCCTCCCGCTCAGGTCTAGGAGGTCTTGGAGGCAATATTTGATAAGGTTGCAAAGACTTGTCTCGCACCAAGGGGTTGTGCCTCTCATACAACTCTATCTTATGCATGCGAGGGGTTGGGACCCTCTCAGGCACAGTGTTCTGGAGCAATTCGTCTGTTTGACGCCGAATACGCTCTTTGCTAAGGCGATACAGGTGCTCTAACTATTGTTGGTCTTGCTTGAGCTACGTGATTTGTGCTTGGTGGGCGACATGTTTGGCAAAGGCCAAGTCAATTTGTTCTGTCATCTTGTGTTTAGGAAGCCTAGATGCCTCTCCTACATGTCTATCTCGGTCGTGGTGATCCGAGATCTCTATGGGTCACTTTCCTCTGTCGAGGTTAGCGGCATTTACCCGAGGCTCTGGCCTCAGTGGGTGATCTTGATACCTAGCAGGTGTGGAGGCGCATTGCTCCCATGCTGTGTATTGCTCTTGAGGAATGTAGTGGTCTTCCTCATGCTCCCTTTCATATATGTGAAAGGGGCGGGCAGAATTGGCTTGCCCTATCTGAAGAGCCTTG
The DNA here is from genome assembly GCA_028583015.1 of Wollemia nobilis. Lineage (NCBI taxonomy): Eukaryota > Viridiplantae > Streptophyta > Pinopsida > Araucariales > Araucariaceae > Wollemia > Wollemia nobilis. The sequence goes on along the minus strand of JAQPPZ010001830.1, from coordinate 615,640 downwards.
TGCTCTGGATTTGGCCTATTGTTTCTAATAATAATAAGGGGTAGAGGAGGGATGATGTAATCATGTGGCCCCTCCTTATGGACCCTATGTTGTTCTAGCGCTTCATCACATGGTGGCCACTCATAACGAGTGTCTAAGGGAGCCCTCCCGTCTATGTTGAGTGCCACGTGTATGGCCTCCTCCTGAAAGGGTCTATGCTGAGTGGGAGTGCCCCTCAAAGGGGTGCCTCTATAGTCCCATTCTGTAATGGCATGATGTGGACTATCTTGTGGGTCAGGCTACCAAGGTGGTATGACCAAGTCCTCGGGACTATATCGGAGGCGACTTGTGCCCCTTTGTACACTTTTCACAGCTTCTGCCCGTGATTGGGCTCGGCTATGGGTGTACACCATGGTGGTGTTTATCTAAAGATGTGTACGTTTTTATCTTCTTTACGATTTTTTATGCTACACTAAACAAAAATGGAAACACACAATCAAAGCAATGATTATCTTGTTTATGGATTAGAAGTGTGCCCTAAATCTGGTTCAGTGTGTTTTGATTTTTGTTTTGAAAACCTTGTAAAGAAATTTTTGTTGTATATGCAATATGAGGGCTCTTATATCTCCCAAAATGGTCGCCCCTTCAATATACCACTGCCAGACCATTATACCGAACCTCTCTATATACCCGCCCTTACGTGAGGGAGACTATTGGTACGTGAGAGCAGAACAGTACGTGGAACATAGGCGGTACGAAAGGGGAATCACTCTATTTTGACACCTACCATAGAAGACTTATCCTCATGCACTGGGAATCACCCCAGCTACACTTGGTCAGCTTTCATCAGGATTTACGTCTAGCAATAGTAGCGATCGGGGTTATGTATGCAAAAATTCAAGCCAAGGTGGTGATGAAATCCACCGTTGGTCTTGATCAAGTGTTGGGGTTTTATGACCAACGCCTTGATGTTCAGATTATCTCATGGTGTGTGGGGTTCTTTTTATTTGCGCAAAGAAAGAAAAACATGCAGTAAAACTCTCCTATGCAAGCAAAGAAACATGAAATGACAGAGACAGAAAATAGAAAATGACAGAGGATGCTCAGAACCCCTACCTCTTCTCTGCCCAAATCGGATGCCTCTGAGTTTCTACTCTGAAACTGCACAGAGAGCTAATCATCCCAGGGAGGGATGAATAATAGATCTGTATTCATCATAGGGTGAGACGAATTCCTATTCGTCCCTGGGTGGCACGAATTCCAGCTCTGTATTCGTCACAGGGTGGAACGAGCAGCAATCCAGTGCTTGAAATATTGACACTTGCAAGCAAAAACACACAAATTTTGATCAAAAATTTGATCTCAAAATCAAGGGACAGTGGTCCCACCGTGATCACCACTGAAAGCACGAGGATACGAAAGCAAAACAAAAGGGAAATGCAACGCTAAGTCCTACGAATGAGAATGCATGAAAAGAGGGAAAACAAACGAAATGAAATGAGATTTGAAGCAAGTGTAAAAGTGCGGCCCTTTATTTTATTGATTTTCTTGAAATTGGGTTACAATACGTCTCCTCCATTTTTAGGGGCTAGGAGCATCGGACATAGTTTGGTTACACCATGAATGATACATTCCCCTTTGGGGATCTTTCGCGTGCCCACGTTGAAAATGGGTGGACCAAACATCACCGCCGCTTGTGTGAATGTGTCTATGGTTCCTTTCTGCCCCTCCGGTGTCGAGATCCTGCATTCAGAGAAATAGTAAATGATTAGTAGCACCTATGGATGGAGAGAAACATGCGATCCCCAAGGCCTACGGTCAGTGCATGCATAAAATGATTAAAACGATAACTGAAACATATCAAAATGAGCTAAAATTTTGATAGAAGCAATAAAACATTACCAGGAACCCACTACAAAAGGAACAGTCAAGAAATCTACCACATATTTCTAATCGCTCCGGGGTGGGACGATTAGGACTATCATAACCTGTCGAAAGCCACCTCCTAAATGTCTAGTCTAGAGGCCTCCAAAACACCTACAAAGTTGGGGTTAGGCAAAAAAGGGCATTTTGGGATGACCCAAAAGGTCGGATTTGGCTAATTTAGCCTCGATTGCCCTGTATCCGATGATGCTCCCTGTATGTTAGCGAAAGTGAGAAATAACAAAATCACAGCCAAAACTTATCAGAATCACATGAAACTTGAATAGCAGCATATGTAAGTAACCTAGAATAAAATGCAAAATAAAAATCAAGGAAATATACCACATATTTCTAATCACTCTGGGGTGGGGCGATTAGAACTGCAACAGTGCGGGGGGCAACCGAGGGCAGGACGCCCATCGTTTGGGGCTTGGTTTTGGCACCAATCCACTTGGGATGGGTCCAAAACCTCTTATGGGGTTGTGTAGACAAATTTGGTGGGGTATTGTGGCCAAATTTTTGGGTTTGGGTCCGGATTGCGCTTCCAATAATCACCCAATAACCTCCCTTCCAAAAGAGAGATCAAGGATGTAAGAAGCACAATGAGGGTGAGGGTTTGATTCGACAACACTTCATTGCTCCAAATTCTCCTTCTCTGTTTCTTTTTTGGGGTGAGAAGACTCACCAATTTATAGACCTAGGGTCTCTCTCTTTGAATGCGCATGCGAGGGCGCCACTTGACTTGCTTGCCCTATTTTGGGAGAAAATATTCTTCCCTGATTTAGAGTCTCTTTGCATGAGGCCTCCATGATCAAGGCATGCTTGACTGAAGTCCCTCTCCTTGATTTGAATTCGTTCCTCGCAATTGCATGCCCTGAAGGTGCAGTTAAGTGGCGGACCTATCGAGGTTTGAATTTTTGCCAATCAAACCTGCTAATCGTCCCACCCTGGGGTGAATGCTGATAATCATCCCGGGGTGGGATGAATACCAGTTTGTAATCATCCCAGGGTGGGACGAGTAGGGAGCAAAGTGCTAAAAAGGTGCCAAATTGACCTCTGACCTTCCAAACTATTGTGGGAGTGGTTAGGACCATTGTTTAACCTCTAGGGGCTGCCCTAGGGGCTATGTATGTCAATTTGATCAGTGCTTGTCATCACATAATCGGATTGGTGCTGTTTTTGTGTCTACACTATATATATATATATATATATAGTAGTGGTAAATTTTTAGGTTTTCATTTACAAGATCTAGGTTCAAACCTTGATATGAGGGTATCAACACCTCTCTTAAAAACCCATGTTTTACCCTAAATTTTTTTGGCTCAATAAGAATTGTGTAGTGGTTAGTGTTTTGACCTCTCTTTGGGGAGGTCCAAGGTTCAAACCATGGCTACCCGAGTTTGATACCTTAGAGGTTTGGGTCCCATTGAATTTGTTTTATCGGGTAGGATAGGGTTATAGTGACAACATTTAAGCTCAATCAGGTATCTGACAAAAGGTGTTAATAATCCCCCTATGTATCCCCTCCCAAAAAAACTTATTATAATCAATATTATACAAGATTTATAGCGTGTTTATAACAATCAAACATAGTAAAAAAATATTTGGATTTAATGATTAAGACATACAAATAGTGTAACCTAAATCAGGTTGCATTACAATTTTCACATAGAATAACTCCTAAAAATTCAACCTCTTATACAACTATCTAAAATTTCTTTTTATCTGTTGATAGTCCAATTCCATGTTTCAACACAATTTTTTTGAATTGTTGCAGGTGTTTTTAATGTTCTTGAATTGTTTGGCTAAATATAACATTTTATATGAAATTGTCCTATATATAGTTGAGACTCTAAAGGACCTAAGGATAAAATTTTACTTGAAACGTTCCTATATGCTTTATGCACTTACTCTTACATATGTTTATTAAATATTCATATTCTAGAGAAGCATCTTCTTTGATAACATATTTAAAAGAATTTTATTAGGAACACAAATGCTTCATACAACATTGGACAAATTTCTTGGATGTGATTACTTTACATAAAATGAGATTTGAGTTTTTTTTAGGGTTATTTGTGCAATTTTACATTTATAGATAATTATATTTATTTATAAGATCTATAACTCTTTGATTAGATAGTTAAATATTGATACAATTAAATTTAATTATTTTTAAAGTAATTTATTACAAGAAATTCTAGAAGGAAGATCATTAGGTTAGAACTACACTTGATTCATGTATATGTATAGTAGTGGTAAGGTTTTAGGTTTTCGTTTAAAAGATCTATTTTCAAAAATTGATATGAGGGGATCAAGACCTCTCTTAAAAACCCATGTTTTACCCTAACATCTTTTGGTTCAATAAGAATACTATAGCGGTTAGGGTTTTGGCCTCTCTTTAGGGAGGTCCAAGGTTCAAACCATGACATATCCAAAAGAGGATAGGCCAAATAGTAATGACTTAATGTTTGTTGGTTGGCTACCCGAGTTTGATGCCGTAGAGGTTTGGGTCTTGTTGACTTTGTTTTATCTGGTAGGATAGGGTTATAGTGACAACTTCTGATTCAATCAGGTATCCGAAAAAAGGTGTTACTAATTCCCCTATGTATCCCCTCCCAAAAAAAAATATTATAATCAATATTATACAATATTTGTATGGCATTTATAACACTCAAACATAATAAAAAAAAAAATGATTTAATGATTAAGACATACAAATAGTGTAACCTAAATCAGGTTGCATCACAATTCCATCTCATAGAATAACTCCTAAAAATTCAACCTCTATTACAACTATCTAAAATTTCTTTTTATTTGTTGATAATCCAATTCCATGTTTCAACACAATTTTTTTGAATTGTTGCAAGTGTTGTTAATATTCTTGAATTGTTTGGCTAAATATAACATTTTACATAAAACTGTCATATATATAGTTGAGACTCTAAAGGACCTAAGGATAAAATTTTACATGAAACTGTCTTATATGCATTATGCACTTAATCTTACATATGTTTATTAAATATTCATATTCTAGAGAAGCATCTTCTTTGATAACATATTTAAAGCAATTTTATTAGGAATAAAAATGCTTCATACAACATTGGACAAATTTCTTGGATGTGATTACTTTACATACAGTGAACTTTGAGTTTTTTTTAGGGTTATTGGTGCAATTTTACATTATTAGATCATTATATTTATTTATAAGATCTATAACTCTTTGACTAGATAGTTAAATAATGATACAAGCAAATTTAACTATTTTTAAAGAAATTTATTACAAGTAATTCTAGAAGGAAGATCATTAGGTTAGAACTACACTTGATTAAATTATATATATATATATATAGTAGTGGTAAGTTTTTAGGTTTTCATTTACAAGATCTAGGTTCAAACCTTGATACAGGGTTATGCATAAGGGGTTGGACTCAAAATGTACTTATAAAAAAATGGTGAATCCTAATAAAAATCAAGGTGAATCATGGAGAATCCTAAGAAAATAAAATCGAGCATCTTCATACCAAAATTTGGGGTATTTGAAGCCCTAAAATGTAAGGTCATATTTGGAGCTACTTTTGACCTATTAAATCATCTTATAACTTCATAAAAACACCACCATTAGATTAGGCTTGAAAATAGCTTTCCAACGAGTACAAATATGCCTATGTTTGAATATATATTATGGTGAATTGACCCTAATAAAAATTTGGTCCTGAAAATTTTAGGTGAATGGGCTGACATCGAGGGTCCTCATATTCGTCAATTTATAATTTTGAAAATCCTAATATTCACCCAATTGGTTAATATTTGCCACTATGCATAACCTTGCCTTGATATGAGGGGATCAAGACCTCTCTTAAAAACCCATATTTTACCCTAAATTTTTTTGGTTCAATAAGAATAGTGTAGTGGTTAGGGTTTTTACCTCTCTTTGGGGAGCTCCAAGGTTCAAACCGCGACATATCCAATAGAGTATAGGCTAAATGGTAATGACTTAATGTTTGTTGGTTGGCTACCTAAGTTTGATGCCTTAGAGGTTTGGGTCCCATTGGCTTTGTTTTATCTTGTAGGATAGGGTTATAGTGACAACATCTGAGCTCAATCAGGTATCGAAAAAAAGTGTTACTAATTTTCCTATGTATCCCCTCCCCAAAAAAACTTATTATAATTAATATTATACAAGATTTGTAGGGTATTTATAATAGTAAAACATAGTCAAAAAATGTTTGGATTTAATGATTAAGACATACAAATAGTGTAACCTAAATCAGGTTGCATTACAATTTTCCCATAGAATAACTCCTAAAAATTCAACCTCTGATACAACTATCTAAAAAAAAATTGTATCTGTTGATAGTCTAATTCTATGTTTCAACACAACTTTTTTGAATTGTTGTAGGTGTTGTTAATGTTCTTGAATTGTTTGGCTAAATATACCATTTTACATGAAATTGTCCTACATATAGTTGAGACTCTAAAGGACCTAAGGATAACATTTTACATGAAACTGTCCTATATGCATTATGCACTTACTCTTACATATGTTTATCAAATATTCATATTCTAGAGAAGCATCTTCTTTCATAACATATTTAAAGGAATTTTATTAGGAACAAAAGTCCTTCATACAACATTGGACAAATTTCTTGGATGTGATTACTTTACATACAATGAGATTTGAGTTTTTTTTTATGGTTATTGGTGCAATTTTACATTATTAGATAATTATATTTATTTATAAGATCTATAACTCTTTGATTAGATAGTTAAATATTGATACAAGTAAATTTAATTATTTTTAAAGTAATTTATTACAAGAATTTTTACAGGGAAGATCATTAGGTTATAACTACACTTGATTCATGTATATATATAGTAGTGGTAAGTTTTTAGGTTTTCATTTAAAAGATCTAGGTTCAAACCTTGATATGAGGGGATCAAGACCTCTCTTAAAAACCCATGCTTTACCCTAACATATTTTGGTTCAATAAGAATAGTGTAGTGGGTAGGGTTTTGGTATCTCTTTGGGGAGGTCCATGGTTCAAACCATGACATATCCAGAAGAGGATAGGCCAAATGGTAACGATTGAATGTTTGTTGGTTGTCTACCTGAGTTTAATGCCTTAGAGGTTTGGGTCTCGTTTACTTTGTTTTATCTAGTAGGATAGGGTTATAGTGACAAATTCTGAGCTCAATCAGGTATCCGACAAAAGGTATTACTAATTCCTCTATGTATCCCCTCCCAAAAAAACTTATTATAATAGATATTATAATAGATATTATAAAAGATTTGTAGGGTATTTATAAGAATAAAACATAGTCAAAAAATGTTTGGATTTAATGATTACGACATACAAATAGTGTAACCTAAATCAGGTTGCATTATAATTTTCCCATATCATAGAATAACTCCTAAAAATTCAACCTCTGATACAACTATCTAAAATTTATTTTTATCTGTTGATAGCCCAATTCCATGTTTCAGCACAATATTTTTGAATTGTTGCAGGTGTTGTTAATGGTCTTGAATTGTTTGGCTAAATATAACATTTTACATGAAACTGTCCTATATATAGTTGAGACTCTAAAGGACCTAAGGATAACATTTTACATGAAATTATCCTATATGCATTATGCACTTACTCTTACATATGTTTATTAAATATTCATATTCTAGAGAAGCATCTTCTTTCATAACATATTTAAAGGAATTTTATTAGGAACAAAAATGCTTCATACAACATTGGACAAATTTATTGGATATGATTACTTTACATACAATGAGCTTTGAGTTTTTTTAGGATTATTGGTGAACCTTTACATTATTAGATAATTATATTTATTTATAATATCTATAACTCTTTGATTAGATAGTTAAATAATGATACAAGCAAATTTAATTGTTTTTAAAGTAATTTATTACAAGTAATTCTAGAAGGAAGATCATTAGGTTAGAACTACACTTGATTCAAGTGTATATATATATAGTAGTGGTAAGTTTTTAGGTTTTCATTTACAAGATCTAGGTTCAAACCTCGATATGAGGGGATCAAGACCTCTCTTAAAAACCCATGTTTTACCCTAACATTTTTGGTTCAATAAGAATAGTGTAGTGGTTAGGGTTTTGGCCTCTTTTGGGGAGGTCCAAGGTTCAAACCATGAAATATCCAGAAGAGGATAGGCTAAATGGTAACGATTGAATTTTTATTGGTTGGCTACCCAAGTTTGATGCCTTAGAGGTTTGGGTCCCATTGACTTTGTTTTATTTGGTAGGCTAGGGTTATAGTGACAACATTTGAGCTCAATCAGGTATCCGATAAAAGGTGTTACTAATTCCCCTATGTATCCCCTCCCAAAAAAAACTTATTATAATCAATATTATACAAGATTTATAGGGTATTTATAACAGTCAAACATAGTCAAAAAAAATTTTGATTTAATGATTAAGACATACAAATAGTGTAACCTAAATCAGGTTGCATTACAATTTTCCCATCTCATAGAATACCTGCTAAAAAATTAACCTTTGATACAACTATCTAAAATTTCTTTTTATCTGTTGATAGCCCAATTCCATGTTTCAACACAATATTTTTGAATTGTTGCAGGTGTTGTTCATGTTCTTGAATTGTTTGGCTAAATACAAGAAAATTATCGATATAGTTGGCAATAAAGCCATAAAAGTTTTAGAAAATTTTATCCATGCGCATTTAAAATTGAGCAGGTTCATTCTTCAATCTTAAAGGCATCACTAACCATTCATATAATCCTAAAGGAGTTAAAAAGGTTATTTTATGCACATCCTTAGGATTTATCTTTATTTGATGATAACTAGAAATACAATGCCCATCTACTATAAGTCTTCATTATAATTATTGTTTAGAAAGGAGAAGTACTAAACCTCTTAACAAACTTAGAAAATATATTTTCCTATCCAACTCTTTGTATCAACTGTTGCTTGTCTGGTAAAGGCCATTTAATATTTTGTGTGACAACATTCAAAGGAATATAATTAATTACCATTCTAGCTTTACCTCTTTTCTGTTCTGAATATTTTTTTGACAATAAAAGCCAAACATGAATAAGTAGATTTTGAATGGCGGATCAATCCTTTCTGCAAGAGTTCATTAACTTGATTTCTAGCTTCTTGATCATTTTGTTTGTTCAAAATAATTTTCTTACCTATTATGGGTAAGTCATGGATTGTGGGAATTTCGTCCATAGGCAAATCTGTATTCCATCTGTCTAATGGATGTTCAACACAACACTGCAACATGTTGGCTTTTGAAGCTATTGACTTAAGGGAAATGCAACTTTAAGTAATGAAATAAGTATACAATGTTATAACTATGATAATGGCAATATAATAAGCAAGTAAAACTCATAGAAAACTTCTACATGAACTCATAAAACTACCATTAATGATATCTCACAAAAATAGTACAATGCTTTGTAAGTGACTAGTAAGTGTCACATAACTCAAGGCTATATCATGACTAAATAGCCTTTCTACAAAGACTCTTTGGCTATGACTCTTGGCCTTCCATATTCCTATGAATCTTCATATTCCTATATATGTATGCATGATAGACATGTATGTACATGCATACCTAACTAGGACACTTGTTCTTCCTATTCTAAAGGACTCATGTACATGTGGACAACATGCACATTTACATCATTGCACATTCTTGTGCATTTATTCCATTGCATAAAGTAAATACTTAAATCCTAATCTAGACATGTACCAAATAATGTAATATTCTCCAACACTCCCTTGTATTACATTATTTGGTTATTGAAGATTTTAGTCTTCAATATGGATCTTCATATTTGTCTTCATCCTTCATGTGACCTTGCATTTGATCTTCTGCTTGAGCTTCATCCTTTTGCTTGACTCTGTATTTTGATCTTGGCACTGTTACTATTTTCTTTCTAAATCTGTTGCCAAAGAAGTTCATACCTTTCCTGTGTCCATATTTATACCTTGAGAAGTATACTTGAGAAAACTCACTAATAAAGTTTCTTGTCATGGTATATATCCAATCAAAGAAATGATTTTATTTGTACCAACAATGTCTTTGAGAATGATTGATTCCTCCACAAATTTTACAGCTATGGAGATTCTAGCATCTCTCTACCTTGTGCCCAAATTTGTTACAGTGACTGCACCTATTTTTGTAGCCAGATCTCTTTGACCATTATGTCCTTTATAACAACTACTCCTATCAATATCTATTACAAACTCTATCATTTGCTTATTGCTACTGATTTTACCTATATTTTCAAGATATTAATACTTTGATCTGATTATTTATGCTATTGGTTCTTTCAATCCTTGTTCATGTTTTTATGATCTTGTATCTTCATCTCTTATCAATTTTGAACAAAAACCATTAGTATGATTAATACAATCATTAGAATGATATTTGTCAATATCAATATGATCTTGTGCATCATTGTATCTATCATCATCTGAATCTATACCTTCATCAATTGAACAATCATGAATTGTATTCAAATCACTTGTATCACATATAGCATCAATATTTGTAGTAGGTTCTTCTATCTTTGTCATGTAATCTAAGTCACTAGTGTCAATGCTTGCATTACAATATTTATTTGCATAGTTTACATCTTTATCCATTTGAAGAAGATCACTAGTATCATAGCATGAGTCAACCATCAATGGTTTTGATTATATGGTATTGCAACATGAATCTACCATCATAGGTCTTAAATCATTTGTATCACTAGAAGCATCTTTCATTTCTATCTTGTTCCCTACTTCTTCAATCTCTTCTTGTTTTCTCATCTTAGAAATATTAAGAGTGACAATTCCTTTGTAGATTATTCTCCATAGATTGATAGGTATAGTAACAAAATCTTCATAGCAATCATTAGCATTATTAAGAATACTTTGCATGCATTTTTGAAGTATAGAATAATTCCCTTTTTCTACTTCACCAGTAATATCATCAAGCCTATTCTTCAATGTATCATCAATAAGCTTATTTTCTAAATCTTTAATCATGTCCTCTTGTCTTCTATTCTTATCTTTAAGAATTTCTTGAGAAAGAAATACCATATACATCAAGTGTCCTATATCACTAGGTAATGTAAAATTACTTTTAGAATCTTCATATGCCTCTTGAAGCTTTGCATACAGATAATTACTAAGTGTTAAGAAATTTTCATTTTTGATTTCTCTCAACATTGATTGTGAGGCACTCTTATTACTTATTGATGTATCCTTTTCAATTTCTTCTATTATATGTTGTGTATGACATTTTAAATCTTTCAACATTTCAAATTTTTTTTGAATATCTATTTTTTCTTGGTAACATAGGTTTCCAGATATTCTTGACAACTCATATCTTTGTATTTCAATTTTTTTATCATTAGTATTCTTCTTCATTTGCTTTTTCCTTGCCATGTTCCTTTGATGTTGACTACCTTATGTCTCCCAAGTTTTAATATTGTCTTTTCAATTCTATGTTTTGTAGAACACCTTGTATCTCCCTAAAGTTTGAATATAATATCTTACTTCTAAATTTCATAAACTATGTTGATGTTGAATTCCTTATTCCTCCAACTCTAGAAATTTAGAAAAATAATATTTGCAAAGTTTTGTAATCCTAGTTTGATGTAGAATACCTTATTTCTCCAAACTTATTAATTTTACAAATATTCAATTTGTTTTGTAAACCCAAATATGGAAATTTACAAAACCCAAATATAATACTTCAATTTCAAAATATTCTTCAAAAATTGATAAAGGCTTCTAAATTCAATATTCTAATTTTCTAAGGTTTCTCTAATACTTATCACTCCAATAATATCTCTAATAACAACTTTCTTCCTTATATCTCCTACTAATATAAACATTATTATATCAAATACGTAGTAAATATTACCTTTACTACTTTAGGCTCTTGAATCTACTCAAACTAATGGGCATTGTTCTCCTGGTCAACTTTATTTTGAACTTGATGACCGGTGCTTTAAATGTGCCTTGATCGTGCCTTAATTGCTCTTGCTTCGAACTAGCTTGATTATTACTTTGAATAGTGTTCCTTTCGATTAACGTTTGAGCTAGGGTTTAACAAAATGCGTTGACATATTTAGCTAGCACTCTCCTCCAACAGTCGCTCTCTTGGTGATAATGCATCTCCAAAACCTACATTGTTTTCCTTCACTCTGCTCGGTGATCTTTACTAGCTTGTAATGGCTCCTCGTTAATCATGCTCATTGTCAGTTTGATGTGTGCATAAATTGCAACAGTAAATGATGTTGCACTCCTTTTTTTTCTTTTGAACTAGTTGTTGCTTCCTCCTGAAGTGCCTATCAATGTTTGCTATGTGGAAGCAACTCAAGTTTGATTCATAGCTAGGAATTGTTTGTTGCATAACCGTTACTATGTGCTATTACTTCCTTTCAATGTTGTTTGATCACACTACCTCCTCATTCACAATTTAAAATTTAGACATTATGTGTTTCTAAAACAACACTTCTATGACTTCCAATGAATCAATCCTTCAACAACTTTTAATGACACTTCAACAGGCTCTCGCATGAAAACGATGCCACTTATCCAATAGCTTCCTTGATGTTGTGCAACTCCTACGTGGATAATATTTGTTCTTTGTTGTATTTTCTAATTGAAATCTTTTGAACCTACATGGTATTCCTCCTGGGTCTTTGATGCACTCAAGGTTTTTTTACTGTTACCTTGATGACTATGCGTGATTCTTTCTATCGATGCTTTCAACGAGAATAGACAGCTCCTCTCCTACGTTGAATGAGATAATTTTAGGAGGTTTTGAAATGATTGATTTTAACAATCAATTTTCAAGCTAACTATCCTTAGGTAATGGTTATGTTACACTGTATTTAGTTGTTATCATTAGGTACTTCACCTTTGCAATGATATGTTATGTGAAATATTTGAATTACACGTTTGTTGTTCTATTCCAAAAGTTAAGTAGCCATTTAATTTATCCTTTGATTAATATGGATTTATCCCTTATCATGCATTCCTACTATCATCAGGTTTTGTTGGCATTGTTAGGACTAAAAAAAAACAACATTCAATCGTTAGCCTTCAGCGAGTGCTCTCCTCAATAAGCGTTTGGTGGTCTTCTTGAAAAAATTCTCACTACAATCAATGAAATCTTCGGTGATAGTTGTTGAAATATTTATTGTGTGCTCCTTCTTGCTTAATCCCTAAAGTGATGTTACTCACCACGTGTCCACTATGAAGATAAAATTTTGATGTAACGACTACATTTATAACATCTACCTTGTATCCTTGTTGAATCGGCTAGTGGCAGTGTGATTATAACTCCTATAATGTTCTCTTAAAATTGATGATGCGCTCATTTATTTTCCTCTTCGTGTAATGGCTAGACACTAGCAGCTACCACCTCGAGTAATGTCTTCCTGGTTCCTTCTAGCTAAGTGCAGTTCCCTATCTCTGGTGTACTCACGATGATATTTTCAAATCCTTGCGCTTCTTGCTTATAACTAGTAGTTGATTTCATCAATGATCAAAATTAGACAGTGTCTCCTTCGCAAACTGGAATAGAGGTTTGTTGAAACAACATCTTGTATCTTTGGAAGTCACTTATCTTTGTTGTAACGCTTCCAATGAACATTATATTTGCTTCTAGTCATGATTGTTTGGCCCTCTTTTAAGTGTTGCTTATGTAGTGTATTATTGAAACAACCCAAATGATGATGGTGACAGCTATGTTACCTTCTCCTCCTTGGCAACTCTTCATTTTATTGTTGTCTTAGTGCTTGGTTACTTTTTAGTGATACTTCCAAGCTTTTAAACCATGTATATAGACTGCCTTTCAGATGATTATACTATGCACTCTTGTGTATGCAATCTAACACTTAGAATGAAGTCTTCTTCCTTTTCAATAGATAATAGGATGTTGGTATTTCTAACTCCTTTTTTTATGTGTAGGTTTTAAACCTTGTAGAAACTATCTTTTGCACTTCCTTGAAGACTTAAACCAAAAACCTTTCTCTTGCAACTATAAACCTCGAATTTGGTGCTTCTAGAACTTAATAATGAATCAAATGTGAATGAACCTTTCGCACCAAATTTGCATACCTTTTTAGCCTTTGTTTGATGATGAATATCTTGGTGATTTGAATCACTTGAATGTTGCCCCGATCTTGATGAATTTGTAGCTTGGTGGCTTCAACTCTCCTCTAAGTAGCCTTCTCAAACTCTAAAAATTTGTAGCTATTGAAGTTGCCTAAATACTACCCTTGGACCGTCCTCGAATATCTAAAATCTACTTGGGAACTCCAAGTTTTGACTTGATCTTACCTTCAATTTTTGTTGTAAAAATCAGCAACCTCCTTCTTCCTTTTGGGCTTGTTGTTGGATGGTGATAATTGTCCCAATTCCTTCTAATCAGGTGCTCATTCTGCTCGTAATATTCTATCATGAACTCTACTTCTAATCTCCTCCAATGGTCGCTATTTCAGCTTCAGCAATAACTCCTATCAAACAATCCCGAGATGGTGGTGTTTGCATTCAAAAGCGCACAACGATGATCCATTTTTCAAAGACATGGCGAGGGATGAATGGTGGAAACTAGGATGGTCCCTTGTGGCTCTGATACCACTATTGGCTTTTGAAGCTATTGACTTAAGGGAAATGCAACTTTAAGTAATGAAATAAGTATGCAATGTTATAACCATGATAATAGTAATATGATAAGCAAGTAAAACTCATAGAAAACTTCTACATGAACTCATAAAATTGTCATTAATGATATCTCATGAAAATAGTACAATACTTTGTAAGTGACTAGTAAGTGTCACATAACTCAAGGCTATATCATGACTAAATAGCATTTCTACAAAGACTCTTGGATGGCTATGACTCTTGGTCTTCCATATTCCTATGACTCTTCATCTTCCTATAGATGTATGCATGATAGAAATGTGTGTACATGCATACCTAACTAGGACAAAACAAAAGAACTCATGTACATGTGGACAACATGCACATTTACATCATTGCACATTCTTGTGCATTTATTCCATTGCATAAAGTAAATACTTAAATCCTAATCTAGACATGTACCAAATAATGTAATATTCTCCAACACAACATTCCTTTAGAAAGCTTTTCAATTAGTGTTGGACTAATTTCTAATTGAAGGGCTAAATATTGTTCCAATGTTTTCTTTTGATTCTTTTTCTTAACCATATGTGCCTCTTGTAATACTATTTTTTCAATGGTATGATCTGTCCATTAAGCCTTCATTTTGTGAGCTTGAAACACTATTGAAATTTTAGGAACTGTAATTTTTTGCCCATCAATGTTTAGAATCATACAATGTTGTGCTATTATATATGGTCCAAACTGATCAAGAAATGGACTACCTAATCCCACATCATAACCTGCATCATTTAGTTGAATAAAATATGTATGCACAATTTTTTCTCCAATCTGAATTGGAATATCAAATGCAAAATATTTAAGTCCACTGGACCCATTCATTGTAGACACTTGATATTCATTTTTTTATTCAACCCATCCAGTAATCATTTTCTCATGGCAAAAATTAATATTGCATCCAGTATCAATAAATGCAATTGATTTTTTAAACTATAGATGCCCATCTACTGCTATTTTGATTGTACAAAGAATATCATTATATTCATGCACCATCTTATTAAATTTTAACTTAGTAGATTTACTGGCTAAAGAAAATTTATGATACTAGAATTTCATAGATTTTGGAATGTTAACATGTTTCTTTACGGGGTTTAAAGCTTGTGGATCCTTTGCAAGATTGTATGGTAAATACTGATTGTCTTGGGAGCTATAACCAGACTGTATGTCTGATTCAATGGAAAAATCAAAAGAGGATTTTGATGATTCATTTAATCCTTCTTCATCTTCTTCTAAAGAGCTTGTATACATGATTTGTTTATTTTTTAGAATAATATTTGGCTTCTTCAAATTCTCTATCTGATGGCTCTTTTTCACCTATAATATCTTCTGAAGGAGGCATCTCCGAATCACATTGTGACATCATGAATAAATGATTAATTTCATTTACTTCATTTTTATCAATTTCTTTTGATTCATCAAAAATTGGGTTATCCTCCTTTATGATAATGTCATCTATTTTGTAAATTGATATGTCTACCATTCTCCATTCATCCAATTGGAAAGGTGTTTCACACATTTCCCATTCGTTTTCAATATGTGGATTTAGGAATAAGGCTTTCACATTCTTTGGAGATTTTGTAGGACAAGAATGAGTATAGTGCCCCTTCTTTTTGCATGCATAACAACATACTTCCTTTGCAAGCTTAGCTTTTCGAGTTCTTATTCTTTTGCAAGTTAGTCTTTTGACGCCAATAGGGGATGTTCTTACAAAATTTTCTACAGACTATAGGCTAGCCTTTTCTCCGAGTTAGCAAGACACAGCCTAGCGGGAGGTTGTCCTCAGAGTACTTAACTAACACACAAATTTAAAAGAAACAGTCCACTCATGAATAGGGTGCTTCTATCCTCGACACCAAAGGTATGCTCATAGCATAAGGCAAAAGCAATTCTCCATGAAAAAGAGACATGTAGTCCTCATATTTATACAATATCTAAGGCAATAAGGCGCCTTCCAGAAAATAGACAATTGTAGAATGTACATTGAAAAGTAGAAATCTATAAAGTGGAATTGGGAGAGTAAACACCTGTTTCTAAACACATCTTTCAAGAAGACACTTGTAAAGTGCCTCGGAGAAGATAGACAATTGTTTAAAAAAAAAAAAAAAAAAAAAAATTAATTACCGTTATAATTATTTTTTTTTTTTTTTTTTTTTGGTGTTTGGGGGGTGGGGTGGTTTTTGTGGTGTAATTATTTTTTATTATTTATTTTTTTGGGGGGTAAAAAAAAAAAAAAAAAGGGGGGGTGGGTTTTGTTTTTTTGATTTGGGGTATTTTTTGTTAAAATAAAATAAAAAAATGGGGGGGGGGGTAAAATTATTTTTTTTTTATAATTAAATTTTTTTAAATTTAAAAAATTTATATAAAAATTTTTTAAAATTTATAAAAAAAAATTTAGAGGGGTTGATATATTATAGGGAGGCGGGGGGGGGGGGGGTTATATTTATAAAATTTTCTTTTAAGGGGGGGGGTTTTTTAGGGGGGGGGGGGTTTTCGGGCGTTACTGATAAAATTTCACGTGTTTAATCCTTATTCAGCTTGGCTACGAAAATAGTAAGGCGTGTAAATATTACCCTTATTGAAATCACATAAACAAACGAAAAAAAATAAAAAATATCTACGAAGCGAATTTACTTATTGAAAACACATCCTTATCTATTAAAAAAAAAAATATTGATGGACAGAAAAGCTTGAGCTAAGGTCCAAGACATCATTATCTATGAAGGACGAGACCGACGTCCACGCAGATTCCACCTCTATTTACATGTGAATGGAATACAAAAAAGAAACTGCTTCAATATAACCTTTTATTTAGACAACAATTTATTTATTTTCTTTGGTAGTTAATATATATCCTTCTTCCCAATATGCTTTCACTCTTAAAATTAGAAACGTCTCTATAAAGTGGGTATGTACGTTTCTACATTCATATGTGAATGCAGGGAAAGGATGGGGGCTCTGTTCTTAACTGACATCGTATTTGATAGAAAAGTAGTACATGAAGGATTAAAAAAAAAAAAAAAATTAATGCATGCAATTCATCGAAGAACAAAGTAAAATAAATGTGCATTGATGATAGAGTGAATGTGCATGGATAATAGATTGAATTTAAAAAAGTTAACATTCAATTCTTTGAAGGACAAAGTAAAGTTAATTCATTAAATTTATTGAAGGACAAAGTAAAAGAAGTGTGCATTGATGATAGACAAGACAAGTAGTTGAATCGTCTCTATAAAGTTGGTGTGTACGTTGGCCGTATTTTAAAGCATCCAGTCCCCACAATCAATCTGGCATCCACCACTAAAAAGGGGTAAGGGCACCGCACATGAATGGTTATAAAAACACTGAAAATAAAATAATATCCTCCTGTGACGTCCATGAAAGCGTGATTGACCGTGGCCCAGCGCAACAACAGTGTAGAAAGCAATATGCACGTGAAGAGCAAGGGCTGAAAGTTGGATCTAAAGAACGCAATAAATTTCTCGTGTTCTGTCAATGTTCGTGGTATGATTGACAAAGAAGAAGATGTTCGTCCGCTGAGAAAGAGCGGGATCATTTATAATCACCTCGAAAGCGACGGGAAGGTTGCAAGTCTCTGGAACGGCATGGGTAAATGCGTCAAGTTGACAAAAGTCAAATATTTGGACCAGGTGATAGCGGACCTCAATAAGCACTACAACCGGAGATGGAGCGTTGCCGCGATGAAATACGTGAACAAATACATATTTGGCTCATGGCAGCTACTATCTCTCTTGGCTGCGGCCATTCTTTTATTTTTCACATGTTTACAAGTCTTCTGTTCTGTCTATGTCTTTGTATTGTTTAGAACTTTCTCCTTTGCTTTGTAGGTACCAAATCCACCTTCCAAAGAAGAAGTGATCTTTGGATTTGCACAATTTTGTCTAATTTTACTCAATTTTGATCAAAATGTACAAGTAGTAACAAAATGTACAAGGTTGCAAATGTACAAAATGAAATGTAAATGAAATTAGGTGAAACATACATTTGGAGTGAATTTGATAAAAATCAAATTAGACCTTAATAAACCTTGTAAAATATTTATTTTGAAGTTAGTTCGGGAAGGCAGTTGTAAATATTGCGATGCTTTAGAAACCGCTTTGGAACGGTCTGGGCATGCATTATATAGTCCCCATTCATTTTTTGGTTGTTCTATTCTTGATAGTTCATTCATGTTCATTGTTGTTTGTTGAAACCTTAATACATAATTCATGGAGTATTGATTGTTGGTTTACATATTGTTCATGGTGATTTTTGTGGTGATTGTGAGTAATTCCAATGGCTATATGGTACATGATTTCTCATAATTTGAACATTACAATAATTTTCCTTATTTCCTTGTCCTTGTGAATTCCACCATACTTTTTAACTATTGCAGGTTGTGTGGTTCATGTTTGATGCATAACTTGGCATGTCTATGGATGGAATTGCATTATGAATGATCCTGATTACTTTCTAGACTTGGTGTGGAGAATGGAAGTGATTGTATGAAGAATTACAACTATAATTGATGTTTCCAAGTAGTTGTACCATTTCTAGAATTGGCCAGGATGAATACAACTCATTGCTATTGATTTAGGGTTTGCATGTTATGAAGAGTTGGAGCAATTGGGAAATATAAACTTCTCAAAATCTATCTTGGAAGGATTGGTTGAGTAGAGTGATAAATCTGAGTATTAGTTGCAGTAAGGGTTCATATAAACCGTAAAAGTTTTGTACCTAAATCGTACAAATAATCGTTTACCTGATTTGGTAACAAGGTTGCAACCTAAAATCTACCAATTAAGAAAACAAAGCTAGTTTGGAGAAATCGATTACAAAATCGATCGATTTCACTTACAAAAACCTGTTCTAGTGAGTTGGCTAAGTACCAAATCGTACAAGGCACTATGTTGTACGATTTGGACCATACAATTATACGATTTGGTGATCGTACAAGCTATTTTGGTAGATTGGTATAATGTACGATGGAGCTCGTATGAGCTGTACAAATTGTGCAAGTTGGGTTCTGAGATTATGGTAATCATTCCAGAGTACTCTAACCACCTCCCCATTCAGGAATACTACACCACTACCATCTATATTTTGCATTGTTACCTTATCAAACTCTGACATCTTTGTTAAAATGGGTCAAAAGTGTCACACGCAAGAAGATCGTACAAGTGATAACTTGATTACACAAATTGGAGGTGATGACAGACACAAGTTTGCAAAGGCGTAGGATATGGGATCACAGAGAGGAAATCCCAATTAGGAGGAGCACAATAATTGCTCAAAGAGGGATTGGGAATAATGTTGAACATAATACACATGAACCAATAATAGAACAAGTGTGGATATCCGATGAAACATATATTGAGAGGTTGGATACATTGTTAATCAACACAGAAGGGGAGAAATAAGAAGCACCTAGAGTCGAGGAGAACATTGACGTAAGTAAATATGTTAACAAGGAAAATGTGCGAGAACGAGGGGAGTGGATGGTAACACCTAATAAAGTGATGGATAGGTTGCAAAGGAGTGCGATGGATGGGAGTCAGGCACCAAAGCAACAACACATGAGGTCTTAGGAGGAAGGACCAAGGCCACAACCGATACACTAGGAAAGGAGGTCATAGAGTGAAGACGCACCTGAGATTGGTAGACGATTGTTTGGTGAATATAAGATTCCTCGAGTAGATGGTTCGGACGAGGACCAGCAAAGTGAGTCACCTATAAGGTGGAATCAATCAAGGATTCGAGATGAAACTTTGTCAAGTGAAGAAGAAGAACCACCAATGGCCTACGTAGGCAATAGAGCAGGAAAGCAGAGATGCCCACCCTTTATGGGGGAAGGAAAGGAAGACCCGACAAGGCACATCGAGACATGTATAACTATTTGGAGAGAAAAAGGTTTAGACCAACCAGATGAATGGTTACGATTATTCCTTGCTATATTAGGAGGACTTATCATATATTGGTATTTGAAAAGGAAAAACACAATAAAATTCCAGGTATGGAATACAATGAAAGATGTATTCATTGAGGAATTTCATCCCTTGAAGGACGATGGTGATATTGTAACTGAACTTTATGCCACTAAACAAAAATTTTACAAAGATGTGAAGTCATACAATCGTCGATTGAAGTAGTTGGTGGATAAGATACAAATGCCTCTAATATATGTGCTAATAAAGAGATGGTTTGTAGATGGGTTGTTACCAAGATATAAGAAGAATATGAAGGCAGTTCCATCAACCACGTATGAAGAAGCCTTAAAAATACAAAGAATTTCAAAAGTGAAGCTAAACAAATAATTACTAAAATGATAACACATGTAAGACACGATGATTCAGATAGTGAAGAGGATGATACAATAAAACAAATGGTGTAGTCATTCTAGAAGGAATTTGACAAAATAATTAAAGAGGCAAAAGGTAAAGTCAAACAAGACCGAAAGGACATTTGGTGTATATATTGCAAAACTAAAGGTCACACAAATGTGACTTGTCCTTGCAATGAGTATTGCCACATTTACAATGTACTTGGACATGAAGTGATGGAATGTCCATTTAATGCAAAGGTGCGCCCTCAGGTTCTCTCTATCCAAGAGCTATAAAAGAAACACAAAAACCAAGGGAGTGGCTAGCAAGCCACCAGTGGCGGTTATAGGAATAGCATTAGAGGGGGAAGATAGTATCAAGGCAACCGACAAGGAGGACAGAGTTGCTTGCACTATGATTCAGATGGGATACCAATCATACAGTGTCGCAATTGCCAAGAATGGGGGCATTTTATGAAGATACATGTATAGTAAATTCCAAACCTTCTCACAACCATGCGGTCTTAACACTTCCACGTGTTAGTGTCTACCATAGTATGATATTACATCATGATTACATCAACATGACATTAGATGCCATGTAAGAAATATTCGTGTTGTTTACAAACACCATTTGAAGCCCATTGGCAATCTATACAATGTTGAATCATATATTCCATTACTGACTTAATATCATCATTTTATCCTTGTGCATCTTGAAAATTATCTTTTTGAGATGAACTTGGTAGAGGATTTAGTGGAACTAATGGTATGTTCGTCTACATACACAAAATTCTCGAACCTTCATAAAATTGTTTTTGATAATATGAGAATTTAACATATCTTGCCAAGTGGTGTTAGCAATAAAAGTATTAAAGAAATTCAAGAAAACAGTGGAGATACGTTGAGCTACATTTTTGAGGATAATGATATCATCCAACTTGGTATTGTTGAACACATATTGTATCATTGCTGATGTCATGAGACTCTATTGAGCATAATTAACCAATACATTTATTCTCCTTGCATAATTATATACAAAATATACATATGGCACAAATAAAAATGTTTAGTGGACAGTCTTATCCATGGAAGAAGTGGGCACTCAACACATTAGAAGATTTTCATTCATTCTGCCACTCAGCACATTATAAGATTGTCATTCATTCTGCCACTCAACACATTAGAATATTGTCATTCATTCTACCACTCAATACATTAGAAGATTGTCATACATTCTACCAACAAATCAGACAATATTTTCCTCTTACATCTCAAATTACACTAAATAAATTATATAATCTCATAATAAAACTTTGCTTTTTAAATATTTATAAAAAACAATAAAACGTATATTTACAACTTCAAGACCAACCAGTAATAGACACTGGTTTAAATTATAATTAATGCAATAGTAGCCTGCAAAAGGCACCTAACGAAGGTAGTTATAACAAGTAAAATATGAGGGAATGGGGATGCTACTCAGTTTTAAAAAGTTACTTCATCCTTTTACTGAGAGGTAATCATGGTGGATGTCTTTTCATAAGTGACAACCGTGGTAGGTCGTAAGGTCACATTTACATCGAGCATTATCTTGATAAAATTTCACGTGTTTAATCCTTATTCAACTTGGCTACGAAAATATTAAGGCGTGTAAATACCCTTATTTACTTGTTGACAACACATAAACAAATGAAAAAATAAAAAATAGGAACAACAGTATCAAAAGTAAAGAAGTTATGACTAGCATAAAATCTATCAAGACGTAACAAAATTCTATAATCTCCTTGTTGAAGGTTACTCCAAGTAAACCAAGGAGTAGACAATTGTTGAACAGAATCAGCTAGAGGATCAAAAATATTGAATTGTTCCTTTTACCAGGGTTCTTGTGACCCCCACCACAATTTTTGATCATTATCCAATATGTGCTCGCTTGCTGCTTCAGAATGATTTGGATGTTGGAATTTTGCATAATAGAAGATTTGTTTTAAATTCCTCTTTATTGGATTTTGATGACTGTAATGAGGCAGTTTTCACATTAAGGGAAATTAATAGGTGGCTTTATAAGCATGAAGGGGCTATCTCTAGGTGGAATAGAAACACTCATGGATGGAAAAGGATTTTTCAAACTATAGGAAAGAAAAAGGCCTTGGATTTTTGGTTTCAGGAGAAAAAACTGCATGCTAATCTGGTTCTTGCTGAAAGTCAACTTCAGTCACATCCGCATAACGTGGTTTGGCAAGAAATTGTTTCTGGTCTTAAAGATGATCTGAAGAGATTTCAAGTTAAAAGAATTCAAGGGCAAAAGATTCGGGCTAGGTTGCATTGGCTTCAATCTGGGGATAAAGGCACAAAATTTTTCTTTAAATATATTAGAGAAAAAGGCTTGAATGAAACTATTAAAGCTCTCTGGAATGGTGATGAACTTGTTTCTGATCCTGTTATCATTCAGAACTTAATTTATCAATATTACAATGATATTTTTTCATCAGATGATAATAATCAGCGACAGATGAATAGGGAACTCTGTAAAAAATTCTGCCTAAAAAGCTCACTGATCAAGAGTTTGTTGAATTGGATAAACCCATTTCAAAAGATGAACTAAGGGCTGCTATTACTGCCATTAACAGTGATAAAGTGCCTGGTTATGATGGTTTACCGATTGAATTTTATAAAAATAATATGGACTGGATATGTGATGATCTTTTTGATGTCTATTCTGAAGCTCTCCAACAGGGTTCTTTGGGACAACACATTAATACTGGTATTGTTAGGTTATTGCCTAAAGGTGGTGATAAGGTTGTCATCAAAAATTGGCATCCCATTACGTTGTTAAATGTTTCTTATAAGATTCTTGCTAAAGTCCTGGCTTTACGTCTTACAAATGTTTTGAAAATATTTATTAGTCCTACTCAAACTGGTTTTATAAAAGGCAGGTATATTTTAGAAAATTTAATAACGTGTTGGGAAGCCATGAGCTGGGCTCGGTCATCTGGTCAAAATGTTGGTATTTTGTTGCTTGATTTTGAAAAGGCTTATGACCGTGTGGAATGGGAGTATATCTTTATGGTATTGGATGCTTTTGGTTTTCCTCCTAATTTCTGCAGGATGGTTAAGACTCTTTTAATGGATGCGGTCACTTATATTGATATTAATGGCTCCCTATCTAATCCTATACATCTTCAGCGATCTATACGCCAGGGGTGTCCCTTGGCCCCTAGCCTCTTTGTCATTGCTAGTGATGCCTTATTCTATTTTCTTAGGCATTCTGTGTACTTTCCTAAGGTTAGAGGCCTTATACTTCCTAATGGGGAAGATCTTATTAATGTCCAGTTTGCTGATGACACTAATATTTTTGTTTCGCTTGAAGAAGATAACATGGATAATTTGTTCTATGTTCTGTCTATCTTTGAAAGTGCTTCTGGTGCTAAGATTTCCTTGCCTAAGTCTATTCTTTTAAGCTGGGATGACAGTCCTCCTCAGTGGCTTTCTAGATTTAATATTCCTTGGGGGGTCCTTCTAAACAGGTGTGTTATCTTGGTATCCCCTTTGCGGTTGATCCCTGCCTTAAGAGTATGTGGGATTGGGTGAAAAATAAGGTGATTGGGAAACTTAGCAAGTGGAATAAACTCCACTTGAATATTGCTGGTCGTATTCAAGTTTGTCAGAAGATCTTGTCATCTTACACTACATATTTTGCTTCTGCTTGGCTATTTTCTGCTTATCAAGTTAATATTATTCAAAAGTATATTCGACATTTTTTGTGGTCTGATGGACAGGGAGTCGGTAAACGCCATTCTGTCAATTGGGATTGGTGTACAACTGATAAGCGAAAGGGTGGTTTGGGGCTTAAAAATCTTAAATTACAAGGCATTGCTCTGTCAGTTAAATGGATTGTGAATTGCATTGAAGGTAATGAACCCTGGAAAGTTCTTGTGCGTCATAATTTAGCTAATGTTGTCCCAAAGAATGCTAAATTTTGGAAAGGTCTTCACATTACGGATATTCTGTTTGGTAAATTTCCTATTACACCTGCTGGTTCAGTTGTTTTTCGTAGTATTTGGAAAGCTTGGGAATTAGTTAAAGATAAAATTTTGGTTTCTAAAGTTGTTGGGCATGAGACTGTTTTGTTGTTTAAAAGCAGCTCTATTTGGTGGAATATTTGGCACAGTAATAGGTCTCTTGCTCGTACTCCTGGCTGCTCTGCTAAGAAATGGTCGTCTAAAGGCATTAATACGTTTAATGATGTTCTGATTAATGGTTCTTTTATGACATGGGAATCTCTGTGTGCTAAGTATGATCTTCCACAGTCTCAGTGGCGGACTTATTCACTTTTACGAGATTCTTTTATGGCTGTCAATAATCTGATTTTGATTGATAATGAGATGGATTTTTTTGATGCTTTCAAATGGCAGGATGGTACCAGATTGAGATGTATAAAACCAAAAATTTTGTATCACTTGCTTTATGATGTTTCTGGTATCGTAAATCATGTTAATACTAGATGGAGATTTACTCTTACTGACAAACAGGTGTACAACATTTTTCAGCACATTTGGCACAGTCCGTTGGAGCCTAAAAAGGCTTGTTTTCGATGGTTATTTTTGTTGCAGAGGTTACCGATCAGTAAAGATCCTAAGACTTATACTGTTTGTTCTTTATGTCGGGTGCCTGATACTGTTGAGCATATTTTCTTTGACTGTTTATTTGCTCGTGAGATATGGGGGTTATTTCTTTCTGATTTACATGGATGGAATATTGATCATTCACACTTTCGACATTATATTATTTTTGGCTTTATCCCTCAGTTTCATCATTGCTATAATAAATTTTGGATGCTCTTTTCTACGGAGGTTTTATGGTTTATATGGTTATCCAGAAATGAGGAGTTATTTAGTGGTGTTACGAGGGTTCTTACTGAGTCTCTGAGGAGACTCACCAGATTTAAAATTTTGCTTCAGGTTGCTCGGGTTCTTATTGCTTTCAAATCAAAGTTCAGATCCAAGAATCCGATGGTGCTCCCCCAACTTCAGGTTCTACAGGTTAATATGGATGGATACCTTCAGGTGCAATTGTTACAGTTTTATTTACAATTGTTTATTCAGATATATAATTTACACTTCGCGGATGGCTGACACTTGGTTTTTGCAGAGTTTTGACCCTTCGACTCTGCTGCTCATCTTCTACAGTCTGTATTTAATTCTGGACATGTATATATATTGTAAATACTTTTATAATCATTTAGTTATTTTTATTAGGGTTTTATGCCACTCTCTTTAGTTTGTGGCTGATGTTTATATGTTAGTACTGTTGCCTTTGGGCTAATTTTGTTTGTATATTCCTGATTTTGATTAATATTAGTATACGATTTTTATAAAAAAATAAAAATAAAAATAAAAAATATACGAATCGAATTTACTTATTGAAAACACATCTTCTCTATAAGAAAATAAAAAAGAAAAAATAAAAAAATTGGTGGACGGAAAAGCTTGAGCCAAGGTCCAAAACATCCTTATCTATGAAGGACGAGACCGACGGCCACAGATCTCACCTCTATTTACACACGTGAATGGAATATAAAAAAGAAACTTGCTTCGATATAACCTTTTATTTACACAACAATTGTTTTTGGTAGTTAATATATTTCCTTCTTTCCCAATATGCTTTCACTTTTCACTCGTAAGTAGAAACGTCTCTATAAAGTTGGTATGTACGTTTCTACATTCATATGTGAATGCAGGGAAAGGATGGAGGCTGTTCTTAACATCCGTGTTCGCCGTATTTGATAGAAAAGTAGTAGAATATCTATTTAATTATCAAAGATGAAAAAAAAAAGTTAATGCATTAAATTCATTAAAGATAAAAGATGTCTATTGATGATAGACTGAATACTCATCGAAAATGAAAAAGTAAATGCATTGAATGACAAAGTAAAAGAAATGTGCATTAATTATAACATAGACTTGATACCTAAAAGAAGTGTGCATTTCCAAACAAGACAAGTCCAATAGTTGAATCGTCTCTATAAAGTTGGTATGTACGTTGGCCTTATTTTAAAGCATCCAGTCCCCACAATCAATGTGGCATCGTCTCTATATTTAACCAATACATTTATTCTCCTTGCATAATTATATACAAACTCTACATCTTAAAGCATCCAGTCCCCACAATCTGGCATTCACCACTGAAAAGGAATAAGGGCACCGCACTATGAATGGTTATAAAAACGCTGAAATGAAATGATATCGTCTTGTGACGTCCATGAAAGCGTGATAATAACAGCGTAGAAAGCAATCTGCACGTGAAATGCAAGGGTTGAAAGTTTGATCTAAAGAACGCAACGAATTTCTCGTGTTCTGTCAATGTAAGTTACATTACATATAGGAGCTTCTGCTACATGGCTTAGCATGCTTTTTTAGCCTTTGTTTTTCATTGTTCATCTACTGTTTGTATTTGCTTGTGTTCTCTGGTTTTCCAAAACTGCCTTCAAGTAGGAAAGATGGAATCAAAGAACACAATTCATGTAAAGATCGACCTTGATTGTTGGATTAATCAAATTAAAGACGGTCTGAACATACATGAAGATGAAGAAGTAAGGGAATTTTGCACTTCTGTTTTCAATGTGCCCAAGGAATTATTGGCACTGAAGCCTGCAGCATTCATTCCACAGACAATTTCCATTGGGCCGTATCACCATTGGAGATCCGAGCTGTACGAAATGGAGAGATACAAACTGGAAGCCGCTCGTAGATTCCAGAAAAGGATCGCCGATCAGAAGTTCGAGTCCGTTGTGGATAAGCTGAGGCAGTACGAGTGGCAAATCCGGAGCTGCTATCACAAATATCTTGACTACAACGAAGAAGCCTTGGCATGGCTTATGGCTCTGGACGCTTCTTTCGTTCTTGAATGTCTGCAGTTCTACGTCAAACAAGGTCAAGAAGCTTCGCCAGATGTTTCCTCGGAAGTTAAGCAACTGGGAAAGGTTTTAGATCCAACTGGCAGAAGCTCTACCCATAACGAAGTCATAAGAGATTTGATGATGCTGGAAAATCAGATCCCCTTATTTCTTTTGCAAAAGCTGTTGGAGATGGAGTTGGGTTCTGAAGACAAGGCGGAGGAGAGGATGTGCTACCTGGTAAGACTTGCATGTATGGAGTTATTGCCTTTGAAGTTAAAAATTTCGGATAATTCAAGGCTGTGTATAAAAGATAGAGGTCATATCCTGGAGGTAGTCTATTATTGTGTTGTCCCTCTTGTACCCAAAGATGAATCTAATGCGAATGCCAGCGAAAACGAGCAACAGCCCCTGCCGGATACAACAAGGGTTACAAGAGCTTTCAATCTTCTAGGGAAGGTTCTGTCATCGTTGAACGTAGGCCCCCTTCGACGTCTGACGGCGCTGCCTGGGCGTGTTTACAATGGCAGGGTCGTGCAGTTGGTGATGAAGGTGCCCTTACGTCTTCTTTCCACTCTCGGAAATCTGCCTGTTCTGCGCGCATTCAAGGGGCCCTTGACTTTTCTTTTCAAGTCCTCGACCGCCGACAAAACTGAGGACGGGGAGGAGCACTCGTCGGTGGAGACTCCTCCTACGCGAGACGAGTTGGCGATACCTTCGGTGGCCGACTTATATTCTTCTGGAATCAAATTCCTTCCCACAGACGGAGATCTCACCACAATACGGTTTGATCAGAATACTAAAACACTTTATCTTCCCAAAGTAAAGTTGGACGCTAACACGGAGGTGATCCTGAGAAATCTGGTGGCGTTTGAGGCGTCGGCGGCCCCTGGTGCAATGATCTTCACGCGCTACACAGACTTCATGAACGGCATGATTGACAAAGAAGAAGATGTTCGTCTGCTGAGAAAGAGCGGGATCATTTACAATCACCTCGAAAGCGACGGGAAGGTTGCAAGTCTGTGGAACGGCATGGGTAAATGCGTCAAGTTGACAAAAGTCAAATATTTGGACCAGGTCATAGCGGATCTCAATAAGCACTACAACCGGAGATGGAGCGTTGCACCGATGGAATACGTGAACAAATACATATTTGGCTCATGGCAGCTGCTGTCTCTCTTGGCTGCGGCCATTCTTTTATTTCTCACATGTTTACAAGCCTTCTGCTCTGTCTATGACTGTAAGCAGTGGTTGAAGGATACTGCCTTTGTTGAGGAATCATCAAGATGAAACACAACCCATGTAGACTATGGGTATTGTCCTTCCTTCTACATTCTGCAATTTGAAGTTTACTTATTGACACTTTCAGCTTTGATTTTCTGGTGTTATACATGAACTATACTATGCCTATGATTGTCCGTGGCTTGAATTTTGCAAGGTCCAACATCCTTTTTAAAACAGGGCGTGTGGAGGGCTGGCTTTAAAAAGGAAAGGGGGAGAAGGGCCCTGCTTTTAAAGGGCTGTTTTAAAAAGGGACTTTTGCCTTTAAAACGAGGGGAAGGGAGAGGATTGAGGATTGGAGAGGGAAATCAATAGATGACTTTTGAAAAACCGCTCCTCTGTTTTTAAAAGGAAACATTAAACCTGCGTTAGCGAAAGGATGAAAGGCATCCTTTCCATGAGATTTTCAACGTGAAGGATGAAACGCATCCTTTCCATGAGATTTTCAACCTGACCATTCCCTTTTCAAAAAAAAATAAAGGCCCGATTTACCAATAGTTTGTTAGGTTTTAGGTTTCGGCGGCGCCTCATCTTTAATGAGAAAAGGTAGGTTTTCCTGGTTCTCTTCCGTTTAAAAAACTCTCTTTTCCACGTATAAAAGGTTTTCCTGGCTCTCTTCTGTTAAAAAACTCTCTCCTCTTTTCAACGTAGGGTCATTAAATTAAAGGTGTTAAGCCCGATGCATTAACCTCTACGGATAAAGTGAAGGTTTGTCTGATTTTGGGGTTGCTATGGTTGCTTCTTAGATAAGACAACAACGACGTACACATACAACTTACAATGTACAATGTGGTGGTTGAAATCCAAAAAAATATATGGTTTTGTTCTAAATTATAGTCCAAAAGATAGATTGAATTTTTTTTTTTAATTCGAGTAGAAGAAGAGACCTTTAACGGCTAGGTGGATTGGTAAATGCAAGTGTGGTTGGGCACTTACCAAGGAGAGACCTAGATTCAAACCTTGAAGGTAAGCTAACCTTTTGCAAAGGTAGTAGTCTACTCTGAATCCTTTGAGTGCGCGTCTGACCGACAACGACGGTACAAACCTTGAGTGACTAGTGGTCCCTATTTCACACTGGGTCAACAAGAACGAGACAGATAGGGTTGTTGGTACAAATTTTGAAAAATAAGATAAACAAAAAATAGGAACTATAAAACTATATAAGTCAATAAGACCTAAACCTAATTGCAATATTTTCTAATGGATTCAAGAAAACATAAACATATACATATATACACATACATATTTATGTATAAATTTATGTTTC
This sequence comes from Wollemia nobilis, assembly GCA_028583015.1. Lineage (NCBI taxonomy): Eukaryota > Viridiplantae > Streptophyta > Pinopsida > Araucariales > Araucariaceae > Wollemia > Wollemia nobilis. The sequence goes on along the minus strand of JAQPPZ010001830.1, from coordinate 585,267 downwards.
CTTGCATCCATTAGCAAAACTTGCAATTAGATTTAGGGCTTATATGCTTCTCTCATGTCACTTTGAAAGTTGTACTTAAGACCATGGTCACCACTATCTTAATAACAATGACTCAAATTTTAATTCACATGCATTCCTCCATTATAACTTTTAGCTAAACTTAACCTCATCCATAAGTAAGCTATGAAATCTTCGAAGACATAAGCTATCATATAATTGTATACTACCATGTAAATCCCCAAGTAATTTATGCCTTGTTACCAATGCTTTAATAGTGCTCATTCAAAATCCTCTTTATAATCTGATTTTAATGCCTCTTGAACTATATACCCTCTTTAATATTGTCTTACTTGAGATTGATCAACTAGAAATGGTTGAATAATAGGATTCCCAATATTGCTTAGCATTTGGTAATTGATACAAATGATAATGTAACCTAAAAGTTTATTAATGTTTATCATGCATGTAAGTGGTTTGTAAGGCCTATGTAGCTTATTGATCCTTTTAAATCTATTGCCTTCTCCCAAATGATAACTTCCCTTTTTTGCCACCTAAGGATAACTTATTAAAAAATTGCACAAGTTTTTTCAAGTTAGTCAACATAAGATATAAAATCCATAATGATTTACATTTAAGGATAATTAGTTTCTAGTTATTAATTAAGATAATCAATAATTAATAAAAAAAAAAATTTTGGAATGAGTGGGATGTGACTTCCCCACTAAAAAGAGTCATTGTCCTAATAACATTGTAAAAAATGTGATATGGATTATAGTACATGTTTTAATAATTTGTTAGTTACGGATAAGCATTATTTAATGCGTTCTTATCCATTGTCATGTCTTGTAATGCCTATACCTATTCTTATGCTAAGACAACTAAGTTTGGATTATCATTTGTTTCCTTTATCTGTTGTAATTGATTCCACATCATTGGTATCAGAGCAGGTTACGGGTTATAAGCTAGTATCCTCTTCCCCTAGGCTGAGATTGGTTCAAACAGATAATGAGAATGCCTTCGTAGATCTATTTGTGGATCAATTATGTTTGTTTCAGATATTTTGTTTGTAGGCTTTCTCTGTGCAGTTTCATCCTGTTTTAGCCTTACATTTTTGACCATTTCCAAACTCCGTTCGTGACCATATTTCATGATGTCGAGTCTCACAGAGATTTCTACCAACCTTATCAATATTTTCACGTAAGCTCAACAAAACCAAACAGATTTCATCACCAGTCTTCAGCAGTTCAAAGTTGACATCATCATTATTGCTAATGAAGAACCAGATGTCGAAGATCTCGTTCATGCCAATGTAGATCTTAGTGAAGAAGATCAAGATTCCGTCCCTGATCCAAAACTTGAAGAATTTGTAGCCACACCTAGATTCAAACCAGGGTCTTTGGGTGATATACCCAACATCTTTCCACTAGACAATGTGGCTCTTGTTGCAAATACAAGCTCATTTAAAGCTCATATTATAGATCAGGTCCATTCGAATGTTGTAGATCCAAGCTCTCCAAAAGCCATTGCAGTTGATGACCTTGCTTCCCTCTCTGCCTTTGTCATCATGCCTACTGAAATTCATGATCTGCCTGTTCCTCCTAGCACTGTTCTATTGTTTTCAAATGTTGAACTGTTGTTGTCGCTGCATGATTCACTATTTTATGATAACAATCTCCTAATTTCAAGCGATGATCTTCTGTCCACGACTTTCATGTCATCTTCCTTGGTGGTTCCTCAGCTCCTCTATGACTTTTTAGTATGTTTCTGTGTTTTCGAGCATTATTTCCATACTTCATGCCTACAACATCGCGTTTTCAATGGTGACCTGATGTTTATCAGGGTGTCGTCTCTCTTTTTTTAGTATCGATCTGATCTGCTCTTGATTTCTCGAGCACCATTTTGGCTGTTCCCTATCGTCATAGATCAACGATTTGTTTCTCCAACCCGTGCACCCCCATGGCCTCCCCCTCTCACCCCGTGTTGATTGCTAGTCATTATCACCGATCAAACATGCCTGCCACTTACCACTTGCCCGTGTTGCCATTAAATTAGTCGTTGTCATTCCACAATAGTCATTGCTCCCTTTCCCTTGGAGAAATTTTTAATTAATTTAATTTTATTTAATTTAATTTAAAATTACAATATTTAATATCGCACATATTTTTAAATACCATAATTATGTGTTAAATTAAATATTCTCCATTGATCGTTGCACATTCACATTTTCATAAACCCATAATTAAATTAAATTAAAATTTTATTTTATTTAATTTAATCCATCACTTCCGTCTCCATTGACCATTGTCCCGATCCACTTGATCGTTGTCTCGGTCCACCAATAATTTAATGCAAGCGACCCACAATTAACCACAAATTAATTAAATTAAATTAAATTATTTTTAATTTATTTATTTTTTCCCATCTCCATTAATGCATGGCTCAGCCAATTCAATGCATGTTCGCTTGTCTTAAATGCTGCAACAATTAAATTTTCTATTTGGTATATGGTTCGAGGTATATTATGTTGCATCTTCTCTAACATTTCAGTTGTTTTCTTCTATCGAATTCAAGGACCCATCTCAGTTGTTCACCGATATAGCGGTATTTACGGTCATTGGAGAGCATTTTCCGAGCCTATTCCAGATCCCGTGTCAGATTTTGGTTTTCTAAAGACCTGTCAAACTTTGTTATTTTTGTCTTCATCTTTTGTAATAGTACATTTTTTGTTATACCCGATACTCTTGGTTATTTTTCTTTCTTTCTCTTCCACATTTGTACGCATTGGGGACCAATGCTTCTTCAGTGGGGAGGAATGATATGGATTATAGTACATGTTTTAATAATTTTTTAGTTATGGATAAGCATTATTTAATACGTTCTTATTCGTTGTCATGTCTTGTAATACCTATTTATAGACACCTATTTTTATGCTATGACAACTAAGTTTGGATTGTCATTAATTTCATTTGTCTGTTGTAATTGATTCAACATTGACACGAATTGTGCATATTAAATGCCTCCTTGTAAAGGCAGACATGCCTATAAATATGTTTTTGGATTAGTGTAATTCTAAGTTTTTATTTATGCCATTTAGTGTCGTTTATTAAGAGTGTTTCCCACATGACTATTAAAAATACCGATATAAAATTTCAAATGGAAACATATTAGATATCACATGAGAAATTATATTGTAACTATTCAACATTCTATTTATAATATAAATGAGTCTTATACTGTTAGCTTTTGAAGCTTTAAACTTATGATAAAATTCATCAAAAGATCAATAATAAAGTTGCAATATGATATATATGATAATGATAATATTCTAGAAGTATAAAACTCATAAATAACTTCAACAATCACTCATAAACTTGCCATTAACAAATGCTCACAAAAATGGTACAATAGCTCTGAAAGTATCAAGTAAGTATCAAGTCATGTCCTATCATGTCACGTCACTTTACATATACACATACACTACATATATAATGTAATGTGACTCTTCATATGGAGCACTCTTGACCTTCACTCTTCTAAAGACTCTTCCACTTTCTATTCTATGGACACATGTGCACATGGACAACTATACACATTTACAATACCAAAATACTTTGCACACTTTAATAATACTTGTGCACTTATTACATTGCATAAAGTAAATCATAACTTCTAATCTAGAACACTCTTCCTAATCTAAGGATGTACCCAAGGTGGTACATTAGCATGTACCAAATAATGTAATATATTTCAACACCCCCATATATTACATTATTTGGTTATTGAAGACTTTAGTCTTCAATATGGTCTTCGACATTTGTGTTTCAATCTATCTCTTTCAGGTTGATTCCTGAACTTCCACAAAACAATTCTTGTTTTACCTTTTTGATGTGACTTCTTCTATTCTTCTTTTTCTTTATTTTCTTTTGTATCTTCTTTGATGATATATCTTCTTTCTTCATCTGACTTCTTTCCTGATTTCTATTCCTTTCTTGCTCCTGCACTGTTACTAAAGATTCTCCTTCAATATGATGAATTTGTAGATCATAATAATATTGACTTGGATTTGATAATTCTTCCTTAAAATAATCATATGAAGCATTTATTTCAATTTGAACCTTCCCTTGAAAGAGTTCAAAAACAATTAATGAAAGGTACATCATTAAACACTCTTATGTATTGAATACAATGGTGCCTTGAGATTCCCAACAAGACTTAAAAAGTTTTTCATGAAGATATCCTATAAAGGTAGTAAATTTCCCTTCCTTAGCTTCTTTGAAAAATGAGCTTAATATATCTTTTAGAACATTAAATATTTGAGCTCCATCAATATTGGGTATTAACCCATGTGAATAAAATTTGAATGCATGTAGTATTTCTTCACTATCTTCATTAAATACCTTCTTCACTATTTCATCCATAGTTTTTCTAAATAAGGTGTCTTTGATAAAAAATACTTAGTTTTCTAAGTTTCCCTTTAAGTTGAATCCCTTATTTCTCCCAAATTGTAAGCTAAAGATAATTTTGAATGCAATTTTTAATTCTTCAAAAAAATTGAGATTGACTCCCTAATTTCAAAAATATAACTTCTTCTAAATTTCTTAATCCAATGTTGGTGTTGAATACCTTATAACTCCAAACTTAGAAATTTATAAATTCCATAAAAGAATATTTGCAAATTTTATAAACTTAATTTGATGTTGAAAACCTTATTACTCCATTCTATTCAAATTGCAAATATTTCAAAGATGTTTCAGGGACTGTTCGAGCTATTTATGGACCTATGAAAACACAACCATGCATTTGGGGACCTAAGAAAACATAGACCTGCATTTGGGAAATGCATACCTACGTTTGGGAAATAAAACCTTGCATTTGGGGAGTAGAAAAAAAAGAAAAGCTTAAGGCTTTAGGTATGTAATTTGGACCAACTTTTTAGTTCAAATTTGCTTTAAAAAAAGGAAGTCTTTCTGTTTCTAGAGAGTGCATATTTTTGTTAGTTTTTACATCATACTATCATTTGCATTATTGTAGGTATTTAAAATCAAAATATAATCTAGAATGCATTAGCTAAATTTTAGTTTACAAAAAGATAGTTTTTTGCATTAGATAGTTAATTTGCATTAATAGATGCATTTTAGGTCATATTAGGGCTTCTAAATTTGCCATGTTTTATTTCTAAGATACAGTAAAAAATGCAAATATGCGTTTGGCTAATCCTAAACATAGACCTATATTTACCAAACATAGAAATGCGTTTAGCTAGTGCTAAATATAACCATGTATTTGGCTCTATGCATCAAAAATATTTTAGGACACTTCTGAAATTTTCTATCTGCACTTTATCTTAAGAATGTTGATTATTTCTATTTATTTAAGTGGTCTGTATTTTGTATGTTTTTAATTGCGCTTTTAGGCATCAAAATTTAAATTGCATCATAGCTTACATATTTAGAGTTAGCCTTGTATTTTTATCACAAAATCTTACAAAAACAAAAACAAAACCACCACACACAAGCACTTTCATAATTTTGCACCGCTTGCATGAAAAGTGCGAGGAAAACCTCCTGAATGTGTTGGATTTCATCACCAACCATTAGTAGAGCCCTAGAATAACCATAGTTAGTATGATAGTCACTTGGATTTCATCACCAAGAGGTTGGTCGCTCTTGAGATTAGCTTGAGGTGATCATTAGGTTAGATGCCCTTTAACCATGGGGCTAAATAATTAGTGGATCACAACTATCATTCTTGTCCAAGCACGCTCGAGTGTGAAGCAAAAGTTGGGCAAGTAGCAAGACTTAGATAGCATGACCTCTCTCGAGAGGTAACTTTGATTCCTTAGGTTACACCCATCACCAAGCCTTCATCTAGGAATCCTTTTCAATTATTCATGACTCATCCTTTGATAGAGGGGTGGGTTTGAACACACCTTTTTAGATTTCATTCCACCACCTACAATTCATAGTTTTTAGGTCTAGGTTTACATAAAACATACAAACCCCCCCCCAAAAAAAAATCCAAAAACTCCAAAAAAAATTAAAAAAAGGAAGAAAAAAAATAAAAAAAAACACAAAAACAATTTTTTTTTCTTGCATGATTGTGTGTTGTTATTTGTAGTGTAGTTTCACATTCACCACACACAAACCTACATATTCACCACCTCATCTCACCCCTAGCTTATGGTAATGACCCGAAGTCAAGCCAAAGCTTTAGCCAATGCTTAAATCAAACCACAATCAGGTTTCCCATCCCCAAACCACTTCTGTAGCTAAGCAAGGGGGTATCATGGACCATGTACCTAGATCTATCCATTGGAACTCCCCATCAGGCACCCCCTTCAGATATAGACATGATGCAGAGAGTCATCCACACATCCATCCTAGAGATCCCTCGCACCAAGCCACCCATACCTTCTGATCATAGTATCATTTTGGATATTAACTCCCTTAGAATGTACCTGAACCTAATATATCCATCTCTTCCCCCACTCACCATTCCACCCAAATCCGTACCCACATTCTAGTAGGAACCCACCTTTTCCCATATGCAATACACTAACCAAATCACCACCAAATCCCTTTATGAATCCATATCCATACCCATGAACCAAAATCCCCCACCCTCATCCAATCAATACATCTCCATCCCATCCACTCACAACACCATCTGCTCTAACCCACTCTACGAAGCACAAGTCAATACTGCTTTGCAGGTGCCAACATCCATTCCACCTACATCATTACTCCTAGTTGATCATACATAACATACCATCCCTACCTCAATTGTGATCCCCTATGCCACTTACCCTCCACCTACATCCACTCAAATTACTGCCACACATCAAGTCCAAACCTCTACCCCATATTCAACCATGCAACCCACATCTACGATTGCTATACAATAAGATTTGCATCATCTACATTAGTTGCTTACTGGTAACTCTAATGAAAGCATCCCTCCCATTTTATAATAACAATCACAAGTAGCAGACCTTAATCATCCATCCATATCAAACCAAAATATATTCTTCACCTAAGATCCATCTTGGGTGTCGCAACCACCTACCATAACCATACCCACCCATCCACTTCACAACATCTATGCCACTTCATCAACCTAGCACACCATCATTCCCCCATATCCACATCATCAACAACAATCATACCATAACCAATATCACCAAAACATCCAACATCATCAAATACCAATCAACACCAATCCATTAACCAATAAAAACCCCATGTCATCAACCCAATTCATCATGTAGAAAACTCACCCAACCTACACACAACAAGTAAACCAAGGCTTCCAATCACCATTGGAAGATCCTAAATTTTAGTTTTTGTAGAACCAGATTGACATCCTAGCCATGTAGACACCTGGAATGTTATATCAGAAACCCACTCTAAGGTAGCTAGTCAATCACCCTATTCATCCTTTGGTACCATCACCATCTTATCCAACAAATTTTACACTACCAAAGTTTGAAAAATTTAAAGGGGATGAGGACCCCCGAGAGCATGTAGGCATGTTCATCCATGCATGCTTCAGAATACAAGAGAATGATCCCTTGATGCTTCTAAAACTTCCCTCAAACATTTGGAGGAGATGCCCTAGAATGGTACAACCATTTGCCGCACCATAGTATCTACACTTTTGAGCAATTGGCATATCAATTTCTAGAGCAATTCTCTCTAAATGTTAGAAAGAAAACCACATTGATCAACTTATTCAACTTACATCAATTCAAAGATATGTCAATTTATGACTATGAGAACTTTTGGAGGGCAATTATAACTAAATTGCCATTCACCCTCCCTATGGTAGAACTCATAAGAATATTCACAAGAAGTTGTTCAAAACCCATCGCCTTACTATTACAATTGCAACAATACAAAACATTCGAAGAAGCACTCGCCCAAGCTAGAGTAATTAAAGAGATTAAAATATAAGAGGATGAGATCAAACTTAAAAAGAAAGAATGGAAAAATAAAAACCAAAGGGGGAATAATCAAGGCCAATCCAAATCTAGCCAGGTGAACCAAGTGGTCTTGAGTGTGCCTCAATCACAAACTCAACAAACTCAAGTCCAATACCAACAACCCCAACAACAACTGCAATAGCAACAAGCATATCAAGTGGTACCATCCCCACCTCAAATGCAAAATTAGGGCAACACAATAGATAACCAAGAATACCAACAATACAATCGACCAACTTGCAACTACACCCCATTACCTGAACCACTTTCCAATATCTTCCAATAGTTGTATGAGGCACAAATGATAACACTACCACATATCAAACCCGAAGATCCCAAAAAACCACATGGTAGGAATTATAAGGAGTACCAATACTATACCTTTCATCATAAGAAAGGTCATGATATTAATGATTGTTATTCATTCAAGGATATTGTGCAATATATGATTGAGAAGGGGACTATCAATATTGATAACCCTTTAGCATAGCAAAACCAAAACCTTGGTATTTATCAAACACCTCTCCCTCATCATGAGGTAACTCAATAAATAATGGGGGCATCAACTACTACAGTTCCCCCAACCAAGTCAATCATATACAAAATTCTCAACAATACCAAGGTTTTGTAGGTGCTATCCACATAGTCACCCGCGATCAAAGAAATGCCAATCACACACAACAATCAAACAAACCAACACCAGTGGTACTTCCTCCAATGGCACCAATGACTAATGTGCCTCAAAAACCAAACCAAACCAATCCACCACCCCAAATTCACCTCCAAAACCACCCACCAAGACCAACCATCACACTGAGGAGTCGATTGATGCACAGTTTAAAATTGGCTTCAACCAAACTATCGATCTATGAGCTAATACAACAATCTCCCCCACATTGTGAAGCATTTATGGAGATTCTAAAATCCATTGAAGTTCAAACACAAGATCCCAATGCTTTTACAAAATTTATGGGAAATATTTAGACATGCATGGAACCATCAATTACATTTTATGATTTTGAGATCAAAACCATGCCAATGGAGATACTTGATCCTCTGCTACACATCATAGCTCATATTGATAAAAAGCCCTTAAAATGAGTGCTAATCGATATTGGCTCCTCTATCAATATTATCACCACACCAAAACTTCAAAATATTAACCTTTCTCCTTCACACATTTCCAGCTCCACCTTTACCTTATGAGCTTTTAACTATACCTTATGCTCTACAGTCAGAATTCAATACAACATACTCCTTGGATACCTCTATATTAGGGACATGAAGAGTGTACCCTCAACATTACATCAATACCTAAAATATGTGCATGAGGGAAAAATTCATTGTATACCCACAGATGAAGAACCTTTCAAGTACTACAACTTCATTTCCAATCCATATGCACCATCCTTGCCATCCACCCATTTATCCATCACACCACTAACCACTCCATCAACCCCAAGCTAAAACACCTCATCAAAAGCACCCATTTAGGAGGCTCTTCCCATAGTCGATCATGCCTCCACATCCCAAACCATCAACCCAAATCATGCTTCATCCTCCACCTCATATCACTTTCCCATCACACCTCATCATCCTACAAATCAACCCTCACCCTCATCAAACCACATCCCATAAAATCTCCCAAATAATTAACACCTCACCCTTGCAACCATCAAACAAAAGGGGCAAGCCTCCACATCACATAGTCAACCACCCAACCCAAAGCAGCCAACACTTACCATCACCACACCTTGTCTTGAGCCCCAAAATGTTAGCCACATCACTTATCCAGACCCTTCACCATCTATATCATCTGAGCCATAGGTCCCTCCTCAAGCCTCTGCCTACACACCAACATCATCCACATCCATACCCACCCAAGTTACAATCCATCTCACCAACCCAAGTATTGGTGAGTACATAGTTCAAAACATTATAATTACCCCACCTAGCATCGATATTATTAGAGACTATGGTCACCCATGTGACCCACCTTTAGCTATAGGTGCGGTATATAACATGGTTTCAGCTCCAAATAGGATAAATTTTATGTATGAGGGAGTAGATTCTTCATCCGATCCACCTCCTCCCGATGAACCCCAATAATAATTTTGTGCTAATATCGAGTATCTATCCAATCCAGATTTTCCAATGTGATATTTTTGATGGGTTAACTAGTAGGGATATGGTTTAGGATGACATGAATAGGGTATTCATAACATATTTGAGCTGCACTATCGAGAGGTGCATGATCGATCTAGCCTAGGATATAGGCCACAATCCTCTACATATTCCTTTGAGGAAACATTTCAACAACTTACCTTAAATCCTAAAGAGGAGGATGATGAGGATAGTGATAATAGTGATGATAGTGATGATGAATATATAGACCCTAATTTTATACCTCTTTTGTATGAGGTTTTTCCCAAAAATGTGATCACATGTTGCCATGATTGACTCCATTCTTGATGATGACTTTGAGGAAGACTTTTATGAGGAATTTGATGTACTCTCGATTACCTCTAGACAAATCTAAAGAAGATTTGGTCCCCATTGCACCCTTCACCAATGAGGATGAGTTCTACCTTCGAATATTTTCTATCCATTGACCCATATTTCATCTTCTCCTGCTCGAGCAACCTAATGTACCAGTTGACCCACTAGATCCACCTTGGCCACCTTCATGACATCATGATAATCCACCAATCCTAGGTCAACTGCTACCTCGAGAGTGAGAATGAGAGAACCCACCCTCCACATCATAGCCACAATAAGTCCTTCAAGTTAACATGATTTTTGTTGACTTGATGGCACCCCTCTATAATCCATACAATTTGGCAAAACCAATTCCTATTGACATTAGCCTTATCGACATGGACCAGATCTCATCACCACCATCCATATCAGAATTCATCTTGTTTGAGGAATTGCTAAGAGATTCAAATGCTTATATCCCTCTACAATCCTTGCCTTCCTCTTTGTCCATGTTTCATACCAAAGTAGAAGAGATAGCGCCAAAAATGTTCGAGGATGTTGTCGATGATATTCATTTAGTTCCTACTCCACACCAGTTGGAGGAAGGTTTGCACATGCTCATCAAATACACTTTTGATGTGAACCTTAGCATAGACGTAGATAATCTGTAAATCATTAAATTAGAAAAAATTCTATCTAAAGAAGAAAAATAGCGCCTAACAATATTGCTAATAGCAAAGAAAGAAGTCTTTGCATGGTCATACAAAGACATGTTTGGAATTTATTGAAGAACACAAGCTTATATTGAGAGGGGGGGTGAATAGTATAAGACCACTTTTTACTTTTCTTTCCAATCAATATTATGCAATGTATAGATAGCAATATCAACAACAGTAATCAAAGTAATGCACAAATCACCACACATAATAGAGACACCAATTTAGTGTGGTTCACCCAATGTGGGCTACTACATGGAGAAAATATTTCACTAAATTTTTCTCAATCAATCTCTTGTGAATCCTTTCCCTATTATAATATTTATGGACCTTTTTCCAAAGGAGACACCAATACCCTAATCAAATTTATGGATATCTATCCATAGGAGAACTTCTTTCTCCTCTGCTTTGGTCGATGATATTCTAGAAGAACTGTTACCCCCACTGCACTGGCTACTTGATCTCTATCCACTAAAGACTGATGTCCTTCACTCAAAATACCTGTTCTCACTGCCATGGCTAATGGATCTCTATCCACTAGATATTTTTGTTCTCTATACTATATCACCTCCAAATATTGCTCTCAGATATGTCTCAAATATGCACTAAACATAGTCCTTAGGTCTAGCACAAATCTTCTCAATCTCTATCTTTGGTTTGGTACAAACCTATCCTCAAATCTGCACCAAAATTTATCCTCAAATCTGCACTAAACACAATCCTTCGGTATAGCATAAATCTATCCTTAATATCTGTCCTCTAATCTACACTAAACATAGTCCTTCGATCTAGCACAAATATGTCCTCAATATCTATCCTCAAGCCTTAAAACAAAGCTTGAATTAATCATAAATCAACTCTGCTTGATCTGCCCCAAAACTTAACTCAAGGTTTGAACAAATCAATCAATCAAATTTTCTCTCAAGTATTCTTAAAGACTTATCTCAAATATTCCTTGTAAGCTTCCATAAAAGCTCACACTAACCTATCCACAAGTCCTCTCTAGAACTTGTCCAAATTTGCTCAACAAGTCCTCACTATAACTTGTCCAATATACTCAGCAAGTTCTCACTAGAACTTGTCCAATCTACTCAACAAGTCCTCACTAGAACTTGTCCAATCTGCTCAACAAGTCCTCACCATAACTTGTCCAATCTTCTCAACAAGTCCTCAATATGCTTAATAATCGTTATCCCCAATTATGTATTGTAAGCTTCCACAAAATCTCACACAAATCTATCCACAAGTCTTCTCAAAGAATCACCTCAAATCTGCTCAACAAACTAGAACTTGTCCAATATCATAGAAACATATAGAGAATTGTTACAGACTCAATATTCTTCACATTCACAACCATGCTTAATTATTTTTAATCTCTCTTTTTACCACAAAAATATATAGAGAATTGTTAGAGACTCAATATGTTTCATACTCATAAACACTCAATCACTTTCATTCTCTCTTTTTACCATAGAAAAATATAGAGAATGTTTAGAGACTCAATATATTTCACACTCATAAACACTCAATCACTTTCTCAAATCAATTCAGAATATAGAACAATTTATTTCATAGAACTTGAAATATCACCTCAATACATCCACTCAACTAAGCTCAATCACTTCCACTCAACCAATCACTTCAACAAAAATTCTTATCAACCAATCATAAAAATGATACTCATGATCTTGCAAATCCTAGTTCAAGTTCTTTACTCAACCACTCACTTCAACAACAATGCTTATCAAGCAATCATAACAATGATACTCATGATCTTGCAAATCCTAGTTCAAGTTCTTTACTCAACCACTCACTTCAACAACAATGCTTATCAATCAATCATAACAATGATACTCATGATATTTCAAACCCTAATCCAATATTCAAACTCAACAACAAGGGTTCTCAATCACACAACAATGAGATATGCATTCACTCACTCAAAATCTCCAACAATTCTTATAAAACAAGATTTTTTGCATTTACTTCCTTTTCATAAAACTCATCAACTCAACAAATTCATAAATGAAAACTTAACCAAATCCTTTTCACCCCAGTATTATTTTCAAAAAATCTCAACCAATCAATTATTTCAACTAAGGAAGAATATGCCCATACATTTTACTTGATGAAGATTAAACTTCAAAACCTGTCTCAATTATAACCACTCAATAGTGCTGCCCAAAAGGCCTTGGTGAGATTTGAATTGCCGTTGGTTCTCCCCCAAGTGCTTCCGTAGTGCTCACGCCCACCAACTAGGTTGCATGGCTCCACAAGATCCAAAAGGCACGAGCATGCCTTTGACCTTCTCCCTTGAACAATGCAAACTCAAAACACGAACCTCCTTTAACCAAAACAACGTGCAGGGGATTCGAACCTGCACCAGGCATCTCAACGACATCTTATGCAGTCCTTGGTTGCCAAATCAGCTGCGAGGGACTTCAAATATTTTTCAAAGGCTATTACCCTTTGTCCTTTCCTTTTCTCGAATACACATGCAAAAATTACACTTCTCTTTTGCACGAGCCAAAATACAAATTGCATGGATGATCTTCTAAATGCCAACTTTGGCATTATTTATAGCAACCCTTAGGTTGTTCCCACGTTGGTGATTATTCAAATTTTATTTGAATTCGAATATTTAAAGTTAATTTAAATATTAAATAAATATTTAACTTAACCTTAGCATCCATTATTATTTAAATTAAAATTTTAATCAAATATTAAAATATTTTAATTTAAATTAAATCCTCTTGTGGGTCTTTTCAACTTGATCCTTAATATTTTTAAACTTGGTTTTTGATCCAAAAATAATAATAATAAAATATTATTATTTAATTTGACTTTGCTTCTCCTTCCTTGGTTCTTTATTCTTTGAACCCTCCTGGGTATATAATATTTAAAAATAAATATTATAACTTATTGCTTTTCAAGTCCTTGTTTTTGGAGGAAACACTTAATATCCTCAAATATGACAAACATAGCACAACAATGCTTTTGACATCAATGACAACAAACACTCCTCAAAATATCCAACAATCTCCCCCTTTGTCATTGATGGCAACCCAATTACTTTTTACCATTTCCTTGATCTTTTTTTTCTCCCCTAATTGAATTCTTTCCTTCTAACTTAGATCTCTCCCCCTTACTCAAATCTCTCCCCCTTTGACATTAATGTCAAAGGGTTACCTTTGGGGCTTGGGTCTAAGAATGAAACTATTAGCCTAGCCCCTTCCCCACCTCATCTTGAGGTGGTAAATTTTGGTATTTCTACTCCCATAAAGCACTGATATTTACATTTGCCCATTATCTTCTTCTCTTGATTCTTCTGGTTCCTTTTGGTGTTCATGTTCCTATTCATGCTTGGTTATGGAATGTCTGCTCTACACCATTTTGTTGTATTTCCATCATTATTGTATTTATAACACTTAATATTGTTATTCCTTGAAGGTGAAAATGTCTTGGGATTTCTCTTGGTGAAGCCATATCTATTCCTCTCATGAACCCTGCAATTCATTGCCTTATGACCAAACTGATTACATAAGTAGCAATACCCATGAAATAACTGCTTGTTCCTGAAGTTTCCATATTCCTATATTTCATGTGTCCTGCATTATGAAGCTTTGTGCCCAAATCTGTGACATGAGAAACATCATCCATTGAAATTTCCTTGCCTTGACCTCATTGGTCTCTTAGTCTCTTTTACCCTGTGCTGGTTCTTGTTCCATTTGTTCCTCTTTTGTGCATTGTTCTTTTCCTTGTTGAACTTTCTATTGTCCAAATCATCCTCATAAGTCTCACTTTCTCTTACATTGTCTTCATCTAAAGTTTCTTCTTCTTCAGAACTTAAGGTTGACTCTTCTTATTGTTTCTTTTGAGCCTGTTCAAAACCAAGACCTATTTTATTTGTTGATCATATTTGTACCTTGATCATCTTATCTATGATATTTGATCTCTTTCAAAACTTGTGTAGCTTATCCTTAGAATTTTCTACTTCTTCCCTTAGTAGAGCTACTTCTTGTTCTAATCTCTCACATTCTAAGACCTTTGCTTCTAACTTATCCTTGAACTTCTTTGTCTTAGCTATTGAATTATTTAGATCCTCTATAAGCTTTC
The DNA here is from genome assembly GCA_028583015.1 of Wollemia nobilis. Taxonomy (NCBI): domain Eukaryota; kingdom Viridiplantae; phylum Streptophyta; class Pinopsida; order Araucariales; family Araucariaceae; genus Wollemia; species Wollemia nobilis. The sequence goes on along the minus strand of JAQPPZ010001830.1, from coordinate 569,976 downwards.
CTCTTTCTTCATCATATTCCTAAAACTGAAGCTTAAGTTGGGAGTTTTGCTTTCTCACCTTCGTTAATGTGTTAAGAGCATAAATAAGCTCTCCCTCAAGATCAACTTCTCTTTTTTATGGTTCTTCCTCTATTTTTTTGCCTTTGAAAACATCTTCATTCTCTTATGACTTGTCTTCTATAGGATCACCTCCTTCTTCTTCTTCTTCTAGTACCATTAGAATATTCTCTTCTAGTCCTTCAAGTGTATCTTCATATTCATCATCACTGAAACTAAAACCATTTTTTGTACAACTATCTTCAAGATGTCTAAAATTACCACATCTAAAACACTTGAGAATTATTGGTGACCTTTTCTTAAATTCTTCTTTTTCTTCTATCAAAAATAGAACATCTTTATCATTACCTGAGAAACTATTATCACTATCACTTGAGTACTTACTTGCCTTGTCTGCATAGTAGCTCCTCTTTTGTCTTTGAAAGAACTTATTTCTTTGTCTACCTTGTCCATCCTTGACTTTTTTTGGTACATTTATTTTTTTGATTCCCTATTCTTATGATAATATTTTTCTTCATAATTGCCATTTATAGCTTCTTGACAATCAGTTGTATAGTGACCATACTTTCCACAATTGAAACATCTAACAAATTTTGCATTTTTAAATCTTCTTAAATCCTTATTATTTTTGCCATAATTTGCTTCTTCATCACTGGATGACTCATTGCTTGAATCTGACTTCTTGCGCTTTGTCTTCTTAGTAGCTTTGAATGCTGCTTCCTTTTGAAGATTAGGTTCCTCTTTTGTTCTTATCTCAAAAGTTGTAAGAATACTAAGGAACATATCTCTTGTCAAAGAATCACCATCTTTTGATTCTTCTATAGCAGAAATATTTTCCCTAAATATTTTTGGGAGAGATCTTAAGATCTTATCACAAACATCCGATTCTTCAATCTCAAGTCCAAGTTCTTGCATGGCATTAACAAATTCATCTACACAAAGTAGATAAGCAATAATATTTTCCTCATCCTTCATTCTTAATTCTTCAAATTTTCCTTTGAGATTTCATATCTTTGCATTTTTGACACTTTTATCTCCTTCATATATGCTTTGCAACTTATCCCAAATTCCTTTTGCATATTTGCAATGCATAACTTTTATGAACTCTTTTCTATGCAAACCTCTCAAAATTGCATTCATTGCTTTTGAATTGTAATGTTGTAGAATATTACCATCTTTATCTGTAGGTGGAGTAGCTGGTGGTATGTATCCATTTTTAACTGCTTCCCAAATTTCATTTCCAAGTGCCATGAGGTGGATCTTCATTCTCATACTCCAAAATACATAATCACTTCCATAAAATACTGGTGTTGAATTATCTGAGGACCCATTTGTAGAATCCATTGTTTTCTTGTAAGCTTTTCCTTCAAGTTGTTAAACTCTTTCGAAGGAACCTGCTCTGATACCAATTGAAGAACATAATATTATACTGAGAGAGAGGTGAACGATATAAGACCACTTTTTAATTTTCTTTCCAATAAATATCATGCAATGTATAGATAGCAATATCAAAAACAATAATCAAAGCAATGCACAAATCACCACAAATAATAGATACACCAATTTAATGTGGTTCACCCAATGTGGGCTACTCCATGGAGAAAATTTTTCACTAAAAATTTCTCAATAAATATCTTGGGAATCCTTTTCCTATTACAATATTTATAGACCTCTGTCCAAAGGAGGCACCAATTCCTTAATCAAGTTTGTGGATCTCTATCCACAGGAGAAATCCTTTATCCTCTACTCTAGCTGGTGATATTCTAGAAGAACTGCTACCCCCACTGCATTGGCTAATGGATCTTTATCCACTGAAGACTCATGTCCTCACTCAGAAGACCTATCCTAACTGCCCTGGATGATGGTTCTCTATACACTAGAGATTGTCGCCCTCTATACTCTATCGCCTCCAAAGCTTGCTATTAGCTCTATATCAAATATGTACTAAATATAGTCCTTTGGTATAGCACAAATCTGCTCAAACTCTATCTCTGGTCTGGTAAAAACATGTACTCAAATTTGCACTAAACACAATCCTTTAGTCTATAACAAATCTATCCTCAATATCTATCCTCTGATATGCACTAAACACAATATTTTGGTCTAGCATAAATCTATCCTCAATTCTATCCTCAAGCCTTAACACAAAGCTTAAATTAATCACAAATCAACTCTGCTTGATCTGCCCCAAACCTTAACTCAAGGTTTGAACAAATAAATCAATCAACTCTGCTCTCAAGTCTTCTCAAATACTTGTCTCAAATATTCCTTGTAAGCTTCCACAAAAGCTCACACTAACCTGTCCACAAGTTCTCTCTAGAACTTGTCCAAATATTCTCAACAAGTCCTCACTAGAACTTGTCCATTCTGCTCAACAAGTCCTCACTAGAAATTGTCCAATCTACTCAAAAAGTCATTACATAACTTGTCCAATATGCTCAACAAGTCCTTAATATGCTCAATAATCTCTATCCTTAGTTATGTATTGTAAGCTTCCACAAAAGCTCACACAAATCTATCCACAAGTCTTCTCAAATACTTACCTCAAATCTGCTCAACAAGTCCTCACTAGAACTTGTCCAATTTCATAGAAACATATAGAGAATTGTTAGAGACTCAATATGCTTCACACTCACAACAATGCTCAATTATTTTCAATCTCTCTTTTTACCACATAAACATATAGAGAATTGTTAGAGACTTGTTTCACACTCATTAACACTCAATCACTTTCAATCTCTCTTTTTACCACAGAAACATATAGAGAATTGTTAGAGACTCAATATCTTCCACACTCATAAACATTCAATCACTTTCTCAAATCAATTCAGAATATAGAATAATTTATTTCATAGAACTTGAACTATCACCTCAACACATCCACTCAACTAAGCTCAATCACTTCCACTCAACCAATCACTTCAACAACAATGCTTATCAACCAATCATAACAATGATACTCATGATCTTGCAAATCCTAGTTTAAGTTCTTTACTCAACCACTCACTTCAACAACAATGCTTATCAAGCAATCATAACAATGATACTCATGATCTTGCAAACCGTAGTTCAAGTTCTTTACTTAACCACTCACTTCAACAACAATGCTTATCAATAAATCATAACAATGATACTCATAATTTTTCAAACCCTGATCCAATATTCAAACTCAACAATGAGTGTTCTCAATCACATAACAATGAGATATGCATTCACTCAGTCAAAATCTCCAAAAATTCTTATCAAACAAGATTTATTGCATTTACTTCCTTTTTAGAAAACTCATCAACTCAACAAACTCACAAAGGAAAACTTAACCAAGTCCTTTTCACTCCAATATTGTTTTCATAAAATCTCAACCAATCAATTATTTCAACTAAGGAAGAATATTTCCATACCTTTTACTTGATGAAGATTAGACTTCAAAATCTGTCTCAATTATAACCACTCAATAGTGCTACCCAAAAGGCCTTGACGAGATTCAAACCGCCTTTGGTTCTCCCCCAAGCACTTCTGCAGCAATCACGTCCACCAACTGGGCTATGTGGCTCCACAAGAGCCAAAATGCATGAGCGTGCCTTTGACCTTCTCCCTCGAATGGAGAAAACTCAAAACATGAACCTCCTTCAACCAAACCGGCATGCGCAGGATTCAAACCTGCACTAGGCATCTCAATGACGTCTTACGCAGCCCTTAGCTACCAACTTAGCTGCAAGGGACTTTGAATATTTTTTGGAGGCTATTACCCTTTATCCTTTCCTTTTCTTGAATACACATGCAAAAATTACACTTCTCTTTGCATGAGCTAAAATACAAATTGCATGGATGATCTTCCAAATGCCAACTTTGGCATTATTTATATGCAACCCTTAGCTTGTTCCCACGTCGGTGATTATTCAAATTTTGTTTGAATTTGAATATTAAATAAATATTTAACTTAACCTTAGCATCCATTATTATTTAAATTAAAATTTTAATTTAAATTAAATCCTCTTGTGGGTCTTTTCAACTTGATCCTTAATATTTTTAAACTCGGTTTTTGATCCAAAAATAATAATAATAAAATATTATTATTTAATTTGACTGTGCTTCTCCTTCCTTGGTTCTTTATTCTTTGAACCCTCCTGGGTATATAATATTTAAAAATAAATATTAGAACCTATTATTTTTCAAGACCTTGCTTTTGGAGGAAACACTTAATGTCCTCAAATATGACGAACATAGCACAACAATGATTTTGACATCAATGACAATAAACACTCCTCAAAATATCCAAAATTGAACCTAATTTGCTAGTTCATAATCTCACCTTGGGTCCAGATGCAAAGTTATTCAAACAAAAATTAAGAAAATTACATCCTATCGTTGCCCTCATGGTCAGAGAACGTAAACAATATTAGACCTGGGTTTCATTCAACCCATTGACTATCCTGAGTGGCTCTCAAATATATTTCTTATTTGTAAACCTAATGGGGGGATTTGCATGTGCATGTATTTTTGAGATCTAAATAAAGCATGTCCTAAGGATGACATTCCCTTACCAAACATCGATACTATTGTAGACTATATTGTGGGCCATGAAATGCTTTATTTAGTGGATGGTTTTCAGTATACAACCAAATTTGAATCAATCTTGATGACCAACACAAAATAATATTCACAACACCTTGGGGGACTTTTTGTTACAAGGTGATGCCATTTGGCCTTAAAAATGCAGGGGCCACATATCAGTGTGCTATGATGTATATATTCCACAACTACATGCATAAAATCATTGAATATTATGTGGATGATTTAATAGCAAAATCTAAAACATGTCTAGATCATATCGATGTATTAGAAAAAGTCTTTGATTGACTTATTGAGCATAAGGTGAGACTAAACACTAAGAAGTATATTTTTGGAGTTACATCAGGTAAAATTCTAGGGTTCATTGTATCCAAGAGAGGCATTGAAGTGGACCCAAACAAGGTTAAGGCCATTACAAAAATGTTACCCCTAAGAAACCTTAAGGATCTGTGCAGCTTAGAAGGAAATATTTAAGCGATTTATCACTTCATTGCGTAACTCTCTAATAAATGTAGGCCATTCAATCACCTGCTAGAAAAAGGGGTCATTTTTTATTGGAATAAAGAGTGTCAAGAGGCTTTTTATGACATAAAGCAATATCTATCCTTACCACCAATTCTAACGCTACCTCACCTAGGTGACAAATTTTATTTTTATATCTCAGCTACAAATTTTGTGCTAGGAACAATGCTTGCACAAAAGAATGAAAATCATAGAGAGCAAGCAATTTATTATATTAGTCAAACATTGGTGAGCTATGAAACCAAATATGCATATGTGGAAAATTTGTGTTTAGTAGTGGTTTTTTCCACTAAGAAACTTAGACATTACATGCTAAGTCACACTACTTATGTCATAGCTCATGAAAATTCTTTGTGGTACATGATGAATCGCACATACAACAACACCTGTACCACAAAATGGATAATGCTCTTAACGAAATTCAATCTCAATTTCATTAGCCAAAAATCCATCAAGGGTTAGGTAATAGTTGATCAACTCATGAAAGTTCTACTTCCTAACGATCAACCTTTGTTTATCGAGCTTCCAAATGATTCAACCTTTACCGTAGCTGAAAAAGAAGAAAACATTTATCCTAAAGACGATGTTGACATCACCCTATTCTTTGATGGATTAAAGTGCAAGAAAGGACAAGGTGCAAAAATTATGTTTTATACACCACAAGGGACATATCCCTTCATAATTCAAACTCGACTTCCAATGCATAAATAATAATGCACAATACGAAGCCTTAATATTAGGGCTTCAAGTAGCTATCACTATGGGCATCAAGTGCATAATAATATGTGAATCTCAACTTGTAGTTAATCAAGTGAAAGGAAGTTACCAATGCAGAGATCTAATATTAAAACTTTACAACAAAATAGCAATGAAATTACTAGTAAAATTTGACTGGTATGAAATTCGACAACTTGCCAAGATCGACTAATATATTTGCATATGTGATGACCTCTAGGATCATTAATTCCAAAGAACCCCATGGGAGAGGTCCAATCGCTAATCATTACAATAATACACAAATATGTAATTTTACAACCTAAGTTAAAATATGAAAGAGATGTTTGCTTTATTAACATAAAGCCATATGAGCCTTGGCTTAATAAGATAAACGACTTTTTCAGTTTGGTACTCTCCCAATAGATTTATCATGAACTACTAAACTCACATTAAAAAAAAAAGTAGCTCATTACACTCTTTTGGGGTACGTGTTTTATAGATATGGCTATGATGGCATTCTACTTCATTGTCTTGAGCCTACAGAGGCACAATGGGCCATTTTTTAGGCTTATGATGGTACTTGTGGTGGCCATTTTAATGGGATGGCCATTACAAAGTGTATCTTGTGTATGGGTTATTATTGGCCCACCATGGAAAGTGACTATTGCAACTATGTAAAGAAATGTCAAAAATGTCAACAACATGCAAATCTAACACATGTACCATCACAAGTGTTACAACCAATTCAAATTCTTTGGCCCTTTTCATAGTGGGACCTTGATTTTATTGGAAAAATATCATCTCCATCATCGAGACAACACAAATTCATCATCACTTTCATAGAATACTTCACAAAGTGGATCAAGGTGATTCCTATGACCACTACGATAGGACCTCAAATCACGGATTTTATACTCCAACATATAATCTATCATTTTGGCATTCCCTCAAAAATAATTTTAGATAATGACAATTCTTTCAAGAATAAGGATGTTCGAGTGCTTTGCAAGAAATATCATATCAAACATAGTTTCTCGACTCCTTATTACCCACAAACAAATGGATAAGTTGAGGCCACCAATAAGATCTTGACAACCATTCTAAAGAAACTCATAAAATATAATCATAGATATTGGCATATTCAAATACCCTTAGCATTATGGGCTTATCAAACGAGCATTTGTATACCTATAGGGGAAACACCATTTTCATTGGTCTATGGAGTCGAAGCAATCATGCCTCTTGAGCTTAAGATCATCTCCGTACACATTTCATTACAAGAATTCATGGATGACAATAATTTTAGACAAGCGCTTCTTGATTAACTCACACTCCTTGATTAATGGTGAGTTAATGCCTTGGATAATCTATGGGTATATCAAGACCATATCAAGTGTGATTATAATACAAAAGTCCATCCGCATGAATTCTAAGTAGGATATCTCATTCTCAAAGAGAATTAGTAAAATACCAATGCTTTATCGCACCTTCATGACAAATTTACGGCTAATTGGTTAGGTCCATTTATAATTAAGAAATTTTTTTATCCTAAAACGTACAAGCTTACCAGTCTCAAGGGAATAGAAGAGCCTAAGCCATTGAAATTTATTCATTTGAAAGTATTTTATACCTAATGTGAATTATATATACATATACATGGCTAAAAAAACAAACAAAAACAATAACCCATATTTCACTTACTCATTTGCATTGCATTTTACGCATCCATTCATGCATTCAAAAATAATACACTACATTCAAACATTTCTATCACTTGCATTCATATTGCTCGCTATATTAGGGGTCATTCAATTAGTTTGGATAACTATTAGTCCATTGATTATTGTTGCCTTAAATCAGGGGCACCTTCGTAATAGTATTGGTTTCATTTCACCATCCACCACCATACCAAAAAAATAAATAATAGTAATAAATTTCATGGCACATTATGTCTTTGCTAGTCTTTGGTTTGAGGAATCTCTAGGTGTTTTTAGTCACTCAGCCACTCCTAGTGTTTTAAGCAACCTCCATTGAATGTCAAACAATCCTTAGATGCTATAGGTTATTCCTAGCTAAATCAAGTTTCCTCTTGGACCACACACATTATCACACATTAATAAAATTATGATGCCTTGGAAAGATAAATTCATGCATAGCTAGTGTCATAAAGAGAACGATTTCTCTTGCTCATCCTATTACGTGCATGGTCTAAAAAGTTAAGAATTGGAAAAAGGACAAGCTCCCCCTTCTCATCCTCCAAAAAAAAAATCCCTTGCTCTTCCACAAAAAGAGCAAGTACCCCCCAAAACAAAAGCCCTTACTCTTCCCCAAAATGAGCAAGTCCTCCCCCCAAAAAAATCCCCTTGCTCTTCTCCAAAATGAGCAAGCCCCAAAAGAAAAAAATCCCCTTTGCTCCTCTACAAAATGAGCAAAACACCCAAAATAAAATCCCCAAAATCCAAAAATGAAATAAAAATAAGGGAAAGGAGCTTGAATCCTTGGAATTATTAGTTATTGAAAACCATGGGGCGATCTCCATTGCCAATAATGGAATATAGACATTGGCCTAGAAGTGGAGTAGTCTTATGCGTGGTGACATGTATGTCACATCAATGACCTTCTTTTGTATAGAACTATGTTCGCTTACATATGAGCTACCTTATTGGTATATGTTACAATTGATTAGTTTACCCACACTCATAATTGGAAATAAACATTCAAAGCACACACTATTGGAAATATTGAGTTGTCATTGATGTCAAAGGAGCATGAAATATTCTTCAAGGGTGAAAAGTTTATAAGGATGGACAATATATCATTGAGGTCAAATATGGGTTTGATAAATAGAAAATAGTGGAAAATCATCCAGGGCAAATATATATTACAAGGAAAGTTTATTGCAAAGCAAGGCAATTATTTTTAAGGATTATAATATTTAAATATCAAATTTAAATATTATAAAAGAGATGGACAAAGGTTTAAAAGTGCTTGGGACAAAAGGTTTAAAAGAAGGACAAAAGTTTAAAATCTTGGGACAAAAGTTTTGAAATTATAGAAGGCTTTGGACAAAGGTTTAAAAAGTAAAATATTATAATATTTAAACCCAAAGATTTAAAATATTATAATATAAACAAGTGTAAGTTTAAAAGGTGTCAATGTCATTAAGAGCAAGCATAAAGTCAAAAATATATAAGCAAAATATAGCATCGACGTTCCATGGTGAAAATGAAATACATATATAAATGGGGAGTAATAATTCATTTGAGCAAGGTTTTGAAGAAGCGCAAATCAAAAATTCCTTCGTGTGAAATTCGTGGAGAGCAAAAGATAAGAAAGGGAAGTGCACACATCTTTGGAGGTAGAATCAAAAATGAAAATAAGAAGAAGATAGTGCATTCGTGATTCCATCTGGGTGGCTAGCCCAGATGGTAGCCTAGCCTATGCTAGAGCATTGTGGAACAGGAGGTCACGGGGATGATTCACGATGGCACCATTTTGCTGAGATTTTGGTCAGAGAGGAATTCAAAAAAGACTTTAAAATATAAATCGTGCACCTTGGTTTTTGTGCGGATGGCTAGCTCGAATGGTAGCCTAGCTTGCACTAGGGCGTGGGCGAGCAAGAGGTTACAGGGTCGATTCATGGTGGTTGTGTGTGGTAAGGGTAAAATAATTTTTGATTAAATTAAATTTAGGGAGACATAAGGTTTTGAATTGATTTTACTATGCAATTTTATTTTAGAGAGATATAAGGTTTGCATTGTGTGTTATTGTGTTAGGGAGTTATAAGGTGTATTGGGATTAATTGAAAATTGTATTTTGCATATTGTGTGAGGGAGTCATAAGGTATATTGTGATTAATTGAAAATTACATTTTGCATATTGTGTGAGGGAGTCATAAGGTATGTTGTGATTATTTTCTTTGTGTCGGTATATTGTGATTAATTGAAAATTGCATTTTGCATATTGTGTGAGGGAGTTATAAAGTTAAATTTATTTGTGCATTAGTAAAGGAGATATAAGGTGTATTATGGTTAAATTTATTTGTACTTGTGCATGTTAGAAAAAGGAGATATAAGGTGTAATTGTGATTGATTTTAAATTGTATTTTGAATATTAAAAAGGGGGTTTAATATCTGTGCAAGAAAGAGAAAATTACTAACCATATTTTTGAAGGAACAAAAAGGGAACTATTTTTGTAAAGACAAGTTTGGAAAGCTCATCATAATCATTGAGGCAGATTTAGAGGTATGGTGATTTAATTCCTTTCTCAAAGTGTTTTGGTTGAAGAAAATATTTTGTTGTCATATGGTTGGAGGTATAAGGAATGATTAGATGTGCATTGGTTTTGATTGAAAGAAGAGAGTGAATGTGCAAGAGTTATAGATCAAATTTGTAAACAAGTTTGTGTATTGTTCATGATTGATTTTGAAGAGAATGTGGAAGTAAGAAAAATAGAATAGTCTCACATAAATAGAAAGAGTGTTGTAAAGCAAACCAAAGTGTCAAAAAGTACAAAGATAGTATGAAAGGATTCATTGAAGAAAAGGACATTACAAGGTCAGTTTTCAAGTGCTAAGTTTAAAAGCTATCCTTCAATGTAATGAATGTGAGATATGAGAAAGTGATAGACTTAATGAATGTGAAAGAATATATTGGGTATTTGTAATGCATATCATTTTCTATATGTTCATGAAGAAAAATAATTTTGGGTAGAATATGTCTGAATTGCTATAGTAGAGGAAAGCATATTTGAAAAGTTATGAGCATTGTTTGTATGCGATATTTGGAAAAGATATGAGCATTGTTTGTATGATATTTGGAAAGATATGAGCATTGTTTGTATGTAATATTTGAGCAATATTGAGTAGAATTTATGAGTAGGATTGAGCAGGTTGTGAGCAGAGTTGTGAGAATATTTGAGTATGGTTTTGGAGTAGATTTGAGTAGGCTTTGTGAGTGAGATTTGAGAAGGTTTTATGAGCTGATTTGAGCAGGATTTGTGAGTATATTTGAGCAGGTTTTGTGAGCATATTTGAGCAGGTTTTTTGAGTATATTTGAGCAGGTTTTGAGTAGATTTGAGTAGGTTTTGTGAGTATATTTGAGTAGAGTTGTGAGAGGTTTGGAGCATATTTGAGTAGAGTTGTGAGTAGGCTTTAGAGTATACTAGAGTAGAGGGGATTGGTGTCTCCTATGGATTGGGGTCCATGAACTAGAGTAGAGTGGATTGAGGTCCATGAACTAGAGTAGAGGGGATTGGTGTCTCCTATGGATTGGGGTCCATGAACTTGTGAGAGGGGATAGGTGTCTCCTGTGGATAGAGTTCCACAAACATTGTAATAGGGAATTGGTTCCCACAAAATTTGTTGAGAAAATTTATAAGAAATATTTCTTCATGGATGTAGCCCACATTGGGTGAACCATGTTAAATTTGTGTCTCTTATGTGTGTGGTGATTTATGCATTATTTCATTATTACAATTGATAATAATTGAAGTTATTGCTTTGGAAAGAAAAGTAAAAGTTTTATCTTATATTGTTCACCCCCTCTCAGTATAAGCTTGTGTTCTTCAATTGGTATCAAAGCGGGTTCCTTCATGAAAGCCTAATAACTTGAAGGAAGATCTTACAGGAACACAAATGGCAAAGAATAAAGAACCAAAATCAAGTAAAGAATCAAGTAGTGGAGAAGAGACTAACTTTGAGAGAAGAAATAAGAAGGATCCAAGAAAACATAAATGTTTTAGTTGTGGTAACATTGGTCACTATGCAACTAATTGTCCACAAGCTAAAAATAGTAGCAGTGAAGAAGAAAAGGAATACAAGAAAAATAAGGAAAGGAAATTCTATCATGAAAAGAAAAATAGGCATGGTCAAGGCAAGCATGAGAAGAAGATATTTCAAAGACACAAGAAGAGATTTTATGTTGAAGAAGCAAGTAGTGCTTCTAGTAGCAGTGATGAAAGCCTCTCAGATAGTGAAAAAGAAGAAATCCTAATTTTTGCCATAGAAGAGAATGAAGATGCTCCTGTTGTCAAAGACCAAGAAGAAGAGAAAGAAGATGATCCTGTAGTTGAAGACCAAGAAAAAGAGAAATATTTAGAAAAGGAAGAGGAAGCCACAAATGATATGGAAGAGGAACTTGATATTGATCTTGAAGAGTTAAAAAGGGAGAACTTAATATTGAAGGCTCAAGTACAAGAGGATGAGAAAACAAAGGCAAAGCTTCTACAAGATCTCACCGATTTAAAAATTAAAGTTGAAGAGGCAAGGAAAATTGAAGAAGGTATGGTTGAGCAGTTAAAGGCAAAAGAGCTAGAATGTGAAAGACTAGAAAATGAAGTTATCTCTCTAAGGAAGGGACTTGAAAAATTTAATGATAAGATATCTCAGTTTAAGAAAAGCTCAAAAACCTTGGATGATATTATCAAAGTATAGAGATCTCCATTTATAAATATTGGACTTGGTTTTGAAGAAGGTCAAGAGAAACACAAAGAGGAGTCAAGCTCAAAAGAAATAGAGGCATCAAAGAAAATGATTAAAGAGGAACCTAAGACCTATGTTGATGTGTTGAGAAGTGGAAGCATCAATGAGGAAGAAAACAAAGCACCATCAAGGGACAGGGACCATCACAGAAAAAGCAATGAGAGAACCATGCAACAATATCCTCCAAGGCAATCAGACAGGTTTCGATATTTCTTTCATGGTTATTGCTACTCATGTAATATTTTTGGTCATAAAGCTATACATTGCAGGGTTCATGGTAAGAATGATTATGGCTTCACCAAGAGAAATTTCAAGTCATTTGCACCTTTCAAAGACTACAACATCATGTGTTTCAATTGCAATAATTTTGGGCATAAAGCTAAATGGTGTAGAACAATGTTCCCTGAATTTCCAAAGTCAAGCAAAAAGGAGAATGGTCAAGATGTTCAAAAGGGTATGACCTTCAAAGTTTGGAAAAAGAAAATTGAAAAAGAAGAAGAGCATTGTAAGTTGGGAGTAGCTTTACTCCCATCCCAAAATTGATCACCTCAAGTAAAGGAGGTGGTGAGGGGGTTGTGCTAAGTGTCTTATTCTTAGCCCCAAGGAGCCCTTTGCCATTGATGTCAAAGGGGGAGAGAATTCAGTGAGGGGGAGCAGCTTGTCAGGGGGAGCAGATTGGGAATCCAGTTGAAATAAAAGAAAATTTTTGTAGGGTTGCCATCAATGACAAAGGGGGAGATTGTTGGAAATATTGAGTTGTCATTGATGTCAAAGGAGCATGAAATATTCTTCAAGGGTGAAAAGTTTATAAGGATGGACAATATATCATTGAGGTCAAAGATGGGTTTGATAAATAGAAAATAGTGGAAAATCATCCAGGGCAAATATATATTACAAGGAAAGTTTATTGCAAAGCAAGGCAATTATTTTTAAGGATTATAATATTTAAATATCAAATTTAAATATTATAAAAGATATGGACAAAGGTTTAAAAGTGCTTGGGACAAAAGGTTTAAAATAAGGACAAAAGTTTAAAATCTTGGGATAAAAGTTTTGAAATTATAGAAGGCTTTGGACAAAGGTTTAAAAAGTAAAATATTATAATATTTAAATCCAAAGATTTAAAATATTATAATATAAACAAGTGTAAGTTTAAAAGGCACCAATGTCATTAAGAGCAAGCATAAAGTCAAAAATCTATAAGCAAAATATAGCATCAACGTTCCATGGTGAAAATGAAATACTTATATAAATGGGGAGTAATAATTCATTTGAGTAAGGTTTTGAAGAAGCACAAATCAAAAATTCCTTCGTGTGAAATTTGTGGAGAGTAGAAGATAAGAAAGGGAAGCATGCACATCTTTGGAGGTAGAATCGAAAATGAAAATAAGAAGAAGACAATGCATTCGTGATTCCATCTGGGTGGCTAGCCCAGACGACAGCCTAGCCTGTGCTAGAGCATTGTGGAATAGGAGGTCACGGGGATGATTCACGATGGCACCATTTTGCTAAGATTTTGGTCAGAGAGGAATTCAAAAAAGACTTTAAAAGATAAATCATGCACCTTGGTTTTCGTGCAGATGACTAGCTCGAACGATAGCCTAGCTTGCGCTAGGGCATGGGTGAGCAGGAGGTTACAGGGTCGATTCACGGTGGTTGTGTGTGGTAAGGGCAAAAGAATTTTTGATTAAATTAAATTTAGGGAGACATAAGGTTTTGAATTGATTTTACTATGCAATTTTATTTTAGAGAGATATAAGGTTTGCATTGTGTGTTATTGTGTTAGGGAGTTATAAGGTGTATTGGGATTAATTGAAAATTGTATTTTGCATATTGTGTGAGGGAGTCATAAGGTATATTGTGATTAATTGAAAATTACATTTTGCATATTGTGTGAGGGAGTCATAAGGTATATTGTGATTAATTGAAAATTGCATTTTGCATATTGTGTGAGGGAGTTATAAAGTTAAATTTATTTGTGCATTAGTAAAGGAGATATAAGGTGTATTATGGTTAAATTTATTTGTACTTGTGCATGTTAGAAAAAGGAGATATAAGGTGTAATTGTGATTGATTTTAAATTGTATTTTGAATATTAAAAAAGGGGTTTAATATCTGTGCAAGAAAGAGAAAATTACTAACCAAATTTTTGAAGGAACAAAAAGGGAACTATTTTTGTAAAGACAGGTTTGGAAAGCTCATCATAATCATTGAGGTAGATTTAGAGGTATGGTGATTTAATTCCTTTCTCAAAGTGTTTTGGTTGAAGAAAATATTTTGTTGTCATATGGTTGGAGGTATAAGGAATGATTAGATGTGCATTGGTTTTGATTGAAAGAAGAGAGTGAATGTGCAAGAGTTATAGATCAAATTTGTAAACAAGTTTGTGTATTGTTCATGATTGATTTTGAAGAGAATGTGGAAGTAAGAAAAATAGAATAGTCTCACATAAATAGAAAGAGTGTTGTAAAGCAAACCAAAGTGTCAAAAAGTACAAAGATAGTATGAAAGGATTCATTGAAGAAAAGGACATTACAAGGTCAGTTGTCAAGTGCTAAGTTTAAAAGCTATCCTTCAATGTAATGAATGTGAGACATGAGAAAGCGATAGACTTAATGAATGTGAAAGAACATATTGGGTATTTGTAATGCATATCATTTTCTATATGTTCATGAAGAAAAATAATTCTGGGTAGAATATGTCTGAATTGCTATAGTAGAGGAAAGCATATTTGAAAAGTTATGAGCATTGTTTGTATGCGAGATTTGGGAAAGATATGAGCATTGTTTGTATGTGAGATTTGGGAAAGATATGAGCATTGTTTGTATGCAATATTTGGAAAGATATGAGCATTGTTTGTATGCAATATTTGAGCAAGATTGAGTAGACTTTGTGAGCAGGATTGAGCAGGTTGTGAGCAGGTTGTGTGAGCAGATTTGAGTAGGTTTTGGAGCAGATTTGAGTAGGCCTTTTGAGCAGGCTTTGTGAGAAGATTTGAGCAGGTTTTGTGAGCTGATTTGAGTAGGTTTTGTGAGAATATTTGAGCAGATTTTGTGAGTAGATTTGAGCAGGTTTTTGTGAGTATATTTGAGAAAGTTTTGTGAGCAGATTTGATCAGGTTTTTATGAGCAAATTTGAGTAGAGTTGTGAGCAGGTTTGGAGCAGATTTGAGCAGAGTTGTGAGCAGGCTTTGGAGTAGACTAGAGCAGAGGGGATTGGTGTCTCTTATGGATTGGGGTCCATGAACCAGAGTAGAGTGGATTGAGGTCCATGAACCAGAGTAGAGGGGATTGGTGTCTCCTGTGGATTGGGGTCCACAAACTTGTGAGAGGGGATATGTGTCTCCTATGGATAGAGTTCCACAAACATTGTAATAGGGAATTGGTTCCCATGAAATTTGTTGAGAAAATTTATAAGAAATATTTCTCTGTGGATGTAGCCCACATTGGGTGAACCACATTAAATCTATGTCTCTTATGTGTGTGGTGATTTGTGCATTATTTCATTATTGCAATTGATAATATTGGATAATATTTCTTTGGAAAGAAAAGTAAAAGTTTTATCTTATACTGTTCACCCCCCCTCTTAGTATAAGCTTGTGTTCTTCACACACATTTTGTCCTTGAGAACTTTGACTCCATTAGAACACCATTAATATCTTAAGAATTTTTGATATTAAGAGATGAGTTTGTTTGAGATCACTAGGATGTTTGAGTCTTTGGAAAACAACTCTAGATCCTTTATCCCTAAGGCAAAAAAAGTCATAAGCAAGCTTACATTCCATATCACCATCACATTATTAGATGTATTACAGTCCATGTCATATTTTAGTATTATATGTTGGTGTTCTTGATTAAGCAATAAAGGTAAAGTATGCTAAATAATACTCCATAACTTATTCAAATAATAATTGAAAAATCATAAAATTAATTCTATTTCATCCATAATTACAATATCATATGCATCCATTCATTTCATTATATACATATAACATCATCCATACATACACAATAAAAAAATAGACACAAAACACAAGAAAATGATAAACAAAAAGCTATGTGTATATATATGAATCGTAAGGTACATAGAACACCCAAAGACTGTATACAATGGAGCACTAAGACTTATGATAAAAAAATGTAAAAATTAAAAATAAATACAACATGCGTTGCTAGACAACACCACCAGGTGCTCTAGTAGGTCCAAGAGGAGGCCCCAAACCAAATCCTTATGATGTTGATGATGCTCTAGAAAGAGAACTATCGGATCTCAACTCACTCTAATGAATAGATCTTGATATCATCGAAGAAGATCACCTTGGTAGTGGAAGACCATGCTCCAATATATAATCCTCTAGCAACTATGCATATGCAATCTCCTGTCATAGTCATTGCTCGTGTGCCACCTCCTCAATATAAGAAGCAATAGTTGTAGCTACTCTACCATCTACATCATAGGTACTCCATAGCCCCTCCACCTCACATTGTAATCATGCTATCTCGGTATTGCAAGAAACACCAATCTATAGAAAATGATCACGCTCCTCTACAAGGCTATCTCATTCCACCTGGAGTGTCACCCACTCTAGCTCACCCTGCATCGAAGCTCTCTTTAGAGCCTCGTCCATAGCTCCCATGTTAGGAACTCCATCCCCACCAACATCTCTACCATCACCTCCACCACCTCCCTTTGTAGGTCTATCCTCAATATTCTGGCTAGGCTTAGCAAAACAACTTAATCGATGATATATATGTCAATGTAGAGGTTCATCTACTACCTCTATATCCCTATCATCCTTGCTGACATCTTTAATAGCCTAACTCAATTCCAAATTTGGGTGTGCAGTAAACTACACATCATACTTAGATATCATTCCATTATCATCCACATAAAGAACATTAATAGCCTCATCATCCTTTTTATCAACTATCCAATCATCAAAATAAGGTACACTAAGCTCATAATCGTGTTGCTTGTATATCACTAGAGTATCAGGAATACTTTGTGTTAACTAGAACTATCACAAAACATGAGAGGATTGAATCAATTATCTTGGCACCATGACATTTAATCAACCATATAGCCTATATAATCTATCATAGCTACTCCCCATCCTCATCCCATCCACTAGCCCCTCACCATGGTCACCAAACCACATCACTAGATATCAAACTCGTAAGCATGTCCTTGCAATCCTATGAACTATGGTTAGGTCGGCTCGATCATAGCTCCTCACTTACCTATCATTTAAGTGCAAAGGGGTGCAAGGTATCCCACTAACAAGGTAAACCAGTAGGGTGACCAACATTGAAATCCTCCCAATCCCAAATCTGGAGTAGAAGGCTACAACCCAATCCCTTTTGCTCTCACCTCTTAACCTCATATAGCTCAATGTAAGTTTGAGCTAGTAAGGCAGGTGCCCAAGCATATACCTTAGGTGAGTTAATCATTTCTATAACCAACCAAATTTTGTTCAAAGGGAACCTAGCTCTTGTACAATTTGGTAATAACATATTAGCCAAAATAAACATAACATAGGTGGGTAATGCATCTAGCTCCCCCTTGTGAAATATCTCAAGATACTAGATGTTACCCTTGCTTATATCCACACCTTGCCATCCGTAACTAAAAATAGGCTTCAACTAATGCTCATTATCCCACCCAACTCGAATAGGATGCCCTTCTATAGGTGCATGAAAAATGCGATAAATATCCTCAAGTGTAATTGTCATCTCCCCTATTAGGATCTGAAAGGTCCCCCTATCTAGGTCCCACCTCCATTAATATTGAGAGGTACCCATCATCTGCTTTAACAACCTCCATCCGAGCAGCTCCATCTAACCCCACCCTTTCAAGACACCTCCAGTCATCATCAATCAATGTCTTTCTCACTCGCCTCAAAATAGGAGAGAAATAGTGTCAAACCACTAACATATTTAACTACACCATAATAAAAATAAAAAACATCAGTACACCATCCATTCCATTGCAAAAAAAGAAAAAATTCTTGTCCATCCCATCATCCATTGCAAAAAAAAACTTTTCATCAACCCCATCATACATTGTAAAAAACAAAATAAAACTTTTCATCCACCCCTTATCATTGTAAAATAAAACTAAAAACTTAAAAAAAAAACTAAAAAACAAAAACAAAAACAAAAATAAATGAAACTAAACTACTAAAGGGCTACAAAGAACCTACCTCATCCACGTGACCTTCTTCTCCAACTGTCACACCAGACCTGACCACTACACCCACTCTCTTCATCTATCTACAAGGCTCTTGCTCTCTCACACGCAAACAATGAACTCTCAAACATAAGAATGAAGCAAAATGACCCCCGTAAGCCTATTTATAGCCTAAAAATATGCTCATAAATATAACACTACATTTTGCAAGCACGTCCAAATGCAACTCTGCATTTGGATGTGTCTTCCAAATGTAGCTCTACATTTGTGAATGGTCAAACACAGGCTTGCGTTTGTCTAGGCTCAAACACAATCCTGTGTTTGATGCTAGAAAGCACAAAATATTTCAAAATTATTCCAAAAGGCTATAAATCCTCACAAAAATACCAAATCAATCCATCCATGCATCTAACATATCACCTCGTTTCATCTTGTTCCAAATCAAATCAATCTGGTAACTTAATTTTGGAATGCGACTCCATTCAAGAAAAATTGCTTAAGGAAATAAAAAAAAACCTCTCCACAGGGTTGCAAAAGTGAAAACCTTTATAAATTATAAATTAGTATGCGCTATGCCATTTAGAAATAGGTCCAATGTGAACCCTCAATTTTTAGTCCATCTACCACAATGAAACTGCTCATAATTTTGCCAAAAGCAAAGTTTTGATAATGCATACCTACTCCAAACTTTGGGTAATCAAAATTGATTTTAATTTACAATATTTGCATCCATCAAATCATACCATTCCATAATAATTATATCAAGCAGCTTGTGGATTCATTTGTTCCATATTTTATCCATTTATCGCTTGAGGGGATAAGCCAAAATAAAATTTTCCAAGAGTCATTTTATCCTTTCGTTGAGGCAACAAAACTAATCCCTCCATCACAATAAAGCCATGCGTCTATTATTTTTACACTACATTTTACTTTGTGCAATGTTGTACAAAAAGGGGCATCTATAGACACCCAAACCTAGTCACTTACAAAACCCATCCATCCCATAAATCTGCATAATAAAAATGTGCCTAAGGTTTAACTTAGGTATAATTTACTACACATTATCCTATTTTCTAGATTTTTGTAAAATATTGGAAAATCCCCCTAGGATACGATGCCTCCCCACTTGATATGTTTTCTAGCCACCACTACCTCTCCCCTTGCCACATCTCACACACCTCACTCCACTCTCACCTACCCACATGCCACCACTCCACCTAAGTGAGACACCTTGGGTGACTCACTCTAACTGCCTAGGATAGGTGGTTACCTAGTCCCTACCACTTGGTAGACCTACCTTACCACATATCCTTTCCCCTATCACCTCCCAAATACCTATAAAGGCACCTCCATTTTTATTAGCCAAGAGGACTGAAAATCATACCATCACGCTACCCAAATCATGCTAGGAGGACATCAATATTCTCAAAGGTCGAGCCATCGAAGTCGAGGATTTTCTACTCAGGCCCCTAAACCTTTCTTGTAACTCAATCCCAAATGTAGGCCTACATTTACATAGAGGTAAATGCAGCCCCAAAGGTTGCAAATGCAACCCTGCAGGTCACAAACACAACACTGCATTTGACCATCCCCAAACGCAACCTTGCGTTTTTCCAAGAGCAAATTTAGCCATTGATAGAACAAATCAAAATAGGTAAATCAAAAAGGTATAAAATTTATTGTTCTCTATCTTTTAGCGCATCATTTTACATTTCATAAGCATTTAGTATAGGGTTTTTATACTTCTCTTATTATGCATATCAAACATGTGCTACTAACCCATTTTTGTATTTGCATCCATACATGTGCAGGTGATAGGTCTCTAAAGATTTGTCGAAGTAAAGAATAGTCCGTAAGGATAGTCAAACCCATTCAAAAAATTGATTATAGCAAAGAAGACATCAACACCCATAATTATCTTGATATGCAAAAGAGTCTTCCCCTCTTTTGCTCATTGTAATCTTGAAAAGCAAGCATTTTATTTTTAAATAGACCCCTATTAGGGAATATCACTGTTGTAAAAGAGAGGAGACAAAGGCTCCCATACAAGTTCAATACAAAGTTCATTTACATTGCATTTTCTTATCTCTTCTGTTTCAATTGCTTGGGTGTACATTCTTTATTTTCTTACACCTTGATTTAAAGATCTCTTTCAAAAAAACTAAACTAAATAGACTTATACAAAACAAAGTAGTGTTTTTAAATGAACTTGGCTATCTATGAAAGGAATAATTTAGCTCATCATAGAGATGTGATTGATAGCTTATTTGCAATACACGTAGTATAACTATAAAAACATACTTATGTATGGTATATATATGGGTATATCCTTTAACTAATAGAAGAATATAAGTTAGCTCATTGTGGAGATGAGGTTGATAGCTCATTTGTAATACGTGTAGTATACCTACATAGACGAACTTGTGTATGGTATGGAGATGGGCATATCCTTTGATAGATTAAGGAAGATAATATTGGTTCATTGTGAAGATGACCGATAACTTAAAACATTAGACTAATTTAGATATATTTGTAGTAACACATAAGTTGGTTAGGGATATGTAAATCCCTATCGGGTATATGTTCGTAAAAAATTTACCTTAGTTAGATTAGTTAGATTTTTGGGTCATTACAAAAATTCTCTTTATAATCTAATTTTAATGCCTCTTGAACTATATACCCTTTTTAATATTGCCTTGCTTGAGATTGAATCAACTAGAAATGGTTGAATAATAGGATTCCTAATATTTCTTACATTATAATTACCTCTTTTTGACAAAAAAATCATTGATGTAAGGGAGAAAGTATTAATTCTTTATTACGGGTTTATTGGGAATTTTGTAATTGATACAAATGATAATGTAAGCTAAATGTTTATTATTGTTTATCATTCATGTATGTGGTGTGTAAGGCTTATGTAGCTTATTGATCCTTTTAAAATTGTTGCCTTCTCCCAAATGATAACTTCCCTCTTTAGCTTCCTAAGGATAACTTATTAAACAAATGCACAAATTTTGTCAAGTTAGTAAACATCAGATAAAAAATCCATAATGATTTACATTTAAAGCTAACTAGTTTCTAATTATTGATTAAGATAATTAAAAATTAATAATTTTAATTTTTTTGGAATAAGTGGGATGTGACTTCCCCACTAAAAATATTCATTGTCCTAATGACAGTGTTAGAAATGAATATTAAAAAAACACCCATATAAAATTTTAAATGGAAACATATTAGATATCATATGAGAAATTCTATTGTAATTATTCAACATTCTATTTTTAATATAGATGAGTCTTAGACATGTCCATAGCTGAAATAATTATTTTAATGCACTTCTACTAAAAGAAACAAATGGGAATAGTGTTTCTAGATGTCATCAATATTCTCCTAGTTGGTTCTAGACTTAGAATATTACTCCCATTGTGCTTTACATCATGACATCTATTTATTCCATAAATGTAAATTATGTCTTGTTAAGACTTTGATTGGTTCAACTAGAAGTATGCATGGGTCTTGAACCTATATAGATTTCTAGTCTGAAATGCATGAAACATGAACATGGTAAGGTTTTCAATAAAGATACATAAAAAGCATCATAAATTAAAAAAAAGATATAGAGCAATTTGGTATACCTCCAAGTTTACAACTTCTAGAATATTAAATGGTCCAACAAACATGGCATCCAATTAACTAATTTGCCAAATTTATTGGAACTTTTCATAGATTTAACTATGGGAAGGCCTTTCTTCCAAACACAAACTACTTCAGTTCTATTTTTGTCAACATAGCTTGTCTAACTATCCAACACCCCTTTCAATGTCTACTTTATCTATTTAACCTATTCTTCTATTTCCTTCAATATATATAACCCCACAAGAAATTTGTACTCCACTTGAACTTAGCTAAGAGGTGTTTTGCATTTCCATCTATATAATAATTCAAATAAAGTCATTAATATACTAGAGTAGCAGGGGTTATTATAACCAAATTCCACCAAATTAAGATATTCTTCCCATCGATACTATTGATCCATGTGGTATATTCCAAGTAAATGTTCCAAAACTTAATTTGTTTGCTCAATTTGTTAATATAGCTCTAGATGGTATGAAGAACTAATGTTAATTTTGATACCCAAAGCTACAATAGATAAACACTAAAACCTTTAAGTGATTTTAGTATCTTTATTTGAGATTATTACCCATGACACTTCATTGAATCTAAATATATATTGCACAAATAATTTTGTAATCATGAGATTATCATCCTTGTTGTTACCTAGTATAAAATGTGCTACCTTTATCACATTAACAAATATAAACAAAATAATAGCATGCTAGTTCTAAGAAAAAGATAGTCCATGTACAAAATACATACTAATAGTTTTGCATTTCCACTTAGGAATATCATGGGGATAGAGCATCCCAATTTGGTGCATATGTTTGATCTTAACTTGCTAGCACTTAAGGTATTTAGCAATAAAAGTGACTACATCCTTATTAAGTCCTAATCTAAAATATAATCTCTTCAAGTGGACTAACATATTTATTACTCCTAGGTTCCCAAAGCATGGGCACAATGTACCTATTTTAACATTATATCTCCTAGTTCTCCTTCCTTGGGTACATACACGTAACCTTTGAATCTGATCAATCCATCTAATTTCAACTAATATTTTTCAAGCTTGTGAAAAGCATTTTTGATAAAATTATAATGCATAACATATTTTAACCAATTGATCATTTAATCCTTGAAGATGTTGTTCATAGTGGTAAGGGCTGAAATATATCATCTTCAACTCAAAGCGTTTTCTATTCTATTTTCTTCCCCTTAGTGTAAATTATATCAAAATCATACTCATAGATGAAATCAAACCACCTTCATTGCATTCAAATTTTCTTGAGAGAGTGTTCAACACCAAGATTATGCTCTTTTCTATATGGTTGAGACTCTAAAGGACCTAAGGATCACATTTTACATGAAACTATCCTATATGCATTACGCACTTACTTTTACCTATGTTTATTAAATATTCATATTCTAGAGAAGCATTTTTTTTATTATACTAGAGGAATCGGTAACACGTTACAATTTTCTACACCTCTTTGTGGGTCGAATCTCGCTTCTCGTCGCCACTATAACCTCTAGTTGTATTGGGGTAAACCTTTTACGTAGTCGACAATGTTGATGTGACATGCCCACCTGTACTACATGACCGAGGGATTGAAACCCTGGTCTCCGCGCTCCTACAGAAGTGTTTTGACCGTTGAACCAAGCCCTTGAACCCTAGAGAAGCATCTTCTTTCATAACATGTTTCGAAGAATTTTATTGTTAGGACCAAAAATGCTTCATACAATATTGGATAAATTTGTTGGATGTGATTGCTTTACATACAATGAGCTTTGTGTTCTTTTAGGGTTATTGTTGCACTTTTACATTATTAGATAAATATATTTATTTATAAGATCTATAACTCTTTGATTAGGTAGTTAAATAATGATACAAAAAAATTTTGATTGTTTTTAAAATAATTTATTGCAAGTAATTCTAGAATGAAGACCATTATATATATATATATATAGTAGTTGTAAGTTTTTTTTGTTTTCATTTACAAGATCTAGGTTCAAACCTCGATATGAGGGGATCAAGACCTCTCATAAAAACTCATGTTTTACCCTAAAATTATTTGGTTCAACAAGAATAGTGTAGTGGTTCGGGTTTTGGTCTCTCTTTGGGGAGGTCCAAGGTTCAAACCATGACATATCCAAAAGAGAATAGGCTAAACGGTAATGACTGAATGTTTGTTGGTTGGATATATGAGTTTGTTTGATGGTTGGCTACCTAACTTTGTTTTATCTGGTAGGCTAAGGTTATAGTGACAACATCTGAACTCCAACTCAATAAGGTATCGACAAAAGGTATTACTAATTCTCTTATATATCCCCTCCCAAAAAAAACTTATTATAATCAATATTATACAGGAGTTGTAGGGTGTTATTAATATAACTTAAATCAAGATTCAAATCTAAATGACAACATGATAAGGAAACCTGGCTTTTCAAATATTTATAAAAACAATAAAACGTAGACCAACTACTAACGGACACTGGTTTAAATTATAATTAATGCAATAGTAGCCTGCAAAAGGCACCGAACAAAGGTAGTAATAACAATTAAAAGATGAGGGAGTGAGGATGCTACTCAGTTTTAAAAAGTTGCTTCATCGTTTTCCTAAGAGGTAACCATGGTGAATGTCTTTTCGTAAGTGGCAACGATGGTAGGTCATAAGGTCACATTTATTTACCTCGAGCGTTATCCTGATAAAATTTCACGTGTTTAATCCTTATTCTACGAAAATATTAAGGCATGTAAATATTTCCCCTATTTACTTATTGAAAACACATAAACAAACGGAAAAAAAATAAAAAGATATCTACGAAAGCGAATTTACAAGGAAAAAAAACAAAAAAATTGGTGGACGGAAAAGCTTGAGCCAAGGTCCAAGACATCCTTATCTACGAAGGACGAGACCGAGTTCCACTCAGTTTCCACCTTTATTTACACACGTAAATGGAACATAAAAAAGAAACTGCTTCGATATATCCTTTATTTACACAACAATTGTTTTTGTTTTTGTTTTTTTCTAAGTTAGTTAATTTATAGCCTTCTTCCCTTTATAGAAAATGCAATAGCAATATGCTTTAATTGGTAGAGGATTTTTTTGAGAGGAAGAGGAGGTTAGGCTAAATGAAGTAGATGATTCATTAAAAATTGTTATAAATGTGGAGAAGTTGGTTATTAGGTATATGAATGCTTTTAAATATAATATGGTTATTAGGTATATAAATGCCCTCAAATATAAAAAACTAGTGGGTGTGGAAAGGAATTCCCTAACTATATTACACAAGCATATGAAAAAGTGTAGCCTCAATAAAGTACATGGAAGAACCAAAACAAAGATAATCCTTTATGATGAAAAGAATATTATTGAATTCAAAAATGGAAGTGCGTGTATCTAAGCAAAGAAGGAACCTATTCAAGATAACTTGGCAAGTGTTGTAAAGTTATTAGGATAACGAAAGCACAACAACTTGGGTTAAAGAGGATGGAGCATATGAATCTTTATGAAGTATCATGATTACAAAATAGGCACTAAAGTTTGGTAACCAAACAATGTGTAGTAAATATTCATATTGGATCTTACGAGGATGTATTTCTATGTGACATTATGCTGATGGATGCATATCATATTTTGTTGGGAAGACCATGGAGATTTGATAGAAAAGTAATACATGATGGTAGATTAAATACTTATTCAATTGTCAAGGATGACAAAAGTTATGCATTAAGTCCATTGAAGGACAAAATAAAAGAGGTGTGCAATAGTTCTAATTTTTATTTGATTTGAATAAAACAACTCTTAAAGGACATGAAGAAAGGGAAAACAAGTTTTTCTTTCATTGCTAAACCCATGAAATATGGGATAGTGAATAAGATGACCAACATTCTAAATAAAGTGAAGGATTTTTTGGGATAATATGTTGAGATTCTTTCAGAAAAAAATTACTTGATGAGTTACCACCTATGAGAAGTAATTATAACATAGACTTCATACCTGGATCAAGTTTTCCAAACAAGGTAGCCTACAATATGACACCTATGGGGAATGAAGAGATGAAAAGATAAGTCCAGTAGCGATAGTTGAATCGTCTATATAAATTTGGTGTGTACGTTGACCATATTTTAAAGTATCCAGTCCCCACAATCTTGACATCCACCACTAAAAAGGGATAAGGGCACCACACTATAAATGGTTATCACAGTAGTAAAAACAAAGTAATTACTTTTGTTTTTGTTTTTTTATTTTCCTTAGGTAGTTAATTTATAGCCTTCTTCTCTTTATAGAAAATGCAATAGCAATATACTTTCACTCGTAGAGGATTTCTTGAGAGGAAGAGGAGGTTAGGGTAGAGGAAGGGGTAAATGATTTCTTAAAAATTGTTACAAATCTAAAGAAGTTGGCCATTAGATATATGAATGTTTTCAAACACAATAAACTAGTGGGTGTGGAAAGAAATCTTGTAACCATATTACACAAGCATATGAAGAAAGTGTAGCCTCACTAAAACATATAGAGGAACCAAAACAAAGAAAATCTTTTATGATGAAAAGGGTATTATTGAATCACAAAATGGAAGTGCTTGAACCTAAGCAATGAAGGAACCTATTAAAGAAAATATACAAATTAGGAGGAAGTGTTGTAAGGTTATTATGAATAGCTAAAGCACAAACAACTTAGTATCAATAGAGATGGTAAAGAAACTTGGGTTAAAGAGGATGGAGCATATAAATCCTTATAAAGTATCATGGTTATAAAATAAATATTAAAGTTTGGTAACCAAATAATGTATAGTAAATTTTTATATTAATTTTTATAAAGATACAGTTTTATGTGACATCATGGTGATGAATGCATATTTTAATTTATTAAAAAATGTGTAATTTTATGTGACATCATAGTGATGGATACATATTTTAATTTATTAAAAAAACCATGAAAATTTATTTAAAAAAAAACATAATAGTAGAGTGAATACTTATTCAATTCTTAAGGACGAACAAAATTAATGTATTAATTTTATTGAAGGACAACCTAAAACAGTGTGCATTAATTACAACATAGACTTCATACCGGATCAAGTTTTCCAAACAAGACAAGTCCATATAAAGTTGATGTGCACGTTGGCCGTATTTTAAAGCATCCAGTCCCCACAATCAATCTGGCATCCACCACTAAAAAGGGATAAGGGCACCGCACATGAATGGTTATAAAAACACTGAAAATGAAATAATATCGTGCTGTGACGTCCATGAAAGCGTGATTGACCGTGGCCCACCGCAATAACAGCGTAGAAAGCAATGTGCACGTGAAATGCAAGGGTTGAAAGTTTGATCTAAAGAACGCAACGAATTTCTCGTGTTCTGTCAATGTAAATTACATTACATATAGCTAAAGGAAACATTCAACTTGCATGAGCTAAAGGAAACATTCAACCTGCATGAGCTAAAGGATGAAACGCGCAGCAAGCGCTATCTTTTCCATTATAATTGCTTACTTCTTTAAACTGTTTCTATAATTCTACCCAGTAACTCAAAACTACTTCAGTTCTATTTTTGTCAACATAACCTGTCTAACTATCCAACACCTCTTTCAATGTCTACTTTATCTATTTAACCTATTCTTCTATTTCCTTCAATATGTATAACCCCAAAAGAAATTTGTACTCTGCTTGAACTTAGCTAAGAGGTGTTTTGCATTTCCATCTATATAATAATTCAAATAAAGTCATTAATATACTAGAGTAGTAGGGGTTATTATAAGCAAATTCCACCAAATTAAGATATTCTTCCCATCGATACTATTGATCCATGTGGTATATTCCAAGAAAATGTTCCAAAACTTAATTTGTTTGCTCAATTTGTTAATATAGCTCTAGATGGTATGAAGAACTATTGTTAATTTTGATACCCAAAGCTACGATAGATAAATACTAAAACCTTTAAGTGATTTTAGTATCTTTATTTGAGATTATTACCCATGACACTTCATTGAATCTAAATATATATTGCACAAATAATTTTGTAATCGAGATTATTATCCTTGTTGTTACCTAGTATAAAATGTGCTACCTTTATCACATTAACAAATATAAACAAAATAATAGCATGCTAGTTCTAAGAAAAAGATAGTCCATGTACAAAATACATACTAATAGTTTTGCATTTCCACTTAGGAATATCATGGGGATAGAGCATCCCAATTTGGTGCATGTGTTTGATCTTAACTTGCTAGCACTTAAGGTATTTAGCAATAAAAGTGACTACATCCTTATTAAGTCCTAATCTAAAATATAATCTCTTCAAGTGGACTAACATATTTATTACTCTTAGGTTCCCACAACATGGGCACAATGTACCTATTTTAACATTATATCTCCTAGTTCTCCTTCCTTGGGTACATACACGTAACCTTTGAATCTGATCAATCCATCTAATTTCAACTAATATTTTTCAAGCTTGTGAAAAGCATTTTTGATAAAATTATAATGCATAACATATTTTACCCAATTGATCATTTAATCCTTGAATATGGTGTTCACAGTGGTAAGGGCTGAAATATATCATCTTCAACTCAAAGCATTTTCTATTCTATTTTCTTCCCCTTAGTGTATATGATATCAAAATCATACTCATAGATGAAATCAAACCACCTTCACTGCATTCAAATTTTCTTGAGAGAGTGTTCAACACCAAGATTATGCTCTTTTCTATATGGTTGAGACTCTAAAGGACCTAAGGATCACACTTTACATGAAACTATCCTATATGCATTATGCGCTTACTTTTACCTATGTTTATTAAATATTCATATTCTAGAGAAGCATTTTTTTTATTATACTAGAAGAATCGGTAACACGTTACAATTTTCTACTCCTCTTTGTGGGTCGAATCTCGCTTCTCATTGCCACTATAACCTCTAGTTGTATTGGGGTAAACCTTTTACGTAGTCGACAATGTTGATGCGACATGCCCACCTGTACTACATGACCGAGGGATTGAAAATTTGGTCTCTACGCTCCTACATAAGTGTTTTGACCGTTGAACAAAGCCCTTGAACCCTAGAGAAGCATCTTCTTTCATAACATGTTTCGAGGAATTTTATTGTTAGGACCAAAAATGCTTCATACAACATTGGATAAATTTGTTGGATGTGATTGCTTTACATACAATGAGCTTTGTGTTCTTTTAGGGTTATTGTTGCACTTTTACATTATTAGATAAATATATTTATTTATAAGATCTATAACTCTTTGATTAGGTAGTTAAATAATGATACAAAAAAATTTTGATTGTTTTTAAAATAATTTATTGCAAGTAATTCTAGAATGAAGACCATTATATATATATATATAGTAGTTGTAAGTTTTTTTGTTTTCATTTACAAGATCTAGGTTTAAACCTCGAAATGAGGGGATCAAGACCTCTCATAAAAACTCATGTTTTACCCTAAAATTATTTGGTTCAACAAGAATAGTGTAGTGGTTTGTGTTTTGGTCTCTCTTTGGGGAGGTCCAAGGTTCAAACCATGACATATCCAAAAGAGAATAGGCTAAATGGTAATAATTGAATATTTGTTGGTTGGATATATGAGTTTGTTTGATGGTTGGCTACCTGACATTGTTTATCTGGTAGGCTAAGGTTATAGTGACAACATTTGAACTCCAACTCAATGAGGTATCGACAAAAGGTGTTACTAATTCTCTTATATATCCCCTCCTAAAAAAAACTTATTATAATCAATATTATACTAAAGTTGTAAGGTGTTATTAATATAACTTAAATCAAGATTCAAATCTAGACGACAACTAAATAAACTTTATAAACTTTATAACATAATAAGAAAACCTGGCTTTTCAAATATTTATAAAAACAATAAAACGTATATTTACAACTTGAAGACCAACTACTAACGGACACTGGTTTAAATTATAATTAAAGCAATAGTAGCCTGCAACAGGCACCGAACAAAGGTACTAATAACAATTGAAAGATGAGGGAGTGGGGATGCTACTCAGTTTTAAAAAGTTGCTTCATCGTTTTCCTAAGAGGTAACCATGGTGAATGTCTTTTCGTAAGTGGCAAATGTCTTTTCGTAAGTGGCAACGATGGTAGGTCGTAAGGTCACATTTATTTACCTCGAGCGTTATCTTGATAAAATTTCACGTGTTTAATCCTTATTCTACGAAAATATTAAGGCGTGTAAATATTTCCTCTATTTACTTATTGAAAACACATAAACAAACGGAAAAAAAATAAAAAGATATCTACGAAGACGAATTTACAAGGAAAAAAAACAAAAAAATTGGTGGACGGAAAAGCTTGAGCCAAGGTCAAAGACATCCTTATCTATGAAGGACGAGACCGAGTTCCACTCAGTTTCCACCTCTATTTACACACGTAAATGGAACATAAAAAAGAATCTGCTTCGATATATCCTTTATTTACACAACAATTGTTTTTTTTTTTTTTTTTTTCATTAGTTAATTTATAGCCTTCTTCCCTTTATAGAAAATGCAATAGCAATATGCTTTCACTGGTAGAGGATTTCTTGAGAGGAAGAGGAGCTTAGAAAATGCAATAGTAATATGCTTTCACTGGTAGAGGATTTCTTGAGAGGAAGAGGAGCTTAGGCTAAATGAAGTAGATGATTTCTTAAAAATTGTTATAAATGTGGAGAAGTTGGTTATTAGGTATATGAATGCTTTTAAATATAATATGGTCATTAAGTATATAAATGCCCTAAAATATAAAAAACTAGTGGATGTGGAAAGGAATCCCCTAACTATATTACACAAGCATATGAAAAAGTGTAACCTCAATAAAGTACATGGAGGAACCAAAACAAAGAGAATCCCTTATGATGAAAAGAATATTATTGAATCCAAAAATGGAAGTGCGTGAATCTAAGCAAAGAAGGAACCTATTCAAGATAACTTGGCAAGTGTTGTAAGGTTATTAGGATAACGAAAGCACAACAACTTGGTTTAAAGAGGATGGAGCATATGAATCTTTATGAAGTATCATGGTTACAAAATAGGCACTAAAATTTGGTAACCAAACAATGTGTAGGAAATATTCATATTGGCACTTACAAGGATGTAGTTTTATGTGACATTATGTTGATGGATGCATATCATATTTTGTTGGGAAGACCATGGAGATTTGATAGAAAAGTAGTACATGATGGTAGATTAAATACTTATTCAATTGTCAAGGATGACAAAAGTTAATGCATTAAGTCCATTGAAGGACAAAATAAAAGAGGAGTGCAATAGTTCTAATTTTTATTTGATTTCAAGAAAACAACTCTTAAAGGACATGAAGAAAGGGAAAACAAGTTTTGCTTTCATTGCTAAACCCATGAAAGATGGGATAGTGAATAAGATGACCAACATTCTAAATAAAGTGAAGGATTTTTTGGGATAATATGTTGAGATTCTTTCAAAAAAATTACTTGATGAGTTACCACCTATGAGAAGTAATTATAACATAGACTTCATACCTGTATCAAGTTTTCCAAACAAGGTAGCCTACAAGATAACACCTATGGAGAATGAAGAGATGAAAAGATAAGTCCAGTAGCGATAGTTGAATCGTTTGTATAAAGTTGGTGTGTATGTTGGCCATATTTTAAAGCATCCAGTCCCCACAATATTGACATCCACCACTAAAAAGGGATAAGGGCACCGCACTATGAATGGTTATCACAGTAGTAAAAACAAAGTAATTGCTTTTGTTTTTGTTTTTTTATTTTCCTTAGGTAGTTAATTTATAACCTTCTTCCCTTTATAGAAAATGCAATAGCAATATACTTTCACTCGTAGAGGATTTCTTGAGAGGAAGAGGAGGTTAGGGTAGAGGAAGGGGTAAATGATTTCTTAAAAATTGTTACAAATCTAAAGAAGTTGGCCATTAGATATATGAATGTTGTCAAACATAACAAACTAGTGGGTGTGGAAAGAAATCTTGTAACCATATTACACAAGCATATGAAGAAAGTGTAGCCTCACTAAAACATATAGAGGAACCAAAAAAAAGAAAATATTTAATGATGAAAAGGGTATTTTTGAATCAAAAAATGGAAGTGCTTGAACCTAAGCAATGAAGGAACCTATTAAAGAAAATATACAAATTAGGAGGAAGTGTTGTAAGGTTATTATGAATAGCTAAAGCACAAACAACTTAGTATCAATAGAGATGGTAAAGAAACTTGGGTTAAAGAGGATGGAGCATATGAATCCTTATAAAGTATCATGTTTACAAAATAGATATTAAAGTTTAGTATCATGGATGTAAGAAACTTGGGAAGGATGGCATATGAATCCTGATAAAGTATCATGGTTACAAAATAAATATTAAAGTTTGGTAAGTATCATGATTATAAAATAAATATTAAAGTTTGGTAACCAAATAATGTACAGTAAATTTTTATATTAATTTTTATAAAGATGTAGTTTTATGTGACATCATGGTGATAGATGCATATTTTGATTTATTAAAAAAGATGTAGTTTTATGTGACATCATAGTGATGGATACATATTTTAATTTATTAAATAAACCATGAAAATTTATTAAAAAAAAAACATGGTAGTAGAGTGAATACTTATTCAATTCTTACGGAAGAAAAAAATTAATGCATTAATTTCATTGAAGGACAACCTAAAACAGTGTGCATTAATTACAACATAGACTTCATACCGCATCAAGTTTTCCAAACAAGACAAGTCCATATAAAGTTGATGTGTACGTTGGCCGTATTTTAAAGCATCCAGTCCCCACAATCAATCTGGCATCCACCACTAAAAAGGGATAAGGGCACCGCACATGAATGGTTATAAAAACACTGAAAATGAAATAATATCGTGCTGTGACGTCCATGAAAGCGTGATTGACCGTGGCCCACCGCAATAACAGCGTAGAAAGCAATGTGCACGTGAAATGCAAGGGTTGAAAGTTTGATCTAAAGAACGCAACGAATTTCTCGTGTTCTGTCAATGTAAATTACATTACATATAGCTAAAGGAAACATTCAACCCACATGAGCTAAAGGATGAAACGCGCAGCAAGCGCTATCTTTTCGATTTATAATTGCTTACTTCTTTAAACTGTTTCTATAATTCTACCCAGTAACTCAAAATTGAACTGCCCACTGACACACGACCATTCTCCTTTTCCATTAGATTTTAAAGCTGACCATTCCCCTGAGAGCCGATTCATCGATAGTTTGTTAGGTTTTAGGTTTCGGCGGCGCCTCATCTTTATTGCGAAAATGTTTTGTGGCTTTTTTTTTTTCTCCGTGTTTTAAGGGGAACATGGGGTCTTTAAATTAAGGGGTTTGTCTGATTTTGGGGATTGCAATGTTTTTATTTTATCTGTGTGGGTTGTTTCTTAGATAAGTCAACAATGAGGTACATATATAACGGTCTACAGCTTTCTGTTTCCGTGTCTGGCTATTAATTTGAAAATATAAACCTCTACAAATCTTAGATAAGCCAGTCAACCAGAAGGTACTATAAACAACGCCCTACAGCTTTCTTTTTTTGGCTATTAATTTGAAAGAACAGACCAAGACATATGTGTCGACTAATAATAATAATAACAGAAGATTATTTTTTTTAAAAGTCACAAACTTATCTTAGTATTTTAGGTTTGAAGTAAAGCTATGTTTAGGAACAGTAAGTATATCAAACTGTATTTTCAATTTTATTATATATATTTGTTTATTTAAATATATAGATTCAACTTCTTTTATTTTTAAATTTTTATTTAAAATAATTAATACATAATAAACTAATAAATTAATGATACAAATGATGTTAAGCCAATAAAAAATCAATATAATAATTTAAAATATATTTATTTTATTAGGTTGAAACAAATACCAACATATAGCTTGGTAATAAGTCATTTAAATATAATTTTATTAATTTAGAGTAAATACCAACATATGGGTCAACATATGGGTGGATAAAATGTCTCTTAAACATATGAAATCAAATCTAAAATATACTTTGAAAAAATCTTTAGATCTTATGAACTAGGCAAACTGAACCTTATAGTTAGCAAATATATCCAAAACATAAATAAAGTACTTGTCCATTTTTAGTAGGATCCTTATTAAAAAAGGGAAACCACATTAAACCATTTTTTGAGAAATTAAAAAAATAAGATAAACAAAGAATAAGAATTATAAAACTATATAAGTCAATGAGATGTAAACCTAATTACAAGATTTGCTAATGGATTCAAGAAAACATAAACATATACATATATACGCGTACATATTTATGTATATGTTTATGTTTCCTTGCATCTATACGCGTACATATACATGTATATGTTTATGTTTTCTTGCATCCATCACCAAATCTTGCAATTAGATTTAGGTCTTATAAGTTTCTCTCATGTCACTTTGAAAGTTGTACTTAAGACCATGGTCACCACTATCTTAATAAAAATGACAATAAATTTAATTCACATGGATTCCTCCATTATAAATTTTAGCTAAACTTAACCTCATCCATAAGTAAGCTATGAAATATCCGAAGACATAAGCTATCATTTAATTGTGTACTACCATGTAAATCCCTAAATAAAATATCCCTCATTACCAATGCTTTAATACTTTAAGTGCTCATTCAAAATCCTCTTTATAATATGATTTGAATACCTCTTGAACTATATATCCTCTTTAATATTGCCTTACTTGAGATTGGATCAACTAGAAATGGTTGAATAATATGATTCCTAATTTGCTTACATTATTATTACCTCTCTCTTTGCCAAACAAATCATTGATGTAAGGGAGAAAGTATTAATTTTTTATTGTGGGTTTAGTGGGCATTTGATAACAGATACAAATGATAATACAAGCTAAAATTTTACTATTTTTATCATGCATGTAAATGGTGTGTAATGCCTATGTAGCTTATTGATATTTTTAACTTTGGTGCCTTCTCCCAAATGATAACTTCCCTATTTTGCCACCTAAGGATAACTAATTAATCAATTGCACAAGTTTTGTCAAGTTAGTCAACGTCAAATATAAAATACATAATGATTTACATTTAAATATAACTAATTTCTAATTATTTATTAATATAATTAAAGATTAATAATTTTATTTTTTTGGAGTAAGTGGGATGTGACTTTCCCACTAAAAGGAGTCATTGTCCTAATGACATTGTTAGAAATGACTTTAAAAAAAAAATACCCATATAAAATTTCAAATGTAAACATATTAGATATTACATGAGAAATTTTATTTTAACTATTCAACATTCTATTTGTAATATAGATGAGTCTTATACATTTCCATAGCTGAAATAATTAATTTAATACACTTATACTCAAGAAAACAAATGGGGATACAGTTGCTAAATATCATCAATATTCTCCTAGGTGGGGCTAGACTTAGAATATTACTGCCATTATGCTTTACATCATGACATCTATCTATTCCATAATTGTTAAGTATGTCTTGTTAAGACTTTGATTTGTTCAACTAGAAGTATGCATTGTTCTTGAACTTATATAGATTTATAGTTTGGAATGTGCGAAACATCAACATGGTAAAGTTTTCAATAAAGATGCATGAAAAACATCATGAATTAAAAAAAAAGGAATATAGAGCAATTTGGTATACCTTTGGGTTTACAAATTCTAAAATATCAAATGTTCCAACAAACACGACATCAAATTTAACTAATTTGCCAAATTTATTGGAACTTTTCATAGGTTTAACCGTTTAACTATGAGGAAGGCCTTTCTTCCAACCACAAACTATATTTAGTTCTATTTTTATCAGCATAACTTATGTACCTATCCAACACCTCTTTCAATGTTTGATTTATCTATTTAACCTATTATTCTATTTCCTTCAATACATGTAACTCCACAAGAAATTTTTACTTCACTTGATCTTAGCTAAGAGGTGTTTTGCATTTCCATCTATATAATGATTCAAATGAAGTCTTTAATATGCTAGAGTAGTAGGAGTTATTATAAGCAAATTCCACTAGATTTATATATTCTTCCCATCGATATATTGATCCATGTGGTATATTCCAAGTAAATGTTCCAAAACTTAATGTATTTGCTCAATTTGTCAATCTATCTCTAGATGGTATGAAGAACTAATGTTAATTTTGATACCCAAAGCTGCAAGATAAATACTAAAACCTTCAAGCAATTTTAGTATCTTCATTTGAGATTATTACCCGTGAAACTCCATTAAATCTAAATATATATTGCACAAATAATCTTGTAATCATGAGATTATCGTCCTGATGTTACGTACTATAGAATGTGCTACCTTTATCACATTAACATTTATGAAAAAAATAACAATATGCTAGTTCTAAGATAAATATAGTCCATGTACAAAGTACATACTAATATTTTTGCATTTCCATCCCAATTTGGTGCATGTGTTTAACCTTAACTTGCTAAAAATTAAGGTATTTAGCAATAAAAATGATTACATCCTTCTTATGTCCCAATCTAAAATATAACCTCTTCAAGTGGACTATCATCTTTATTACTCCTAGGTTCCCAAAGCATGGGCACAATGTGCCCATTTTAGCATTATGTCTCCTAGTTCTCATTTCTTGGGTACATACATGTAACCTTTGAATCTAAGAAACCCATATAATTTAAACTAATATTTGCCAAGCTTGTGAAAAATATTTTTGATGAAATTACAATGCATAACATGTTTTAACCAATTGATCATTTAATCCTTGAAGATGGTGTTCATAGTGGTAAGGGATGAAATATATAATCTTCAACTCAAAGCATTTGCTATTCTATTTTCTTCCCCTTCATGTAAATGATATCAAAATCATATGCATAGATGAAATCAAACCACCTTCATTGACTTGCATTCAAATTTGCTTGAGAGAGTGTTCAACACCAATATTACGCTCTTCTCTATATGGTTGAGACTCTAAAGCACCTAAGGATCACATATTAAAAAACTATCATATATGCATTATGCACTTACTTTTACCTATGTTTATTAAATATTCATATTCTAGAGAAGCATCTTCTCTCATAACATATTTAGAGGAATTTCATTGTTAGGAACAAAAATGCTTTATACGACATTAGACAAATTTCTTGGATGTGATTATTTTACATACAATGAGCTTTGAGTTTTTTTTAGGGTTATTGTTGCACTTTTATATTATCAGATAATTATATTTATTTATAAGATCTATAACTCTTTGATTAGATAGTTAAATAATGATACAAACAAATTTAATTATTTTAAAAGTAATTTATTACAAGTAATTCTAGAAGGAAGACTATTAGGTTAGAACTACTCTTGATTCAAGTATTATATATATATATATATATATATATATATATATATATATATATATATAAAAAAATATAGATAGATAGATAGATAGTAGTGGTAAGTTTATGGGTTTTCATTTACAAGATCTAGGTTCAAACCTTGATATGAGGGGATAGATACCTCTTATAAAAACCCATGTGTTACCCTAACATTTTTTGGTTCAACAAGAATAGTGCACTGGTTAGGGTTTTGGCCTCTCTTTGGGGAGGTCCAAGGTTCAAACCATGACATATCCAAAAGAGGATGGGTTAAATGGTAATGACTAAATATTTATTGGTTGGCTACCTGAGTTTGATGTATTAGAGGTTTGGGTCTTGTTGACTTTGTTTTATTTGGTGAGCTAGGGTTATAGTGACAATATCTGAGCTCGATCAAGTATCTGATAAAAGGTGTTGCTAATTCTCCTATGTATTCCCTAAAAAAACTTATTATAATCAATATTATATTAGATTTATAGGGTAATATTTAAAATGAAATGTATTTATAACAGTCAAACATAGTCAAAAAATTGATTCAATGATTAAGAAATACAAATAGTGTAATCTCAACAAAGATTTAAATTTGAACGACACTAATTAAACTATATATCCTAACAAGGAGACCTTACTTTTCAAATATTTATATAAAATAGTAAAAATTATTTTTACAATTTCAAGACCAACCACTAACAGATAGTGCTTTAAATTCGTCTTCTTGTTACAAATTTATTTCTATCATGATCGAATGGGTTGAGCGTCTTTGCATCCTTTGCTATAAGCTATCTGCAGACACCTGCAAACCTCCAAAGTGTTGTTGCGTTCGATGAGGCCACCTACAATTCATCCAAGGTCTATGATCTGGAATCCTCTTGCAAACACCTGCAAATTCCTTCATCTGTGTCTTTGAATGTTTCTTTTTTTAATCCTTGATAGGTGTTTAGTTGCTATCCAACCATAAGAAATGGTAAATTTTGTTTTTCTCGAGATCAACGTGAATCAACGTGAAACCAAAGAGCAGCACGACAAGTCCTTTTGATAATGAATTTTCCTGCAAAATTTCTTGTTGTCTGTAGATCATCGTTATTGAATCTGTGAGGGAGGTTAAGATTCGAATTTCTATAAAATACGTCTTTTGGGCACCAAATATTTTTATTTATTCCAAAATCTTGCTATGATATCACTTGTAAAGGAACAACCAGTTAAATAAACATTCACACAATACATCTATAATGAATTATTATAATAACATCAATAAAAATACAAGCAAATGTAAATAGTGATTCCAATTCCAGCAATAACCAATAATGAATACAAATAAATCAGTGCTACAGCAAATCGACAACCACTCAGAGAGAGCAAAGTCTCTTAGCCACTTTGAGAGGGCGAAGTCTCTTACATCTATACACAAATTCAAATTTATATTCTTCTATGATGAAAAACTAATAAAACATTCTTCCTATTTATAATTGAAATCAATGATAACCTAACCCGACTTTTCAATAGCTGACTAATTAAATAAAGTTATCGAGATAACAATATTTAGCTGACAAGGTTATATTAGGATCATTACAAAATACCTATGTATTATCCTAACATTTTTTAGTCTAACAAAGATAAGGTAGTGGTTAGAACTTTGACATTTCTTTAGGGAGGTCCAAGGTTTAAACCATATCCAAAAGAGGAGTCTATGGTTGAGTGTTTGCAAGTTGACTACCTTAATTTGATGCCTTGAAGGGTCAAGGTTTTATTATCTTTATTTTACACAATTGGCTAAGGTTATAGTGGCAGCATGTGAGCCTCCTAAACATCCCAACCATGTACATTGGTTATAGAGATTTCTCACACTAACCAAATAATATATATAGATAAATATATATATATATATATATATATATATATATATAAAGATAATATTTAAAAATAAAATGTATTTATAATAGTCAAATATAATTTTGTTTTTAAAGAAAACAATCAAATATAATCAAAGAAGTTTTGTTTCAATGATTGAAACATTTAAATAATGTAACTTAAACCAAAATTAGAATGTAGGTAACACTAAATAAGTTATATAACCTAATAAAATAACTCTTTAAAACCCTAAAAAATAGTAAAACATATATTTATAACTTCAAGACCAACCACTAAACGAAGCTAGTTTAGATTATCATTAATGTAATAGTAGCCTACAAAAGGCATTGAGGAAGGTACTAATAATTAAAAGACTAGGGAAGTGCAGAGAGGTGGTAGATGACATCCTTCGCCTAGGGGTGTTTAAGATTAATATCAATGGCTCTTCTAGAGGGAATCCTGGGCATTCAGGTATTGGTGGTGTTGGGAGAGATAGTAGTGGTCCAGCTTTTTTCATTTTTTCCTGTTATAAGGAGAAGCAGACTAATAATTATATGGAGGCCTTGTTATTTGTTTTGCTTTGAAAAAATATTATGCTCTAAGATGATAGAAGATAATCTATGAGATTATTATTAATTTATTGGAGATTCATAATCTTTCTAATGTTTATTTAGTGGCTCGGTGGATCTTTCAAATTTGTCGGGCATTTGGATTTTATTTCCTTTCTTCATATTCTCAGAGAATGGAATGGTGTGGCTGATTGCTTGGCAAAATGGGCTTTTGAGTTTTAGGAAGACTGAAATGTTAGGGAATGGAATTAGCTTCCATTAGATTGTTCTCTTCATCTTATTAACTTGCTTGCTGCGAATATGCCTGGTTGAGGCTATTGTTTGTTGGGTATCTTTTGATCAGATGCTTGTTGGTATTAGAAATCTCTTTCTTCTAACCCTTGTAAGAGTTATTGTTAACCCTTGTAAGATGCTCGTTGGTATTAGAAATCTCTTTCTTCTAACCCTTGTGAGAGTTATTATTAACCTTTGTGAGAGTTATTGTTACGAGATCATCCGTTTCTTATAAAAATTACTGATTTAATAAATTTTTATTAAACAGTAAAAAATAATAATTAAAACAGTAGGGAGTGGGGATGGTACTCAGTTTCAAAAAGTTGCTTCCAATTATAGTCGGTCCTTACCTCGAGCGTTATCTTAAAAAAAATTCACGTGTTTAATCCTTATTACCCTTATTTAAAGGGTCCACCTAACAAGCCGAAAGCGAATTTACTTATTGAAAACACATTCGTAGGTATAAGCAAACGTGGCACGTTGATTTAATCACTTCTAACTTGAACAAAAGATATTGATACGTTACGATATGAAAAAATAAAATAAACATTGGTGGACGGAAAACGCTTGAGCCAAGGTCCAAGCCGCCCTTACCTATGAAGGACGAGACCGAGGTTCACACAAGTTTCACCTCTATTTTACACACGTGGATGGAACATACAAAAGAAACTGCTTCGATATAACCCTTATTTACACAACAATTGTTTTTTTCTTTTGATAGTCTAATGATAATATGTATATGGTTGTATTAAATTTTTATTAATAAATTTAATTTTTTTTATTAAAATTATGATGGAATAATACTAACTGTGGTTAGTAAAGGTTTTTTACATTAATCAAACTAAAAATAGTTAAATATGTAATTAATAAGATTCCTAACACTAACCAAATTTAAAAATAAAAAATAAATTAAATCTTCTGAAATGATAGGGGCTGTGGCTGTTCTTAACTCAAGAAGCAGGTTGGCCGTATTTTAAAGCATCGAGTCCCCACAATCTTGGCATCCACCACCAAAAAGGAATAATGGCACCGCACTATGAATGGTTATCATTAAAGTATAAACGAACAAAATAAGGTCCAAACCGGCGAGGTCAACACCGCATTAAAAAGGCAATAATAGCGTAGAAAGCGATATGCACGTGAAGAGCAAGGTTGAAAGTTGGATCTGAAGAACGCAACGAATTTCTCGTGTTCTGTCAATGTAAGTTTACATTACATATAGGAGCTTCTGCTACATGGCTTAGCATGCTTTTTAGCCTTTGTTTTTCATTGTTCATCTACTGTTTGTATTTGCTTGTGTTCTCTGGTTTCCCAAAACTGCCTTCAAGTAGGAAAGATGGAATCAAAGAACACAATTCATGTAAAGATCGACCTTGATTGTTGGATTAATCAAATTAAAGACGGTCTGAACATACATGAAGATGAAGAAGTACAGGAATTTTGCACTTCCGTTTTCAATGTGCCCAAGGAATTATTGGTACTGAAGCCTGCAGCATTCATTCCACAGACAATTTCCATTGGGCCGTATCACCATTGGAGATCCGAGCTGTACGAAATGGAGAGATACAAACTGGAAGCCGCTCGTAGATTCCAGAAAAGGATCGCCGATCAGAAGTTCGAGTTCGTTGTGGATAAGCTGAGGCAGTACGAGTGGCAAATCCGGAGCTGTTATCACAAATATCTTGACTACAACGAGGAAGCCTTGGCATGGCTTATGGCTCTGGACGCTTCTTTCGTTCTTGAATGTCTGCAGTTCTACGTCAAACAAGGTCAAGAAGCTTCGCCAGATGTTTCCTCGGAAGTTAAGCAACTGGGAAAGGTTTTAGATCCAACTGGCAGAAGCTCTACCCATAACGAAGTCATAAGAGATTTGATGATGCTGGAAAATCAGATCCCCTTATTTATTTTGCATAAGCTGTTGGAGATGGAGTTGGGTTCTGAAGACAAGGCGGAGGAGAGGCTGTGCTACCTGGTAAGACTTGCATGTATGCAGTTATTGCCTTTTAAATTCAAAATTTCGGATAATTCAAGGCTGTGTATAAAAGATAGAGGTCATATCCTGGAAGTACTCTATTATTGTGTTGTCCCTCTTGTACCCAAAGATGAATCTAATTCGAATGCCAGTGAAAACGAGCAACAGCCCCTGCCGGACACAACAAGGGTTACAAGGGTTACAAGAGCTTTCAATCTTTTAGGGAAGGTTCTGTCATCGTTGAACGTAGGCCCCCTTCGACGTCTGACGGCGCTGCCTGGGCGTGTTTACAATGGCAGGGTCGTGCAGTTGGTGATGAAGGTTCCCTTACGTCTCCTTTCCACTCTCGGAAATCTGCCTGTTCTGCGCGCATTCAAGGGGCCCTTGACTTTTCTTTTCAAGTCCTCCACCGCCGACAAAACTGAGGACGGGGAGGAGCACTTGTCGGTGGAGACTCCTCCTACGCGAGACGAATTGGCGATACCTTCGGTGGCCGACTTATATTCTTCTGGAATTAAATTCCTTCCTACAGACGGAGATCTCACCACAATACGGTTTGACCAGAAGACTAAAACACTTTATCTTCCGAAAGTAAAATTGGATGC
The DNA here is from genome assembly GCA_028583015.1 of Wollemia nobilis. Lineage (NCBI taxonomy): Eukaryota > Viridiplantae > Streptophyta > Pinopsida > Araucariales > Araucariaceae > Wollemia > Wollemia nobilis. Next base: position 527,206 of record JAQPPZ010001830.1, on the reverse strand, counting down.
CAACACAGAAGTGATTTTAAGAAATCTGGTGGCGTTTGAGGCGTCGGCGGCCCCTGGTGCGATGATCTTCACGCGCTACACAGACTTCATGAACGGCATGATTGACAAAGAAGAAGATGTTCGTCTGCTGAGAAACAGCGGGATCATTTACAATCACCTTGAAAGCGACGGGAAGGTTGCAAGTCTCTGGAACGGCATGGGTAAATGCGTCAAGTTGACAAAAGTCAAATATTTGGACCAGGTCATAGCGGACCTCAATAAGCACTACAACCGGAGATGGAGCGTGGCTGCGATGGAATATGTGAACAAATACATATTTGGCTCATGGCAGCTGCTGTCTCTCTTGGCTGCGGCCATTCTTTTATTTCTCACATGTTTACAAGCCTTCTGCTCTGTCTATAACTGTAAGAAGTGGTTGACGGATACTACCTTTGTTGAGGAATCGACAAGATGAAACACAACCCATGTAGACTGTAGACTGTTAGTGTTATCCTTCTACATTCTGCAATTTGGAGTTTACTTATTGAAACTTTCAGCTTTCATTTTCGGGTGTTATACACGAACTATATTACTTTCATTCAAAGTTATGCATAAGGAAAAGGAGTTAGATTCAAAATGTACTTGAAATAAAATGGTGAATCTTAATCAAAATTAAGGTGAATTATGGCGAAATCTTATTCACATCAAAATTTAGGGTATTTGAAGCCCTAAAATGTAAGGTCATGTTTGGGACACATTTAAGCCTATTAAATCACCTTATAACTTTATAAAAACACCACCATTAGATTAGACTCGAAAAGAGCTTTCCAACGAGTACAAATATGTCTATGTTTGGATATATATTATGGTGAATTGACCTTAAAAAAAAATTGGTCTCGAAAATTTTAGACGAATGGGCAGACGTCAAAGATCTTCATATTCATCAATTTTCAGTTTTAAAAATCCTAATATTCGCCCAATTTGCGAATATTGACCACTGTGCATAGCTTTGCTTTCATTATGCCTATGATCAATTTGCCTATGTCCACAAAGATCAATTTGTCATTATGCTTTTGATTTAATCAATTTTTCTATATCCACAAAGATCAATTTGTCATTATGCCTTTGATTTAATCAATTTGTCTATATCCACAAAGATCAATATATAATCCACACCTATCAATTAAATAAATTGTAAAAAACTTGGCAAGCTATGACAATCTTCATCATAGATTTGTAATTTTAGTTTAAAATGTTAGAAACCTCATAACAAATAATAATGATTCTATAATTTAATATTCAACAACACCTCATATTTTATAAGTCTAAAATTATAGACTACCATCTCATCATAATTCATGTTTGACTGGTCCATCTAGATTTATAGAATATGTACTTGAAAGTTAAACCATCAATGTTATAGTAACACATTAATATATTGAAGCCATGGGAAACTTATCCTTTAATACATTTGATAAGCATCAAATTGTCAAAACCAATTCACCTTTATGTTTTCTCCTTTTTTTTGAAATCTATGCACAACTAATGACAATAAATAAGAACAATGAATTAAAGAAGCATGGCCTAGTAGTTGATGAGTTCCAATATAGCAAAGTTGAAGTAAGAGAAAATGCCTAGAATTGATCTTTGTATTTATATAAATATTGATTTGAAATGGTCTTGTACAATTTGTAGGTTGAAACCCAAAAATATGGTTTTGTCCCATATTATAGTCCAAATACAAAAGATAGATTGAATTATCATTTAACTAGTACAATGGTACCAAATTTACACTATGTTTTATTTCATTTCAAGCTATGAGGCTTCTTCTCTTATTATATCTCTATGACTTCAAGTGTAAGATGGATGTTGGTTAACTTGTTTATATTATGGCGCAATAATGAAAATGTTGAGAATAAAGGCGACTAGTTAATTATATCTATTTAAACAAGTTATACATTTTTTGAATAGGTTATATGTGGCTTCTATTGGGGGCCACTCCTATCAAAATACCAAAATATTACATTTTTGTAGCAAACATTTTTATCACTGTTTTTTCTTTTCTTTTTTCTCTTAAATATATTCTTCAACTTTCTCAAAGTGTTATGTTTCCACAATCAACTCCTTGACATCATTTTTATTAAGACATAAAATCTCACTTGGCTAGTTGTCTTCTAAAATTTGAATTTCATGGGGATGTAGATCAACACCATAATTTGCTAATTTATCTGCTACTCGATTTCCTTCTCTATAAATATGCTCACACTACCAGGAGATTGCCTCTAGTAATAGATGATGAACATCAACAATAATATTATTTTTTATCCAGTCTCCACATTCATTTTTGTTAATAGCATTGATGATAAAATGTGAGTCCCCCTCAATTGAAATATATTTCCATCCTTTTTCTACTACAATTTTAATCCCTATAAGAAGTGCCCTAGCCTCTGCATAGTTGTTAGTTGAATTTCCATATGATTCTGAATAAGTGAGGAGAATTTTTCCTTCACTATTTCTAAAAACACCACCTCCACCAGCTTTTCTTGGATTTCCTTAAGAAGCACCATTAAAATTAATTTTGATAAACCCAATTTTTGGACATTTCCATTTTACCATAGATCGAAGTAGATCCTTTTTTTAATTTTGTTGTCGCAGATGACTCTTCAATGTATGTTCAAATCCTGTAGCCAAACTATTAGCACTTTTTTTTTCCAATTGAGACTTCCCATGATGAGCACCATATTTGTAGATATTCTGCAAGAGAGGTAGTGATACAGTTCTAAACTTGAGCATGATTTTGATATTTATTATTAAAAATTCTATTATTCCTTTCAAACCATAAGTTCCAACAAATAATGGCAGGACCAATCCTCCAAAGAATACATAATGCTTTAGATTTGAAATAATTTATCCAACATTTTATCAACTCATTCAATGTTGATGGAGATACTCAATATAATTTCATATTTTTTAAAAAGTAACCCCAAATGGTGTGAGCAAACGGATAACTAAGGAGTAAACGGTCTGATATTTCTAAATCCTTCCCACACAAGGCACATTTGAAAGGTCCATAGTATCCTCTTCTTTGTAGACTCTATCCTGAAAGAATCTTACTTTGAGTTGTTAACCAAAGAAATGTTGAGGCCTTAGGGAGAGCCTCTAATGATCAAACATTCTTCCAAGGAAAATATTTGGGAAAAAGGAAATTTGGATTGTTCTAAATGCTCATATCCCAAATTTACTGAGTATCCACCATCCTTTGATAAGTTCCAAACCAACTCATATTTTCATGTAAAAATTGGCAAATAAAACTCCAGAAGCATATTTTGAAGTTCATCTCCAATTTATTTGTGTTCCTATCCTTCAACCAGGTCACTAAAAGAAATCCATGATTTGGAGTTTTTGTTCATAATAATATAATATTTGAACTTTGGACCTTTACATGCTAGGCACGCTTGAGCCAATGGTTTCCATTTTGAGTTTGATATGAGAGGATAAGGCTTCAACCAAGCATCAAACCAAAAATTTGCATAACTCTCCTCATTGACTGACCATATAATATGTTTCTTTATCAATTGTAAACTCTCTGATATGAAGTTCCATGTTGATGATCCTTTGGGTAGAGTTATTTTTCTAAATAATTTCATTACATTAAGAGAATCTATATATTTTTGAATTAATATTTTTACCCAATTCTTTCCTTGAACTCTGAATAATCTCCACTTAAGATTTTCTCCTAATTCCAAATTCATAAGTTTACAATTTCGCAAGCCTACTCCTCCAATATTCTTTCCTCTGCAAACCCTGTCCCACTTACAAAGAGGAAACCTAAATTTTTCCTCACAACCTTTCCATAGAAATTCTCTTTGAATTTTATCAATTTCTGACGAAATACCTGTTGGCAGTATTGAAACGGACATCATATAAATATGAATGGATTGCAAAGTAGCCTTTATGAGTTTTAGCCTTCTTATCATGGTTAAGAACTTACCTTTTCAACCTGCCAAGCAAGCTTTCATTAAATCCAAAAAGAGATCCAAAGCTCATTTTTATTTCATTTATCAAACAAAGGAATACCCAGGTAGATTGATGGAAAATTTTCAATTTTAAACCCCAAAATATTCATAGTAATTTGTTGTAAATCTAGGTCGATATTGATGAAAAAAATCCTGGATTTTGAAGTATTTACCAATTTTCCAATAACCTTCTCATAACATGACAATATTGATTTAAAATCCATGGCCTCACTGATCGAGGGATGACCCAAAAGAAAAGTATCATCAACAAATTGGAGATGATATTCAAAGGGACTATTTTTTCCAACCTGAATACCCTTGATTTTTCCTTCCATTTTTGCCTTTGAAAATGCTCTCCCTAATGTTTTTGCCAGAATAATTAATAGATAAGGAGAAAGAGGATCACCTTGATGAAGTCCACAAGATGACTTGAAGTACCCACCATGAGAACCATTGATGAACCTTGATTTTTCTCATTACCAAACGCCAAGGAACTCAGAACCCCATATCAACTTGGGATGCTTTGGTTACAACCTTGAAAGCCACTTTTTATCCATCCAACTATGATTATGATCTCCTTAACCATTGGCTTCGACTTTGTCATGGCAAGAATCAGTTCATTTAGGACTATGTCCATCAATTCAATAGATTACGTGTGTTGCTTCACATTTTAGATCCCACTACTTCCCTTATTGCCAAATTCAAAAGTGGTCTTCTTGCACACTTTTATCGAGAAATCAAGTACACTTCTTGTATAACTCTTGATGATGTTTTCAAAAAGGCACAACTTGCGGAGGAGAATTTTGCAACACAACACAAGGGGAACCACTAATCTTCAGGAGGTTCAAAGCCATCACCTCGTCCTCAACAACAGACGCCACGAAGCTCTTCTTGCTTTTCCCCTTCTCATTCTTATCCTACTCCAACTCCTTCTCAGTCCTCTGCTTATAAGCATGCATTTCATGCTTTTTCTTCTTCTTATTCTAATGCTAAGTCTCAAAATTTTTGTAATTATTGTAAACAAAAAGGGCATCTTAAATTTGAATGTAGACAATTGCAAAAGAAGGCCTTGTTTGTACAATCTGATGAGGGTACCAATGAAAACCCCATCAAGACTACTGGTGAAGAAAAGTTCTATGAAAAATTTAAAGGAAAACTCAATCTTGTAATGAACCATCATTATAATGCTTGAAATTGTGACAATCTGTTTGTCACGGGTGCTCATTTGAGCCATGACTTTGCAGTTGATTTTATCATCGACAATGGCTCATAAAATAACTTGATTGCGTAGTCCATTGTCGATAAGCTCAAGGTCCTTACCTCTCCACATCCCCATACGTACTCTCTTGGATGGAAGGATAGTGCGACCTCTTCGTAGATTACACACACATGCACTCTTGCATTTACCTTTGATCCAAAGTTCAGAGATAAGGTCACTTGTGATGTGGCCCCAATGGATTGTTATGGTCTTTTGCTTGGTAAGCCCTATCAATATGATAGGCATGCTACATATGATGCTTACAAAAATACATACACATTGCAACAAGATAATAAGCACTATCTCATTCACCCAATTCAAGAACCTACCAAGCACTCCAATAATCTATTACTAAGTTGTAGACAAGCACACAAAGTAGCCAATAAAGCACATGTATTTTCTCTCATTTTCATTCTTCCACATCATAAGCACTTTTCAGCAACAACTTCTAAATCCAATAGACCCAAAGCAATTGATAACATATTGCACAAATATCAAAGTATTTTTCAAGAGCCCACTTGCTTGCCTCTAGAAAGGGCCATTAACCACACTATTGATATAGTTCCAGTTGCACCTCTTCCTAATGCCCCCATGTATAGACAATCACTTTTGCAATATGATGAAATAAAGAAGCAAATTCAGGACCTGCTAGATAAAGGTTTCATTAAACTAAGTATTTCTCCTTGTGCCTCTCCTATTATAGTTGTTCTAAAAAAATATCGCACTTGGCGTCTTTGCATTGATTTTCGGGCACTTAATAAAATCACAATAAAAAAATAGATATTCACTTCCTCGTATTGATGATCTCTTAGACCAACTTCAAGGAGTGAAATTTTTCACTAAGATTGATCTCAAAAGTGGATATCATCAGGTCTGCCTCCAAGCTGAAGATACATGGAAGACAACTTTCAAAAAAAATATGGGTCTTTTTGAATGGCTTGTTATGCCCTTTGGCCTCACCAATGCTCTTGCTACCTTCATGAGGATCATGAATGAAGTTTTTAGAGACTGTTTGGATAGATATGTAATCATATATCTTGATGATATTCTCATATTTTCTCCTACATGGGAGGCACATTTGCATCATCTGGATCATGTTCTTTCCATCCTTCAATAACATTAGTTGTACGCCAATTTGACTAAGTGCTCTTTTGGGTAAAATTATATTTTGTACCTTGGCTTTATCATTGATGAGCAAGGTATTTAGGTGGATCCTAGCAAAGTAGAAGTCCTCCTTAATTGGCCTACTCCTACCACTGCCACTGAGTTACAAATTTTCCTTGGCCTAGCCAACTTCTACCGCAAGTTTATTCCAAGCTATTCCACCATTGCTACTCCTTTGCATAATTTGACTAAGGTAAAATATGTTTTCCATTAGACTCCTACCCATTTCGATGTATTTTCCACTTTGAAAGATAAGATTTGTTTTGCTTCTGTTCTTGTTATTCCTAACCTTAGACAACCTTTTGAGATTGAAATTGATGCTTCTCAATTTTCCCTTGGTGTTGTCCAACAAAATGGTCATCTTGTTGCCTATCATTTAGAGTCCTTTTCCATTGCCAAGCAAAATTATTCCACATATGACAAAGAACTTTATACCTTAATCCAAGCTATCAAATATTGGCGTCATTACCTCTTAGGTAAAGAAACCATTTTTCATACAAATTATTTGCCTTTGCAGTTCCTCCAATCTCATAATAAAATCCAAGAAGCTCGCCACATGAAATGGGCTTCTTACCTTCAACAATTCCACCTTGTCATAAAATACAAAAAGGGTAACACAAATTTTGTACCTGATTGCCTAAGTCATCCTCCTTCCTCCCATGCTTTGACTATTGTTACTACCTCACACTTTGGATTTTAGTCTTGGGCTTCTTTATATCCTCATGACCATGAATTTGCCAAAGTTTTTAAGCATTTACACCATCCTTCCTCTTCAAATTTGATCCCTTTTCAATATTATCATCTTAAGGATGATTTGCTTTACTGCCTGGATAAAATTTGTGTACCCTGTGAATCTTGGAAATTCCTTATTAAGGAGGCACATTCTACCCTTTATGGTGGACATTTTGTCAAGCATAAAACTCTTCATCACTTGAAGTGATTCTTCTATTGGCCCCACATGCAGCGTGATGTTTTACAGTATTTTAGGCAGTGTGCCACTTGTTACAAATCCAAGTCATCCCACAGGAAGCTCGACCTCAACATGACTTTTCCTATTGCATCTCATCCATGGGAAAGTATTTCAATGGATCTAGTTAATGGTTTTCCTAAAATAGTTCGTCAACATGATTGTGTTTTTGTCATAGTTGATCGATTCAGTAAAATGGCTAAGTTCATCCCTTGTAGAAAAACCAGTTCTACTACCAACTTAGCCCAACTCTTCTTTGATATTGTTTGGCGTTCCTTTGGTATACCCACTAGTATTGTTTCTGACCGTGATTCCTATTTTTTTGGTCATTTTTGGCGTTCCTTGTGAAAATTTTTAGGGGTGTCTCTTAACTTTTCCACAACTTTTCATTCTCAATCCGATGGTCAAACTGAAGTAGTCAATTGTACTCTTGTCCAAAGTCTTCGTATTTTTCACCATTCATCTCTAGCCAAATGGGATTTGAGTCTTACCCACATTGAGCATGCATATAATCGGGTTGCCCATTCCTCTACAGGTCACTCACCCTTTGAAGTATGTCTACATTTTCAATCCTTAGCACCTTATGAGTTACCCTTGTCCCTTCCCTCTCCTGTCACAACCCATATAAAAAAGAGCAAGATAAAGCCCATTCCTTCATCCACCATTTGCAGTAGCTTCACTCTAACATTATTTCCATTTTGTAGAAAACCTAGCAGTAGCAAAAGAAAGCCATGGACAAACACCATGTTCCACATCATTTCTAGGTGGGAGATAGAGTTTGGTTGCACCTTGATCGTCGCAAGTTCCATGCGACAACCCATAGCAAGATCAAACCCATTCACTTTGGGCCATACACTATTGTACAATAGGTCTTTGAGAATGTATTTCGGCTTGATCTTCCAACACACTTGGAAATCCATGATGTCTTCAATTTTGAATTGCTTCGATCGTACCATGAGTTTACATTGGAGACAAACCCTATCATTAGTCATCCTGCCACTATTGTACTTGTCTTCTAGTTTTCTTTGGAGAATGATCATGTTTTTGACACCAAAACGTGCCACACTCACCAGGGATATTCGACTTCCTACCTTGTGGCTAAATGAGGACAACTACCACATCAGGCCCGATGGATCTCTCATAGCCAGATGGTTCCTGAATTTCCTTCCCTTTTGACCGTATTGGAGCCCAATGCTCTTACGGTGGGGAGGAATGATAAGGAATGACATGTAAAAATTTCTATTTTACAGTATACATATATCCTTTCTATTTTGTAATGTATAGTTGTTATGGATAAGATTTTGAATAATACGTTCTTATCCAGTTGTACTTATCCAGTTAAACTAGCCTATTTATAGGCCCTTTCTACACAATAATAATCAGTTCAATTTTTGGAGTCTTCAGTGTGTGCCTTCTTGTGGATTATCCGTATCAGTATCATTAGTTTAATATGCATAACTTGTTTAAATTGATATAATTAACTAGTCATCTTTATTCTTAATATTTTCATTATTGCACCATCATATAAACAAGTTAACCAACATCTATCTTACACTCTTACACTCGAGGTCATAGAGATATAATAAGAGAAGAAGCCTCATAGCTTGAAATGAAATAAAACATAGTGTAAATTTGGTTCCATTGTACTAGTTAAATGATAATTCAATCTATCTTTTGTATTTGGACTATAATTTGGGACAAAACCATATTTTGGGTTTCAACCAACAAATTGTACAAGACTATTTCAAACCAATATTTATATAAATACAAAGATCAGTTCTAGGCAATTTCTCTTACTTCAACTTTGCTATATTGAAACCCATAAGCTATTAGGCCATGCTTATTTAGTTCATTGTTCTTAGTTATCGTCATTAGTTGTGTATAGATTTAAAAAATATATAAGAGAAAACATAAGGGTGAATTGATTTTAACAATTTAATACTTATCACATGCATTAAAGGATAAGTGTTCCATAGCTTGAATGTATTAAAAATTGTAATATGTGTTACTATAATATTGACGGTTTAACTTTCAAGTACATATTCTACAAAGTAAGATGGACCAGTAAAACATGAATTATGATGAGATGGTAACCTATGAAGTACATATTCTACAAACTAAGATGGACCAGTAAAGCCTGGATTATGATGAGATGGTAGCCTATAATTTTAGACTTATAAGATGTGAGGTATTGTTTAATATTAAATTATGGAATCATCATTATTTTTTTTGAGGTCTCTAACCTTTTAAACTAAAGTTACAAATCTATGATGAAGATTTTTATTGAATTAAAGCTTCTCAATCTTTTTATAATTTTTTTTAACTATTAGATATGGATTATATATTGATCCTTTGTGAATATAGACAAATTAATTAGGTCCTAGGATGTATTTACATTTGAAATACCTAAGATACCCCTAAGCAAGAATTTGAATTTACTATTGATTTAAGTTGATTATTTAATTGTTGAAATTTTACATATTAACTATTTTAAATAAAAAATTTGAAGTTTAAAAATAAAAAAAAATAAATCTATATATTTAAATAAACAAATATATATAAAATAAAGCTGAAAATTCAGTCTGGTATACTTAGTGTTCCTAAACATAGCTTTACTTCAAACCTAAAATACTAAGATAAGTTTGTGACATTTAAAAATAATAATCTTCTATTATTATCGCTAGTCGACACATATGTCTTGGTTTATTTTTTCAAATTAATAGCCAAGACCGACACAGAAAGCCGTAGGGCGTTGTTTATAGTACCTTCTGGTCGACTTAAAGATGTGTAGAGATTTATATTTTCACATTAATAGCTAGACACTGAAACAGAAAGCTGTAGAGCGTTATATATGTACAACGTTGTTGACTTGGACATGAAGTGACGGAATGTCCATTTAATGCAAAGGTGCGCCCTCATGTTCTCTCTATCCAAGAGCTATAAAAGAAACCCAAAAACCAAGGGAGTGGCTAGCAAGCCACCAGTGGCGGTTATAGGAATAGCAGCAGAGGGGAAAGATAGTATCAAGGCAACCGACAAGGAGGACAGAGCTCCTTGCAATATGATTCAGATAGGAGATCAATCATACACCCTCATGTTCTCTCTATCCAAGAGCTATAAAAGAAACCCAAAAACCAAGGGAGTGGCTAGCAAGCCACCAGTGGCGGTTATAGGAATAGCAGCAGAGGGGAAAGATAGTATCAAGGCAACCGACAAGGAGGACAGAGCTCCTTGCAATATGATTTAGATGGGAGACCAATCATACAGTGTCGCAATTGTTAAGCGTGGGGGCATTTTATGAAGATACATGTATAGTAAATTCTAAACCTTCTCACAACCATGGGTCTTAACACTTCCATGTGTTAGTATAATATTACATCATGATTACATCAACATGACATTAGATGTTATGTAAGAAATATTCGTGTTGTTTACAAACACCATTTGAAGCCCATTGACAATCTATACAATGTTGAATCATATATTCCATTACTGACTTAATATCATTATTTTATTTTTGTGCATCTTGGAAACTAATGGTTGTTCGTCTACATACACAGACTTCTGGAACCTTACTAAAATTGTTTTTGATAATATGAGAATTTAACATATCCTGCCAAGTGGTGTTAGCCATAAAACTATTAAAGAAATTCAAGAAAACTGGGAAAATACATTGAACTACATTTTTGAGGATAATAATATCATTTAACTTAGTATTATTGAACACATATTATATCAGTAATATATTACTGATGTCATGAAACTCTATTGAACATAATTAACCAATACATTTATTCTCTTTGTATAATTATATACAAACTCTACATATGTCACAAATGAAAATGTTTAGTGGACAGTCTTATCCATGAAAGAAGTGAGTACTCAACACATTAGAAGATTGTCATTCATTCTGCCACTCAGTACATTAGAAGGTTGTCATTCATTCTGCCACTCAGCACATTAGAAGATTGTCATTTTGCCACAACTTTATAGAGACGTCTCTACTTACGAGTGAAAGCATATTGGGAAGAAGGATATATATTAACCCAAAAAAAATTGTTGTGTAAATAAAAGGTTATATCGAAGCAGTTTCTTTTTTATATTCCATTCACGTGTGTAAATAGAGGTGAAATCTGTGGCCGTCGGTCTCGTCCTTCATAGATAAGGATGTCTTGGACCTTGGCTCAAGCTTTTCCGTCCACCAATTTTTTTATTTTTTATTTTTTATTTATAGATAAGGATGTGTTTTCAATAAGTAAATTCGCTTCGTAGATATTTTTTTTTATTTTTCGTTTGTTTATGTAATTTCAATAAGGGTAATATTTACACGCCTTACTATTTTCGTAGCCAAGCTGAATAAGGATTAAACACGTGAAATTTTATCAAGATAACGCTCGAGGTAAATGTGACCTTACGACCTACCACGGTTGTCACTTATGAAAAGACATCCACCATGGTTACCTCTTAGTAAAAGGATGAAGCAACTTTTTAAAACTGAGTAGCATCCCCACTCCCTCATCTTTTAATTGTTATAACTACCTTCGTTCGGTGCCTTTTGCAGGCTACTATTGCATTAATTATAATTTAAACCAGTGTCTATTACTGGTTGGTCTAGTTTTACTGTTTTTTATAAATATTTAAAAAGCAAAGTTTTATTATCAGATTATATAATTTATTGGTAAAATGTGTGACAATCTTCTAATGTATTAAGTGCCCACTTCTGCTATGGATAAGACTGTCCACTAAACATTTTCATTTGTGTCATATATAGATTTTGTATATAATTTTGCAAGGAGAATGAATGTATTGGTTAATTATGCTCAATCGAGTCTCATGACATCAACAATGATACAATATGTGTTCAACAATGCCAAGTTGGATGATATCATTATCCTCATAAATGTAGCTCAACATATCTCCATAGTTTTCTTGAATTTCTTTAATACTTTTATTGCTAACACCACTTGGCAGGATATGTTAAATTCTCATATTATCAAAAACAATTTTGCAGAGGTTCGAGAAGTCTTTGTGTATGTAGATGGATAACCATTAGTTCCACTAAATCCTCTGCCAAGTTCATCCCAACAAGACAATTTCCAAGATGCACAAGGAGAAAATGATGATATTAAGTTAACAATGGAATATATGATTCAACATTGTATAGATTGTCAATGGGCTTCAAATGGTTTTTTAAACAACACGAATATTTCTTACATGGCATCTAATGTTATGTTGATGTAATCTCATACTATGGTAGACACTAACACGTGGAAGTGTTAAGACCCCATGGTTGTGAGAAGGTTTGTAAATTACTATACATGTATATTTTCTAACACTTATTTAAAAAAAAGTTAATAGGCTATATTATCTTCTACAAAGATACCTTTTAGAACAGTGGTTTATCTTCTCCGAGGAATTTTACAAGTGTCTTCTTGAAATATGTGTTTAGAAACAGATATCTACTTTCCCAATTCCACTTTATAGATGTCTACTTTTTCAATGTACATTCTACAACTGTCTATTTTATCAAAGGCACCCTACCGCCTTAGATATTGCATAAATATGAGGACTCCATGCCTTTTTATCATGGAGAATTACTTTTACCTTATGCTATGACCATACCTCTGGTGCTGACGATAGAAGCATCCTATCCGTGAGTGGATTGTTTCTTTTAAATTTGTGTGTTAGTTAAGTACTTTGAGGACAACCTCCCGCGAGGCTCCATCTTGCTAACTCAGAGAAAATGCTAGCCTATAGTCTGTAGAAAATCCTGTGAGAACATCCCTTGCTAGCGTCGAAAGGCTAACTTGTAAAAGAAGAAGAACTTGAAAAGCTAAGCTTGTAAAAGAAGTATGTTGTTATGCATACAAAAATAAGGGGCGCTATAATCATTCTTGTCCTACAAAATCTCCAAATAATGTGAAAGCCTTATTCCTAAATCAAAATATTGAAAATGAATTGAAAATGTGTGAAACACCTTTCCAATTGGATGAATGGAGAATGACAGGCATATCAATTTATAAAATAGATGACATTATCATAGAGGAGGATAACCCAATTTTGATGAATCAAAAGAAATTGATGAAAATGAAGTAAATGAAATTAATAATTTAATCATGATGTCACAATGTGATTCAGAGATGCCTTCTTTAGAAGATATTACCAGTGAAAAAGAGCCATCAGACAGAGAAATTGAAGAAGCTAAATATTATTCTCATAAAATAAACAAATGATGTATACAATATCTTTAGAAGAAGATGAAGAAGGATTAAATGAATCATCATAATTTTCTTTTGATTTTTCATTGAATCGGACATACAATATGGTTATAGCTCCCAAGACAACCAGTCTTTACCATACAATCTTGCAAAGGATCCACAGGCTTTAAACCCCATAAAAAAACATATTAACATTCCAAAATCTATGAAATTCTAGTATCATAAATTTTATTTACCCAATAAATCTACTGAGTTACAAACTAATAAGATGGTGCATGAATATAATGATATTATTTGCACAATCAAAATAGCAGTAGATGGGCATATACAGTTAAAAAAAAAAATGCATTTATTGATGTTGGATGCAATGTTAATTTTTGCCATGAGAAAATTATTACTGGATGGGTTGAATCCATAAATGAATATCAGGTGTCTACAATAAATGGGTCTAGAGGACTTCAATATTTTACATTTGATATTCCAATTCATATTGGAGAAAAATTTGTGCATACATATCTGTTCAACTAAATGATGTAGGTTATGATGTGGGATTAGGTAGTGTACTTCTTGATCAGTTTGGACCATATACAGTAGCACAAATTTGTACGATTACAATTCCTAAAATTTCAACAGTGTTTCAAGCTCACAAAATGAAGGCTCAATAGACAGATCATTCCATTTAACAAATAATATTGCATGAGGTACAAATGGTTAAGAAAAAGAATCAAAACAAAACATTGGAACAATATTGAGCCCTTCAATTAGAAATTAGTCCAACACTAATTGAAAATATTTCTAAAGGAATGTTGTGTTGGAGAATATTACATTATTTGGCACATGTCTAGATTAGGATTTAAGTATTTACTTTATGCAATAGAATAAATGCACAAGAATGTGCAAGGATGTAAATGTACATGTTGTCCACATGTACATGAGTTCTTTTATCCTAGTTAGGTATGCATGTACACACATGTCTATCATGCATACATCTATAGGAATATGAAGAGTCATAGGAATATGGAAGGTCAAGAGTCATAACCATCCAAGATTCTTTGTAGAAAGGCTATTTAGTCATGATATAGCCTTGAGTTAAGTGACACTTACTAGTCACTTCAAAGTATTGTACCATTTTTGTGAGATATCATTAATGGTAATTTTATGAGTTCATGTAGAAGTTTTCTATGAGTTTTACTTGCTTATTATATTGATATTATCATAGTTATAATATTGCATACTTATTTCATTACTTTAAGTTGTATTTCCTTGAAGTCAATAGCTTCAAAATCCAATAGTGGTATTAGAGCCACAAGGGACCATCCTAGTTTCCACCATTCATCCCTTGTTGTATCTTTGTAAATCGAATCACCATTGTGCATTGCTGCATGCAAAAACCTCCATCTCGGGATTGTTTAATAGAAGGAGTTATTGTTGAAGTTGAAATAGTGACCATTGGAGGAGATTAGAAGCAGATTTTGTGATAAAATATTACGAGAAAAATTAGTGCCTAATTAGAAGAAATTGGTACAATTGTCACCATCCAACAACAAGCCCAAAATAAATAATGAAGTTGCTAATTTTTACAACAAAAATTGAAGGTAAGATCGAGTCAAAACTTGGATTTCCCAAGCAGATCTTAGAGATTCAAGGATGGTCCAAGGGTAGCATTCGGGCAACATCAACAACTACACATTTTTAGAGTTCAAGAAGGCTACTTAGAGGAGAGTTGACGTCACCAATCTACAAATTCATCAAGATCAGGTTAGAATTCAGGTGATTTAGATCACCAAGATATTCATCATCAAACAAAGGCTAAAAAATAATGCAACTTTGGTGCGAAAGGTTCATTCACATTTGATTCATTATTAAGTTCTAGAAGCACCAAATTTGAGGTTTATAGTTGCAAGAGCTAGTTTAAGTATTCAAGGAAGTGAAAAAGATAGTTTCTACAAGGTTTAAAACCTGCACATAAAGAAAAATAGGAGTTAGAAATACCAACATCCTATTATCTATTGAAAAGTAATAATACTTCATTCTAAATTATCGATTGAAAAGGAATAAGACTTCATTCTAAGTGTTAGATTACATACACAAGAGTGCATAGTATAATCATTTGAAAGGCAGTCTATCTACATGGTTTAAAATATTGAAAGTATCATTGAAAAGTAACCAAGCACTGAGACAATAAGGAATTGAAGATTTTCCAAGGAGGAGAAGGTAACATAGCTATCACCATCATCATTTTGGTTGTTTCAACAATACACTACATAAGCAACACTCAGGAGAGGGCCAAACGATTGTGACTGAAATTCAAATACAATGTTCATTGGAAGCATTACAACAAAGATAAGTGACACCCAAGGATACAATATGTTGTTGCAACAAACCTCTATTCTAGTTTGCGAAGGAGATACTATCTAATTTTGATCATCGATGAAATCAACTGCTAGTTATAAGCAAGAAGTGCAAGGATTTTAAAATATCACCATGAGCACACTAGAGATAGGTAATTGCACTTGACTGGAAGGAACCAGGAAGACATTAATCGGGGTGGTAGCCGCTAGTGCCTAGCCATTAAATGAAGATGAAAAGAAATGAGTGTGTCTTCAATTTTAAGTAAACGTTACAGGAGTTACAATCACACTACCACTAGTCGATTCAATAAGGATACAAGGTAGACATTATAGACGTAGTCGTTACATCAAAAGTTTATATTCATAGTGGACATGTGGTGAGTAACATGACTTTAGGTATTATATGAGATGGAGCACATGCAATAAATATATCAACAACTATCACCAAAGCTTTCATTGATCATAGTGAGATTTTTTTCAAGAAGACCACCAAATGCTTGTTGAGGAGAGCGCTAGCTAAAGGCTACATGAATGAACATTGTTTTTTTCTATCACAACGATGCCAAAAAAACCTGATGATAGTAGTAACACATGATAAAGGATAAATCCATATTAATCAAATGATAAATTAAACGACAACTTAACTTTCGTAGAAGAACAACAAATGCATAATTCAGAGATTTCACATAATGTATCATTGCAAAGGTGAAATACCTGACGATAAAATCTAAACACAGTGCAACATAGCCATTACCTAAGGATAATTAACTGATAAATTTATTGTCAAAATAAAGCATTTCAAAACCTCCTAAAATTATATCATTCAATGTAGGAGAGGAGCCGTCTATTCTCATCAAAAGCATCGATAGAAAGAATCATGCATAGTCATCAAAGTAACAGTCATAAAACCTTGAGTATATCAAATACTCAGGAGGAATACCATGTAGGTTCAGAAGGCTTCAATTAGAAAATACAAAAAAAGCCAAATATTATCCACACAAGAGTTGCACAACATCAAGGAAGTTGTTAGATAAGTGGCATCATTTTCATGCGAGAGCCTATAGAAGAATCATTAAAAGGTGTTGAAGGATTGATTCATTAGAAGTCACCAAAGTGTTGTTTTGGAAATACATAATGTCTAAATTTCAAACTGTGCTTGAGGAGGTAGTACAATTAAATAACATTGAAAGGAAGCAATAGCATATAGTAATGGTTATGCAACAAAAAATTCCTAGTTGTGAATCAAACTAGAGTTGTTGCCACGTAGCAAACATTGATAGACACTTCAGGAGAAAGCAACAATTAGTTTGAAAGAAAAAAAGGGTGCAACATCATTTACTATTGCAAGTTATGCACACATCAAACCGACAATGAGCACGATTAATAAGGAGCAATTACAAGCTAGTAAATATCACTAGGCATAGTGAAGGAAAACAACGTAGGTTTTGGAGATGCATTATAACCGAGAGAGTGATTGTTGGAGGAGAGTGCTAGCTAAATATGTCAACGTAATTTGTTAAACCCTAGCTCAAGCATTAATGATGGGGGACACAAAAACTCATCAAAAGGAACACTATTCAAATTAATAATCAAGCTAGTTTGAAGCAAGAGCAATTAAGACACTCTCAAGGCACATTTAAAGCACCGGTCATCAAGTTCGAAGTAAATTTGACCAGGAGAATAGTACCCATTAGTTCAAGCAGATTCAAGCACCTAAAGTAGTAAAGGTAACATTTACTACATATTTGAAATTAAGGTTTATATTAGTAGGAGATATAAGGAAGAAAGTTGAATTATATCTAAGGTAAATTATTAGATATATTATTGGAGTGATAAGTATTAGAGAAACCTTAGAAAATCTAAATATTGAATTTAGAAGCCTTTATCAATTTTTGAAGAATATTTTGAAATTGAAGTATTATATTTGGGTTTTGTAAATTTCCATATTTGGGTTTACAAAACAAATTGAATATTTGCAAAATTAATAAGTTTGGAGAAATAAGGTATTCTACATCAAACTAGGATTACAAAACTTTACAAATATTATTTTTCTAAATTTCTAGAGTTGGAGGAATTAGGAATTCAACATCAACATAGTTTATGAAATTTAGAAGTAAGATATTATATTCAAGCATTAGGGAGATACAAGGTGTTCTACAAAACATAGAATTGAAAAGACAATATTAAAACTTGGGAGACATAAGGTAGTCAACATAAAAGGAACATGGCAAGGAAAAAGCAAATTAAGAAGAATACTAATGATAAAAAAATTGAAATACAAAGATATGAGTTGTTAAGAATATCTGGAAACCTATGTTACCAAGAAAAAAATAGATATTCAGGAAATTTCAGAAATGTTGGAAGATTTAAAATGCCATACACAACATATAATAGAAGAAATTGAAAAGAATACGTCAATAAGTAATCAGAGTGCCTCACAATCAATGTTGAGAGAGATCAAAAATGAAAATTTCTTAACACTTAGTAATTATTTGCATGTAAAGCTTTAAGATGCATATGAATATTCTAAAAGTAATTTTACATTACCTAGTGATATAGGAAAATTGATGTATATGGTATTTCTTTCTCAAGAAATTCTTAAAGATAAGAATAGAAGACAAGAGGACATGATTAAAGATTTAAGAAATAAGCTTATTGATGATACATTTAAGAATAGGCTTGATGATATTATTGGTGAAGAAGAAAAATAGAATTATTCTATACTTCAAAAATACATGCAAAGTGTTCTTAATAATTCTAATGATTGCTATGAATATTTTGTTACTATACCTATTAGTCTATGGAGAATAATATACAAAGGAATTGTAACTCTTAATGTTTCTAAGATGAGAAAACAAGAAGAGATTGAATAAGTAGGGAACAAGATAGATATGAAATATGCTTCTAGTGATACAAATTATTTAAGACCTATGATGGTAGATTCATGTTGCAATACCATAGAATAAAAACCATTGATGGTTGACTCATGCTATGATACTAGTGATCTTCTTCAAATGGATAAAGATGTAAACTATGAAAATAAATATTGTAATGCAAGCATTGACACTAGTGACTTAGATTGCATGACAAAGATAGAAGAACCTACTACAAATATTGATGCTATATGTGATACAAGTGATTTGAATACAGTTCATGATTGTTCAATTGATGAAGGTATAGATTCATATGATGATAGATACAATGATGTACAAGATTATATTGATATTGACAAATATTATTCTAAAGATTGTATTAATCACACTAATGGTTTTTGTTCAAAATTGACAAGAGATGAAGATACGAAATCATAAAAACATGAAAAAGGATTGAAAGAACCAATAGCATCAATAATAAGATCAAAGTATGAAGATATTGAACATATAGGTCAAATAAGTAGCAATAAGCAAAGGATAGAGTTTGTAACAGATATTGATAGGAGTGGTTGTTATAAAGGACAAAATAGTCAAAGATATTTGGCTACAGAAAATATATGCAGTCACTATAAATTATTTGAGCACAAGGTAGAGAGATGTTGGAATCTCCATAGTTATAAAATTTGTGGAGGAACCAATAATTCTTAAAGACATTGTTGGTGCAAATAAAATCATTTCTTTGATTGGATGTATACCATGACAAGAAACTTTATTAATGAGTTTTCTCAAGTATACTTGTCAAGGTACAAAGATGGACATAGGAAAAGTATGAACTTCTTTGGAAAAATATTAAGAAAGAAAATAGTAACAGTACCAAGATCATAATACATAGTCAAGCAAAAATATGAAGATCAAGGAGAAGATCAAATACAAGGTCACATGAAGGATGAAGAAAAATATGAATATCCATATTTAAGACTAAAATATTCAATAACCAAATAATGTAATATAGGGGGGTGTTGGAGAATATTACATTATTTGGTAAATGTCTAGATTAGAATTTAAGTATTTACTTTATGCAATGGAATAAATGCACAAGAATGCACAATGATGTAAATGTGCATGTTGTCCACATGTACATGAGTCCTTTAGAATAGGAAGAACATGTCTATCATGCATACATCTATAGGAAGATGAAGAGTTATAGGAATATGGAAGGCCAAGAGTCATAGCCATCCAAGAGTCTTTGTAGAAAGGCTATTTAGTCGTGATATAACCTTGAGTTAAGTGACACTTACTAGTCACTTACAAAGTATTGTACTATTTTTCGTGAGATATCATTAATGGAAGTTTTATGAGTTCTTGTAGAAGTTTTCTATGAGTTTTACTTGCTTAATATATTGCCATTGTCATAGTTATAACATTTCATACTTATTTAATTACTTAAAGTTGCATTTTTATTAAGTCAATAGCTTCAAAATCCAGCATATTGCAGTGTTGTGTTGAATATCCATTAGATAGATGGAATACAGATTTGCCTATGGATGAAATTCCCATAATCAATGACTTACCCATAAAAGGTTAGAAAATTGTTTTGAACAAACAAGATGATCAAGAAGCCAGAAATCAAGTTAATGAACTCTTGCAACAATGATCGATCTATCCTTTAGAATCTACTTATTCATGTTCAATTTTTATTGTTAGAAAATATTTAGAACAGAAAAGAGGTAAAACTAGAATGGTAATTAATTATATTCCTTTGAATGTTGTCACAAAAAATATTAAAAGGCCTTTACCAAAAAAGCAACATTGATTTCTAGTTATCATCAAATAAAGATAAATCCTAAGGATGTGCATAAAATAAACTTTTTAACTCCTTTAGGATTATATGAATGGTTAGTGATGCCTTTCAGATTGAAGAATGCACCTACTCAATTTCAAATACGCATGGATAAAAGTTTCCAAAACTTTTATGGCTTTATTGCCAACTATATTGATAATTTTCTTATATTTAGCCAAACAATTCAAGAACATTAACAACACCTGCAACAATTCAAAAAAATTATGTTGAAACATGGAATTGGCTATCAATAGATAAAAAGAAATTTTAGATAGTTGTATCAGAGGTTGAATTTTTAGGAGTTATTCTACGAGATGGAAAAATTGTAATGCAACCTGGTTTAGGTTACACTATTTGTATGTCTTAATCATTAAATCAAAACATTTTTTTTACTATGTTTGACTGTTATGAATACCCTACAAATCTTGTATAATATTGATTATAATAAGTTTTTTTGGGAGGGGATACATAGGGAAATTAGTAACACCTTCTAACGCATACCTGATTGAGCTCAAATGTTGTCACTATAACCCTATCCTACCAGATAAAACAAAGTCAATGGCATCCAAATATCTAAGGCATAAAACTCGGGTAGCCAACCAACAAATATTTAGTCATACCATTTAGCCTATCCTCTTCTGGATATGTCATGGTTTGAACCTTGGACCCCCCCAAAGAGAGGCCAAAACCCTAACCACTACACTATTCTTATTGAACCAAAACATGTTAGGGTAACAAATGGGTTTTTAAGAGAAGTCTTGATTCCCTCATATCAAGTTTTGAACCTAGATCTTGTAAATTAAAACCTAAAAACTTACCACTACTATATATATATACATGAATCAAGTGTAGTTCTAACCTAATGATCCTCCTTCTAGATTTACTTGTAATAAATTATTTTAAAAACAATTAAATTTGCTTGTATAATTATTTAACTATCTAATCAAATATTTATAGATCTTATAAGTAAATATTATTATCTAATAATGTAAAATTGCACCAATAACCCTAAAAATATCAAAGCTCATTGTATGTAAAGTAATCACATCCAAGAAATTTTTCCAATGTTGTAAGAAGCATTTTTGTTCCTAATAAAATTCCTTTAATTGTGTTATGAAATAAGATGCTTCTCTAGAATATGAATATTTAATAAACATATGTACGAGTAAGTGCATAATGCATATAGGACAATTTCATGTAAAATGTTATATTTAGACAAACAATTCAAAAACATTAGAAAAACCTGCAACAATTCAAAAAAATTGTGTTGAATCATGGAATTGGACTATCAATAGATAAAAATAAATTTTAGATAGTTGTATCAGAGGTTGAATTTTTAGGAGTTATTCTACAAGATGGGAAAATTGTAATGCAACCTGATTTAGGTTACACTATTTGTATATCTTAATCATTAAATCCAAACGTTTTTTGACTATGTTTGATTGTTATAAATACCCTACAAATATTTTATAATATTGATTATAATAAGTTTTTTTGAGAGGGGATACATAGGGGAATTAGTAACACCATTTGTCGAATACCTGATTGAGCTCAGATGTTGTTGCTATAACCCTATCCTACCATATAAAACAAAGTCAACGGGACCCAAAACTCTAAGGCATCAAACTCGGGTAGCCAACCAAAAAACATTCATTCGTTACCATTTAGCCTATACTCTTATGGATATGTCATGATTTGAACCTTGGACCTCCCCAAAGAGAGGCCAAAACCCTAACCACTACACTATTATTATTGAACCAAAAATGTTAGGGTAAAAAATGGGTTTTTAAGAGAGGTCTTGATACCCTCATTTGAAGAACATGTGCTTATAATGAGAGGGGGGTGAACAATATAAGATAAAACTTTTTGCTTTTCAATCCATATGATAACATCAACAATATTAAAGCAGTAACCATCACACAAATAATCACACACATGAGAGACATGATTTAACGTGGTTCACCCAATGTGGGCTACTCTACAGAGAAAATATTCTTTATAAATTTTTCTCAAATAAATTCTTTTGGGAATCCTTTCCCTATTACAAAGTTTATGGACCTTTGTCCAAAGGAGACACCAATCTCCTAATAAATTTTGTGGATATTTATCCATAGGAGAATTGCTTCTCCCCTGCTCTGGTTGGTGAACCTCTAGAAGACTACTGCCTCCATTGCTCTGGAATGTGGATCTCTTTCTACTGAAGACCTCTATCCTCTCTGCCCTAGCTAAACGATCTCTGTCCATTGGAGACTACTATCCTATGCTCTATCACCTCCAAATATTTGCTCAATCTCTGTCTCAAATTTGTACTAAACATAATCCTTCGGTCTAGCACAAATTTGCTCAATCTCTATCTTGTTCTATACTAAACTCAATCCTTCAATCTAGAACAAAACCTTCTCAATCTCTGTCTTTGGTCTGGTACAAAGTTGTCCTCAGATATACACCAAAATCTGTCCTCAAATTATCTTCAAGCCTTAACACAAAGCTTGACTCAATCACAAATCAACTATGCTAGATCTGCTCCAAACCTTAACTCAAGGTTTGAACAAATCAATCAATCAACTCTGCTCACAAGTCTTCTCAAAAGACTTGCCTCAAATCTATCCACAAGTCCTCTCAAGGACTTATCCAATATGCTCTCAATCTTTGTCTTCAAACTTGTATTGTAAGCTTCCACAAAAGCTTACTTCACTCAACCAATCACCCAATGAAAATTTAGTTCAACAATGCTTATCAAACAAGGTTTTTATCATCAAATCTCACTCAGAAAAATCTTTAACAATCAAACTCAAAAATGCTTATCAAACAACCATTTTCTCTCCAACTTAGCATTCACAACATTCAACAATCACTCACAAGGAAGATGTGCCCATACCTTTTGTTTTATGAATAATTGACCTTATAAAACATGTCTCAATCACAATTATTATTTTGCCAATCTTAAGAGTTAGTTAGCAAGAACCTTCTCAAAACTTTAATCAATAATTTCCTCACAAATTATTCTCATTATATAAAAGCATTAGATATCAATTACACCTTATTACTCCTTTCAATTATCAAACTCAATAAGCCTTTATTTTAAAAATAATATTCAAACTCCTCTAAATCCTTATTACTCCTTTCAACTATTAAACCCAATAAGACTTTATTTTAAAATAATATTTAAACTTATCTTAAAGCCTTAGTTCTCCTTTCACCACTTTAATCACAAAATCACAATATAACATTTATTTCCATAAACCTTATACCTCCCTAAACACTTATGCCACACAACCTTAGGATAAGAAAATTAAATTTAAAAATTAAATACCTTCTACCCTTGGTAAGAATCAAACCCACGCTGCGCTTCCACCAAGGCTTCAGTCGCGGCTTCAACTGCCGCATAAGCTAGGCACTTACGTGGGACCTAAGTGTTCCTATGCACACTTATTCCAAATCTTCCGCCAAAGCTTTTAAAAATTAAAAGCTTCCTCCTTTCTCTTCCACAGAGTCTCGAACCCGAGACCTCCCCTCTATTGAATCTTAGAGCCCAAGCCAATCGCCATCTGGGCTAGCCGCCCGGATGGTGCTACAAATTTGGTGTCACTCCCTTCTATGCCTTTATCTACTCTATGTTAGCACTGTACATGATTTTCCTTCTCTTCCTTCGTTCGATCGACGAGCACAACAAAGCATATAAATTTTGAATTTTTTCCTTTAGCCTTTGATTAAGGCTATATTAATATACCTTTCCAAGGTATTTGCCTTCACATCGATGGATAGTAAATTTGACATTGCATTTTGAAAATAATATTTATTTATAATTATTTAAATTCAAAATTATTTTAAATATTATAAATAAAATATTTAAATGTCCTTTGGGCCTTTTTAATTAAAATAAAATATAAACTTCCTTAGGTTTTTAGGAAAACATTTTGCCATTATCACCTTAGCAATTTGCCATTATAACCTTATTATTTTCTTTCAATCACCATGGAATAGAGATATTTTTTCAACCCTTTTATTTTACCCAAATATTATGATCTTGCTATCCTTCTTGCTTCTCTTTTGTTGCTTCGGCCATATAATATTTAAATTAAATATTATATCCTTGCCTCTTAGAAAATCAACCATGAACCATTTGTTGAATATTCCTTTGACATCTACTTAGTATTCCTTTGACATCAATGACAACAAATTATGCTCATATTTCCAACAATCTCCCCCTTTGTCATTGATGGCAACCCATTTACCTTTTATCATTTCTTTTACCTCTTTCTATTCTGCTCCCCTGGGAAACTACTCCCCCGACTGAATGCTTTCCTTCTAACTCAAATATCTCCTCCTTACTCAAATCTCTCCTCCTTTGTCATCAATGGCAAAGGGTCGACTTTGGGGCTCTGGGCTAAGAATGAGACTCTTAGCTTAGCCCCTCTCCCACCTCCTCTTGAGGTGGTTAATTCTGGGGTAGGAGTATAATTACTCCCAAATTTTCTCTTAGGTACTCAAATGTCTCTTTTGAGAGTGGCTTAGTAAAAATATCTACAATATGCTCCTTTGTAGTAACATATTCCAACCTGGCCTATTTATCCATCACCTTCTCTCTTAGAAGATGATACTTAATCAAAATGTGCTTTGTTCTGGAGTGCATTACTGGATTCTTTGAAATAGTTATAGCACTTGTATTATCACACATTATGGGAATAGGATGATCATGTTTTATCTTGAAATCCTCTAGAGTTTACTTCATCCATAATACCTGTGTACAAATGGAAACTACTACAAAATACTCTATCTCTGCTATAGATAAGGATATTGATACCTATTTCTTACTTAACCAAGATACCAAATAGTCAACAAGAAAGAATGCTCCTCCACTTGTGCTTTTTTTATCATCAATGCTTCCAGCCCAATCTGCATATGTATAAGTTGTGAGTGTGAAACTGTCACTTTTGGGATACTAGAGCCCAAAATACATGGTCCCTTTTAGATACCTAAGAATCCTCTTTACTACTTCCACATGTGTTTCCTTAGGTGCTTCCTAAAACCTTACCACTAATCCCACTACCTGCATGATATCTAGTCTTGTAGCTATGACATACAACAAGCTACCAATCATAGATCTGTATAATTTCTGATTTACCTTTGGATATTCATCTTTACTTAACTTACACCCTGTGACCATGGGGGTACTTACTGGTTTGCAATATTCTAAGTTGAGTTTCTTTAGCATTTCTTTTATGTACTTGGTTTGTGAAAGAAATACTCCTTTCTATGATTGTAAAATATGAAGTCCAAGAAAGAAGGACAACTCACCAAGCATAGACATATCAAATTCACTATGCATGTTCTTTGAAAATTATTTACACATCTTATCATTGTTTCCCCCAAAAATGATGTCATCCACATAAACAACCACAATTAGTAGATTATTCCCTTTATTTTTTATGTATAAGTTGTTGTCCGCTATTCCTTTCTTGAATCCCTATTCCTGAAGATACTTATTCAATCTTGAGTACCATGCTCTAGGAGCTTGTTTTATACCATACAATACCTTTTTCAATATGCATACATAATCTGGTTTATCTATCAATATGAATCCCTCTGGCTGTTCAATATCAACTTCTTCTAGAACCCCATTTAGAAATGTTGACTTAACATCCATCTGATATACCTTGAAGTTTTTAAATTTTGAGAATACTAAGAACATTTTTATGGCTTCAAGTCATGCGATTGGAGAAAATGTCTCATAAAAGTCAATTCCCTCTACCTGTGCATAACCTTTACCTGTACATCTTTATTTAACTTGTTTCTGAATACCCATTTTGTGTCAATCACATTTTTGCCCTTTGGTCGTGGAACACGTTTCTAAGTCTTGCTTTTCTCTATCTAATCTAATTCCTCATTCATTGCCTTAATAAAAAAATTATCTTCACTTGCCTGATTGAAGTCTTTTGGTTCAATCTTAGATAACAAAGAAAAATTTTCTTGTTGAGATGGTGTTATTATCCTTCTCCTTGTCTGTCTCTCATCTAGATTTCCAATGATTAGATCTTTTGGATGATATTTTTGTACATATCTGGATGTAGTTTTAGGAATACTTCTTTGTGTATCTTCCTCTTCTTTATCTGATTCCTCACGAAACTCTTCTTGAAAACTTCCATCTTCCAAATATACAATTTTTTGAATCGTTTCTCTTGAATCTATCTTCTCATCAATTGTTACATTTATACTTTCTATAATAGTGTGTGTCCTCTTGTTGAAGCATATATAAGCTTTACTCTTAGTATAATAACCAAGAAAAATTCCCTCATCACATTTTGGGTCAAACTTGCCCAAGTTTTGCTCTTTTCGCCTTATGTAGCACTTCCTTCCAAAAACCTTTAAGTGTTTTACAATGGCTGATCTTCCTTTCCAAAGCTCATATGGAGTCTTGTGATGGTTTACTCTCATTTTAGCCCTAGTGATTATATATACTGTTGTGTTGATTGCTTCCCTCCAAAATCCATCTGAAAGCTTGGACTCATTCAACATAGCTCTAGCCATATTCTTAATAGTCCTATTTTTCATTTCAACTACTCCATTTTGTTGAGGACCTCTTACAGCTGAGTACTCTCTCTTGATTCCATGTTGTTCACAAAAATCTACAAATTCATTTGAGGTAAACTCTCCTCCTCTATCAGATCTCTAACACTTAATCCTCTTGCCAGTTTCATTTTCAATTCGTTCTTTAAATGCTTTGAATTTTTTAAATGCTTTTGACTTATCTTTCAGGTAAGCTACCCAAACCATTCTAGAGTAATCATACATGAACAATATGAAGTAACTTTCACATTGAATACTTTGTGTTCTAGTAGGACCACATAGATCAGTATGTATTAGACTTAATGGCTCAAATGACATATATTCCTTTTATTTAAAGCTTGTTCTAGTTTGCTTTCCATGTTGACAAGGTGCACAAATTGTGTTTTGTGGCCTTTTTAGCTTGGGTAAATCTATGATAGTCTGCTTATTGCTTATGTTGACTATTTTGTCAAAATTCAAGTGACCCATTCTTCTATACCACAACCAAATCTCATCTTCTTGTGATAGAAAGTGCTTTTCCCCTTTGATCTCACTAAGCATATAGAGGTTATTTGGAGTTCTACTTGCATTTGAAATGACTTTTCTAGTTTCCAACTTGATGAGCAAGGTGCAACCAAAGTATTGTCATTGTTGTCAACACAGTCAGGTTGATCAGTTGATGCAATGGACAGGAGTTCATTGATGAGCAAGGTGCAGCCAAAGTATAATGGACAGGAGTTCATTGATGAGCAAGGTGCAGCCAAAGTATTGTCATTGTTGTCAACACAGACAGAGGATCGGTTGATGCAATGGACAGGAGTGCAAAGGTCATTAGATAGATCGGTTGATGAAGTGAACAAGAGTTCAGGGCAATCAGAGCATGTACAGTGAATTTCCAAGAAGACAGAAGTGGCCCAGATTCAAAAGATCAAAGAAAAAGACAAGTAAGAAAAGTGTCGCGATATCGCGACATGTTGGGCAAGTAAGAAAACTGTCGCGATATCGCGACATGTTGAGAAGAAAGAAGGCAAAAAGAAAAACTATCGCGATATCGTGACATGTTGGAGGTAAAGAAGCCAAGTAGAAAAACTGTCACGATTTCGCGACATGTTGAAAGCAAAGAAGGCAAGTAGAAAAACTGTCATGATTTCGTGACATGTTGGAAGAAGAAGGCCATGTAGGAAAATTGTCACGATTTCGTGACATGTTTGAAGAAAAGGCACAGGAAAAGAAAACTGTCATGATTTCGTGACATGTTTGGAGAGAAGGCACAGGAAAAGAAAACTATCATGATTTCGTGACATGTTTGGAGAGAAGGCGCAGGCAAAGAAAATTGTCACGATTTCGTGACATGTTTGGAGAGAATGGTGCAAGCAAAGAAAACTGTCACGATTTTGACATGTTTGGGAGAAGGAGCTCGCAAAGAAAAGTGTCACGATTTCATATTGCAAGAAGGATTGAAAATGTGTCACGATTTCGCGACATGTTTGAGAGAAAGAGCTTGCAAGGAAAAGTGTCACGATTTCGTGATAATTTGCAAGAGGAAGCGCTAAGGAGAAAAAGTGTCACGATTTCGTGACATGTCGGGTTTTCGTGATCCGATGAGAAGAAAAGCGCTAAGGAGAAAAAATGTCATGATTTCGTGACATATTGCAGAGAAGAGAGAGAGAAAATGTGTCACGATTTCGTGACATGTTTCATTTTGTCCAAGCGAAGAGAAAGAGGAGAGAGAAAAGGTGTCGCAATTTCGCGACATGTTGCATTTTGCAAGAGAAGAGAAAATGAGGAGAGAAAGGTGTCGCGATTTCGCGACATGTATTTTGGAGGCCAAGCAAAGAGAAAGTGCAAGGAGAAAAAGTGTCGCGATATCGCTACATGTTGTATTATCGCGAGCAAAGGTAAAGTGCAAGGAAAAAAAGTGTAGCGATATCGCTACATGTTGGGTTTCGACCGAAGAGAAGAGAGAGTAAGGAAGCGAGAGTGTCACGATTTTGTGACATGTTCTATTTTCGTGGGGTCAAGGCAAGAAAAGAGACAAGGCAGCGAAAGTGTCTTGATTTGTGACATGTTTGAGAAAGGTGAAAAGTGTCACGATTTCGTGACATGTCATGTTTTCGCTAGTGCTTGCAGAGAAGAGTGTACGGAAGCGAAAGATGTCACGATTTCGTGACATGTCATGTTTTTGCTAGTGCTTGTAGAGAAGAGTGTACGGAAGCGAAAGGTGTCACGATTTTGCGACATGTCTTGTTTTTGCTAGTGCTTGCAGAGAAGAGTGTAAAGAAGCAAAAGTGTCACGATTTCATGACATGTTCTATTTTCGTAGTAGACAGAGAAGAGTGCAAGGAAGCGAAAGTGTCACGATTTTGTGACATGTTCTATTTTCGGTGCAAGCTGAGAAAAGGACAAGGAGGTAGAAAGTGTCATGATATCATGACATGTCATGCTTTCACGGTCAACAACCAAGAAAAAGTCAAAGGGGCAGAAATGTCACGATATCGCGACATATTGTTTTTGCGTGATAAAAAGCAGAACCCAGCTGAAGTAAAGTTAACTGAAGTAGAATGACAGTTGTAGGGGAAGTTGCAGAGGAAAATCATGCAGCTAAGTTAAGAAGAGTTAACTGAAGTCATGCAGCAGATACAGGGGCCATTACAAAGTAAAATCATGCAGCTAAAATTAGAATAGTGCATTAAAGATAGAACGACTATTACAGGGCCGTGACGCTATGAAACTGTCAGAGCGATGGCTATACTGAGAATCCCAATTAAAGAGACAAATCTATTAATAGGTTGCATATAAGAATAGTGTGTCAGAAAGGAGTTACTTACAGGAGTGGCTATTAATAGGTTGCATGCGGGATTATGGAAGTTATAGAAGACTTAGGGTTTCAAGATGAAAATATTATTATAAAAGGGCAGTTGCGTGCAGAAGTGAAAAAGTAGCTCAGAATTGAAAAGTGAGCAGAGAAGAGTCGAGCACGATAAATAGAGCGGTGAAAGAGAGAGGCTTTGAGCGCAGAAGGGAGAGAGAAGGTTTTAGAGGCAGTAAGTAGAGTGGTAAGAGTGATCCATTAGGTTGAGCTCTATGTGGGTATAGATAGAGGAGAGAAGCCAAAGAGATATAGAGAGCTATGTTGCTCAGTAGGAAAGAGTGCTGTTGTATAGAGGGATAGTGTTGTGGGCTGTTACAAAGCTGGAAGAATGTTGTAAGAAGTACAGAGCTGTGAGAGCTGCAAGAGTAAGCCATAAGAAAGGGTTGTAAGTGTGCAGTAAGTAGAGCTATAAAAGAGTGTATGCTTTGTGGACAGGGAGTTGAGATTGAGAGTTAGAAATAGAATATATTGAGTCTCTAACAATTCTCCTTATGCTTCCATGAGATTGATTTGAGTTAAGATAGACCAGTGAGGGTCTTGTAACATAGAAGGCATTTTTATGTCAATCAAGATTTAAAATAGAAGTCCAAGTTGGTGCTTGGAATCAGGGGTTGGTGCTCCTTTCTGTTGGTGCAGATAAATTAGGGGTTGGTGCTCCTTCCAGTGGGTGCTGGTAAACTGATTGTGAAGTTGGTGCTTTGCAAAGGCTGGATTTGGATGGGAGTCCAAGCAGTCTATTTTTGAGGAGTAGCCAAAACTGGTGAACCTCGTTAAATCTTGTGTTTTGTGTTGCTATCTTGTTACACTTGCTGCATCTGGTTTTAAGCATTCATTAGTTCTGAATTAAGAGATGAAGATTTAAGTTTTTAATTAGTTGCACTGATTCACCCCCCCTCTCAGTGCCATTGTAAGACTAACAATTGGTATCAGAGCCAAGTTCCCAATTTTGGCTAAATCAGTCAGGGTTGATCTTGGATTAGTACACAATGGCTAAAAAGAATAGATCCTCCTTCAAAAAGGCATCCCAGTCAGTTTCAGTTTTTGTAGAAGAGAAAATTGAACCAGAAAAGGTAGAAGAAGTGAATCCTGAAGTTTGTGATGAAAATCTTGAGATTGAAGTAGATTTAGAAGGTGAGTTGATCTCTGCACTTGAAGAGTTGAGTATAGAAAAGAAAAAGAACAAAAGAATGTCCAAGAAGTTAGAAGAATATGGGGATGAGATTGAAGATCTCTTCCTACAAGTTCAAAAGGCCAAGAAATCAGAAGAAGCCTTGAAGATACACCTGGATGATGAGGATGATGTATGCAAGACAAGTGAAGAGGAATCTAACAAAGTTATTGTTGATCTAAAGTCGCAAGTAGAACAAGTACAAAAGGATTGAAGATATTCTCAGGTCTCAAATCAATGAGAAAGAGACTGCTTGCTGCCAACAAGAAGAAGAGATTGTTTCATTGAAGAAACAACTAGAAGAGGCCAATATAAATCTCAAATATGAGAAGAGCACAGAGTTGCTAGATAAAATGATAAAGCAACAAAGAAGCTCCACAGCTAAGCTTGGTCTTGGATTTGAAGCTGAACAACCTTCATCTTCCAAAAGTGTAGAAAAGAAGAAGTCCACTGCTGAAGGATCAAAGCGAGAAAAGTCTGAAGCTGAACAACCCTCATCTTCCAAATATGCAGAGAAGAAGAAGTTCAAGGTTGAAGCTGAATCTTCAAAAGGAAGAAAGCATCAAAGAAGATCTACAACAAAGCAACCACAACAAAAGAGGTTCTCTCACTCTCACTCTTTTAATAATAATGCTTTTAATGGCTATTGTTCTAAATGCAACTGCTATGGTCACAAGGCAATTTATTGTGGACTGAACAATAGATCAAAAAGTTATGCTTGATAAAAACACATCTGCTTTCCTGAGTGAACACCCTGTGCAATGTTTTAAATGTAATGGCCATGGGCACATAGCAAGGTTTTGTCCAAGCACTTATGTATCCAATCTAAGGCAAGACCATAGATTTCATCATACACACAGAATGCAATACAGACAGGGAATAAAACATGTGCAATGTTTTAAATGTAATGGTCAAGGGCACATAGCAAGGTTCTATCCAAGCACTTCTGTATCTAATCTAAGGCAAAACCCTAGATTTCATCAGACACAAAGAGTGCAACACAGACAGGGAACATATCATGTGCATAAAAGAAAGGAAAATATTCATCCATCAAGGATGCACAAGAGACAACCCCGCAAGAGAAATGTTCAAGTTCACGAAAAGGGGCAAAATAGGGATGTAGTTGAAAAACTCAAGCCCAAGTTCAAGAAAGTCTGGAGAAAGACAGAAGAAAGGGAATCGTGTCTCCTTGGACTGAAGGAGACTACTCCGCCATTGCACTAAGCCACTCCAGGTGGCACATCCTCAGGGGGAGCAATCTTAAAATTTTATTTTAATGCTCCTATGTATTTTTTCGGTTATCTGAGGATGAAAGGCAAGTAGTCGAGAAATTGTTGTATAGTTGTCAAAGTGTGTTTTTCAGTTTATGTAGTTGTTTGTGGAAGTGCCGTGAAGGGTGGTGATTAAATTGAGAGTTGTCACCATTGGTAGTATTGCTATATGTCATTGTTGTACTGTTGATGGTTCTTACTGCCACTGTTCAAAGTTATGGATTATAACAGTTCAGATAATTTGGTTGAGTGAAAGAATGTTGCCCTAGCTGCGTATTTGTGTTTCGATAAAAGCAACGTGTATTTGTTCTACGCTTTGATGTGAAGATTGTTAGATCTTTCATGACGCCTTGGTGAATATATTTAATTCACAGACAGTTTCATTTTAACTGTTGATAAAATGCCAATCCGAGGTTAAGAAGTATGAGGTTGAGTAAGGTGCACTATGGTTGGCCATAAAGTGTTTGACAAAATGTCTTCTCCTGATTTGCATAGTTGAAAGTAAGGTGTGATCTGCAGTAACTGTAGAAAACTCAGATCAGGTTGTAAATATAAAAAGGAATTTGGTTGTGCTGTAGTACAATATTTGATGCTTACACAGAGTTGAAAGTGGATTGAGGTAGCCTGCTGGATTCTCACTGAAGAGAGAGACAAACAACTGACATTAGGTTCAAGCTTGTTGAGAATATCCAAGATGCATTGTGCAGATGCTGCCAACATTGCAGAACAAACAATTGGATATATACAATCAGTGTATGCCTTCACTAATAGTGGACAAGTTTGAGATTGCAGAGCAACAGAGGGTTGGTACTCAGAAGACAGTAGTCCAACCATGTTCTTACACATATTATATTGGTGAAGTTGACAGTGATGATGTCATTCATTGGTTATTGCTGCTACTCACATTATTGATATTGTTGATGCCTATTATGCTTATCATGATGTTGTCAAACAGTGAAATGAAGTGGTCACATATTCCCAAGAATAGACTAAGAATTGACTAGCCATCGGGATCAAATTCTCGTGGGGAGCATTTATGCATCTGTTTATCATATTGCTCATGTTTATGCTTTTTGCTAACTGTAATAATTTTTTCCTGAGAATGTTGTGCATGGACTCGGGGGAGTTTTGCAGCCGCCCTTTGGTATTATTGTCAAAGGGGGAGAAGAATTACAGGTAATTGCACACAATTACGTGTGTTGCCAACAATTCCAAAGGGGGAGATTGATGAGCAAGGTGCAACCAAAGTATTGTCATTGTTGTCAACACAATCAGGTTGATCAGTTGATGCAATGGACAGGAGTTCATTGATGAGCAAGGTGCAGCCAAAGTATAATGGACAGGAGTTCATTGATGAGCAAGGTGCAGCCAAAGTATTGTCATTGTTGTCAACACAGACAGAGGATCGGTTGATGCAATGGACAGGAGTGCAGAGGTCATTAGATAGATCGGTTGATGAAGTGAACAAGAGTTCAAAGCAGTCAGAGCATGTACAATGAATTTCCAAGAAGACAGAAGTGGCCCAGATTCAAAAGCTCAAAGAAAAAGACAAGTAAGAAAACTGTCGCGATATCGCGACATGTTGAGAAGAAAGAAGGCAGAAAAAAACTGTCATGATTTCGTGACATGTTGGAAGCAAAGA
This sequence comes from Wollemia nobilis, assembly GCA_028583015.1. Lineage (NCBI taxonomy): Eukaryota > Viridiplantae > Streptophyta > Pinopsida > Araucariales > Araucariaceae > Wollemia > Wollemia nobilis. Next base: position 493,041 of record JAQPPZ010001830.1, on the reverse strand, counting down.
AGCCAAGTAGAAAAACTGTCATGATTTCGTGACATGTTGAAAGCAAAGAAGGCAAGTAAGAAAACTATCGCGATTTCACGACATGTTTGAAGAAGAAGCGCATGCAGGAAAAACTGTCACGATTTCGTGACATGTTTGGAGAGAAGGTGCAGAAAAAGAAAATTGTCACGATTTCATGACATGTTTGGAGAGAAGGCGAAGTAAGAAAACTATCATGATTTCGTGACATGTTTGGAGAGAAGGCGCAGGCAAAGAAAACTGTCATGATTTCGTGACATGTTCGGAGAGAAGGTGCAAGCAAAGAAAACTGTCATGATTTCATGACATGTTTGAGAGAAGGAGCTCGCAAAGAAAAGTGTCACGATTTCATGACAATCTACAAGAGAGGCAGTACGGACAAAAATGTGTCACGATTTCGTGACATGTTTGAGAGAAAGAGCTTGCAAGGAAAAGTGTCACGATTTCGCGACAATTTGCAAGAGGAAGCGCTAAGGAGAAAAAGTGTCACGATTTCGTGACATGTCGGGTTTTCATCCGATGAGAAGAAAAGCGCTAAGGAGAAAAAGTGTCACGATTTCGTGACATATTGCAAGAGAAAGAGGAGAGAGAAAAAGATGTCACGATTTCAGACATGTTTTGCGCGCAAGAGAAAGAGAGAGAAAAAGGTGTCATGATTTCGTGACATGTTATTTAGAGAAGAGAAAGCAAGGAGAAAAAGTGTCACGATTTCGTGACATGTATTTTTGAGGCCAAAGCAAAGAGAAAGTGCAAGGAGAAAAAGTGTCGCGATATCACGACATGTTGTGTATCAAGCAAAGGTAAAGTGCAAGGAACAAAAGTGTAGCGATATCGCTAAATGTTGGGTTTTAGAGAAGAGAGAGTAAGGAAGCGAGAGTGTCACGATTTCGTGACATGTTCCATTTTTGCGGTGAAAGCAGAGAAAGGCACAAGGCGAAAGATGTCACGATTTCGTCGACATGTCATGTTTTCTGCTGTGCATGCCGAGAAGAGTGTACGAGAAGCGAAAGGTGTCACGATTTCGTGCGACATGTCATGTTTTGCGCTAGTGCTTGCAGAGAAGAGTGTACGGAAGGAAAGGTGTCACGATTTCGTGACATGTCATGTTTAGAAGAGTAGGCGATATGATGTCAGAAGAGTATGGGAGCGAAAGGTGTCACGATTTCACGACATGTCTGTTTTCTCTAGTGCAAGGGAGAGAAGAGCGCAAGGAAAGTGTCACAATTTCATGACATGTTCTATTTTTGTGGGTGCAAGCTGAGAAAAGGACAAGGAGGTGAAAAGTGTCACGATATCGTGACATGTCATGCTTTCGTGGTCAACTACCAAGAAAAAGTCAAAGGGGTAGAAATGTCATGATATCGCGACATATTGTTTTTGTGATAAAAAGCAAAATCTAGCTGAAGTAAAGTTAACTAAAGTAGAATGACAGTTGCAAGGGAAGTTGTAGAGGAAAATCATGCAGCTAAGTTAAGAAGAGTTAACTGAAGTCATGCAACAGATACAAGGGCCATTACAAAGTAAAATCATGCAACTAAAATTAGAACAGTGCATTAAAGATAGAACGACTGTTACAAGGCCGTGACGCTATGAAATTGTCAGAGCGGTGGCTATATCGAGAATCCCAATTAAAGAGACAAATCTATTAATAGGTTGCGTATAAGAATAGTGTGTTAGAAAGGAGTTACTTAAAGGAGTGGCTATTAATAGGCTGCATGCGAGATTATGGAAGTTATAGAAGACTTAGGGTTTCAAGATGAAAATATTATTATAAAAGGGCAGTTGCATGCAGAAGAGAAAGATGGCTCAGAATTGAAAAGTGAGCGAGAGGAAGATGTGAGCCGAGTAAATAGAGCATGTCAGAAAGAGAGAGGTTGTCAGAGCACAGAGAAGGCTGTCAGAGCACAGTAAGGGAGCGGTAAGAGTGATCCGTTAGGTTGAGCTCTATGTGGGTATAGATAGAGGAGAGAAGCCAAAGAGATATAGAGAGCTATGTTGCTCAGGTAGGAAAGAGTGCTGTTGTATAGAGGGATAGTGTTGTGGGCTGTTACAAAGCTGGAAGAATGTTGTAAGAAGCACAAAGCTATGAGAGCTGCAAGAGTAAGCCATAAGAAAGGGTTGTAAGTGTGCAGTAAGTAGAGCTGTAAAAGAGTGTATGCTTTGTGGACAGGGAGTTGAGATTGAGAGTTAGAAATAGAATATATTGAGTCTCTAACAATTCTCCTTATGCTTCCATGAGATTGATTTGAGTTAAGATAGACCAGTGAGGGTCTTGTAACACAGAAGGCATTTTTATGTCAATCAAGATTTAAAATAGAAGTCCAAGTTGGTGCTTGGAATCAGGGGTTGGTGCTCCTTTCTGTTGGTGCAGATAAATCGGGGGTTGGTGCTCCTTCCAGTGGGTCTTGGTAAACTGATTGTGAAGTTGGTTCTTTGCAAAGGCTAGATTTGGATGGGAGTCCAAGCAGTCTATTTTTGAGGAGTAGCCAAAATTGGTGAACCTCGTTAAATCTTGTGTTTTGTGTTGCTATCTTGTTACACTTGCTGCATCTGGTTTTAAGCATTCATTAGTTCTGAATTAAGAGATGAAGATTTAAGTTTTTAATTAGCTGCACTGATTCACCCCCCCCTCTCAGTGCCATTGTAAGACTAACACAACTTTATTATCTCACATCTATCTGGGTGAAATGTAACCATATGACCTTGATCACAAAGTTGGCTTACACTTAGCATATTGTGTTTTAACCCTTTGACATATAGTACATTTTATGTTCTTGTTTTGCCATTATCTAAACTCAGAGTTCCTCTTCCACCAATTTTTGCTGACCCATTATCAACCAAACTTACTGATCCTCTATTGGTTTCTTTGAGTACAATTAATTTATCTTTATCTCGTGTCATGTGTCTAGAGAAACCACTATCAAAAAACTGTTGTTCTTCTTTATCCTAAGCATGAAGAGTTGTTTGAACTAACATTGATCTAGCATTTTCATTTCCCCTTTTCTCTTTCCTAATTGTTGAAGTTGTACTATTTTTACTAGACTTAGGAAGTACCATTTTGCACCATATAGCCTTATGTCCAAAATTATTGCATTTGTAACATATGATATCATTGTTCATAAGAGGTACAAAAGAGTTGAAATTTCTATTAACATCATATTTCACATAACCAGTGCAGTGTACAACTCTATGACCATATTTATTACAAGAAAATTAATAGCCATGGAAGAAATTATGTAACCTATTTGGATGCCTTTGAAATTATAGTTGAGTGCTTCTCCTTCTATGATTAACTCTTTTTCATGGTTCTTATTTTCTTTATTCCTTCCTGATGCCTTTTCTTTCTAAATTATATGTCACTTGCTTATATTTGTTTGAAGTTTCTGCTTATTGAAGACTTGGCTCCTCTTTCTATTTCCCAAACTCTATATCTGGTAGTACCTTGGTATTTTGAGATTCATTCCTTATATATACAATTTTTGCTTCCAATTTTTCACATTCTATTTCTCTTGCTCTTAATAGATCTATCATATCTTGTTCAATTTTCTTTCCCTCTTCTACCTTTATATTGAGTTCTATGAGCCTTTGTAGAAGTTCCATATTTGCTTCTTCATCCTCTTGAATTTTTTCTTTCAAGCTTGAGTTCTTCTCTCTAATCCTTTCCAAATTCCTGAGAGCAGTGAATAATTCCTCTTTTATATCAAACATGGTCTCTTCTTCATTTTCTGAAGTCATGTGTGTTTTTGATGGATCCTCCTCCAAGTTGTTAGTATTTTCATGGAGAGATCCACTCTTATAACAATTGAAGAACATGTGCTTATACTTAGAGGGGGTTGAACAATATAAGATACAAAATTTTGGTTTTCAGTCCATATGATAACATCAATAATATTAAAGCATTAAATATCACACAAATCATCACACACATGAGAGACATGATTTAACATGGCTCACCCAATGTGGGCTACTCTATAGATAAAATATTCCTTATAAAATTTTCTCAAATAAATTATTTTGGGAATCCTTTCCCTAGTACAAAGTTTATGGACCTCTTTTCAAAGGAGACACCAATCTCCTAATCAATTTCATGGATCTCTATCCATGGGAGAACTTCTTCTCCTCTGCTCTAGATGGTGAACCTCTAGAAGACTACTACCTCCACTACTCTAGGATGTGGATCTCTTTCCACTGAAGACCTCTTTCCTCTCTGCCCTGGCTAATGGATCTCTATCCACTGGATGCTACTATCCTCTACTCTATCACCTCCAAATATCTCCTTAATCTCTATCTCAAATCTATACTAAACATAGTTCTTCGGTCTAGCATAAATATTCTCAATCTCTGTCTTATTCTATACTAAACTCAGTACTTTGGTCTAGCAAAAAACTTGCTCAATATTTGTATCTGCTCTGGTACAAAGCTATCCTCATATCTACACCAAAATCTGTCCTCAATATATCTTCAAGCCTTAAAAAAAAGCTTGACTCAATCACAAATCAATTTTGGTAGATTTGCTCCAAACCTTAAATCAAGGTTTGAACAAATAAATCAATCAAATCTTCTCACAAGTCTACTGAAAATACTTACCTCAAATCTGTCCACAAGTTCTCTCAAGGACTTATCCAATCTGCTCTCAATATCTGTCTTCAAATCTATATTGTAAGCTTCCACAAAAGCTTACTTCACTCAACCAGTCACTCAATAAAATTTTAGTTCAACAATGCTTATCAACCAAGGTTTTTATCATCAACTCTCACTCAAAAAATCTTTAACAATCAAACTCAACAATGCTTATGAAACAACCATTTTCTCTCCAACTTAGCATTCACAACATTCAAAAATCACTCACAAGGAAGATGTGCCCATACCTTTTGTTTTATGAAGAATTGACCTTATAAAACCTGTCTCAATCACAATTATTATTTTGCCAATCTTAAGAGTTAGTTAACAAGAACCTTCAAAAATTTTCTTTCCTCACAAATTATTCTCATAATACAAAAGCATTAGATCTCAATTACACCTTATTACTCCTTTCAATTATCAAACCCAATAACACTTTATTTTAAAAATAATATTCAAACTCCTCTAAAGCCTTATTAGTTCTTTCAACTATTAAACCCAATAAGACTTTATTTTAAAATAATATTTAAACTTCTCTAAAGCCTTATTTCTCCTTTCACCACTTTAATCACAAAAATCACAATATAACATTTATTTCCATAAACCTTATACCTCCCTAAACACTTATGCCACACAACCTTAGGACAAGAAAATTAAATTTAAAAATTAAATACCTTCTGCCCTTGGTGAGAATCGAACCCATGTTGTGCTTCCACCAGCACCCTAGCTGCGACTTCAACCACCTCGTGAGCTAGGCACTCACGTGGGAGCTAAGTGTACCCGCACACACTTATTCCCAAGCTACCGCCAAATATTTTAAAAATTAAAAGCTTCCTCCTTTTGATGTCGTAGAGTCTCGAACCCGAGACCTCCCCTTTGCTGAATCTTAGCGCCCAAGCCAATCATCGTTTGGGCTAGCCACCCGGATGGTGCTACAAATTCAGCGACGCTCCCCTTTATGCCTTCCTCTCCTCGATGTTATTACTATGCATGATTTTCCTTTCCTTCATTCAATTGATGAGCACAAAAAAGCATATGAATTTCGTATTTTTTCCTTTAGCCTTTGATTAAGGCTATATTAATATGCCTTTCCAAGGCATTTGCCTTCATGTCGACGGATAGTAAATTTGACTTTGCATTTCGAAAATAATATTTATTTATAATTATTTAAATTTAGAATGAATTTAAATATTATAAATTAAATATTTAAATGTCCTTTGGGCCTTTTTAATTAAAATAAAATATAAAATTCCTTAGGTTTTTAGGAAAACCTTTTGCCATTATCACCTTAGCAATTTGCCATTATAACCTTATTATTTTATTTCAATCACCATGGAACGGAGATATTTTATTTTACCCAAATATTATGATCTTGCTATCCTTCTTGCTTCTCTTTTGTTGCTTCGACCATATAATATTTAAATTAAATATTATATCCTTGCCTCTTAGAAAATCAACCATGAACAATTTGTTGAATATTCCTTTGACATCTACTTGTTGGCAATTTTGGGTTTGAGATCCTAGCTTCTTGTCTATGAGTTGTCATTGATGTCAAAAGGAAATGACATTAATGTTAAGAGGATGTGTTGGCTTCAAAGGTGGAAGATTCCAAGAGAATCTTTTTAAGAGAATCCGGAGAGATTCCATTGGCAATGGTTTTTATTAAAACCAATGGAGGTTCTCTTTATTATTTATTTAATTATTATTTAAAACCCTTCAAGGTTTTAATTAATTAATTATTTAATTAATTAAGGGAGAAATTATTTTTAATTTATTAAAAATACTTTAAGGGTTTTTAAACCCTTTAGAAAGCAAATTTCGATTAAATTCGAAATTACTTTTCTTTGCAGCCGACGTGTTCTAAAGTCCACGTATGGACTATAAATATGAGAAGGTTCCTAAGGTTAAACCCACTTGGAAAATCGAAGGCAATTAATTGGTTTGGCTGCGATCGAATGTTCTGTTTACGCTGCGAAAGAGGAGAGCTCGTGGTTTGAAAAGCTTTCGAAAAGCTTGACCGTTTATGTGGAAGGAAGTCCGTCTTGGACTTCGTAAGCCCCTTGTGGGCTAGTGGCAATGAAGGCTGCGTTTGGGCCTTGCGTAGGCGGAGGTCTGCGTTTCGATCCCCACGGAGGGAGCTGTGCATGGATTAGTCACGTTTTTATTAAAACGTGTTTTGTGCCGCGAATTTCGGATTCTTCAAGGGCAGCCATTATAAGGTGTGATTATTTTCTTGATATGATTTTTGGCATTGTTTAGCATTGTTTAAAAGACATAGGAGAAATAAGGGGATATTTCTTTGGTTGTATTTTTGAGATTAGTCTTTTGCTATGCTAAATTTAAAAATGGAGATATAAGGTGTAAGTTTTGGTTGTTGTGTTTTTGGCTTCTTTGGTGGTTGTTTTTAAAGAAGAGGAGCTAAAAGGTGTATTAAGGAAAGTTTTTATATATGCTCATTTATCTTGGTTCTAACCCTAACTTGGTTGGAAGTTTGAGGGTTGTGTGTGGTGACAACTTTAAGGATCAATTTTCTTCTACTCCAAAAAGGTATGGGCACATTTTCCTTATGAGTATGATTGGTGTATGTTTTTCTGAAATAAGGTTGGAGTGAAAAGGTTTTCAACTAGGTTTCCTTTGGTTGGGTGTAAATCCTATTTTCTGGTTTGTTGAAGACTTCTTATGCATTGTTATCCTTGATGAGAGTTTTGGTGAATGCATAATTCTGGTTTGAGGTAGTGGAAGCATTGTGCACTAGGGTTTATGTTTGTGAGTCTTGCTACTTGCATTGAGTTGGTGGAACCCTTGGTTGGCTATTTTGAGTTTGATGGTTGAGTTGCTTCCATAGAGGTTGTTTGATCAAGTTATTGCTTTACTTGATTCATGATATTGGGCTTACTCCATTGAGTTGATTTGAGCAAGTTATTCTTTGCATTTGGTGATATTGTGTTGGTGGCTGTTTTGTTCAAATATCTTTGGAGGGAAAAGGATTTCTACTTGTTTCCTTTTCTTGTGATGATTGGTTGAATGCTTCAAGGTTGATGTTGAGTTGAATGATGTTGGTTGACTAAACCTTGTTTGATGAGCATTGTTGTTGAAACCCTAATTGATGGTGAAAAGAACATGAGTATCATTGTTATGTGATTCTTTGCATAGTTGGCAATTGTTGGGGTTTCATGTTCTTGAAAGAAAACATTCTATCCTATCCATTTCAGATATTGAGTTGAGTTTTCAGATTTGAGATTGAGTTTGAGCTGAGTTGATTTGAGTTGAGTTTTGAGATTGGGATTTGAGTATAGAACATATTGAGTCTCTAACAATTCTCTTTATGCTTCTATGAGTTTGACAAATCACATTGGGTCTCTAACAATTCACTTTGTGATTTCCTACTAAGAAAGTTTTTCTTGGTGAGCTTGCTGAGTTTTTGGACAGGTTCCGGTGGGGACTTGTGAGCAGTTTTTGGACAGGTTTCGGTGGGGACTTGTGAGCAGTTTTTGGACAGGTTTCGGTGGGGACTTGTGAGCAGATTTGGACAGGTCCTAGCAGAGGACTTGTGAGCTGAGTTTGATAGTTCTATCAGAGAACTTGAGGACAGAGGTGCATTGGTTCTATGAGAAGAACCTCGAGGATAGTTGGCAAGTCTTTGAGAAGGCTTGTATGCGAGAGGATTGATTTGTTCAAGAGTTGGACAGATCCGACAGATAGAGGAAGACTTGTACTAGACCGACTGACTGTGTTTGGTACAGGTTGCTTAGCTGCTGTGGACGTGATCATAGAAGGCAGAGGTCTCTTAGGCTAAGCATTGAGGATAGGAGGTCTTCGGTGGAAAGGAGTTCCACGTGCTGGCAAGAGGTAGAGGCAGTTGATCTTCTGAGGGATCATTTCCGGAGTAGAGGGGAAGGTATCTCCTTTGAGCGAGAGGCTCATAAATTCTGATTGGGGGAAGGTATCTCCTTTGGGCCGAGGCTCATAAACATTGTAATTGGGAAGGATTCCCAAAGAACTTTGAGATAACTTTTAGAGAAAAGTTTTGTGGACGTAGCCCAACCATTCTGGGTGAACCACGTTAAAATTGGTGTCACTTTGTGGATGATATTGTACATTGCTTTGATATTGCTTTGGGTATATTTCTTTACTGTTTTGAAGTATAAAGGAAAAAGTAAAAAGAGGTCTTATATTTTTCACCCCCCCTCTCAGTATAAGCTTGTGTTCTTCATCTGCTTAGTATTCCTTTGACATCAATGATAACAAATTCTGCTCATATTTCCAACACTCATATCGAGGTTTGAACCTAGATCTTGTAAATGAAAACCTAAAAACTTACCACTACTATATATATACTTGAATCAAGTGTAGTTCTAACCTAATGATCTTCCTTCTATAATTACTTGTAATAAATTACTTTAAAAACAATTAAATTTGCTTGTATCATTATTTAACTATCTAATCAAAGAGTTATAGATCTTATAAATAAATATAATTATCTAATACTATAAAATTGCACCAATAACCCTAAAAAAACTCAATTCTCATTGTATGTAAAGTAATCACATCCAAGAAATTTATCCAATGTTGTAAGAAGAATTTTTTTTTCGTAATAAAATTCCATTAAATATGTTATGAAAGAAGATGCTTCTCTAGAATATGAATATTTAATAAACATATGTAAGAGTAAGTGTATAATGCATATAGGACAGTTTAATGTAAAATGTATCCTTAGGTCCTTTAGAGTCTCAACTATATATAGGACAATTTCATGTAAAATGTTATATTTAGCCAAACAATTCAAGAACATTAACAACACCTGCAAAAATTCAAAAAAATTATGTTGAAACATGGAATTGGGCTATCAACAGATAAAAAGAAATTTTAAATAGTTGTATTAGAGGTTGAATTTTTAGGAGTTATTCTACGATATAGGAAAATTGTAATGCAATATGATTTAGGTTACACTATTTATATGTCTTAATAATTAAATCAAAACATTTTTTTGACTATGTTTAACTATTATAAATTTCCAATAAATCTTGTATAATATTGATTATAATAAGTTTTTTTTTTAGAGGGGATACATAGGGGAATTAGTAACACCTTTTGTCAGATACCTAATTGAGCTCAGATGTTGTCACTATAACCCTATCCTACCAAATAAAACAAAGTCAATGGGACCCAAAACTCTAAGGCATCAAACTCAGGTAGCCAACCAAAAAACATTCAATCGTTACCATTTAGCCTATGATCTTCTGGATATGTTGTGGTTTGAACCTTGGATCTCCCAAAAGAGAGGCCAAAACCCTAACCACTACACTATTCTTATTGAACCAAAAAATGTTAGGATAAAACATGGGTTTCTAAGAGAGGTCTTGATCCCCTCATATTGAGGTTTGAACCTAGATCTTGTAAATTAAATCCTAAAAAATTACCACTACTATATATATATACACTTGAATCAAGTGTAGTTCTAACTTAATGATCTTCCTTCAAGAATTACTTGTAATAAAATACTTTAAAAACAATTAAAGTTGCTTGAATCATTATTTAACTATCTAATTAAAGAGTTATAGATCTTATAAATAAATATAATTATTTGATAATGTAAAATTGCACAAATAACCCCAAAAAAACTCAAAGCTCATTGTATCTAAAGTAATCACGTCCAAGAAATTTGTCCAATGTTGTATGAAGAATTTTTGTTCCTAATAAAATTTCTTTAGATATGTTATGAAAGAAGATGCTTCTCTAGAATATACATATTTAATAAATATATGTATGATTAAGTGCATAATGCATATAGGAAAATTTCATGTAAAATGTTATCGTTAGGTTCTTTAGAGTCTCAACTATATAGAAAAGAGCATAATCTTGGTGTTGAACACTCTTATGCAAAAATATTATACAAAAAAGAGTCAAATGAATTTTGGCAACCTCTTGAGCTTAAAGTTGTCCTTGAAATATATAATTATAAAAGAGTATAATCAAAATGAAATTTTTATTTATTTATAATAGCATTGACATGTATAACTTATAATTTTTATTTATAGGTGTAAAGGAAATTTAAAATTTAGAAGTTAGCGAGTTGAGGCATAGTACATGCAAACCCCCTTTATGGCACCTATAGACCTAATACGATGCTTAGAATTACTCTAATAAACACCTCAATATAATGAGTAGAGGTCTTATAGCTTGATAGAGGTTTCAAGTTGTATTTAAATAGTATTATTTATTGGATTTTCATACTCCAACAATAGATGACATCTTATGGATTTTGAGTCATTTTGTGTTGTCTTTCACCATATAAATAATTATAGTTTTACAACGATATTTGTTGCACTTGTAGCCATTTTGGTTGCATTTACAAATTTTATGGCCAATGTGACCATGTTTGATGCTCCCACACAATATTGCATTGTTCTCTTAGATAGTAGAAAATATAGATGACTGCATTAAGTGTATTCATATTTAGGAAGGGGGCATAAATACTTATTAAAATCCTAGTTTTCTCTTAAGATTTTAGCTAGCATTACATGGTACATAAACTTGTTGAGGTCCCCATCCTTGAGTATAAGTTTGGTTGTGGGATGAAATTCTTAAGAAGGTAGGTAACTTCTCATAAAAATAATGAGAGAAAAATTACAATGCAATTAGGTGAGAGTGTTGCTACCGACTCCACCATGTAAACTCAAAAAACAAGTGAGAGTGTTATCTATTCCATGTAGGGAAAGTATTCCATGAACATTACATATAAGAAAGAAAATAAGATAGAGTATATTAAAAATGTGATGCACAAGTACAAAAACATAGTTCAGAGTAAGTCTCAATTAACATAGTTATTGATTCTATGCAAGTGTTAACGTGTGCGAGAATAACAATTGATTTCGTTAAATGATGATATACAAACCATGATATTTGCTAAAGGAATTTATGACTTTTATAAGAGCTCTATAGTGGAGTTTGACATAAATTTGAAAATGTTGTGCCCTAAATATTGGAATATGTGGTGTTGAGACCATAACCAATCTTTGTATTATATTTATTGTACAATCCTTTGTGCACTTGTGCACTTTGTATTGGTGGGTTTATTATAATATTTTGATAATAAAACTTAAGGTAAATTATTTAACCTTTGACCAAATGTTACATGTAATTAGGTACTTATATCCCTTGACACCAACCATTTCTATATCAATTAGAGTGCTCATTCATTTCTTTAGTGAGATCACTTTGTTGTCTACAAACACCCTTTATATTGCATTATGTCTTTCTATGAGTTGTTTATTTTGGGTAATGTGTCCATTCCATTCATTTCTAAAAGGTACTTTCAAATCCAACATGGTATAAGAGTGGGTGTGAATATCTATTACTTGGCCATAATATTTTGATAAACTCTCTTCTCCAGCAGTTCCAAAAGTAGTGTTTTTTTGGAAGTAGCCTTTGGAAGCTTCATGTGTTGTTGATAAGTTTTAGAGATACACATAAAAACCTAGGTGGACTTGGATTGTAAGGATTTTACTATGTTATAATAGATATTTTGATCTAAGGGAAACATTTATCAACAGGAATCTCAACCAAGACGGTAGAGGTAGATCAAGTACGAAAGGGGCAGGTGGGAACCTCGAGTAAGGATCCAGAGGAAGGCGGTCAGGCTGTAGCAGATTTGGAGGCGGGCATCACACGGGGGCCTGACCCTCCTTAGAAAGACCCCAACAAAAAATATACGAAGGACAATACGGGGCCCAAGAAGTGGTTGTCTTTTGCTGAGACTCTTAGAGGAAAAAGAAAGGAGGTTCTCTCTCTTTTGCCCCTAGTTCCAGTAAATAATAAAATTTTAGCCCTAGTAAGTTCCATGAGCCCTTTTATTTTAATGGAAGAATTCTCCTTGGTAGGCAAGTTTTTGGGAGGTAGGCCGGACATGGAGACTATTAGGGCTTGGGCAACGGGTAAATGACGACTGGTAGGTAGCTTGGAGTTGGTAGCTCTAACTCAAGGGTTCTTCATTATCCGTTTTAACAATATGGAGGATGCTAACCACATTTTAATAGGAGGTCCTTGGTTTCTAGGCAAAAGGAGCCTTTTTCTTAGATGATGGGGTGAATATTTCAACCCTGAAAAGCAAAATATTAGCATTTCCCCTATTTGGGTTTGTCTCTCGAGTCTACCTGCCCAGTTTTTCAATGAATATTGGTTGCAGGGCATAGCCAGAACTATAGGGGACCTGATCTCCATTGACCATGCAACCTTTGCCAGGACAAGGATGAATCATGCATGAATCTACGTAAATGCTAATTTGAATAATAAATTGCCAAGGTTTGTGGAGCTAGAGTATGGATAATACTATAGAAAACAACTAGTAGAATACGAGAATAGATTGGAATTCTATGCAGAATGTAAAAATCAAGGACATCTATGCAATCAGTGCCCTAACCTGGCAATGAATAGAGAAAAGCAGAATAAGGGAATGCTAGACAGAGGAAATTTTAGGAGTTTCCCTGGCAGAGGCAATTTCAATCAGGCAAACTATGTCTACCAAAAAAAGAAAAGATATGGTGCAGGGTCCCAGCAAGACAAAGGAAAATAAGAGGTTGTTGGCAACCAAACTACTCAGGTAAGTTCCAATCCTCTATTTTCAAATAAATTTTCAATTCTATCCAATATGGGAGTAGGAGGATTATCAGAAGACAAGGAAGCCCATCACCTTCAAGCTAACCTTTCTGACTCTATCGAATTCCCATCCAAGTCAGGATCCTCAAACCCTAATGTTGAAATTACTGTAAGCCCCATGGGCATCACAAATCCAAACCCTAATGCATGATCTCTAGAATCCACATCCAAGTCAGGATCCTTAAACCCCAATGCTGGAAATGCTTCAAGACCAGTGGGCATACCAAAGCCAAACCCTAATGCTGAAGAACTTAGGAAGAAAGTTGAGGCTTTGGAAAATAAAAAATCTCATCTCCCTAACATCATCACTAGGAGCCAAGTGAATCCTACTGAGGGGTCATCTCGTAGACCAGAAGAATACAAGAAAAAAGAAGAATATTTGGATGTAGGGGTGGAGATATGTGAAAGTCTTTAGACTGAGTTATATGGTAGTCTAGTTCTGCAACAAATTACCTCCCCTCAGTTTAGTCCTAAACAAACCAGGAGCACTGTGAAGTCTCCTATAGATTTTGGTAGTGAAAAAATAAGAGGAAGAATATCAAATGCTGAGCATCAAAAAATTAAACCTGATAATGACATTGCCAATGGAAAATAGAGAACCTTGTTTCAACAGGTTATTTCGGGTTTTGAAGACAACAAATTAGGAAAACCCCCTCAAGGGAGTGGGAGAGGAAGAAATCCCAAATAATCTAAATGAAGTTCCTCTCATGGAACGTGAGAGGCCTCAATGGCCTACCCAAACACGAGGAAGTCAGTACAATAAGAAATCAAGTGAATCCAACTATTATCATATTGTAAGAAACAAAAAATGATGAGATTCAGTCAAAAAAATAGTAAACAAAATATGGAATCAAGGGGAGATTGTTTGGAAATCATCCAAAGGAGCATCTGGAGGCCTTATGACTTTGTGGGATCCTTGGATAGTAGAAGGCACCATTATTCAGAAAGATGACAGGGTTCTTAGTGTTTTATTTAAGGAAATAAACATCAATAGGTCGTGGATCCTTTCAAATATTTATGCCCCAACTTAAATTCAAGGGAGAGATCTACTATGGGAGTACTTAGACAATATGAGTGAAATATTCCATAATGTCCCCTAGATTATGGCTGGGGATTTTAACACTCCTCTTTACCCTTCAGACAAAATGGGTGGAAATGGACCACCTATCAGGATCATGGATGAGTTCAATGACTTTGTGAACTCCAACATGTTTATGGATGTAAAAATTAGAGGAGCGAATTATACCTGGAGCAATCGGTGAATAGGGTGTCATCTCATTCAAGAAATGCTTGATAGGTTTTTTCTATCAAAGGAGGCTACAACTTTGTTTGGTGATTCTACCCTGCAAGTCCTTCCTAAAATTGCCTTTGATCATAATCCCATTTTTTTGGAGATCCCTAACTCTCTGTCCTTCAAGAAACCTTTCAGATTTCAATCTATGTGGATCAAACATTCCAGTTTCAGAGATAACTTAAGTCAGTGGTGGCAGCAGCCTGTCATGGGTAGTGCAACTTTTAAACTTGCTGGAAAATTAAAGTTTGTTAAGGAAAATCTTCGAACTTGGAACAAAGAGGTCTTTAAGAACCTCTTTGAAAATGAAAAATAGGTTGTTGAAATTTTAAAGATAATTGATCAGAGGATCCAACATGGTGATGCTGATGAAACTACTAGGCAGGAGGAATGAAAAAAACTAGCAGAGTTTTATAATATTTTGCCTTTGAGGAAATCTATTGGAGGCAAAAATCAAGGGCTCTTTGGTTGAAATATGGAGATTCAAATTCTAAGTTTTTTCACATCACCACGCTTAGAAACAGAAGCAATAACAAGATAATTTTTTTTTAAAAAGTAGATGGTTCTATTACTCAAGACTTAACAGAAATCGAAAGGAGGCAATAACTTATTTCAATTCTATCCTTGGTCAGGAATAGTAGTGCAATGAGGAGGCCAAAGATATTCTCTTGTAATCCATTCCTAGCATGGTAAATGAGGATATAAACCTTAAGCTTCTAGATCCCTTTTCTAATGAGTAAATTAAGGAAGCCTTGTTTAGCATGGAGCTAGACAAAGCCCCGAGACCTGACGGCTTTCCCCCTCGTTTCTATCAAGCTTTTTGGGACATCGTAAGTGAGGATGTAATTTATGCTATCAGAGAATTCCAAGTAAGCAATCATATCCCAAAAGGTATCAAATCTACTTTTATTTCTCTAATTCCTATGAAGCAAACCCCTGAATCTATGGCTGACTTCAGGCCAATCAGTCTGTGCAATGTTTCTTACAAGATCCTAACTAAAGCCATTACAAATAGAATGAGAGATATTCTGCCCTACATCATAGATCCATGCCAGGGAAGCTCTATCCAGGGCAGGTCAATCTTGGATGGAGTTATCATAGTTCATGAAGCTCTACACTCTGCTCATAATACTAACATGTCTGTTTTTGCCCTCAAGCTTGATATGAACAAAGCATTTGATAGGCTAAATTGGGACTTTCTGATTGTTGTCCTCCTTAAGTTTGGTTTTCACCACCAATGGGTTACTTTGATCAAAGAATGTATTTCTAAAGCATGGTTCTCGATTCTAGTTAATGGAACAAATGCTGGTTACTTTCAAAGTCATAGAGGAATTCGGTAGGGGGACCCTATCAACCCCATATTATTCATCATTATGGCAGAAGATTTAGGCAGAACCATAAAAAATGCTTGCATTTCAAGGCTAATATCAGGGATCAAGGCAACATCTCTCACTAGGTCCATTTCTCACCAAAAATTCATCGATGATACCCTTATATTGACTAAGGCATCAGTGTTTGAGGCCAGAATAATTAAATGCATCCTACAACTCTACGAGCATGTTGTTGGTCAGAAAGTTAATTTTAGTAAAAGCAAGTTATATTTCTTGAACACCCCCATTCAGAGGTAAGGAAGGATTGCAAAAATTTTAGGGTGTGATATAGCAAACCTCTCCACTTCGTATCTTGGTCTCCCTCTTTTCATTGGTTCTCCGAGAGAGTCAATGTAGGACAGGGTTATTGAAAGAATTCAAAAAATACTTACTAGATGGAAAGGTCATCTTCTATCTCAAGCTAGAAAGCTGACCCTCACTAAGGCCTCTATTTAGAGCATTCCAGTCTATTTCCTCTCCGTTTTCAAAGCCCCTGTGAAGATTTTCCAGAAAATTAAGAAACTCCAATTTTTTTTTTTATGGACTGGATCAGAGGAGAAAAAAAGGATACACCTTGTAGGATGGACCAAAGTGTGCAGACCTAGGGAAAATGGGGGCTTAGGTCTAAGGAGAATTGCTCATATAAATTTAGCTTTAATAGCTAAGCAGGCATGGCGTCTCATTTTTGGTGAAGAAAATGAATGGAAAACTATCATCAAACGAAAGTATCTTCAAAATATGGAATTTCTAAGTGACTCAGTTCCAATAAGAGGTTTTGCTTTTTGGAAAGCAATTCTTAATTGTAAGGAAATCATCAAAAAAGGTTTAAGATGGGTTTTAGGCAATGGTGAGAGGATAAATTGCTGGAATTACAGGTGGGCTAAGGATGAACCATTGATGCAATATCCTAACTTAGTACAAATCAGAGATATCACAGAAAAACTCATTGGCAGAAAAGTCTCTGATTATATGGTTGAGGACAGAGGTAGAATGAAGTGGAAACAAATAAGAATTTAGGGATTTCAAGCAGAATCAAATGATATTTATAACATTCTCGGGAAACAGTTTATCCCCATGAGACCCAAGGAATATCAAGTGACCTAGGCTCCTACGGAAAATGATTAGTTTACTGTTAAATCAGCTTACAAGCTTCTGCTTAATTATGAGGTTTTTGTCCACCAAAAGGACTTAGTTTGGATAAAAAAATTAATTCCAAAAATTACAGTCTTTTCATGGTTGGTTATCCAAGGAATAATTCTAACCATTGATAATATGATGCGTAAAGGTATTTGTATCACTAATCATTGTTATCTATGCATGGCTAATTGGGAGACCATTTATCACATTTTCCTCGAGTGCCCTTTTTCCTTGACTATCCTAAGTGGGGTTTTTCAGGCCTTCAATATTTCATGGGTTAAACCAACCACCATACTTGATTTGTTCGTCTAGTGGCCTTGCCCCTTTTCAAGCCAAAGACTTAGATACATGTAAAAAAATTGTCTCAATCACTATCTTTGGCAGGTGTGATTAGAAAGGAACCATAGAGTCTTTAATGAGTCTATCCATGATCATAAAACTATCATTGCCAGGATCTTATCCTTTGCCAACAAGAATGTGAACCTTATCCCTTTTGATAGCTGTAAACCTCATATGTAGGGGACCATTATTGCTCAATATTTAAGCTTAACCTTGTTAGATGAGTTTGTGCCTAGGGTAGTCAACCCTAGAGCCAATGTTAAGTTGTCTCCACCTCCTATGGGTTGGTTTAAGATTAATTTTTATGGAGCAGCTAAGGAAAATCTTGGTATAGGTGTTGGTGGCATTGTGCGAGATCATAATGGGAATATGATGCTTGCATTTTCCTAATATTTTGGAACAAGGATGAACAACGAAGATGAAGCTAGAGCTATGTGGAGAGGCCTTCAAATGACTCAAGACTTAGAAGGCAATCTGATCATAGAAGGAGACTCTATGCATGTTATAAATATCATCAATAATTGGAAAACACCTCCTTGGAGGATTAAAATAATTGTTGAAGAGGCTAGGATACTTTTCCAGGGAAGACAGGATAGAAAAGCCCAACATGTATTTCGGGAAGCTAACAAAATTGCTGATAAGCTGGCCAATTTGGGTGTCGATGGTGACAAACTTTTCAAATGGGAACACTGTGTCCCGAGTGAAGTAGAGGAGCTTATTCAACAAGAATTCCAAGAATGATAGTCGAATTTACCAACAGGGAAGGCACTGTAAGTTCTAAGGCTAGGAGTATTCACATCTCTTTTTTGAATTGGACTTACAATAAAAACTATTTGAGTTGTCAGTCTTCGTGGATGCTGCTTGGAAATACCACAAAGACTAATAGGGATAGTCACATGTCAGATAACATGGCTCCTAGTCATCTTAGTAATTTGAGGTTGGTTGATAATCACAAGGAAGGAAATAAACGATAATATAAGACTTCGAACCAAAGCCACGTGGACCACCAGATAACCACCGCCATAAATCTAGCCAGCAAGTTCACTTCTCCAAGGCTTATTAGCCAAGATAGTATGTGGTACCAAAGCATGTCATATATGGAAGAAAGCAATTACCAAAGAATTATTAAGAGTAACTGTCAATACAGAGCTTGTGGGAGTTTTTTTTAGTACTCTGCTATGTGTGTCTGTAGCTTTTTATTTCTCCATTGTCTCAAGGAAGGGATCCATGTCTGTTTCTTTTTTGTAATTATGATGCATGTGTGTTTTCTTGGGGTATACCCAAAATGTTGTATGAGAAGTTTCTTTTTGATAACAAGCTATGTGCCTTACCGGATATAATGGCTTTGGCGACATGTATATTTTACATATATAGGATCCTTAGTAAGGATATGTTCATCAACAACCTTGGGCTGATTTTTGTAAAAGGTTTTGGGTCAACCTGTAAAACCCGGTATTAATTCTATAGTATTTTATCTACTAAAAAAAAAAAAAGGGGTATAAACACTCCCTTGAATCCAAAGGTATAGCTGGCCATGCACCCTAAATACCAATACCATGGAAAATTTCCATCCTTATCTTCTTCTCCTGTAGAATATGGAACAAAGTTCTTAGGTCCACATTTGAAATTGAGTGGAATCTTGCCTTGTAATTTATTAAAGGAAAGATCTAGTGATTCTAACTGCCTTAGCATTCCAAAATGTTGGAAATTTCTCATGTGAGATTGTTCCTAGAGAAATTGAGGACATGTAGACCTTTAATTTTTCCAATTTTTGGAGGAATGAAACATGATAGTTTATTTCCATAAAGATCTATGCATGTTATCAGTAATAGGATAAAATTGACATACACCATATCTATTTCCTTTGTGGTCACTTGGATATCTTCCTTGTAATGTAAGTCAGAATTGTTGGAATCATTCAAAATTTTCATGTTTTCCTCCATCATGGTTGTTAATTTCCCTAAATCTGGTGGGATGCCACAAATTAATATGTTATGTGAAAGATATAAAACATTAAGACTTGAAATATTGCCCAGTTCATGTGGAATGTATCTTTGAAATTGACTTGATTTCAAGATAAGTATCATCAACTTAGGAAACTGTGCTAAACAAAAAGGTGGATTCCTCAAATTAATAGGGATTCATTTTTATCTAATCAAACATGTGAGGACATCAATAATGGTTGTTGGAAAGCGATAGAATCAAATTGAAGGAAACTTTTTTACTACAAAAAGAAAAAAGAAACATTGACAAGGTTTTCTTGTTTTATTAAAGATCATCCTCTTTTCAACTTATATACTAAATTTTATATTTCACCTTGCCATGATTCAGTATGGCTCAATATTAAAAGCATCGTAATACATAATACTTATTGCTTTTATTGAACTTAGCAGTTGAAAGATTGATTATATTAATAACGAAGGAAATATGACCTTTATAAGAGTAAGACACTCTAAATTAACATAAATTATTTTAATATGAAGTCACATAGTGCAATGTCTGAAATATAATAATAATAATAATAATAATAATAATATAGAGTTAATGAATAATAATAATAATGATAATAATACAAAGTTAATGAGCAAGATCTACCTAAAACTTATGGGGAAAATAGGTATTGACAGAGGGAATGGGTATAATTTAATTCCTTCTATTACTTTTGTCATAACTCAGATGCATGAATGTAATGAATTTTACAACCAAACCATATAATTTAATTCCTTCTGTTGCTTTTGTCATAACTCATATGGATAAATGTAATGAATGTAATGAATTTTACTAGGACTGTTATTGTGTAAGAAAAGTTGCAAATTGATTTATTCTATTGTTTGTTCTTGTCAATAAAAAGTGAGATTTACCTATATTTTAGTAGGGGATCCTTTTTATTTGTACTTTTTCTATTGTTAATATAATTGGTATAATTTTTTCAGTCTTTTATATTGTTGTTGTTTTTGTTATTCAACTATTTTATTACATTGTTTGACAAAACAAGGATGTCATACATACTGATATTTGAGCGTGTTTATTTGTTGTTTTGTTTATTTCAATCCTTAATTGGTTGGACAACCCAAGTTTTTTTTTTTTAATTTCTAATAGTTACTTTATCTATACTATAAACAATCAAATATGAACCCATTATTTCCATACAAATGTAATTAATTTGTTTTGACACAAACATTTATATTACATGGATTAGTATATCAATTTTCTTGATGTTTTGACATAAGTTTATAGATTGGAGGTTGAGGCATAAGATACAAGTTGTATGCTTAGGTAAGGATCCATAATATTTGAATTTACCTTTAATAGACAATAGTTCCAACCATGAGTGGTTATTCTATTAGCATGGCCTCAAATTGATATTTCTTATATTTGAATTGGGTATCTCTTCGACAAAGTGATTATTTCCTATATTTGAATTAGCAACAACCTCTAAATTCTACTTGTCAATATTTCCCTCAAGGGTACCCTTTCCTGCATTTGCTATTTAGCATTAGCAGAGTGACATGTACACCACCTATAGATAGGATGTTGAGGCATAAGATACAAGTTGTATGGTTAGGTACAGATCCATAGTCTTTGGATTTACCTTTAATAGACAATAGTGCCAACCATGAGTGGTTATTCTATTAGCATGGACTCAAATTTGTTAGCACAATTTGACTTCATCACTTTTATCAAAATTTCTTCAAAACTCATCTCCTCAAATAGAAGACATCATAAATCTATGCATTCTTATCATTTTTAATAGAAACTATTTAATCATTACATTAGCATAACCTTTTAAATTAGTTAAATATTTGTCATAAATTAGGTCTTTTTGGATATAATTGGCTTATGTCATTTTCTATTATATGCATTAGATCAACTTGCATATCTTTTAAATATAAGTAGTATCATTCCTAGTCATTTGTTCTCACAAAAAATTAATCAAGAATATATCATAATCCCTAGGTTCATTATTGCATGTTTAATTTGATAACATATTGCTTTATGATTGTTTCTAACCTATTGTATATCTCTTTGATTTTTGGAACATAAATATTTAATGGTTTGCAACTAACCATTTTTTAGATTTCTATTCTTCTTTCTTAATCATATTTTTCACAATAATGTTATCATAGATCTCTTCAGGACTACTGGTTTTTCTCCAAAGATTGACACATATGACCCTAAAGGTATGTCATCTTATGTCTATGTCCATGTGTGAATGTTGAAATGTGTATGTACTATTTTATGAAGAAGTAGTATTCATTTGTGATGCTCTGAAACTTTTTGTAGTTGAAAGCATTGATGTAACAACAACTAATTCTAATGGCAACAGATTTAACCATGGCTCTTTCTTTTGTTTTGAAACCAATTCTTTTCTTTCAATTGACTCCTTTGGTTTTTGTGTAGCTAAGGGTTATGTAGATACTAAAATTATGCCATATTAATGAGATTACCTAATTGGACTCTTCTATACCACATAACCCAATTTTGGCAACCTCAGGACTAAAATAGTGGTTCTTACCACTCAAATAGGGCACGTTTCCATAAGTGTTTAGGGTCGTCCTACCTTGATATGACCTCCAATTTGGAGGTCCTACCCTGAGATGACCTCTAATTTGGTAGTGTCTCACCTTGAGACAATCGTAGGAAATTTTGGTCAAAAGTTAAGTGGGATACAGATGACACCTGAAACTTCTAGTTGGATCCTATGCATGTTTCCACTTTGTGATTTAGCACCCTTTATGGGCCAAAATAGAAAATACATATGCATCTATCAAATTTCATGAGAATTTGGAAAAATATTCACTTTCCTTGATGCGAATTGCCTCTCTACTTTTTCATGCAAGGGTTTTTTCTATCATTGGCTTCTATTTTAGATAAGTTTATATAATAGTATTCACCTCTCCAATTTAATGGTTGGATTTTATTATCCCTGCAATCTTAATCATTTGTGTATACTTGTGATATCTTGAGCTTTGAGTTTTCAGTGTTTGAGATTTCAAGCAATGAAGTGCTGCCCGTTTTATGATCCTCCAAGTTATTATGCTTCCATGATGTTGGGTTGCTGTGAAGGATAAGAGATAGTAGTGCTTCTACTGGTTTATGGAAGGGAATACCCTAATTTTGGTGACTAGATCGATCCAACAAGTCGTTGCAACAACACACCCAATCCATAGATGATGTAGGAGCCTATCTTTAGAGGGTTTTTTAAAATAAGTTTTAAAATAATTTTTTTACTACTCAAAATGGAATTTTTTGAAACAAAAATAATTTGCCGAAAATTGTAATTCTAAAAAAATATAAATTTTTATGAAAAAAAAATAATTTTCCAAAAATAGTAATTATTTAAGAAGTCAGTTTTTGGTGGAAAAATCAATTTACCAAAAATAGTAATTTTTATTTTTATTTTTAGGGCTTTAAGCTTTAGGGTTTTCTTTTAGGGCTTTGAGCTTTAGGGTTTTATTTTAGGGTTTATTTGGGGATATATATTCCCTTGGTATTGCATTGTAAAAGGGGAAAGTGAATCCAGGAATGAGAAAAAAAAATTATTGGTTTATTTCCATGTATTATAGTTTTTATGTGAATGGAGGGTTTTACTGATTATTTCCATTTATTGCAGTTTTTATGTAAATGAAGGGTTTTACATATTATTTCTATTTATCATAGTTTTTATGTAATGGAAGGTATTTTGTTTTAACCTCTTGCAATTGGATTTACATCATTTGGTATCAAAGCAAGTTGGATCTTGTTGGGGAAGAAAAGAGAAGAGAAAAAAGAGAAAATAAGAGGAGAGCAAAAGGACTCCAAGAAAATTGGCACTCTGTGCAGTGCTTGCAGAAGGTTTATAAAACCTTGGAGAAAGAAATTGACACTTTATGTAGTGCTTGCAGGAGGTTTTTTATGTAAAGCCTCAAACAAAGAGATTGGCACTTTGTGTAGTGCTTGTAGAAGGTTTTTAACACCTTGGAGAAATATATTGGCACTCTGTGTAGTGCTTGCAGGAGGTTTTTATGTAAAACCTCAGAAGGAGGTATTGGAACTTTGTGTAGTGCTTGCAGAAGGTTTGTAAAACCTTAGAGAAAGAAATTGGCACTATGTGTAGTGCTTGCAGGAGGTTTGAGATATAGAACCTCGAAAAGAGATTGGTACTTTGAGGAGTACTTGTAAATGTGTGGCCCTATATGGAGAGCAATTATGAGTTTGATCAAAGGAACTCGCAGGAGCAGAGTTCTTTTCAACTAGAGGAGAATGATGTAGGAGCCTATATTTAGAGGGTTTTTTTAAAGAAGTTTTAAAATAATTTTTTTATTACTCAAAATGGAATTCTTTGACGCAAAAATAATTTGCCGAAAATGGTAATTACTAAAAAAAGATAAATTTTGATGAAAAAATAATTTACCAAAAATAGTAATTATGAGGGTTTTACTGATTATTTCCATTTATTGCAGTTTTTATGTAAATGGAGGGTTTTACATATTATTTTTATTTATCGTAGTTTTTATGTAATGGGAGGTATTTTGTTTTGACCTCTTGCAATTGGATTTACATGAATAGACAAGACCACAAATCGAACCCAAAAATCATCCTCAACTTGGCCTCAAAAATACAATCACTGAACATTGGTTGTCTTGATCTAAGATGACCCATAGACAAGGCCATCCTACCCTGAGATAACCTTTGGTAGAGATTAGTTTATTTGCTTTCTTCTTTAAGTAGGGTTTAGCATAGCACATTTCCTACTTTTTACAGTAGTTTACATTTTTGTTCATGCATTTGATTCAGTTTTATTTCAATATTCTTTATCATTACAATGAGCCCCATATCAAAGGGCTCTGCACATGCTATTAACTATTTTATTTTCCTTGTGTGCAAATTATAGGTTTCCACAAGGATAAAGGAATGCAAGACCTTGGCATCGAGCCCTACATAGTGGTTACTGAAGCCCGCTCCAACACTTGTGATTGTGAGAAGATCTTGTAGAGCGTGCTAAATTTTGTTTAGAAAGGGAAAAAATCTTCGTTTATTTTAATGATCAAGGGGACATCAATGTAGCACAGGGGAGAGTATTTTTGAAAGGGGGAGGTGATTTGGGATGTTTGGAGATGGATTCCAATGTGGTAATAACAACTCTTGCTCAAATCATACAACTTATACAATTTGAATTGTACAATTTACAAAAGATTCAAATATGCTTGTGCAATCACCAAATTGTAAAAATTGTATAATAAAATAGTACAACATTGCAACATGTACGATTTTCCACTTAATCAATTCACTAGAAGTGATTTTGTAACTCAAATCGATCAATTTGGTAATCGATTTCATTGAAACATTAGTTTTCCATATTTGGTAAGTTCTAACCATGCACTTTCATTTCCAAATTAGGAAATTAGTCAGTTGTACGGTTTGGTGGTCAGGATGTATGGTTTCACCAAACCCTTGTTGAATCCTCCATTGATAGATTCACCAATTTGTACCACAACTATATTAGGGTAAGTTTGAGGATTTTCTCCTATTGCAATTTCCAACTTTTCCTCCAACATGCAAACCCTAATTCAGTTCCAATAAATTATTATCATCATCAAAGTTTCCAAAAATCATACAAATATCATAATACATCTCAATACAACAATATTAACCCATAAATCAATTGTCTATTAGCATATTGAGTTATAGATTCATCAATAAGGCAATTCCTTTGTATATTTATTGTTCTAACACAATATCCTAGCCATACTTGCACATAATACACAATCTGATTCTACCATTCACATACACAATAGAATTCACATAACTCACAACCTGCAATGATATTCTCATTAATATGGCTAAATCTATACAATTACCATGAACAAGAATGAACTAACATAAATTTTACTATGATGAACAACAATCTGTGTACTAACATGAACAACCATCAAAATTGAATGGGGGTTCTTATAATGCTTGCCCAGGCCATTCCAAAGTGGTTCCTAAGACAACCGCCATTTACAACTATCATCCTCATAACAAGAAACTTGCATTAAGGTCTTCCTAAGTTTAATTTTATTATTATAAAAATCACCTTAAATGCACATTTCATATAATTTCACTTTAATTTCTAATTGCAATTTTTATAACATTGTACAATTGCACCCAATTGTACGTTTTCTAACTTCTCATTTATACAATTAGACAAAACCTCACATGTGTACATTTTGACAAACCATACATCTAGCAAAATTGACAATTAGCAAAATTGTGCAAATCCAATGTTTACTTCGTCTTCTGGGAGGTGGATTTGTTGCCTACATCTATCCTCCCCTTTACATCAGGTGGTGTCCTCACTGACTCAATTTTATTTAATTTGGCTGACTATTCCTATTGGAAATCTTCAAGCTAGATATGAAGAGATGCCCATTAATTTTGCAACTTGTATGCATAATTATTAAGTTCCATAGCATTAAGACCATACTTATTGACCTTCTCTTCTATAATAGTAAAGAGTTGGGCTAACTCCTTCTCTCGCTTGGATGATCCCTTTTGTATTTTCTCTATCAATGCAGCTTCCGTGCAAGTTGCTATGACTAACCCATTCTTCTTGTAATGACCTTAAGATTCTGATGTATGCTAACTTCACAAGTTGCAATATGCTCATACTTAGCCTGAAGTCAAGCCTTATGATCTAGATAATTTCATTGTAGCATTTGACATCCGTGGCAATCTTCTTGATCTTATGATCCTTCTATTGTAGTTGTTTCTCAGTTACCTTCAATTGGGATTTTTGTTTAGCCAATTGTTCTTTCTGTGCTGTCATCTATTATTCTAACTACTTTGTGCGCTCTTTCGCTGCTTGTATCACAAGCTACTTCTCTTTCTATTGTGAGCATATCTTATCTTCGTAAGCCATCTTAATGTCATTCCATATAGCTTCTATTTTTTCAACCTTTCTTTACCCTTGGTCTTGTTGTATTCTAGTTTTTATTTAATTATAACCATTTATTTTTTAGTAGCCTCCACTTCCTCCTTTTGAACTTTGTTGGCCTGGTAAATGTGTTCAAGACCCAAACTTAGCCACTTGATCCAATGTGTCAGGAAATTCAATTTTTGTAAGATGAAGACTAATTCCAAAGGTTCCCTTCAAAATTTTGTATCTGGTGTATTCAATGAATAGCTCTATCATGTTTTCTGATCCAAATATGCTCATGGATATACCCTGTAATTGGTCTGCACTCCATCCGATAAATCTATAATTCCTAATATTTTTGTTACCTTTCCCCTCGATAAATTCCATGGGTGTTGTGTGTGAATCTAGGATATTTTTATGGTACACTCTTCACTACACACATACTCCATGATATTATCTAATTCAGTGAAGGTTTGCTCCCTCCACTACTTTAGTTTTCCTACACCACCAATTAAAAATTATAATTTGGCACTAGCAAATATCTCACTAACTTGTTGGAAAAAGTGCTCCACCTATCCATCTATGTCTTCTCTATTATTCTCCAAAATACTAAACTAAGGCACTTCAAGAAAAAACATGTACGAAGGCTCTCATCATTATCCTATGGGGGAATTTTTTCCTCCTCTTATTTCTATGGAATGGAACTCCTTCCAATTTCTTTGATTGCACCAGATGCATTCCCTTCTTATAGCAAAATTAATGCTATAGTTTGCCTACTTCTTCTTTAGATGGTCTAACTTCTTCCATGTTTATGGTCTACTTGAGTAGCTACTACTCTACCATAGGTGTCTGAACTTCCTCTTGTGGGTTAAGCAAGTCCTCCTACCAAGTTTCTACCAACCCTTCAATATGTGAGATCACTTGTACTTCCATCACTATTGCAACTATAAGAGTTGGATCAAACTAATATTGTGGTGGTTGTGTGTTGGCCTTCTCCTATTCACTATTTCCACATCACATGATAATATTTATCTTCTTATTTACCTTAGTATCCTCTAGTGGTGCTGCCATCACTATTTTTGCTTTTATTTCTAGCAATTTCATTGTGGGTTCCTACCAGATTTTGGATTAATCCAAAAAATCAAAATCAGTGGTTTGAAGCAATACAGGAGATCCCATTGCTTCTCCCATCTATCCTATGCCACTAGGTACACTAATATTAATAAAATCTAAACTTTTTAGATCCAAGTGCATCTCATATAGGATTTTAGGCATAGAGTCAGGTTGCTCCTTCTACACTAATGTTTGGTTAATATTCTATCTCTCCCATTACCTATGTGTTCTAATTTGTATTGGATTGGATTTCGGTGCTACTACCTCCTGCTCTTCTTGAGATAGTGGTTGCTCCTACAATATTTGTTCAAAATCTTGTTGCTTCAAAGAAGGTTTAATTTGTCTTCATAGCTTTCTCCGAGGATGGACTTCCTCATCTGATGAAGTCTCTTCCATCATCGAAGGTTTTGGTTTCTTTGTTGTCTTCTTTGATCGAGGTTTCTCTTGAGTCACTTTTTAAAGAGGTACAATATTCATCCATCATAATATAGTAGGTTGATCTAGTGATAATTCATGAAGTGGAGTCAAGCCTAGAAACTGAATACCTATTTGGGACACTACATTCAACATGAGAGCAATAGCATAAAAGATCATGGTAAAGGTATTTGTCCTTCTGACCAATAGCATTTTTAATTATTTGTTCCAAATAGATTTCCTAATAATACTTGACTCTTTGGGAGATGCCATCCACATATTGTGCCATCCATATCAGCATATTTGAATACTATGTTTCTCCTAATAAACGAGCCATCACTACATTCATTACACAAGCAAGTTCATCTATCTTCAACTGGCTCTGCTTGATTCTTTAATTTCCAGAACCAAAAATATTAGCCACTATTAGAGACTTCACTCATATGAGCATAGTAATCAGTATGTGGGCCTCAATTTGATCTACCATATTCTTAAAAATAGGATGTCCTTCCTTAGACAATCTGAATATCCTTTGAAAAGTTGTTGTCGAGAATTCCACCCTAATATGTCGATTATTCACCTACACATATGTGTGATTCTTACTAGGTTCATATGATTGTATGAGATATAATAAGTATTCATTATAGAATACTTTATACTGAGGTATGATCTGTGCCAATACATTGAATTTGAATTTAACCAATTTTACCCTTAATGGATGCTTAGGGGCAGATTTTTCCCACCACTTCTGACAAAAATCTGCTATCGACTGTTCGAAAGTGATATCCTTGATATCCACTTGTTCTTATTCCTCCTCACTAAGAAATTATTCCTACTTATTTAGAGTAATCTCCTGATGAACTGCACTACAAATTTCCCATCAGTGTGCTCTTAGTGGTTCCATTGTCTCTCTCTGAAATTGCAATGGTGCTCTTCCTCTATCACCATGCCAACCTCGTTGACCTCTCCATGGAATGTACCCTCTTCCTCTCCAAGGATAGTAGATGCTTATCCCTTGTGGATGAAAATATCACCCTTGATCTTGTACTGGATAGGCCTCATTTATTTGCCTATGTTATGAATCTCGATGGTGTAATGAGCCTGGTGATCCGTACAACTTGTATTCCACTCTACAATTCAAGATAATTTCAATACAAACAACTCAAAAATTTATACAACTATACCCAAATCATACAGATGCATCTAGAAATTATACAATACTTCCCAAAATTGTACATGTACATTTTGAAATCGTACAACACTTCTCCATATCATATAGTGAAGCTTAAAATCGTAAAACTGCACCCAATTCTGTATAATTTCACAAAATCATACAAATTGAGCTCAAAATCATATAATTCCATCCAAAAATTATACAATTAGATCCAAATCATACAAGGGTACTTCACTTTTATACAAATGCATCAAGATCTATATTATTACATTAAAATTCATATAATGGCCTCCAAAATGCACAAATCGGGTCCCAAGTTGCCTTGAACTCGTACTCTATTTCCAAATCATACAATGTTGCATCCAAATTGTACAAGGTGCTCTTCAAACCTGCACTTACACAAAAAATTATTTTTTTGTCAGATTTGTATGATTTTTGTGGTGCCTTTCTATCGGTAGTGTGCAATTCTCCTTTTCGATGCAATTTTGGTGTACTTATGCAATATTATTTTCAGATCGGTGCAATCCCTCAATAGTACAAATGCTTGTGGTAATCTGAAAATCTAATGTATGGCCTCTTACTTAATATTCCTTCATATGCAAATATTGAGATATTTTTATCTTTCCATCGACCAAATTTTCATGCACTAGTGTTTGCAACTTTTCCCTCTATTTTGCTTTTTCTAAAAAATCAAACCCTAGCAATGTTTATCTCCCATTAGGGTTTTATGTAGCACCCTTATAGCTTAAAAAATTGTTGTCTTAGCATGCTTTTCCACTTGCAACATGTTTTTTGAAAAATTTCTAGGTTTTTAGAGTGAAACCTCTACCTTTTTACCAATTTTCTTCAATTTTGGTAGGCTTTTTGAAAACAAGTAGATTCAACTGGTGCAAAGTCATGATAGTTCAATAAAATTCAATTAACTAGTGATTTTTACATACCCATGTGGAAGAAAAAACATTAGTTACACCCTCCTTGTTCCTGAATTACTTTGAAATTCACTACCACTAATGTATGATTTGCTAAGTTTGTGAATATTTTTTGCATGGTGCTTTCTTTTTAAACCCTAACATCCTTTTGCATGAAATTTCACCACCTCAGTCCTCCTTGCATGGATTTTTAACCTTTTGTATGGATGATTTCCAACTCACTCCCTTTTTGCATGCATTTTTGTCTTTTCTTGGTTGTTTGCATTTTTCTTGCCTTTTTAAATATTTTATTCTTTTCTTTTATTTTTTTTCATAAGGGGCAACCATTTCTAGTTTTCAAACACCTTCCATATTAATTTTGTCTTGAGGAATTTTCACAATTAAGATATTTTCTATTTTTTTCAATTACCTTATTTGTCACTTACCTCCTAGGAAATAGTACATTGACATTCGCTTGTACGATCTCTTCCACTAACATGTCATTGGAGAATCCTACCACCCCATTTTGCACAATCGTACGATCGGGATCCAATCGATCATTTGTATGATTCACTCCTTCTGGAAGGCTCCCTCTCTATTCTAAAATCATACCAATATCATTTGTATGATTTGGCCCTACTTTCTAGCCCATTGTATGATTTGGAATTGTACAAGTGGTAATGTTATTTGTATGGTTTGGGTTTGTGCAATTACAAATTGTATGATTTACAACCGTACCATGTCCTTGCAAAGCATACTCTTCCTCAACAAAAAAATCCTCTACCACACACTTGTCTTCCACAACCTTGTACTCTTGTTAGCATACCTCTTCTCGTATTAAGTAGTTTAACCTCTCCCTGTGGTGAACCTTTACCTACTTATATCCTTCTAGGTCCTGGTTGATGTATAGGTGGTCGCCCTAATAAATATCTTCCTATAAGATTTACTACAAGTACCCCTAGTACATAAATACCACGTGCATTCCTGGTCCAATTAAAACATGCAAGTGGTGTATTCCCAGGCCATCTTGGGATAGGAGGTCAAACCCTTCCTCTCCTATCTTTGGGTGATTACAATCCTCCTTTCGGACCTATCTGCTACACTATGGTACTTGGGGTTCTTTGTGGTTGATCCTCTTCTCGACTAGGTTACCCTCTTTCCCACATGCTTGGAGTTACCTCCACCAAATATACATTGGCTATGTGCCCATCCGATCTTGGCACTTGCAATACCAATCATTGTAATGCTCTTACCCGATGATGTGCTTGCACCATTCATTTCATCCAATGTTATTCTTCAAAGCGACTGTTGGAAATTTTGAGTATTTTGGTTGTCATTGATGTCAAAGGTAAAATGATTGAAAATCATCTTCCAAGTTGAAATATTAAAATTGCAAGGCAAATACCTCCATTGAAAAAGATAGACAAAGTTCCTTTGAAAAAGGTTCAATTAATTGCAAAGTTGAGGAAGTTTCCAAGGTAAAAAGACAAAGGGTTGAAAGGATTAATTATAATATTTAAATTAAAAGTTTAAATCTATATATATTTTTTAAATTTACATTGTGGAATCGGTAGTCACCATGAATATGGGTAGGTTTTCCAGCTTTTATGGCCACCACAGTATTCTATGTTGTCCAACCCGAAAGTCGCCACACAGATCTTCGTGCAGTCCGCACCTATAACCACCATGTCACAATCATTTTAAACCTTTTACGCCACTGAAAGCACCAGGAAAGAAATAAGTGTTCAGTTCGGTGAGTCCTGAGATTTGAATCTTGGACCTTCTCCCCCTTATGGAGTTTGGTTGAACCAAAAATTTTAAATATTATAATAATATTGTTTGAATTTCCTATGGTGCCAAAAATTAAAATCTTTTTAAATTGTCAAAGTAGCGATGTCAGATTTCCTAAATTGAAGTGCATATATAAGGAGGAATAAAAATAATTTGGCAAGGAGTGTTGAAATGATTTAATTGGAATTCAAATTATTGACTGCATCCTATTTGTAAAAGCAAGCGCACGATGATCGAACAAAAGGTATAGAGGGAAAGAGATGCATGTTTTTTAAAACAAGAGGATGGTGCACAAGGTTTAAATAAAAGTAGCCACATGGTTGGTTTCAACTTAGTGAGTAGCTCATTTGGCAAGAAAACCTCATGTAAGGCGTGGCACTAAGGAGGTTTTGAGATCAAGTCTTGGCGATGATAGGGTGTTCATTTTTTTTGTTGATCGAAGGTTCACGACAGGTTTAAAGGAAATATTGTGCATTGTGATTGTTGTGTGGGTAGTTAGCCCACGCAGTGCTCTAGTAAGTGCTAGAGCACGAAGTCCGTGAGGTCATGGGTTTGAATCCCCATGATAGCAAGTTGGTAAGGGCATTTTTTTTTAAGTTTGATTTTTGATTTTAGGGAGTCATAAGGATTAGGTGTTGATTAAGAGTGCCATAAGGGTTGAAATTAATGATGCATGTTTTTTACTATTAGGGAGTCATAAGGGTTTGAGAGATATTGAAAGCAATTGTGAAAGTGTTTGAGATCAATTTTGTGAGGGAAAATTGTGCATTAGTGTGATTGATATTTTAGAGAAAATTTGCAAGAAAGATAGACCAGTTTTGTGAAACAAGTTATACATTGTTTTGATTTGATTTGAAAGGGATTTTGCAAGAGATAGAGATTGGATTAGTTGAGTACAATATTTGTGAGTGTGAAGAACATATTGAGTTTTTGATAGAGCATATCATTCTCTATATGTTCCAGAGGTTAAATGAATTCTAAGTAGAATTTGTCTATTTGAAGAAATATTTTTTGAAAGAGATTTAAGTTGTGTTTGTATGCAAGATTTGGAAATATTTGAGCAGGTTTTGTGAGCAGCATTGAAGGTAGATTTGAGCAAGTCTTTTGAGAAGGCTTGAAGGTATATTTGAGCAAGTATTTTGAGAAGGCTTGAAGGTAGAGTTTGAGAAGGCTTGATTTGAGCAAGTCTTTTGAGAAGGCTTGGAGGAAGATTTGAGAAAGTCTTGTGAGAAGACTTGAAGTAGCTTTGAGGTATATTTGAGCAAGTCTTGTGAAGACTTGAGACAATATTGAAATAGATTTGTGAGTAGAGTTAGAGCAGATTTGTGCTAGACTTGTGATAGGGTTTGGTGTAGATTTGAGATAGAGTTGAGAGTAAACTTTGGAGGTGATAAGAGCAGAGAGGATAGAGGTCTCTAGTGGATAGAGGTCCATCAGCCAGTGTAGTGGGGATAAAGGTCTCTTGTGGAGAGAGATCCACAAGCTAGAGTAGTGGGGATAAGTCTTCTAGAAGTTCACGGAGGTTTATGGAGAGATATGAACAGAGGGAAAGTTCTCTATGGAGAGAATCCATAAACTAGAGTAAGGGGAAAGAGTTCTCCTATGGAGAGAGATCCATGAACTGGAAGAGAGATCCATGAACCAAGAAGGGGATAGAGTTCTCTTGTGGAGAGAGATCCATAACTAGAGAAAGGGGAAAGAGTTCTCCTATGGAGAGAGATCCATGAACTAAGAAGGGGATAGAGTTCTCCTATGGAGAGAGATCCACAAATCAGAGTATAGGGGATTGGTGTCTCCTTTGGATAGAGGTCCATAAACATTGTAATAGGGAATTGATTCCCAAGAGATTTGTTGAGAAAATTTAGAAGAAATATTTTCTCCGTGGATGTAACCCACATTGGGTGAACCACGTTAAATTTGTGTCTCTCATGTGTGTGATGATTTATGCATTACTTTGATTATTGTTATTGATATTGCCATTGATAATATTGGATAATATTTTTTGGGAAAGAAAAGTAAAATTTGATCTTATATTGTTCACCCCCCTCTTAGTATAAGCATGTGTTCTTCAATTGGTATCAAAGTGGGTTCCTTCGGAAGAGTCTAATAGCTTGAAGGAAGATATTATAGGAACATAGATGGCATCTCAGAATGGATCTTCATCAAATAAGGCACCATTGTTTGATGGGAACAATTATGCCTTCTGGAGTATAAGAATGAAGACTTACTTGATGGCACAAGGATATGAGACATGGCAATCGGTTGAGGATGGATTCACACCTACAACTACTCCTCCCATAGATAAATATGGTAAGTTGTTACATGTGAATAATGCCAAGGCTATGAATGGAATATTAAGTGGATTATGTGAAGTAAAATTTGTGAAAGTTATGCACTACAAATCAACAAAAGAGATATGGGATAAATTGAAGCAAACATATGAAGGAGATAAAAAGGTCAAGTTGGCAAAACTACAAAACCACAAGAAAAGGTTTGAAGATTTGAAGATGGAAGATGAGGAAGATATTGCTACATACTTACTTCATGTGGATGAGGTTGTTAATACCATGCATGGACTTGGATTCAAAATTGAAGACTCTAGTGTTGCTCAGAAAGTATTAAGATCACTCCCTATGAGGTATGATGGAAAGGTTTCAGCTATAGAAGAGATGAGAGATATTGATAAGTTGACTATGGATGAGTTACATGGAATTCTCATAGCTTATGAGATGAGAATAGTAAAGGATCCCAACTCCAAGAAAGAGGTAACTTTCAAAGCTTCAAAGAAGATAAAAGATAAGAAACCAGAATCAAGTGGTGAGTCAAGTAGTGATGAAGAAGCTAACTATGTGAGAAGAAACAAGAAGGACTCAAGAAAGCACAAAGGTATGAAGACTATGAAATATTTTAATTATGGTAATTTTGGTCACTATGCATCTAATTGTCTAGAAGCTGAAAGCAATAATAGTGAAGAGAAACAAGATCATAAGAAAAAGGAAGAAGGAAAATCCATGCATGAAAAGAAAAATAGGTATGGTCAAGGCAAGCATGAAAAGAAGTTCTTTCAAAGGCACAAGAAGAGTTTCTATGTTAACAAGGCAAGCAAGGCTTCAAGTGACAGTGATGAAAGACTCTCAGATAGTGAAGAAGAAGAGATTCTATTTTTGGCAATAGAAGAGGAAGAAAATGCTCCTGTTGAAGATAAAGTCAAAAAGTATGAAGATGCTCTTGGAGACCAAGAAGTAGAGAAAGATTCAAAAAATGAAGAGGAAGGCACAATTGATCTAGAAGCAAAACTTATTGTTGCTCTCAGAGAATTGAAAAATGTTAGAAAGCAGAATTCAAGACTAAAGGCTCAAGTTCAAGAACATGAGGAAGAAAATGAAAAGCTTCTACAAGACCTAACAAACTCAAAAGCTAAGGCAAGGAGATTTAAAGAGGTCATGGTTGAAAAGTTAGAGGTAAAAGAGTTAGAATGTGAAAGATTAGAACATGAGGTAGTTTCACTAAGGATGGAAGTGAAAGATTCTAAGGACAAGCTACACAGGTTTGGGAAAATTTCAAAGACTTTGGATAAAATTATCAATGCACAAAGATCTTCATCTATCAAAATAGGACTTGGTTTTGAAGAAGGACAAGGGAAACAAGAAGAAGGGTCAAGCTCAAGCTCAAAAGAAGAGGAAGTTTCAGAGGAAGAGAGTGAAGAAGAAATTGAGACTTATGAGGATAAGTTGAAGAATAGAAGCTTCACTAAGAAAGGAAACAATGCACAAACAAGAAACATGGATCATCACAGAGAAGGCAAAGAAAGGACTAAGAGACCAGAGGGTTCAAGACAAGATTTCTTCAAAGGACATTGTTTTTCATGTAATCAGTTTGGTCACAAGGCTATGCATTGCAGGGTTCATGGAAAGAAAGAGTATGGCCTCACTAAAAGGAATTTCAACTCATTCAAAGATGGATATTTCTTTCAAGGGTATTGCTACTCTTGTAATCACTTTGGTCATAAAGCAATCCATTATAGGGTTCATGATAGAAATGATTATGGCTTCACCAAGAGGAACTTCAAGATATTTGCACCTTCCAAGAACTACAACATTAAGTGTTACAAGTGCAATAATCTTGGGCATAAGGCCAAGTGGTGTAGAACAAAGTTTCCAGAACTTCCAGAGACAAGCAAGAATAGGGACACTCAAAAGGATCAAAAGGGTATGGCTACAAAAATGTTGAAAAAGAAGGTTGACAAAGAAAAAGAGCATTGTATGCTGGGAGTAGAGATACTCCCACCCCCAAAATTAATCACCTCAAGGAGAGGAGGTGGGGAGGGGGCTGAGCTAAGAGTCTTATATTTAGCCCCAAAGGAGTCCCTTTGCCATTGATGTCAAAGGGGAGAGATTTGAGTATTTGAGTAAGGGGAGAGCATTCAATCAGGGGGAGCAGTTTCTCAGGGGGAGCAAATTTGGAATCCAGTGGTTGGAAAAGGAATTTTTAGAAAGGGTTGCCATCAATGACAAAGGGGGAGATTGTTGGAAATTTTGAGTATTTTGGTTGTCATTGATGTCAAAGGTAAAATGATTGAAAATCATCTTCTAGGTTGAAATATTAAAATTGCAAGGCAAATACCTCCATTGAAAAAGGAAGACAAGGTAGACAAAGCTCCTTTGAAAAAGGTTCAATTAATTGCAAAGTTGAGGAAGTTTCCAAGGCAAAAGACAAAGGGTTAAAAGGATTAATTATAATATTTAAATTAAAATTTTAAATATTATAATAATATTATTTGAATTTCCTATGGCGCCAAAATTAAAATATTTTTAAATTGAAAAGCGCCGACGTCGTTTTTCCTAAGTCGAAGTGCATATATAAGGAGGAATAAAAATTATTTGGCAAGGAGTGTTGAAATGATTTAATTGGCATTCAGATTATTGACTGCATCCTATTCGCAAAAGCAAGTGCACGGTGTTCGAACAAAGGCAAAGAGGAGAAAGAGATGCACATGTTTTAAAGCAAGAGGATGGCACACGAGGTTTAAATAAAAGTAGGCACATGGTTGGTTTCAACCGAGCGGGTAGCTCAGTTGGTAGGCGGACCCCACGTAAGGCATGGCACGGAGGAGGTTTCGAGATCGAGTCTCGATGGTGATAGGGTGTTCATTTTGTTTTGTTGATCAAAGGTCCATGATAGGTTTAAAGGAAAGATTGTGCATTGAGATTGTTGTGTGGGCAGTTAGCCCATGTGGTGCTCTAGCACGTGCTAGAGCATGGGCTCCATGAGGTCACGCATTCGAATCCCCATGGTAGCAAGTTGGTAAGGGCAAATTTTTTTTATAAAGTTTGATTTTTTATTTTAGGGAGTCATAAGGGTTAGGTGTTGATTAAGAGTGCCATAAGGGTTGAAATTAATGATGCATGATTTTTTCTATTAGGGAGTCATAAGGGTTAAGTTTATAAAGTTTGAATTTGCACTTAGGGAGTTATAAGGGTGTAATTTAATAAAATTTTGAGAGTGCTTTATATAGTTTATTTTTGCAAAGTGGATAAATGAAAAATATGTTTTGCATGCAAGAATAGGAGTAATAAGGTGTTATAATGGTTTGATATTTTATTGTAATTTTTGTATGGTGAAAGTGAGTTTGAAGGTCTTTGATAATTATTAATGCCCTATATTTTGAGAACAAGAGAAGAATTATTGAACATCAATTTCAGATTTCATTGAGCATATCTTTTTGAGAAGGAAGTTCATGTGGATGGTTTGAGAAAGTATTTTGCTATCTAACCCTTGAAGTGGCACTAGAAAAATCAGTTGTTTGTGAGACAGGTTTTTGAAGACATATCTCCATAAGAGCAAATTAAGAGGTATGGGCACATCATTCCTTATTTAAGGTGTTTTGTTGAGTAAATGTTTCTGAAACATAAGGTGGAGATAAAAGGGTTGTTTGGTATGCATTGTTGGAAATATTTGAGTTAGGGTTTGTACTTCATTGTTGAATGATTTTGGAAATATTTGGGATAGAGTTTGAGAACAAGATTGTGCTTCTATTGTTGAAAGAGATTGAGACATTTGTGCTAGAGATTGTGAACTACTTGTGCTAGGTTTGAAGACAAGTTTGTGCATCATTGTGAAACCTTTTGAACATTGGTTTGAGAGATATTGAAAGCAATTGTGAAAGTGTTTGAGATCAATTTTATGAGGGAAAATTGTGCATTAGTGTGATTGATCTTTGAGAGAAAATTTGCAAGAAAGATAGACCAGTTTTGTGAAACAAGTTATACATTATTTTGATTTGATTTGAAAGGGATTTTGCAAGAGATAGAGATTGGATTAGTTGAATGCAATATTTGTGAATGTGAAGAACATATTGAGTTTTTGATAGAGCATATCATTCTCTATATGTTCTAGAGGTTAAAAGAATTCTAAGTAGAATTTGTCTATTTGAAGAAAGCTTTTTTGAAAGAGATTTAAGCTTTGTTTGTATGCAAGATTTGGAAATATTTGAGCAAGTTTTGTGAGTAACATTGAAGGTAGATTTGAGCAAGTCTTTTGAGAAGGCTTGAAGGTATATTTGAGCAAGTATTTTGAGAAGGCTTGAAGGTAGATTTGAGCAAGTCTTTTGAGAAGGCTTGAAGGTATATTTGAGCAAGTATTTTGAGAAGGCTTGAAGGTATATTTGAGCAAGTCTTTGAGAAGGCTTGAAGGTATATTTGAGCAAGTCTTTTGAGAAGGCTTAGAGGTAGATTTGAGTAAGTCTTGTGAAGACTTGAGATAACATTGAAATAGATTTGTGAGTAGAGTTAGAGCAGATTTGTGCTAGACTTGTGATAGGGTTTGGTGTATATTTGAGATAGAGTTGAGAGCAAACTTTGGAGGTGATAAGAGTAGAGAGGACAAAGGTCTCTAGTGGATAGAGGTCCATCAACTAGTGTAGTGGGGATAGAGGTCTCCTGTGGAGAGAGATCCACAAGCTAGAGTAGTGGGGATAGAAGGTCTTCTAGAAGTTCACCAGAGTAGAGGGAATAGAAGTTCTAAGATCCATAAATGAGGGAGATCCATGAACTAGAGTAAAGGGGATATAAAATTCTCCTATGGAGAGAGATCCACAGAACTAAAGGGGAAATAGTTCTCCTATGGAGAGAATCCACAAACCAGAGCAAAGGGGAAAGAGTTATCCTGTGGAGAGATATCCATGAACCAGAGCAAGGGGATAGAGTTCTCCTATGGAGAGAGATCCACAAATTAGAGTATAGGGGATTGGTGTCTCCTTTGGATAGAGGTCCATAAACATTGTAATAGGGAATTGATTCCCAAGAGATTTGTTGAGAAAATTTAGAAGAAATATTTTCTCTATGGATGTAACCCACATTGGGTGAACCACGTTAAATTTGTGTCTCTCATGTGTGTGATGATTTGTGCATTGCTTTGATTACTGCTATTGATATTGCCATTGATAATATTGGATAATATTGTTTGGGAAAGAAAAGTAAAAGTTGATCTTATACTGTTCACCCCCCTCTCAGTATAAGCTTGTGTTCTTCAACGATATTATGGGGAACAATTTACCAAGGTTTCTGTATAGTCGTCTAAAAAATAAAACTCTGTACTTGAGTCATTATGACTATATACTCCTTATGGTGACCACTCCTTTGGTAATTTCCTTTATTTTTTGGATTCGTCTAACTTCCCTCCTTTTCCTTCTTAGTTGTTGATAGGCTATCTCATAGGCATCATGATCTGGTCAGACATGAGGTGCTTCTGGTTGTGCTAAGAGATCATCACTACCACTCTCTTGGTAACTAT
The DNA here is from genome assembly GCA_028583015.1 of Wollemia nobilis. Taxonomy (NCBI): domain Eukaryota; kingdom Viridiplantae; phylum Streptophyta; class Pinopsida; order Araucariales; family Araucariaceae; genus Wollemia; species Wollemia nobilis. The sequence continues at coordinate 453,539 of JAQPPZ010001830.1, read as the reverse complement.
ATTGTACTAAATAGGTCATTCTCCCAGTAGTAGAATCACTTGATTCCCCATGCAAGTTTCCTTAGGGCTCTAGAGATGTGAGGTCCTCCTTAATGTCTCACCAAACTACCTCAACTATTTCTCTTGTGACAGGTGGTTCATGCATGGGGTGTCATGTTTCAGCGTAGAGTATTTCCTTTTCCCATGAGATTGTACCTTCTTATGTACTTTCCATTACCTAAGGTACTTCTTCACTACTCTCACTTCTTGTACTTAGTTCCCTTTATCGTGCAACTTATTTCTCCTCATGTTGTTGCATAGTTTCATCCATCTCTTGAATAATCTATCCATGAAGCCTTGCATTATGTGCTTGCAATACCTCGTACTCCTCTTACAACTGTTGTTCTTGATAGCACATTCTATGTTGCATCATACCTATCTATGCTAACGGAGTGAGTCCTACCAACTCTTCTTCTATTGCTCCACCTTCATTTGAGTCTAGGACATCCATATCAAAGGTGTCAATTCTATCCTCATACTGCACCATTAGTCGTATCTTGTGTTGACCTTTCGCTATGCGAGGTAATTCTATTTGTTTGAGTTGTGGATACACTACCTCCTCCAATTGGTTGGCTTCTTCTTGTCATTCCCAATTAATTTCTAATGGTACTAGTGCATGATTACTTGGAGGGATTCCTTCCTCCTCCTCTATAATTTGGTTCATCCTATCTATGAACCTTACATGTACTTGCATTTGCCTTCTTTCACCAAGGTGTGGTACCAATTATTGCCTTTATATAATTGGTCTCACCTCCTCCCCTTTTGCAAATAGGTGTGTGATCCCCATATCATCATCTTCCTATGGTGGATCTTGATTATGTAATGGCACTTCCCAAGGTTCACTGGACTCAACCATCTGTTGTTATCTTCTTTCGATTCCTTGTATCATGATGAACATGCATTGAAACATATCATACTCCTCCATTTTCTAATGAAGAATTCCACTATCATATCGAGCTTCATCTTCACTATAGTCATCTAGGTACAACATCCCCTCTTCATTAGGTTCATACTCTTCTTCACCTAAAGAACTACTCGACTCATCTATCATGGCAACATCCTCACTGATTATTTGATTCTTCAGGTTAATCATATATTTGTGTTGTCCCTTCTTGAAATTTGATCTGATCCTTTCCCCAATTGTGATTAAATTTGGCTACTCATAGCCAACCTCTTCCTATAAGTGCATCATATGTAGGCTTCTACATCGTAATCACAATGAAATCCAAGAAAAATTCTTGGTCAATGATTATCACTTGTTGTGTGATCAATACTCCCTTTGTTTCAATTCCATACTAGTTAGCACCATACAAATGAAATCTTGGTTCCCACAAGGATGGAGCACCAATCTCTCTCCAGGTATTTTTTGGTAGCACGTTCACACTAGACCCTCCATCCACAATCACTTGTGTTAATTTGTGCCCCATTATCTCCATATGAACTAATGTTGGTTTCTTTCCAACATCAATCATTAGGATGGTTGGATCCATAAAATATTATTTTTTTTCTTTCTCCTGTATAGGTTGGCTCTCAACTTACATTACTTTTTGTGGTTGCACCTCCTCTTCCATCACCTTGTGTAACGATGGTATGGCTTCCAATAGACTAGCCATATTTATCTCTATGGTTGTATTCAAAACCTGTGCTACCAGATTTTGTACTATTGCCTTATATTCTTATGTACAAGGCTTCTTTAACTCCTTTTCCTCTGCAAGCCTTACTTGCTTAGCCTTCTTGGCTTCTTCTTCAAGTACCTTCTTCACCACCTACCATCTCTGCTTCTCCTTGGTAGGTTATGGGTAAGTATCTTTCTTGGCCTTACTTCATGTTACGACTAGTACTTCTTCCTTAGTTTTTCTTTCTTCACTAAGGGTACATCAATATCCAAGAAATTTACATTCTATGATCCACTTGAACTCACTTTCTTAGGACAATTGGCTTCTTTGTGGTTCCTTGGACCACACCATCTACACATATGTGTAGTATTATTTTGGGTTGGTTGCATCATTTGAGGAGAAGGATAGTTCTTCACAAAATGCCCCCACTCTTGGCAATTACAACATTGTATGATCGGTCTTCCTTCTGAATCATACTATAATCGACTTTGACCTCCTTGTTGATTACCCTGATTTGGCCTTCCTCCTCTTCGACTATTCCTGTAACCTCCACTGGTTGCAACCTATCCACTCCCTTGAGGTTTTGGTTTCTCCTCTTGATCTTGAATCATGAGGGTCTATTGGTGAACTTTTGCATTAAATGGACACTCTACCACTTCATGTCCTAGCACATTACATATGTGGCAATATTCATTTCAAGGATAATTCATATTTGAATGCCCTTCGACCTTACATTTTGTACACCATATATCCTTTTGATCTCATCGTGTATCTTTCTTGGCTTCTCTTATGATCTTGTAAAATTCCTTATAGAATTATTGAATGGTCTAATGTATTGTATCTTCTTCACCGCTATCTAAATCTTCATGCCTTGTATGTGCTACGATTCCCATGATCATCTGCTTTACCTCACTCTCAAAATTATTTACTTTTTCAAGTGCTTCCTCATAAGTTGAGGATGGTACTACCTTCATCTTCTTTTTATATCTTGGTAGTAGCCCATCAAGAAACCATCTCTTCACCAATGCATCTGTTGGTGGTATTTGCATCTTATCGGTCAATTGCTTTAGTCAATGGTTATATGTCTTTACATCTTCATCAACACCTTGCTTCATGGTGTATATCTTAGTGACAATATCACCATCATCCCTCAAGGGTTTGAATTCTTTGATGAAGGTATTCTTCATCATATTCCATGCTTGGAATGGTGTTGTATTCTCTCACTTTAGATACCAATCTATTATGAGTCCTCTTAGTGTAGTAGGAAATAATTGCAACCATTCATCTAGTTGATTTACACCATTTGCTTTCCAAATGGTTATGCATGTCTCGATGTGTCTTTTCGGGTCCTCCTTTCCTTCCCCCATGAAGGGTGGGTATCTTTATTTCCCTACTTTCATAGCTATACTAGCCATTGTTGGATCTCCTTCCTCATCACTTGAGGAGGTATCTTCTAGAATCCTAAACTGATTCCTTCCTTGGGTGGGTGTTCCACTACGCTGCTCTTCATCATATGTTTCTATCCGTGGTACCTTATTTTCACCAAATAGTCATCTCCTGACCTCTTGTGCATCCTCACTCCATGACCTCCTTCATTGAAATGTCAACTATGGCCCTGGTTCTCCTTCCTAAGACCTCATGTCCTATTGCTCTGGTGCCTGACTCCCATCCTCTACACCCCTTTGCAACCTTCCTGTCGCTTGTTCAAGTGTTACCATCCACTCACTATCTTCTCGCATAGTTCTTTCATCAATATCTTCCCTTACATCAACATTCTCATTCGACCCTTGGTGGTTCTTGTACCCTTTCTTTTGTATCTACCAACAACATCTCCCACCTTTTAGTATCTCCTTCTTCTGAAGTCCATACTTGTTCAATTACTAGTTTATTCATCGAGTTGTTCATGGTCTCCCTTTGAGCAATTCTTGTGCTCCTTCTAACTGGGATTTGCTCTTCTCCTTGATCTCATCTCCTACATCCTCATGAACTTGTATCTATCATTCACCTCCAATTGGTTCTTACTCACCACTTGTCACTTGCAAGCCCTTCTTTATGACAATAATTTTAACCCAATTTTGATAAAATTATCAAGGTTCACTTAGGAAACGATGCCAAATGTAGCATAGGGGAGAGTATTCCTAGAGGGGGAGGTGATTTGGGAGGTTTGGATATGGATCCCAATGTTGTATAACAACTTTTTTTCAAATCGTACTTGTATGATTTGCCTTGTACGATTTACAAAAGACTCAAAGATGCTTGTATGATCACCAAATCATACAACTTGTATGATCCAAATTATACAACACTACAACTTGTATGATTTTCCACTTAGTCAATTCATTGGAAGTGGTTTTGTAACTCAAATCGATCAGTTTTGTAATCAATTTCTTCGAAACACTAGTTTTCCATATTTGGCAAGTTCTAACTATGCAATTTCATTCCCAAATTAGGAAAATGATCAGTTGTACGATTTGGTGGTCAGGATGTATGGTTTCACCAAATCCTTATTGAATCCTCCATTCATAGATTTTCCAATTTGTACCACAACTCTCTTCAAGGTAAGTTTGGGGATGTTTTCCTATTGCAATTGCCAACTTTTCCTCCAACATGCAAACCCTAATTCAGTGCCATTGAATTATTATCATCATCAATATTTCCAAAAATTATACAACTATCATAATACATTTTAGTACAACAATATTCACCCATAAATCAATTATCTATCAATATACTGAGTTATAGATTCATCAATAAGGCAATTCCATTGTATATTTACTATTCTAACACAATATCCTGGCCATACTTGCATATAATACACAATCCAGTTCTACCATTCACATACACAATGGAATTCACATAACTCAACCTACAATGCTATTGTCATTAATATGGCTGAATATGTACAATTACCATGAACAATAATGTACTAACATAAAATATACTATGATGAACTACAATCTATGAACTAACATGAACAACCATAAAAATTGAATGGGGGTCCTTATAATGCTTATCCAGGTCGTTCCAAAGTGGTTCTTGAGACAACCACCATTTACAACTACCATCCCCATAACAATCAACTTGCATTAAGGTGTTTTCTAAGTCTAATTTGATTATTATCAAATTCACCTTAAATGCACATTTCATCTAATTTCACTTTAATTTCTAATTGCACTTTTTATAACTTTGTACAATTACACCCAATTGTACATTTTCTAACTTCTCATTTGTACAATTAGACAAAACCTCACATGTGTATGTTTTGACAAACTATACATCTAACAAAATTGAAAATTAGCAAAATTATGCAAATCCAATGTTTACTTCTTCTTCTAGGAGGTGGATTTGTTACCTATAATCAATCATAACTTGGTTAGATACGAGCTTAAGTATGCATATGTCAAGAATATTTTTTTAGAAGTAGTCTTTTCCAAAAAGAAGCTTTGAAATTACATGCTAAATCAAACAATGTATGCCATTTCTAAGGAAAACCCTCTACAGTACAAGATGAGTTGAACATATCATAATAGTCGTATCGCAAAGTGGATAATATTGTTGATAGAATTTGACCTTCAGTTCATAGGTTAGAAATCTGTTAAAGATTAAGTTATCATTAACCAACTAGCAGAGGCTCCTATCCAAGATGATAAGCCTCTTACAATTAAGTTACCTGATGATGCAGTATTCACATTATCAGACTCGCCAAAACCTAAAGAACCAAAAAATAAAGTTGATATGATGCTATTCTTTGATGGTTCTAAATGTGAGCAAGGGGGTGGCATGAGAATCATGTTTTTCATACCACAAGGGGCTCCTATTCCCATTTCATTTAAACTTGATTTCCCGTGCACCAACAATAATATCGAGTATGAAGCCCTTCTTTTGGGTCTTCAGACACCTCTCACCATGAACATCAAAAAGCTCAACATCTTTGGGAAATCCTTGCTTATTATTGACCATGTTAAGAAAATTTACCAATGCAAGTATCCAATATTAAAATCATATAAAGACCTTATGGATAAATTATTAAATAAATTTGAATGGTATGACATTGAGGCAGTTCCTCGTTCTTCCAACCATTTTACGGATATAATGGCTTACTTGAGATTCTTAATTCCACAAAATCCATCAGATGATGTCATGACTACTAAAGTCAAAATACTCTCTCAATATTCAATATCGTGAGATACTTCTAGAGATGAGCAAGATATTCACATGATTTAGATTTAACCACACCAATATCGGTTCTCTCAAATACATGACTTTTTGAAGCATACATCTTGAGGATCCTTATTCCCGTAGAGTCCTTTTAGTAATACCATGACCATCTATCTCAAGAGCATATCCCAATATGCATTTGTGCGAGATGAGTCACAAAAGGAGGAAGCAATTTATTTAGTCAAAACTCAACCATATCAAGATTAGTTCACTCAACTAAAGGATTTCCTGAAACTCTGTAATACTCCTTCGGGATTATCGCATACCACCAAATGAAAACTCAAGAAAAAAACAAAAAATTATGTCTTATTAGGAGACATACTTTACCATCGAAGCTATGATGGTCTTCTCCTTTGTTGCTTAGAACCCCAAGAATATGCTTGGGCAATATCTCAAGCTCATGATGGTACTTGCGATGGCCATTTTAGTGGCATGGCTATCGCTAAGTGTATCCTTTGAATGGGTTATTATTGGCACACCATAGAGAAATATTACTTTGCTTATGTCAATAAGTACGTTAAATATCAATATCATGCTAATCTATCATACGTACCTTCTTAGGCCTTACAAAAAATACATTCATTATGGTATTTTTTGCAGTGGGGTTTTAACTTAATTGGAAAATTTTTACCCCCTTAGTCTAGTCGTCACACGTTTATTTTGGTGGCCATAAAATATTTTACCAAATGGGTGGAAGCAATACTCTTACCACTACGATTGGACCTCACATCTTGGAGTTCATATTGCACAAAATATATGTCATTTTGGTATCCCATAAAATATTATCTCGGATAATGGACCTTCATTTAAGAACAAGTATATGAGAGCATTGTGCACCAAGTAAACCATTCAACATATATTTTCAACACCTTATTATCCACAGAGTAATGGTCAAGCAAAAGCATTCAACAAAATTGTCATTTCTATTCTTAAGAAAACTATCAAGGACAATAACAAAGATTGACATCTTCAACTATCTCTTGCATTATGGGCTTATAGAAATAGCATTCAAATTCCCAATACGGAATTTTTTTTTTACTAGTATATGGAACTAAGGCCATCATACCATTGGAATTGGAAATTTTATTGTTGCGTATTTCACTACAAGAGTTCATCGATGATGACATTGCATGATAGGCTCACCTTGATCAATTGATCCTTCTTGATGAACGATGTGTTAACACTCTTGAGCATATTTACATTTATAAATATCTCCTTAAAAGAGTTTATGATATAAAATTCCATCTTAGGGACTTTAGATTTGGGGATATTGTGCTTAAAGAGAACCAATAGAATTAAAACTTGTTGCCCCACTTGCGGGATAAATTTACGTTAAACTGGTTAGGCCCTTTCATCATCACGTAGAGTATAGGTACAAGGACTTATCGGTTAGCTTCTATAGAGGGTGTTGAGGAACCTAAACCAATTAATATTATCCACTTATGGGTATTTCATGCATGAAACACCATGCATAAAAAAGAAAAAACAATAAATTAACAAAAACAACAAAAATAATATAAAATCAAAAAAATAAAATCAAAAGTCACAAGAACATTGCATTGCATACACCATTATGCATTACATCATCATGTATTTAATTGAGTAATTATATTAGGTATATTATTCATTGCATTAGAATCACTCAGTCCTACATCATGTCATAACTTACACCTATCTTAGTGATATTTTACCCATTTGGGGGTCTTCGTGAAATAAGATAGATACTGTATTACCATCAACAATTATGTTTAGATGGCAATTAACTATTTTATGTACACCTCTCAATGTTTAAACATTCATACAAGGCTTACACACACTACACATTCATTTTCACCATTTGCATTTCATAGAGCACCATGTTTGTATGACTATCATGAGTCTTAATCAAACCTTTTCCATCATCATCATTTGCACTTTTTCTTGTGATATTTTGACTATTAATTGGTCCTTGTAAGATAGGATAGATACTGTATGACCATAAAAAATGGTGTTTATATGGCCAATGACTATTTTATACACACCTCTTAGTTTTCAAAAGTTTATAAGAAAAACACACACATCCACATATCATTTACATCCACATTCCCCATCCTAGGTGTTTGTGTATTTTCCCTCACCTAGTAAGTTGTTCTAGGGTGTTCAATAGGGTCTTTCGGTCATTTAGCCATTCCTAGTTTTCTTTTCAGATTTTATAGAAAACTATATTTATTTTTGAAGGTAGGGTCTTGCTTTGATTGTACCTTGTATATCTCAAAATCCCAACACAAATTCACACATTTAAATACGAGTTTGAAAAAGGAAGGATGACACTACAATGTAGTCCTTACTCCCTTAAGAAAAAGGTTTCCCTTGCTCATCCTATTATGCACATGGTCTAGAATACTGATAATTAACAAAAGGAAAAGCTCCCCCTACTCAAAGAAATAAATCCCTTGCTCCACAAAAATGAACAAGTATCCCTAAAAAAAAATACAAGAGTGGTTTTCACCACTAAGATAAATCCCCTTACTCTTCCAAGAAAAAAAACAAAAATGAGCAAGTATCCCAAGCAAATAAATCAAAAGAAAAGAAGGGGATAATGAGCTTGAATTCTTGGAATGGTCAATTATTCAAAAGCCATGGAGTAATCTCCATTACAACAATGGGCTATAGATGCAAACCTGATAATGGAGTAGTCTTATGCGTGGCGATATGTCTGTCACATTAGCGACCTTATTTTGTAAATACCAATGTCAACTTATGAATGATCTATATTTTGGTGGCTTGTATTGCTTAGTAGTCTAGTCCAACTGAGTACAAAATTAGGATAATGATGACCATAGGGTGATACTCATTACAAAAATGGGCTCTAAGATTTGTCTTGGCAATGGGGTAATCTTATGCATCACATTAATGAATTCACTATGCACACATAGGGATATTGAATATATGGGTCTTCCTAGCAGATGATTATCTTTTAGAGTCATGTATAGCCTGTATACAATTTTTGACTTGTCAACTAGGGTGTTTGAGTCTCATGAAAGCCTTGTTTCCTTGTAATGCCTAACTGTTACCCATCATCATTTACATGTTGTCATATCCATTTTCATCTCATACAATCACCTTCAAATGTATGAATTTTGTGATAAGTTTAACATTTTGATTAATGACTTTTATACATTCAGTGGTGCTTACACTTAGTTTATTTTTGCATATTAGATTCATTCATTATGTGTTAGCATATAAACATAAAATCAGATTTTGCATTATCATGTCATTAGTGCATCACATACATACATAGTTCCATGCATACATAATAGCTCTATCATATCAAAAACATTCATCTAACATACATGCATCATCATATCACATCATCAACACCAACTAGAGGGGTTCAAGGTCTTACACCTTCCCCAAAAATAACATTAAGCAAAAATACAACTTGGGGCAATCAAGGTATCACACCTTCCCCCGACCATCAATAATAAAAAAACAACTTGGGGCACTCAAGGTATCACACCTTCCCCAACAATCAATCAAATCACCAATCTACTTGGGGGTGTTCAAAGGTATCACACCTTCCCCAATAATAAATCAAACAATCAAACAACTCAATTCAAAAGGCTCCAAAGGAACCTAACTCCCTTTGGTCATAGTTTTAATTCACAAGGCTCCAAAGAAACCTAACTCCCTTTGGTCACAATTTCAATTCTAAAGGCTCCAAAGGAACGTAACTCCCTTTGGTCACAATTTTAATCAAAATACTCCAAAGGAACCTAACCACTTTGGCCAAATTAATTCAAAATAATCCAAAGGTACCCAAATCCCTTTGGTCAATTTCAATGCAAAAGCTCCAAAGGTACCCAAATCCTTTGGTCACATCAATTCAAAAATATCCAAAGGCACCTTAATCCCTTTGGTCAAATCAATTCAAAAAGCTCCAAAGAAACCTAACACCTTTGGTCAATCTTAATTTAAAAAAAAATAACTCCAAAGGTACCCAAAGTTCTTTGGTCAATTTCAATAAGCTCCAAAGGTAACCAAACTCATTTGGTCCATATCAAACCACTCCAAATATTCCCAAACTATTTTGGTCAATTTCAAAAAGCTCCAAAGGTAATCAAACTCCTTTGGTCCATTTCAAACCACTCCAAAGGTACCCAAACTCCTTTGGTCAATTTTAATTTTCAAAAGAAAAACTCCAAAGGTACCCAAACTCCTTTGGTCAATTTCAAAAAGCTCCAAAGGTACCCAAACTCCTTTGGTCCATTTCAAACCACTCCAAAGGTACCCAAACTCCTTTGGTCAATTTCAATTTTAAAAAAACTCCAAAGGTACCCAAAATCCTTTTTTCAATTTCAAAAGCTCCAAAGGTACCCACAATCCTTTGGTCCATTTCAAACCACTCCAAAGGTACCTAAAATGGTCAATTTCAATTTTCAAAAAACTCCAAAGGTACCCAAACTCCTTTGGTCAATTTCAAAAAGCTCCAAAGGTACCCAAATTCCTTTGGTCAAATTCATTTCAAAAAGCTCCAAAGGCACCTAACCCCTTTGGTCACATCAATTCAAAATTATTGAGTGAGTGTAGACACCAAAACAACACCAATTTGATTATGTGGCTACAAACACTGACCGAATTGGCATACACAGCCCCTAAGGCAGCCCCCAGAGGTTAAACAATGGTCATAACCACTCCCAAAGTAGTTTTGGAAGGTTAGAGGTCAATTTGGAACCTTTCAAGAACCCTGATACTTATTTATTCCACCCTGGGATGATTAGAATGCTATTCGCCCCACCCCGGGATGATTAGCAGCAATTGCTCTAGGGTGGGGTGAATAGTAGGTTTGACGGGAAAAAGTCAAACCTTGACAAATGGCAGCCCAGATCCACCACTCAACTCCACCTTCAATGCATGGGAGTGCGAGTGAGCATTTCAAAGCTCAAAGAGGCAGTCATAGAGGTAGTCATGGAGCCCTTAATCAAGGAGGAATCTTCTCTCCCCTGACAAGGCATGATGGCCAAGTGGCGCCCCTGCATGCACATTCAAAGTAGACCTTCAAGTCTATAAAATGGTGAGTCTTCTCACCCCAAAAAAAAGGACAGAGCAGGAGCATTTGGAGCAATGGAGTGCTGCCAAATTATACCCTCACCCTCATTGTGCTTCCTACATCCTTGATCTCTCTTTTGGAAGGGAGGTTATTGGGTGAACATTAGGAGCGCAATCCGGACCCAAAACCCAAACAATTGGCCACAATCCCACACCCAATTTTTTGACACAACATCCTAGGAGGTTTTGGACCCATCCCAAGTGGATTGGTGTCAAAACCAAGCACCAAACGACGGGCATCCTACCCCCCGGATGCCCCCCACACTATTGCAGTCCTAATCGCCCCACCCCGGAGTGATTAGAAATCTACAACATATTTCTTCACTTTTTCTTTTGCATCTTATTTTAGGTGACTCATATATGCTGCTATTCAATTTTGAATGCATTCTGATTTTTTTACTATGTTTTCATTGTTTTACGCTTTTACTAACATATAGGCAGTGCTTTCAGATATAGGGCGATCAGGGTAGAATCTACAAAATCTGACCTACTGGGTCATATCAAAATGCCCCATTTTGCTTAACCCCATATTTGTAGGTGTTTTGGAGGCCTTTGGATGGGACATTTTGGAGGTCACTTTCGGACATTTTATGACAGTCCTAATCATCCCACCCCGGAGCGATTAGAAATATATAATAGATTTCTTGACTGTTATTTTTGCAATGTGTCCCTAATGGTGTTTACATGCTTCTATCCAAATTTCATTATGTTCTGATAAGTTTTGATCACTATTTTAATTATTTAATGTATGCATTAACTGGAGGCCTTAGGGATTGCATGTTTCCCTCCATCCGCATGTGCTAATAATCATTTGTTGTTTCTTTGTACATAGGATCTTGACACCAGAGGAGCAACAATGAACTATAGACGTATCCACACAAGTGGTGACGACATTTGGCCCACCCATTTCGAATGTGGACACACGAAAGATCCCGAAGGGAAGCGCACCATCCGTTGGTGTAACAAAATTGTATCGAACGCTCTGAGCCAATGAAAGGGGGGGGAGACGTATTGTAACCTGATAATAAGCAAAATTAATAAAAGAGGTTACACCTTTGTTTTTGCTTTACATCTCATTTCATTCATGCTTCGCTTTCCCTTTTTCATGCACTTAGCATTTCATTAATACAATTGCTTTTGTTTGCATCGCACCCAGTGCACCTATGCTTCCGTAGACATGCTTTAAGTGGAGATCATGGTGGGACACTGTCCCATGCTATTGGGATCAAAATTTTGATCAAAATTTTGATCAAAAATCTTGTGTTTTTCTTTCAGGTGTTAATCCTTCAAGCGCTGGACTGCTGCTCATGTCACCTTGTGATGAATACAGACTAGAATTCGTGCCACCCCGGGATGAATACATATTAATCCCACCATGTGACGAATACAGATATGCTATTCATCCCACCCCAAGATGATTATCTCTCTATGTAGTTTTTGAGCAAAAACTCAGGGGCATCTGGTGTGGGCAGAGAAGAGGTAGGTTTTCTAAACATCCTCTATAATTTTCTATCTCTGTTTCTATGATTTTTTTGTTTTCTTTGCTTGCATAGAGAAGTCTGCTACATGTTTTATTTCTTTGCACAAGTAAAAATAACCACACACACCACGTGATAATATAAATATCAAGGAGTTGGTCATAAAACCCCAACACTTGATCAAGACCAACGATGGATTTCATCACCACCTTGGCTTGAATTTTGCATACATAACCCCGATCGCGACTGTTGCTAGACATAAATCCTGATGAAAGCTGACCAAGTGTAGCAAGGGTGATTCTTCATGCGTGAGGATAAGTCTTCTATGGTAGGTGTCAAAAACATAGCGATTCCCCTTCCGTATCGCCTATGTTCCACGTACTGTTATGCTCTCTTGTACCAATAGTTTCCCTCACATAAGGGCGGGTATATTGAGATGTTCGGTATAACGGCCTGGCAGTGGTATATTGAAGGGGTGACCATTTTGGAGATATAAGAGCCCTCATTATGCATGTTTTCATTACAAGGTTTTGCACAACAAAAATCAAAACACACTAAACCAGATTTAGGACACACGTTTAATCTATAAATGAGATAATCATTTCTTTGATTGTGTGGTCCCCTTTGTTTAGTGTAGCATAAAAAATCGTAAAGAAGATAAAAACATACGTATCCCTTAGAAAAACACCACCATGGTGTACACCCATAGCCAAGCCCAATCACGGGAAGAAGTGGCAGAAAGTGTACAAGGGGGCACAAGTCACCTCCGTTATAGCCCCAAGGACTTGGTTATACCACCTTGGCGGCCTGACCCACAACATAGTCCACATCATACCATGATGGAACAAGACTATAGAGGCACCCCTTCGAGGGGCACTCCCATTCAACACAGACCCTTTTAGGAGGAGTACATACATGGGAAGGCCCCCTTAGACACTCATTATGAGTGGCCACCGTGTGAGGAAGTGCTAGAACAACATAAGGTCCATAAGGAGGGGCCACATGATTATATCATCCCTCCTCTACCCCTCATTACTGTCAGAAACAATAGGCCAAATCCAAAGCGCAAGGCTCTTTAGACAGGGTGAGCCAACTCCACCTACCCCTTTCACATATATGAAATGGAGCACGAGGAAAACCACTATATTCCTCAAGAGCAATACACAATGCGGGAGCAATGCGCCTCTGCACCTGCTATTTATCAGGATCACCTACTAAGGCTAGAGCCTCGGGTGAATGCTGCTAACCTCGACAAAGGGAAGTGACCTATAGAGATCTCGGATCACTACGACTGAGATAGATATGTAGGGGATGAATCTAGACCTCCTAGACCTACGAAAGTGAAACAAATCGACTTGGCATTTGTCAAATATACCACCCGCCAAGCGCAAATCATGCAACTTGAGCAAGATCAAAAACTGTTAGAGCACCTGTACCATATTAGCAAAGAGCGCATTTAGCGTCAGATGGATGAGTTGCTCTAGAACACTATGCATGAGAGGATTCCAACCCCTTGCACACATAATACAAAGCTTTATGCGAGGCATAACCCCTTGGTACGGGACAAGTCTCCATGACCTTATCAAGCATTGCCTCCAAGACCTCCTAGACCTGAGCGGGAGACCACTCCCAGAACCAATGATGGGTGCCCTCCTTGGGCACCCACCCATGTTTATAGGTCACACCCAGGAACTCCTCAAGAAGCCTATGAGGAATTTGAGCAAGAAGAAGAGCGGGCTAAAATGCCCTACCAAGGTAGGGGGCGCTATTCGGCTACCCCTCCATAGGCCTCAAGTTCCTCGTAATTCACAACGAGAACAAACCAATGAGGAAGAGATCAAATATTTCGATGCATGCAAAGCGCTGCTAGAGCGCTTAGAGTCTATGGAGACCAAGACTTATGGGCCCCAAAAGCCCACTTTACGCCAGCTCCGCAGTCACCCTATGCATCCCTTAGTGCCGGCACCCCCATACCCTAAACACTTCAAAATGCCTCAATTGGCAATTTTTAGAGGGGATGAGGATTCCCAAGAGCACGTGATAAGATTCTTGAGTCAATGCTTTGGCATTCAGGACAACGATGCTTTTCTTCTAAGAACATTTATAACCACGTTCGCAGGCCCTGCCTTGAATTGGTTTACCCAGTTGCCAAAGCATAGCATCAACAACCTAGACCAACTACTGGACGCATTCCTCAAACATTTCACCTTCAAAACCAAGAATAAGGCATCATTAAGTGACCTAGCTAGCCTCAGGCAGTATGAGGAAGAGACCATGGTAGCTTATGGAAATTGGTGGAGGATATTGCTTTCAAGGCTACCTTACCTCCCTCCAATGGCCGACCTGACCCAAATGTTCTCAAAGAGTTGCCTAAGGTCGATATCCGTGCTATTGTAGCTACAACAATATGCCACTCTCGAGGAAGCCCTGGCACAAGCCAAAATAATTGAGGAGATCAAGATACAGGATGGCGAGATTGCCAAGCCATGCAAGAAAGAGTGGCCCAAAAATGCCAAAATTGGGTCCATGCAACCGAAACCCACTACGGTCAATCAGGTTGCCATAAACATACCAAAGCCTACACAGACAACACATCCCCCAAAGGTTAATTATCAGGCAGTTCCTCTTGACAGCTATGAGAAGGAAATTCATAGGCAAGAGAAAAATCAGCAGCGTCACCCTAGGCGACAATTCACACCCTTCACAAAGTCTAAAGACTCCTTGTTTGATCGCTTGTCCATGGAAAACTTGATAAACCTACCAGAAAGTCAACCCGTAGACCCCAACGTGCCAAAAACCAAGGGCTATAAGGGAGACCTATATTGTAGGTTTCATCGACAGAAAGGACATGACATTTATGCATGTTGGAAGTTCAAAATCTTAGTGCAGGACCTAATAGACAAAAAAATGCTAGTGGTGGATAATCCCGTAGCACCAAACAACCAATAGATGGAGGTCTTCAAAGACCCCCTACCTGCCCATGATGTGTAGGCAAAGACTCTACAAGTAAATGAGGTGACACAAAATTGCCCCATGCAGGGGTATGTAGGGATGATAAGCATAGTGACACGGAACAAGAGGTACCCAAACACAACTACCCCCGTTGCAGCTACAGGAGATGTTCCATCAACGTCACAACCTCCACAACACCCTACACAACCTCCCCCACCTAGACCAGTGGCCATGATTCAGACTAAACTTACCCAAAGTTTAAGGACCACGTTGGCTAGGATCTCCATAATTTCTTGGTGAGTCATATGGTTCATAATCTTGTTTAAAAAGTATGTTGTTACTGTAGGTCCTTGCGAGTTTGATATAACCAATGTGATTTTTTGACTTGACTCAATTTAGGCTTATTTTATTTTTTAAAAATCTCCTCTAAGCCATAATGTATTCTTTGAAGGTACAACAAAACCCACAACCTCTGTTGAGATTCTCTTGAATGGATAAGACTATACAGTATGAAGATCTTTAGGCCTTCCAAAGGCCAAAGTTATATTACATATTTTTGAATGTTACAAGCGAAGCAAAATGCACACAAAATTTAAACAACTTCAATTTAATTACAAACACAACTATTCTGATTTATCATGCAAGAATTAGACATAAAAAATACATGTTTAAAAAATTGCTTTATCAAAGGCTTTTAACTCTTGTAAACTACATCTAGATTTTCTAAATTTCTATTCCAAATATTTAATTAAGAAATGATGTCAGTATAGAATCTCTGTTGTTAATATCAAGTTTTTTATGGAATAGGATGACTTCATAAATCCATTAGAGGGATCAACTATGAAACTTATGTTTAGAAAAATCACAAATCTTAGTTCATCTTATTCAGTGTTCCATTTGAAAATTCCTATAAGATTTTGTGTGCCAATAAATTTTTGGATAGTTATTTTCTATTTTTTTAGGGCATGGTTTTTAGCCACTATCCTAGGGTCTAAGACGGTGGTCAAAATATGTCGTCTGAGACCCCTAAGATGGTAGTTTTTAGCCATCATCTTAGGGATCTCAAACAACGATTTTTGGTCATCGTCTTAGACCCTAGGACGACGGTCAAAAATCACCGTTTGAGACCCCTAAGATGGTGGTTAAAAACCATCATTTGAAAGCCTAAGAGGGTAGGTTTTTGAGGCGGTTTTAACCGTCTCGTATAATATAGATTTTTTATGATGCCCTCAAAGACGATGGTTTGAAAACCATCCTTAAAGGTCTTTAAGGGTGGTTAATAACCGTCATTAATCCCTTTTTTGGTGTAGTGCTTATTGAGCTCCATGGGTTATTTTTGACATAGTACTTAAATATTCTAACTAAATGTGGTCTTTGAATTTCATTTACCTCTTTTGGTCACTCTTAGACACAATATAATTTCTTTATTTATTGCTTTTGTACATGTAATAAGTGCAATAGATCATTGTTGTTTGTAAATAATAACTTGGTTTTCATCCAGTAATCTAAGAGAAAATATTCCATATATTATTCAAAATAAATTGTGTGTAATGCTAAGCTTCAAGATCCAATTTGTCAATATTTTGATGGTAGCCTTGGTAGTTGTAGGCTTCTATTTATTGTATTTTGACTTTGGACTTTGAAATCTATGATATATTTTCTCTTCCAATGGTTTACCCACTCAAATCTATCCTATTTATTATGTATTTTTGGTTTGTCCACTGTGGTTATATTTACAATGGTTTACTATTTTATCTTGTTGTTACTTCTTGATCTCCTTGGGTTCTTTTTTCCCTAGTACTTAAATATTCTAACTGGGTGTGGTCTTTGAATTTCATTTACCTCCTTTGGTCACTCTTGGACATAATATAATTTTTTATTTCTTGCTTTTGTACATGTAATAGGTTTAATAGATCATTATTGTTCATAAATAATAACTTGGTTTTCATCCAAAAATATAACAGAAAATATTCCATATATTATTCAAAATAAACTGTGCAATGCTAAGCTTCAAGATCTAATTTATTAATATTTTGATGGTAGTTTTGGGAGCTACATATTGCATGCATTTACACCAATTTTTCCTTATTATACATCTCAAGTTATTTACTTGTCCACTTTCTACTTCTAAAAGGAATAGGTTTCCCATTTTGCATAAGAAATGCCCTTATGCTTGTACTTGAAGGATCGTATTGAACCACAAAGAAGAAGAAAAAAGAATCTACAAGTGTTAAAACTGAGTTGTATATTATTTTTTCATCAGTTCAATATAACCTCCATTACCTCTATCTAATGAATTTGATATTTTTTTAAGATCAATAAGAGGGGTTGCAAGCCATCCAAAGCCTCTCACAAACTCCCTATTGAAACTGCATGGACACTTAAATATCCTCAATTGGTATAATTGTATTCAAGTGCAAGTTTCATGCAGATGGCAGTTAATTATTTGTTTCATTATGAGTAGTATTTGGTATGTATTTGTGAAGACATGGTTGCTCTTGTATAATCACTGACAAGTGGAACTCAAATTAAAACAAGAGTAAAAAATGATAATGAACACTCTAGGAAGATCTTAATTCAAGCCATCAACAACTAGATTTGTACTACCTATTTATATTTGATTCTTAGGTGGAACTGTGGTAGGTATATTCACCTATTTTGATGACATTAATTTTAGACTTTGCTTTCTATATATAGGAATTGCAAGGTTCTATAATAAATATGTATGATTCTATCATTGCTCAAAATATAATGTTTTCACTAACAACATGCTTGGGACATGGCATGGAGTTATTTGTCCTATGTAGGATACCTTCAGAATATATCATTGAATATCTCACTTGGTAGGCAACAAGATGCTTAATTTGAGCAAGAAATGCATCAAGTGCATATGTTGATAGTTTCTATCTCAAATTGTTGTTGCATATCCAAAAATATAAGTATTAGTGCCAAGCTAAATCAATGAATCAAGTCTGAGAATGCTCTTTGTCACACCTCAGTCCACATGAAATTTGGTTTGGACCTTCCTTTTTTCACTTAATTTAAGTGTCATAATGGATTTTGTAGATCCAAAAAGGCAAGTATTATTACCAAGCTAAGTCAATGAGTCAAGTCTCAGAATGCTATTTGTGGTACCTTAGTCCATATGAACTTTGGTTTAGCTCTTCCTTTTCTCACTTAATTTAAGTGCGACGCGATGTGGGAGAAGCCTTTCACAAACCAATCATAAAAATAAGTTAGACCTAAGAATATAAAAATATCTATGAAGGTAATTTGTGCATGCCAGTCTCAAATTGTCTAAAGTTTTAAAATTAACTCCTTCCTTAATGATAATACAACCTGCACATTTGATTTTTGCATATCAAACAAATATTTTCCCAAGTTGATATCCAATTAGTGTTTACATAGGCTATCAAGAACATGCCCAACATGCTCCATTTGTTCCTCTCATATTTTTTTGAAGAGTAAAGACACATGTTAAGCAGGTAGACAAGCTACAAATGATTCCTTCATCAGTAGTAAAACTTCTATCATTCAAAATGCATTTGGTTAGGTCCAACAACTCAAAATAATTGGATGTAAATCTTGTCTTCCACCAACCTAACTTGAGGTTGATCTTAATGAAATAGTTGGCATCTCTAAGTTGATTCAACAAGTAATTGGGTACCTATTTTTCACAATGATTTTATTCAAAACTTTGTATTCAATCAAACTCTTGCAAGGTGATGCACTCAACCATATGTATCCCTTTTGTATCAACTCTTAAATATGGTGCTTGATCTCACCATTCCAAAAGATAAAATTGGTACAAATGATCATCTAGCAAGGAGACCCAAGAACATACATCTATCAAGTGCTTCACCTAAAATACAACAAGACCAACTCATATATTGCAAATATATTCTTGTCTTCCACTATCGGTTTATCAACCCACATTTGTTGCATCACTTAAGAATATAGAGTTGCAGTAGTATTTCCATATTTATGTGATTTTATCATCAAAAGCATCAACCTTCTTGGTAGCATGATTTACCTCTGTTATCCCTATTAAGAATTTCCAGCACCCAAGGATTTGTATGATTGCTTATCATGGTCTTTTATATATGCATACATTGTTTATTTTCATATCCCATAGGATAGTATGCATGTGGTCATCTATAAAGTGTAAAAGTATTTGTAACATGGTATGCCTAGGATCATATTGATTGTATGCACTCCAACAAGAGCAAAATGGTACATTGTGACTTCATACATACTCTGATGCTTCCATGGAAAATTCTATCCCTTGGAGGTAATTTAAAATTCTATCCCTCTTTGTTCCAATGGAAAATTACCTTGTCCATGAAATGACCATGAGAAATAAAGGATATCTCAAATGAAACAATAAACCACTACTAAGTGCTATGTTATTTCAATTGAGGTATCCTTTATATATATATATATATATATATATATATATATATGTGAGACCTAAATCATCCTATTAGAGCTAATACAATGGTTCTTATCCACCCTCTTAGGTCACCATAAGATGATGGTTATAAATCATCTTAGGGTGACCTAAGAGGGCAGTTTAAAACCATTGTCTTAGTTCTAAGAGGGCAGTTTAAAACCACTGTCTTAGTTCGAAGAGGGCAGTTTAAAACTACCCTCTTAGGATATAAGAGGGTGGTTATAAATTGCCCTCTTAGACCTAAGAGGTCTTAACCCTAAGAGGATGATTTTTATCCACCCTCTTAGACCTAATAGGGTGGTTCCTAATTGCTCTCGTATCCCTAAGAGGATGGCTTTTTGAGGCAAACGTGAGCCATTATTGTATGTTACAAATGTTTTACAATGTCCTCATAGAAAATGGTTGAATAAATACCTTTAAAGGCCTTGGGTGGTTATATACCATCATTAAAGCCCTTTTTTGGTGTAGTGAATTGAGCCATTTGATAGTGTTAAATACTACCAAAAATGCACTCCAAATTACAAAACATGAGCCATAGACTAGAATCCAAATTGGAGGATGGAGAAAGAAGAAAAATATTTTGAAGTGTTTATATCTATAGTCTTTAGAAGTTGATTTCCTAAGTGTGAAAGAAATCTTGTAGTATTCGGATAGAGTCTAGGGTGTCAAGATTCTATAGTCCCTATAGTGGTAAGTGTTCTTATGGTAACCTTATCATCCTATCATAATGCATGGATAACCAATCATTGCATCCGCTAGGTGTGATAGAGAATATGACTAGGTACTAGGTTCACTTACATTTTCCAAGGAGTGTCGAGTTCAATTGAAAATGCACTCCATAATACAATAAATTTTATGCCACAAATAAGCATAGTAAATAGTCTCAAAACTAAAAATGGACACCACCATTGTGTGTAGCTCATAAAAATATTTTTGAAAACTATATATAAGGCTATAGTCAAATTTAAATGAGGCCTTAATTTATGGAAAATACAACAACATGCCTCTTTAGGCAGCAAAATAAAAAAGAGGTTATTTTCCTCCAACAAAATTAAATGTGGAATATTCTGCATCATTTATCCTCCTCGAAGAATATTCCTAAAAAATTCTTAAAACTTTTACATGTTTGAAAAAAATTTGAATGGCCCTTTCATTTTTCAAATACAATATGCATAGAAATTTTTAATTTTTAAAGATTTTATTGTTGGCCATATTTTAACGAGCACTACCCACTATCAATGTGAAAATTAAAAAATAAAAAATAATATAAAAATATATGACCCCCATATATTTTTTGATAAAATGGCCATTTGGAGGAAGCCTTTGCATAGGTGAGTACACAACACTAGGGTGCCATAAATCAAGGGCTAACTCTCACCATAAACATCCATGTTTGTAGCTGAAACGAATGTGTCTTACCCCTTATCTCATTGAAGTGCAATCTAGAGGTTACACCTGGTATCATGGACATATTTGTAGAAACCATGAGGTGGAAGACAAACCACATGCAGGTCAAGGTAGGTGGCTATGTCGCATGTAGATCCCTGAATCCCCATGAAAATTGCCACCTCCAATCATGATTTCGAACCTTCGAGGCACGATGACCTCGATAACTTTAGTAGCTCTATTTTTTTCAATAGGTATCATCTACTGTTCATCACAACATCGGTATCACCAGTCAGCCTCCCTACGTCGCTCACCCCTCCTTGTGAGTTGAAGAATATTTTGGCTAGATCTCCCTGGAAAACATTAACTTATGATATTATTGTACAACAAATCAAGTTCTCATAATTCAACATGGTTGTAGTTCCATCAAGTCGACAAAATCTCCTGGCACACGCATATTATGATTATTATTAATTTTTTTAACCTCCCAAAGACCATAGAGACATTAACCTTGACCTTCTCCTAGTGCATGCATATTATTATTATTATTATTGTGTAGTTTCACCTCTATGAGAATAATTGCAATAGAGAGCACAAAGAATACAAAAATAGCAAATAATTTAAATATACCCTGCTCAGTCATCGAAAGAAAAACACGGATGAAGGGAAATTCTACAAATGACTTGGAAGTAGCAGTAAAAAATACACGCTGCATTCTCTATCCACACGGTACGACCATATCTCCTCATTTAACTTCCTATTTTTCCATGTGGAACGAACAAACTTCGTTTTGTAGCATCATGTCATGCATCCATTAAAAATGTTGCTGAAAAACTTGTAAGAAGTCTTCTAGGTATGCTACCAAATTGAGATGACCAAGTCGTGGGGGCGCACTGTGTAGCGCTAAATTAATGTGATCCTGATCAAGGTCTCGTTGTGGCTAAAATAATATCTCATGTTGTAGTAGTTGGCTACCAATTATACACAATAGGGAGCACTATCACAAATCTTCCCATGAGCTATAGTTGTTAGTTGGAGCTAAGAAAGGTTATAGATGAAAATGGATTGGGTTTCTATGGTTGAATGAAGTGTGGCTTGGGAAATGTTATTCCTCCATTCAAAAAATGGCTAATGCATAGTCATAATGACGAGATGTGGCCATAGGAGATATGCGATAATGTCTGGATAGGTAGAATTTTAGTTCAACCTTTGTTTGGTACCTCAAGGTCATCCTTTGGGTTTGTTGCCTCAAGGTCAACCTCTTCCTCTAGGTTTGTTGCCTCTATAGGTCAGCCTTTAGATTTATTGTCATAGTAGGTTACTACTACTATGTTCATCATGGGGATAATTATTTCTCCCCTCATGCTTAAACATTTCTAGAAGGTGTGGGTATCTTACAAAAAATGCACCTTTATACAATAAATTTTGAGCCACAAAAAAACATATTAAATAATTTCAAAATTGAAAATGAACACCACCAATGTGTTTGTCTCAAAACATTATTTCCAATGATTATATATAAGGCTATAGTTAGATTTTAATGGGGCATTGATTTGTGGGAAATACAATATCATGCCTCTCTAGGTAGCTAAATAAAAAAAAGAAGGTTGTTTCCATCCTGCAAAATTAAATTTGGAATATTTTGCATCATTTCTCCTCTCAGGAGAATATTTCGAGTAATATCATCGAAACATTTATATGTTTGTAAAAAAATTTACATGTGCCTCACTGTCATGTGACATTTAATTAAAAATAAAATTAATTAAATAAAATTTTAAACCTTAGGATCATTTTAATTTGAATGTGCCAGCTTAAGGCCATGACGACCATGTCGAGCAACTTAATACCATCGAAAATACCTTCAAAATCCTAGTGGATAATTAAAAGTGTCAACAGTCATGCACCAAAGTGGTTGGTCCAAGTGGTCAAAGGGCACAAAAATATGGGTGCCAAAGATGATCATGCACACAACATGTCCAAAGGTGCCAAATGGTACATGACCATCCATATTAAACAATCACCATGCTTTCACTTCATGAAATATGAGTGCATGTCCATCATGAAAGCTATGCATGTGCACCAATAGTTCGAGACCATTCGGAGAAGTTGTTTGTTATATTATTTGCCATAAATATTTATTAAAGCATTATATTTGCACTCACCCCACCCATGTGGGATAATAATCCTCAAAGTAAAATTAGGTCATTTCACGTCAATTTTCGATTTTGCCATCATTACCAACACCTTATTTTGTACCTGCAAAAAAACTTCAACATCAAAATGATGGTGGTGAGGACGAAAATAGAAACAACATAGAAATGGATGTGGAGCCAAGAAAAAAATGATCATGCCTATTTTTCTAAATTTTTTATGCTTCTAACCACTATTTTTACACCATCAAAATATTAGAAGCCTTGACGTCCTTGTGGATGTGGCTTTTCTTTGTGAAGATACACTAAGCCCTTGAGCACCTCCTTTAGCACCATTGTGATCATGGTCACATTCAACCCATGGGGAAAGGAAGTATTTAGAATGGTCTAGATGATATTTGGGCTACACATCAATAACTTATAGTGGAAGGAATAGCTACTGCTAGCTAAAGCTTACCCATATTTTATGTGCATCAGATGACGCACTACCATGGATGATATTCCAAGCATGAATTCCATCATGATGGTGGTGACATCACTCATGAAAAACTATAACTACTACAATCTACTGCTACTTTATATCAAAAACCAATAGCACCACCATTAACATGAGATATCTATAACTTTTGATTCATATCTTTGTCTCTCAGCTTTATTTCTTCGCCAAAGAGTGTTACAATAGTTTATATGGTACACAAAGCATGGAATATTTTCATCAAACGTTGTTGTACATTTTTATTGTGTGTGAACATCCCATGTATTGGGATTTTGAGATAATTTTGGGTATGGACCTACATGGAGGTACCACTATCAAGTGATGAGAAGGATGTTGTATATAGGGGCCATTTAATGATGGTGCATCACCATTCATTTGCCTTCATGTACAGTGGGTCTTATTTAATGAACACCTCATAGTGCCGGTGATTCTTTTGAATATTATGTTGTGTGACCTCAACGATGATAGTGACTTAGAGGACTTTCAGCCTTACATGAGGAAATTAATGAATTTGCTCAGGCTCTTTAGGGAATAAAATGATATTGATCAAATGACCAGTATCTAACATCAAAGTAAATTTTGCAGTAAAAGTTATATTGAAATTCATGTGCAGAAAGCAAAATAGGATCTCAAAATCCAATGAAAACATCCTGACCGTATTTATGGCGAATGGAGATTCCTTTGAAAAAAAATATTTAAGAAATTTTATTTTCATAGCCCTTCAAAGAAATGTAGATGATTTTCAATTGTTTTAGCATGTCTTTTTTAATAATCCATCCTCATCAACCCAATATTCTATTGGTCATATTTTCAAGTTGTAAGTCGATGCCATGCTCATACAATAAGCTCCCGCATCATGGACCACCAATCCTGCTCCCTTTGCTGGAGTTGGTAGTTTCTCGTCCTTTCCTAAAAAATATGCAGACTCACAAATATGCCCAATGATATCATAAGTTGAAATTTTAACATCTGGTGATGATGGAGCAATTAGCTCAATGTGTTGGTAAGCTCTATAAAGACTTGGACAAATTAACTCTACCATGATAACATCAACCATAATGATTTTTTTTTACCATTTTTTTAACACCAATTACTCGATTTACAAGAGCACAAGAGTTGGCAATAAAATATCTCTCTGACAATATTACTAAGATCTATAGATGTAGGAAGCACTACACCAGTATGATGGTAGTCGATGAATAGAACTCCTCCAATATTAAGGTACCAAATGAAGGTACTTAATCTTAAAAACTTGATCTCATATTTTTCAACATACTGGATCATTAATGTTGTAACAATAGGCTTGGAGATGTCACAGTGCACAAGCTACCTCTCACACTATAGCATTGTGGGCAAGAGGAAATGAGGATGATGCCATGGCATTGCAGTATGATGAATCTCCAAATAGGAGTGTGCAAGAGGCACCTCTTCTACAAGTAGATTTACCTCCCTAGTAAATCAGTTTCCTCCATGGCCTATACATACATTGATTATCCTTCTCTAGATCACATTTTTGATAAAATATCTCCACCTTAGTGGTGAGAGCTTTGATCAAGCCAGCTTAGTGCCCATTTAAATCCTTGAAAACTTCTTCCATGGTGTGTCAGACGTAATTGTCATCTTTGTGTTCCATTTCACTTTTAACTCCATTTTTTTATGAAACTATGCACAAAAATATCATTTTATTTTCCGATCGTTACTACTCTTTCCAATTATGAGAATGGATGAGCTCAATATTTTGTTTACCTCCCAATGTCTGAACCAAATAGAAATGATTGATCTTTATGGTGCCCATATTTTTGTAGCCCAAGATGCCATTCATCATTAGAAGCACCATATCAAAGGGGGATTTAAGCACTAGATCCCATTAGAACTCCATAGTCAAGCATTTTGGATTGAAGTAGGACTAGTATGGGTGACCTCCTAGGAAGGCCTAAGGAAATGACTGCTCTTTCTGATACCAAATAAAAGGATTGGAAGGAGATGATATTGTACATAAAAATGAGTATAAATATATAGGAACGAGGCCTATATAAAAATATGATAAGTGTCATAACATGCATAACATAGGTAAAGTGCACATTCTTTCTAATAATCTAGCTATAAAAATGGTAACTATATATGTTATCGATGACAAAGACATCTAGATCAATGTGTGAGGGGTTGCATAGCCATGGGTATATCATGGAAGGAAAGAGGGTTTACAAACTAGAGAAACATGTGTATATGGGACTGTCATACAACTATTATAATGGAATAATTGATATTGGAACTTCATAGAGGAGAAGTGGTGAAATTTAGGGAATTCAAGCTAAAGAGTGGGATATCATCCTTGATATACATTGATCTAAGGGTGATTGTGTCATACCTACATCTACTAAAGTAGTTATGTTAGTTATAGTATATGGTATGGATTCTAATACTCCAAGGACTTCATCAACCACTACTTCTTGGACCTCAAGGACATACCCAATGACAACTAGTATTATAACTCTTTCTCTACAAGTGGGTCTTCACCATCACCATTATGGGCATCACCAACAACTCTATTGAGGATCACACGTAGTTCATAACCTATCTCATATATAGCTCTGCCCTCATGAGATTTGTCTACCTATGGTATCCATTAGATGTGTTCCTCTAATGGGTGGTTAAACACATTCACTGTCCTAGTGCTCAAACCTGAGCGACATCGAGTTTCACCAACCATAATTTAACCATTAGTGAGGCTACATATGTATCATGATATGAGTGTATAGTGCATTCACCATATTGGTTGATATCCCCTTCACTCTTGTACCTATATTGCAATCCAATGTCATCACCATCGACTCACCAATAAATATTATCAATAGTGTTGATAAAATGAATGCAAACAACACACAATCCTCAATTTATGTGGTGAAAAACAAACAGTTGGGCTACCTTTGAATGCAAATAAAAATATCTCAACAAAAATAGGTAGATGCATTGTTGGTTGGGCATCAATATCTATAAATTACATCCAAAAAACTCCTCTCTGCAAAGACTCGATCTCAGGTTCTCATACACCTTCTATCAATACATGTAAATACGATTGCCAGAACCAATGCCTCATTGAGGAGGAAAACTGGTCGATGGTGGTCACACTTACCTATGTGATCTTGAGGTCATGTGGTTTGATTACTAGGGCATAATGGTCCTTTAAGTGTCATTGAGAGGTATTGGTAGTAGGTTTAATAAAAATATGTGGTTGGGATTGCTGGACACATGCCCTGCAATATGGATCGCTACCAATCTAATGACCTCAAAGCAAAAATCTAATCCACTAAGCTTTCACGATTGATTTATGACTGTGTGTTTGACAAAGGATTCTATTAGAAATCCATAGTCAAGCAACTTTGGCTGGAGTAGAGCTAGTATGGATGACCTCTTAGTAAGTCTCAGGGCTACACCACTTTTTCTTTTTAAATGGCTCCAAGCAATTAAGCTTCAGGGGTAGCCATGAATTCCTCTCCATTGGCTTTCTGGTTTTTGATCCACTAAAGTGGAGAGCATACTCCCTAAGATTTTGGAGAATGAAGGAATGGAGGTGCACCACCAAATATAGGGAGGTAAATTCCTACCTTAAGGTTTTAGGTAGGGTAGGAGAGCATATGGGCTCTGTTACCAAATGATAAAACTAAAAAGAGATTATATTGTACATAGAAATGAGTACATATATAGGCATAAGAGCCTATATGATATTATGACAAGTGTAATAACATACATACAAGAAGATATTATTGTTGCTAGAGGAGGTACTAGTGGAAAGTCAAAACTTGAAGTTCTCAACATGGTGTTCAACAATGTTTTTGATATGAGATAATTGCTATTATATTTGACATGGTTCAAGTATACTTTCCCAATATTCCTACCCCATATCTTAATGATATGTTCAAATACCATATTCACCATTAGGATCAATGATATTTTCATAAGAGTCATCCTCTCGCCATGGAGGCTCACGCAAAGAATGTGGCTAAACCAAAAGTAAAAAAAAAAACTAAAGGAGAGAAGAAAGCCAAGAGACCTTTTACGAAACTAGTTTATATCTTTTCCAATATTGAATAACACAAGGTAGAGATTTTTATTATGAATTAGGAAGGCTTAATAGATAACTAAAAAATGGGCTATAGATGCCATTATTTTCTTTGCCTAGAGTGAGGATGACCATGATAGTGAGACGACATAAACACATCTCAATATATTGGATATACAATTATTCTTTAGATTGGATTATAGATTAATGGGTAACCTAACACATAACTAATCGTAATCATCTCTCATATTATTACAATGGACAACAAATAGTGTGTGGTTATTGGTGATGACTCCTCTTTACAAGTAGCCAAATGTAGTGAGGTGACATTTGATTCATCCTTAGTTTATAAATTTCTTCATCTTCTAGGTATGGGACCTGATATGCTTTCTATTTATTACATAATTCATACATATAGGAAGGTTAAGTTTTTGCTAGATTGATTGGTGATTAAGGACATTGATGATTTGTTTAAAATAGTTTCCTCGAGATATTATTATGAGTCTAAGAAGATGTATGGGCTTAGTGAGCATCCTTCTTCATTTTCCTCCAAGAAGAAAAACCTTGAGGCTATGGTGGTACAAGTATATGACACTAGCAAGTGATGGCCTCATGGATTTGAACACATTTATTATATATCCTTGAGGTACATGAGTAAGTATCAATTGGTTATTGGCCTTCCTCCTACTTGTTCCACTAGTGGTGTTTATGAGGGTTGTATATTTGGGAAGCATAATTGAGATTCCTTTATGAAAGGTACTACTAAGCATGGTATATGGTCCTTGGATCTCATTAATAATAATGTTCATGGCCCCATAGTGGCTCCATATCCACCCATGAATAAGCACTTTTTCATCTCTAATTATGATTTTTATAGGTATATCTTGTTATACAACATCCATACCGAATATGAAGTCTTTAGTAAATTCAAGGACTTCAAGGCTCTTGTGGAGAATTAATTTAAGAGGAAGGAATATAAAGTGATTGAGGACTAGTTCAGGAGGTAAGTATGTTAGTCATGCCTTTGGTGATTTCTTGGTTCTTCATGTAATTTATTTTAAGAAGTCTATTCAATATAACTTGGAGTAGAATATGGTGGCTAAGAAAACTTACATTTCTAAAATGGAGATGGAAAAGTGTATGTTTAATGATGAGAATATGTAGTCCCTATTATGAGTAAAGTAGTGAATTGTATAGCTTACATCATCAATCAAATTCCAACTCAAGCCATTTTAAGTATGACACCTCTTAAGATATTGACAAGAGACACATCTAATGTTTTTAACTTTTGTGTTTTTGAATCCACTATAGGGGTTCACATTCCAAAAGATATAAAAAAATAAGATGGATACCAACAACTATTTTTGCATTCTTATAGGATATTTTGAATCCTCTAAGGCTTATCATTTGTATGATCTTGTAAAGTAGGATGTTATTGTTGAAAGAGATATGATCTTTGATAAGGTGCTTTTATATACTCCTTTTAGAAAATTTCTAATCATGTTGACCAATGATTCCCCTATTATAACTCTCTAATGGTTCCTATTGCCACCTTTGATATTCTCATTAGTATGATTCATGAGTTCATTAATAGGCTCAATTACTAAGACTCTTATTCATTTGGAACCTTCTTCAACACTTACAGTATTTTTTTTTTTATTTGTGGAAAACATCCCAAAAGGGATGCCACTTTCGGGTAAGACCCAAGGAGGCAGGGGTATCCATTCCGCCAAAAACGCCCAGGACTCGGACCTGGCCTACCACCTTTGACATACTCAAGGAGCAAACAAACACACAAAACCAAATTAAAAAAAGTAAATAACAACAAAAATAATAAAATAAAATAAAAAACATGCTCCTTGAGTGTGTCAAAACCAAAAGCACAACCAAACACGCACAATAAGATAAAAGAAACCACAACACAAACCACATAGAAAAACACAAGAACCACATAACAAAACACAAACAAGACAAAAACAACAGAACACTACAAAGACATAACCCAAAAAAACATGAAAAATAAACACAACCAAAACCTAAAAAATAAAATAAATAAAATAAAAATAAAAATAAAAAACAACCAACAACAGACAATAAACAAAAACAAAAAACATAGAAAACACTCACACATAAAAAAATGAAATAACACAAACAAAGAGAAACCCAAGAACAAGAACGAAAAAAACACAAGAACAATAACAAAAAACATAAAAAAAAAACAAAACAACAAAAACACAAGAACAACAAAAAACAACACAAAGAACACAAAAACAAAACAAAACAAAAGAACCCACCCACCTTAAAAAACTAAACAAAAAAACAAAGAAGACAAAAGAAAAAAAAATGAACAAAACAATGACCTATCTAGACCGAGAAGACTATTAATGCAAGAATCAACGGAGGAAACAAAATAAAGAATAGAATGAGCTAGGGAACTAAAAAAACTGAATGAACCAAAGAGAAACAAAAAAAAAAAAAACAAGAAGAAACTAGGTACCTTAGAGCTGGAGCCATCCAAAGAAATGATAGAAAGAAGAGCTTCCCTAATTTGAGAAGCCCACCATATAGGAGGGTGGCCATAACAAGTAAGATCACCTTTGTCCAAAGCCCAATTAGCTAAAGCATCAGCACTCTTGTTTTGATCTCTGACCACATGATTGTAATCAACTTTCAAAAATCCCATCTGGATTAACTGAATCTTCTCAATAATTCTTTTTATTCTCCAATCCACCTTATGATTCTTAGAAGGAGTCTTCAAGAGATTAATCATAAGTTGAGAGTCAGACTCAACTAACACCTTTTCCCATCCAACCTTAGTAGCCTCCTGAAGGCCTCTAAGGATACCATACCCCTCAGCAAGGTTATTGGAAAGAATACCCAAATTCTCAGCAAAAGTAAAAACCAGGGAGCCATCTGAAAGTCTACCAATTCCTCCCACACTGGCTTTTCTAGGGTTCCCTCTAGAGGCTCCATCGGTATTGACTTTTCCAAAATCCTTAGGAGGAGGTTGCCAATTTCTAGTCCTATCCATCTTACTAATACTCACATTCCCTTTAAGTTGGTTGCCCTTAGAAGGTTTAATCTTCAATCTTTGCATCACTTGATCCCATATTTGGTGGGAGTTTTGGGGGTGATTAAGGAGTTGATGGACTGATTCAACTAAGTTGGCTATGGTCTTTTGCCAAATATAGTGAATATCCTTCCTATCTTGATTAAAAATTTGGTTGTTCCTTTCATTCCAAATATTCCAAAGAAGAATGGTAGAACCCATCCAAACTAAGCTGCCTAATAAAATGATCAACACCCTCTTGATTAGGCCAATCCCTCCAAAGCTGTTCAAAAGTAAAAAAATTGGACCATTGTAAGCCAAGTAAAGTTGCCATTCTCCTCCATAGCTCAGAGGCTAAAGTACACTCAATAAAAATATGGTTGATATTTTCTACATTCTCTTCACACATTTCACATCTAAAAGGGCCATGAAAACCATGCTTCATAAGTTGCTCACCGGTAAGCACCCTACGATGCAATAAAAGCCAATTAAAGAACCTCACCTTAGGCCAGAGCTTTTGAGCCCACAATTGAGAAAATATGTTGAGAAGAATGGTTGGGATTATTATGGCATAAGGTCAAATAACCTTGAGCAACTGAATACTCACCCTTAGTAGTGTTGTTCCATCCAAAACAATATTTTTCATGGGACCAAGAGAGGGATCTCATATGAAGGATGCCTTGGATATCTTGTCTTTGCCTTTCTAGGATTTGAATAGGCGAGTCCTCAATAGGGATCCAATATCTACCAACCTTTGAATTACCAGTATGGTACCGATAGTAATTAGCCACCTTTATCCAATTAGCTCGGTGAAGCTCCTCCATCCAAGGCCTCCAATCGGGAAGCCGAGTTATCAAAGGCTTGTGACCATCCCAAGAATCTGTCCAAAAATTTGCATGTTGACCATTATGAATGATCCAAAATAATTTTTTCTTTATCAAATCCTCACCGAGTCTTAAGAACTGCTAAAATGGGAGAACCTTTGGTAGGAAGTTGATAGCGAACAAGGTCTTCAGGACTTTTGTTCTCAGCATATTTAGCACGGAGATTATTGGCCCAAAGAGCATTGGGGTTATGCAACATCCTCCAATATAATTTAGCAGCTAAAGCTTTGTTGTTATTAATTGAAGACCGGAATCCTAACCCCCCTTCACTCTTAGGAAGACATAAAGTATCCCATTTCACCAAGGCCCATTTTCTTTTCTCCTTAGTACCACTCCAAAGGAAACGATGACTGATTTGATCCAATTCTCGAAGAACAACCTTTGGGATATTCAAAATGGAAGAAACATAAATAGGAATAGCTTGAAGGACTGATTTTACCAAGGTGATTCTACCCCCAGAAGAAAGCCACTTGTTGGTCCACTTTCCAATTTTCTTCTTGACTTTGTCCAACAACCAATTCCAATCTTTATTTTTCTGCCTTTGAATATTTATGGGAATACCTAAATAAGTGATTGGAAGAGAGGTCTTCTTATATCTTAATTTATCCAAGACCATGGATTCCTGTCTAGCGAGAGCGGTGAAAGAAAATAACTTTAGATTTGTCTTCATTGATCAACTGCCCGATAGCCTTAGAAAAATAGCTAATGATTTGCTTAATATTAGAAGCTTCCTTAAGCGTAGCTTTACCTAAAAGGGTAGAGTCATCCACAAATTGAAGATGAGAGATAGGTCTAGCTCCATGAGCAATGGTAACTCCCTCAAGGGTTTTGTTTTCCCTCTTTTTGGTTATAGTCCTACCCAAGCATTCAACAAGAATGATGAATAAATAAGGGGATAGCGGGTCACCTTGCCTAATACCTCTGGAAGCTGGGAAAGACTGAGAAGGCCTGCCATTGATAAGAACTAAGTAGGAAACTGAAGAGATACATCCCATAATCCAATCCATCCAATCCTTAGAGAAACCAAATTGCCTCAAAACTTTGATAAGGAAGTGCCAATCCACTCTGTCATAAGCTTTGGATAAGTCTAACCGGATGAACATAGAAGGAGAATTTTGCATATCCATGGAATGGATGGCTTCCTGAGCAAGAACTATCTCATCTACTATTTGACGTCCTTCCACATATCCCCCTTGCTTTGGGGAAATAATCTTATGCAAAAGAGGCTTCAACCTTTCTGCCATGATTTTAGTAATAATTTTGAGAAGAACATTACATAAAGCAATAGGTCTAAAAGCTGAGATATGATCAACCTCTTGAGCTTTTGGAACAAGAGTAATATAAGTTTTATTGATAACCTTCAAAATTTCTTTGGATTTCCTGGCTTCTTCCACCACCTCTAATAAATCAACATGAAGGATATCCCAGAACTCTTGGTAGAACTCAATAGGAAAACCATCAGGACCTAGGGTTTTCCCTTTTTGCATTTTAAAAACTACTTGTTGAAGCTCATTGATAGTAACAGGAGCGAGTCAAAATAGAGTTCTCCTCAGAAGTGATAAGAGAAGGGATTGCTTGAAGAACATTTTGTTGTGAAGTTGAGTCAAGAGGAGTAGCAACAAAAATATTGGAAAAGTAATCAACAACAATAGAGTTCATGCCATCCCAAGTATAAACAACATCTCCAGAATCTGATTTTAAGGAAGAAATAAAGTTGTGAGATCTTCGAGCTAGAAGAGATTTGTGGAAGAAATTTGTGTTTCGATCTCCTTCTTTGAGCCATTGAATTCTAGATTTTTGCTTCCATAAGATTTCTTCTCTTTTTTCCCATTCCTCTAACCGAGTTGTGAGTTTAATTTCATCTGCACTTCTCTTCTCTGTGAGGCCATCTAAATGGATTTTCTTATTCAAATTTTCAAGATGAGCAATAACTTCATGTTTTTTTTATGAACATCCCCAAACTCTTTCCAGTTCCAAGTCTTGATTTTGGATTTAATGTATTGTAGTCTTTTGGCAAAATAGAACATCTTAGTCCCATGCCTAGGTTTACCTTCCTTCCACCATTGTTGCACACGAGGTCTGAAGGAAATGTCTCTAAGCCACATTAATTGAAAATGAAAAGGAGAGAAACTCACATTGGTTTTCCACATTTCCACCATGACTGGCCAATGATCCGAACCAACATTATTAAGAGTCTTCACTTTAGGAATGTGACCATGGATTAAGAAATTTTTAGAGAGCAAAAACCTATCCAATATCTCCATTATACAAGCTAAGCCTTGCCTTCTGTTAGACCAAGTCATAAGGCCATTATCCGGTTGGATATCCACAAGATGGAGGTTTGCAATATATTCGCTCATGAGGTGAGTACTTTTGTCCAAATTTCTATTTCCCCCCTTTTCTCATCCAGAGAGAGGATGGTATTGAAATCTCCTCCGATCAAGATCCAAGCTTTAGGAAAATGAGAGATAATATGAGTAATATCCTTCCACTGTCTTCTTTTTTCCTCCAAAGAAGTCGGGGCATAAACGATAATGCAGAGCATAATCTGGTTGGAATGTCTACTTTGAATAGCTATAGCCAACAAACCCCAACCGCCAACCATATGGTGAATAACTACCTCTTTTGGGTCCCAAAGACAAGCAATGCCACCCGAAGTCCCTTGGGAACTAAGGGAAACCACTTTTCCAGCTGGCCAAATTTTACTGGCAATTAAGTCCATATCCTCCATTGACATCTTTGTTTCTTGAAGGAAAACAAGATGTGGATGATTTATCCGAATCATTCTTCTAATTTCATTTTGTTTTGAAAGACTCCCTTTGAGTCCTCTAATATTCCAAGTGATGATCTTCATTAATACCGGGGCTAAAAATGTTGGGAAGGGCATTAATCTTACCTTCCTCTACAAGCTTTTCACCTTCTTTTACCATATGATATTGATTGGTCTTGCGACCTACTTTTTGATTAGAATCCATCTTCAATTTTTTTTTCCCTATTTCTTGACTTATTCCAATTGAATCCGAGATGGCTTCTAACCTTGAAGAATGCTCATACATAGCCAAAATTTTACTAGATGGTTCAATGGAGTCTATATTGGGACCTGCATTATTTGAAGTTTTGACATTTGAAATATTGTTTTTCTTGTGTAAATTTTCTCCTTTTTTTTTCTGTTGAAAACCTTTGATTTGTTGGTTTGTCTCCGAGTTCTTTCCTTCATATTTAAATTGTGTTTCTAAGATTTCAGTTTCCATTATTTCCTCTTCCTCACTTGGGACATCATTTGTGGAAAGGATTTCAAACATATTAGCAAATGACTTTGATTGATCCTTCATCACTTGGTTTTTTCGAGTGTTCTTCTTCTTAGGTATTTGGAAACCTGCTTGAGTTTATATCTTCTTTCTTTTGATCCAGGAATTTTATTTGGGCAAGCACTAGCCAAATGACCATATTCATGGCAAATTCTACAACGAAAAGGAATGTTCTCATAGTCCACTACTTGCTCCCAAGTGTCTTCCCCAAATTGTAATGTGATCTTTTTAGGAAGGGGTTTGTCAAAATCCATTAAAACACAAATTCGAGCATAAATAATATGTTCAAAATTTTGAGTACAATCAGTAGTCATCATAAAAGTTCCTAAAGAGTTTCCAATTGAAGAAAAAATAGTAGGATTCCAAAATTCAATAGGGAGGCCAAAGAGTCTAACCCACACGGGAGCTATAGAAGGCATCTCTTCTTCGGCTTTAAATTTAGTATGCCGGGGCTTCATGAAAAGCCCTGCCCTTCCAAAAAACCAAGGACCCCCTTGAAAATTTTTCTCTCTATCTTCATTATTAGCAAATAAAACAAGAAAATAACCATTTGGATAAATAGAGATTTGTAACTCACCTTTAGTTTTCCAGCTTTTTGCAGCCCAGACTTTGAAAGGAGATAGACTCGGACGAAAACCCACGAACCAACAAATTAGTCCTCTTTTTTCCAAATCTTCAATGCCAGTCTGAATGTTACCCATATCAAGCTTAACAATAGGAGTTCCATCAGTTGCTTTAAGACATCCTGACTCCGTTTTCTTGGGATCAATCTTAGGCATTCTTAGAGGTTTATGAGATTTTTTTTTTTGGCGGGGTTTTCCCCGGGGGGCTCCCTTAATTCTTTTTGGGATGTCTTCGAAATTCTTCCCTTGGGGTTTGAAATACTTTTGGTTGAGGTTTGATATTCTCACAATGACACTGAGAGGGGGGTGAATCAGTGTAGCTATTTAAATTCAAATCTACAACTCTTAAAGCTGAAGCAAAGAGAACTTAAAAGCAGATAAAGCAATTATCACAAGAGAGCACACCACAACACACAATGTAACGAGGTTCACCAATTTGGCTACTCCTCAAGAATGACTGCTTGGACTACGGTCCAAATCCAGCCTTTGCAAAACACCAATTTTACAATCTGTTTACCAGCACCCACTGGAAGGAGCACCAACCCCTGATTTATCTGCACCAACAGAAAGGAGCACCAACCCCTATCCAAGCACCAACTTGGATCACAGTTTTGAAAGCTATATCAATGACATACAAATGCCTTCACTTTTACAAGACCCTGACTGGTCTACAATTTATCAAAACATAGTAAACACTTACTGCTCAGCTTGTCGCTCTCTTACAACACTCTTCTAACCCTCTTTCGGTAGCACTTTCACACATTCAACGACAACTTTATTCTCCATGCAACTGCCCTTTTATAATCAAATTGTCTAACTGTAACTCCAGTTGTAACTCCTTTTATTTCTCATGCGCCACTTGCCAGTTGTAACGCCTTCTAACTGTAACTGCTTTTGTATAAATATAGGGTAGGCTTTTCATCAACCATGATGCATGTTACGAATTTACACATATACCCCTACCATGACTGTTCATCTTCTCGGTCATGACTGTTCGTATTCTTTTCTGTGCATGCATGCATATTCGATTCTATTTATACGACTGTTAGATTTCTCCTTCTTCGACTGTTCTTAAATTAGCTGCATGATTTTCTTTTGTAACGTCCCCTGTAACTGCTGTGTAACTTCAGTTAATGGTTACATATCTTAATACGGCTGGGTTCTATTTTTAGCTTGCGCCAAAATGACCTGTCATGAAATCATGACACTTCTACCTCTTTGTCTTCTTCTTGGCTTGTACCCGCAAAAATACATGTCACGAAATCATGATAGTTTTTGCCTCCTTGTCCTTTTCTCAGCTTGCACCTACAAAAATAGAACATGTCACAAAATCGTGACACTTTCACTGCCTTGAGCTCTTCTCTGTCTCTTTCCCATGAAAATAGAACATGTCATGAAATCGTGACACTTTCGCTTCCTTGCACTCTTCTCTACTTGCACTAGCGAAAACATGACATGTCAGAAATCGTGACATCTTTTGCTTACACTCTTCTCTAGCACTAGCGAAAACATGACATGTCATGAAATCGTGACATCTTTCGCATCCGTACACTCTTCTTGGCTTGCACCAGCGAAAACAAGACATGTCATGAAATCGTGACACATTCGTTGCCTTGTGCTCTTCTCTGTCTGTCGCTCGTGAAAACACAACATGTCACGAAATCGTGACACATTCGCTGCCTTGTGCCTTTCTCTGTCTTTCGCCCAAAAAACATGTCATGAAATCGTGACACATTCGTCTCCGTACACTCTCTCTCCTCTTCAGGTCATGAAAACCTGACATGTCATGAAATCGTGACACTTTTCTCCTTGGCTCTTTCTCTGCGAAACGACATGTCATGGAAATCGTGACACTTTTTCTCCTTAGCGCTTCCTCTTGCAAATTGTCATGAAATCGTGACACTTTTCCTTGCCACTCTTTCTCTCAAACATGTCATGAAATCATGACACATTTTCATCCGTACTGCCTCTCTTGCGATTGTCAAATCGATGACTTTTCTTTGCTCCTTCTCTCCAAACATGTCAGAAATCGTGATAGTTTTCTTGCTCCCTTCTCTCCAAACATGTCAGGAAATCGTGATAGTTTTTCCTACATGCCCTTCTTCTTCGAACATGTCAGAAATCGTGATTTCTTCTTCTTCTTCGAACATGTCAAAATCGTGATAGTTTTTCCACTTGCTTTCTTCTCTGCCAACATGTCACAAAATCGTGATAGTTTTCTTTGCTTGTGCCTTCTTTTCGAACATGTCACGAAATCGTGACAGTTTTCCTTGCGCTTTCTCTTTCGTCCAACATGTCACGAAATCATGATAGTTTTACAGCATTTTCTCTCTCCTTCGATATGTCATGAAATCGTGATAGCTTTTCCAGCTTTTTCTCTCTCCTTCGATATGTCAAAATCGTGATAGACTTTCACTTTTTCTCTCTCCTCGATATGTCAGAAATCATGATAGAAAACATGTCGCGATATCGCGACAGTTTTCTTACTTGTCTTTTTCTTTGATCCTTTGAATCCCGGGCCACTTCGTCTTCTTGGAAATTTATTGTACATGCTCGACCGACCTCCGAACTCCTGTCCACTGCATCAACTGATTTATCTGTCTGTGTTGACAACAATGACAATACTGTTTCGCACCTTGCTCAACAATCTCCCCCTTTGGAATTGTTGGCAACACATGGGCAATTTCTTGTAATTCTTCTCCCCCTTTGACAATAATACCAAAGGGCTGCTGCAGACTCCCCCTGAGTCTATGCACAACATTCTCAGGCAAAAACTGTTACAGTTAGTAAAAATCAAGAATATGAGCAAAGATATAAACACATACATGAATGCTCCCCCTGAGAATGTGGTCCCGATATCTAGTCAATTTTTGGGAAACGTGACCACTCCCAACTTACTCCGAAGGTACTCAAAAACTTCCTTGGGCAATGGTTTTGTGAATATATCTGCTACTTGCTCTGTAGTTGGAACAAAATCCAATTTAACCTCACCTTCTGCAACTTTATCCTTCAAAAAGTGATACCGGATTGCAATATGTTTGGTTCGAGAATGCATAACCGGATTCTTCGAGATGTTAATAGCATTGGTGTTATCACATTTAACTGAAATTGGCTCTTTGAAGTGAATACCAAGATCTTTCAGGGTTTGTCTCATCCATAATATTTGTGTACAACACGTTGTTGCTGCAATGTATTCTGCCTCTGTTGTGGATAGAGAGACTGATTCTTGTTTCTTGTTGTGCCATGCTACCAGCCTGTC
Organism: Wollemia nobilis; assembly: GCA_028583015.1. NCBI lineage: Eukaryota > Viridiplantae > Streptophyta > Pinopsida > Araucariales > Araucariaceae > Wollemia > Wollemia nobilis. The sequence continues at coordinate 414,480 of JAQPPZ010001830.1, read as the reverse complement.
TCCAAGATAAAATGCTCCTCCACTGGTACTCTTTCTGTCATCTATACATCCTGCCCAATCTGCATCAGAATATGCAATAAGAGTGAAGTCCTTACCTTTTGGGTACCATAACCCATACTCCATAGTACCCTTGAGGTACCTAAAAATCCTCTTCACAGCTGTCACATGAGTCTCTTTGGGACTAGCCTGAAATCTTGCTACCATGCATACTGCCTGTAAGATATCTGGTCTGGTAGCTATCAAATACAATAGACTTCCAATCATAGATCTGTACATGGTTTGATCTACATCTGGAGATTTGTCATCCTTGCTCAACTTGCAACCTGTTGTCATGGGAGTGCTAACAGGTTTACTATCCTCCATTGTGAACTTTTTCAACATTTCTTTCACATATTTAACTTGAGAGATAAAAATGCCCTTTTCATTTTGATTGACTTGCAATCCGAGGAAATAAGAAAGTTCACCAATCATAGACATCTCAAATTCTTTCTTCATTTTATTTGCTATGTCTCTACAGGACTTATCATTGCTGCTGCCAAAAATGATATCATCTACATAAACAACAAGGACAATAAGATGGCCATTCTCTATTTTGACATACAGATTGTTGTCCACCAAACCTTTCTTGAACCCCTGTTGAATCAGATAGTTATCCAGCCTTGCATACCATGCTCTGGGTGCCTGTTTCAAGCCATACAAAGCTTTCTTCAACTTGCAAACAAAGTTGGGATTATCACCGAGTTGGAACCCATCTGGCTGCTCAATGTAAACCTCTTCTTTCAGTTTTCCATTCAAAAATGCTGATTTCACGTCCATTTGATATACTTTGAAATTTTTATGAACTGCTAAAGCCAAAAACATTCTGATTGCCTCTAGTCTAGCTACTGGTGCAAAGGTTTCCTCAAAATCAATACCTTCAACCTGTGCATAGCCTTTACAGACCAGTCTTGCTTTATTCCTTACAACTTGTCCATCTTCATTCAATTTATTTCGAAAAATCCATTTAGTACCGATTATATTTTTATTTGTCGGCCTTGGTACTAACTCCCAGGTTTTGTTTTTCTCAATCTGATCTAGTTCTTCATTAATTGCCTTCATCCAACTTTCATCTGTGCTTGCTTCAGCAACATTTTTGGGCTCAATGCTGGATAATAGAGAGTAGTTCCGTACTACTGCTCTTCTTGTCTGAATACCAACTGTGGGGTCCCCAATAATTTGCTCTCTGGGATGATTTTTCTGCCAGCTACCTATTTTGAATTTCTTGTTTTCTTCTACTTCTGAGTCAATACTTAAATCATCTGGGTCAATTTTTTGATTCTCTTCCGTTTCCTTTTCTTCATCTCCTTCAATAACTTCTTCATAAATAGGGTAGTTTTCTTGATGAGTAATTTCTCGTTCTCTACCTTCATCAACTTTAACATCGACACTCTCCACAATTTTCTTTAGCCTCTTGTTGTAGCATGTGTAGGCTTTGCTTTTTGTCGAGTAACCAAGAAAAATACCTTCGTCAGCTCTATCTTCAAACTTACCAAGATTATCTTCAGTTCGTTTGATATAACACTTGCTGTCGAACACTTTGAAGTATCTTGTTGTTGCCTTCCTGTCGAACCATAGCTCATAAGGTGTTTTGCTTTCATGCGTCCTTAACATGCACCTGTTTTGGATGTAAACTACAGTATGGACTGCCTCTTTCCAAAATCTGTCAGCTATTTTGTTCTCAGCCAACATTGTCCGTGCCATTTCTTGCATAGTCCTGTTCTTCCTTTCTACAATACCATTCTGTTGAGGTGTCCTTGCTGCTGAAAACTGTCTTCTGATCCCATATTTTTGATAGTACTCTGCAAACTCCTCTGAGATAAACTCTCCTCCTCTATCTGATCTTAAGCATTTAATTCTTTTTCCTGTTTGATTCTCAACCTGGTGTTTGAAAGTCTTGAACATTTCAAAGGCATCTGATTTAAGCTTTAAAAATAGTACCCATGTCATCCTGGAATAGTCATCTATACACAGCATAAAGTATTTGTCACCATTTATGCTTTGTGTTCTCATGGGTCCACATAAGTCAGTATGAATTAGCTCTAAAGGTTTGCTGGTGAAGTATTCCTTTGATTTAAATGTGGATCTAGTTTGCTTCCCCTTTTGGCATGAAGCACAGATGCTATTTAATGGTTTGCCAATGGTGGGTATATCTCTTACTGCCCTTTTTGAACTTATTTTTACCAGATTGTCAAAGCTAATATGACCAAGCCTCTTGTGCCACAACCAATTTTCATCTTCCTGTCCAATCAAACATGCTCCTTCTGAAGTCTCTGAGAGAGTATACAAGTTTCTAGAAGTCCTCGATCCAGTAGCTATCAGCTTCCCATTGTGTGCTTTTCTGACTTCACAACCCTGCTTCTTAAAGATGACTTCATGACCTCTATCACAGATTTGACTTACGCTCAGTAAGTTGTGCTTCAAACCAATCACAAACAGAACTTCTTTGGAATTGATCTTTCCATCACTTATCTTGACTGATCCTTTGCCAACTATCTTGGCTCCATCATTATTTCCAAACTTTACAGAGCCCCCTTCATATTTCTGTAATTTTTCAAATTTTTGTTTATCTCCTGTCATGTGACTGGAGCATCCACTATCCAATATCCATGGTGCAGATTTGTTCTGTGCTTTGAATGTTGTCTGTACAATCAAGGATTCCTTTTCTTCCTTGGGTCGCTCCTTTTCTTTCCACTCTGTTTGACTACGAGTTTTGGTCACTTGTTTAGAATTTTCTTTGTCGATAGCCTTGTGCATGTTTTTCTGGGAATTTTTTGTTTTGCCTTAAACTGTTTGGTTGAGATCTTCTTCCCTGATTTTTATTTGCTGCATATGTGCTTCTACGGTTTCTTGCAATGTGTCCAAAGTTATGACAGTTATAGCATTCTACTGCATAATCCATCAAGGGTGAAAAGACATTTCTACTTGGTGAAATTTCTTTGTCCTATATTATAAATGCAATCTAAAATCTTATGACCGTAAGCATTGCATTTAAAACAATAACCAGAAAAGGAATGATTGAACCTGGGAGTTGGTCTTTGCCATTTTGTAGTAGGAGCCACAAATTTTCTTCTCCTTTGATGTGTGACTTTTATGAATCCCTCATTGTCAGCACTCTTCTCGTGCCTGGCACTGTTGCTTTCTTTTGCCTGATTCATTTTTCCTTGATCAACCTTGATCTTATCTTCTTTCTTTACTTGTTCTATAGTTATGGCCTTTGATCCACTTGACGATTCTCCTTCGACAAAGCCCAAGCCAAATTTGATGCCTGTAGTCCTCTGACTATTTATAATCTTTTCAAGCTTCGTAGAACTTCCTTCAAGTTTGTGATAGCAACTCAATTTTTGATTCTTTTCTTCTACCCGCATTCTTAAGACAACAATCTCTTCTTCCAGTTTGTTGCACTCATCTATTTTCATGGTTAATTGTACTTCGAGTTCTTCAGACATTTTCTTAAATTCTTCTGTCTGAACTTTCAAACTGTTTATTATGTCATTCGCATCCTCAAGCTTTCTTGAGACCTTTTTATTCTTTTTCCTTTCTGTACTCAACTCTTTAAGTGCAGCAACCAACTCTCCTTCCAGATATACTTCAGCCTCATCCTTAATGTTTGTGTCACCTTCCTATTTTTCTTCTATTTTTTCTTCTTCAAATGCCATGAACAGAGCTTCACCTGTTTCTTCTTCAGAATCTTCACCTGAGCTATCTTCAGAAGAGCTGACATTCTTGGATATGAAACTTTTCTTTTTGAAGTTGCTTTTTCTAAAATTTGGTTTCTTCTTCCAGTCACTTCTTTCTTGGTGTGACCCTTCATCACTTTTGGTTTTCTCATTCATTGGACACTTAGCTGCAAAGTGACCGACCCCTCCATAATTGAAGCACTTAAACGGTAACTTTCCTCTATATTTTCCTTTTCCCTTTATAAGTTTTCGAACAAAGTTAGCTTCCGTTTCATCCGATGTCTCTTCATCCTCAGATTCTTGTTCAACTTTTATATTTTTGTGTGCTTTAAAAGCAGCTTCTTTGTCTATGGGCTTAGTTTGTCCTATTCTCATTTCGTATGCAGTCAAAGAACCATGCATCTCGTCCATGCTAAAATTGTTTAGATCTTTAGCTTCTTCTATTGCAGAAACTTTAGAATTAAATCTTTTGTGAAGAGTTCTAAGTACCTTTTTCACGATGACCGCATCTTCGATTTCTTCGTCGAGTCCTCTGATTGCATTAATGATTCCATTGACTCTCAGCATATAGGCCTCTATGTTCTCATCATCATTCATTTTTAATGCTTCGAACTGAGCTCGATGCGTTTGTAGCTTGGCTTCCTTGATCTTGTTGTCTCCTTCATGGATGCTCTTCAATTTGTCCCACATGTCTTTTGTCATTTTACAGCTCATGATCCTTATCAGTTCACTGTCTACTAGCCCACACATTATGGCATTCTTTGCTTTGGAGTTATTCTCAAACTTTTTCTTCTCGACAGTATCTGTTGGAGGAGTAGCGGTATTGTGTATCCACTTTCTATTGACTCCCAAATGTCGTATCCCAATGCACATAGATATGTCTGCATCCTGAGTCTCCAGAATGAGTAATTAGTTTCATCGAACAAAGGAGCTTTGTTTGATGAGAATCCTTCACCACCTGCCATTGTGTTTCTTCCAAGATCACCTTAGCTGATTAAGCTTGTTCAGGAACCTTGCTCTGATACCAATTGATATTCTCACAATGACACTGAGAGGGGGGGTGAATCAGTGTAGCTATTTAAATTCAAATCTACAACTCTTAAAGCTGAAGCAAAGAGAACTTAAAAGCAGATAAAGCAATTATCACAAGAGAGCACACCACAACACATAATGTAACGAGGTTCACCAATTTGGCTACTCCTCAAGAATGACTGCTTGGACTACGGTCCAAATCCAGCCTTTGCAAAACACCAATTTTATAATCTATTTACCAGCACCCACTGGAAGGAGCACCAACCCCTGATTTATCTACACCAATAGAAAGGAGCACCAACCCCTATCCAAGCACCAACTTGGATCATAGTTTTGAAAGCTATATCAATGACATACAAATGCCTTCACTTTTACAAGACCCTGATTGGTCTACAATTTATCAAAACATAGTAAACACTTACTGCTCAGCTTGTCGCTCTCTTACAACACTCTTCTAACCCTCTTTCGGTAGCACTTTCACACATTCAGTGATAACTTTATTCTCCATGCAACTGCCCTTTTATAATCAAATTGTCTAACTGTAACTCCAGTTGTAACTCCTTTTATTTCTCATGCGCCACTTGCCAGTTGTAACGCCTTCTAACTGTAACTGCTTTTGTATAAATATAGGGTAGGCTTTTCATCAACCACGATGCATGTTACGAATTTACACATATACCCCTACCATGACTGTTCGTCTTCTCGGTCATGACTGTTCGTATTCTTTTCTGTGCATGCATGCATATTCGATTCTATTTATATGACTGTTAGATTTCTCCTTCTTCGACTGTTCTTAAATTAGCTGCATGATTTTCTTTTGTAACGTCCCCTGTAACTGCTGTGTAACTTTAGTTAACGGTTACATATCTTAATACGACTGGGTTCTATTTTTAGCTTGCACCAAAATGACCTGTCATGAAATCGTGACACTTCTGCCTCTTTGTCTTCTTCTTGGCTTGTACCCATGAAAATACATGTCATGAAATCATGATAGTTTTTGCCTCCTTGTCCTTTTCTCAGCTTGCACCTGCAAAAATAGAACATGTCATGAAATCGTGACACTTTCGCTGCCTTGAGCTCTTCTCTGTCTCTTTCCAGAAAATAGAACATGTCATGAAATCGTGACACTTTCGCTTCCTTGCACTCTTCTCTGCTTGCACTAGCAAAAACATGACATGTCATGAAATCGTGACATCTTTCTTGCGTAACTCTTCTGCTTGCACTAGCAAAACATGACATGTCATGAAATCGTGACATCTTTCGCATCCGTACACTCTTCTTGGCTTGCACCAAAACAAGACATGTCATGAAATCGTGACACATTCGTTCCTTGTGCTCTTCTCTGTTTGTCGCCCATGAAAACACATCTGAAATCGTGACACATTCACTGCCTTGTGCCTTTCTCTGTCTTTCGCCTGAAAACACATGTCATGAAATCATGACACATTCGCCTCCGTACACTCTCTCTCCTCTTTGGGTCATGAAAACCTGACATGTCATGAAATCGTGACACTTTTTCTCCTTGGCGCTTTTCTTCCCTTTGGGTCGAAAACCTGACATGTCATGAAATCGTGACACTTTTTCTCCTTAGCGCTTCCTCTTGCAAATTGTCATGAAATCGTGACACTTTTCCTTGCCAGCTCTTTCTCTCAAACATGTCACGAAATCGTGACACATTTTCATCCGTACTGCCTCTCTTGCAGATTGTCATGAAATCGTGATAGTTTTCTTTGCCTGCGCCTTCTCTCCAAACATGTCAGAAATCGCTGTTTTCTTCTTTCTTCCAAACATGTAAATAGAATTTTCTTATGCCTTCTTCTTCGAACATGTCACGAAATCGTGATAGTTTTCTCATGTGCTTCTTCTTCGAACATGTCATGAAATCGTGATAGTTTTTCCACTTGCTTTCTTCTCTGCCAACATGTCATGAAATCACGATAGTTTTCTTTGCTTGCGCCTTCTTTCCGAACATGTCATGAAATCGTGATAGTTTTCCTTGTGCTTTCTCTTTCGTCCAACATGTCACGAAATCGTGATAGTTTTACTAGCATTTTCTCTCTCCTTCGATATGTCACGAAATCATGACAGCTTTTCCAGCTTTTTCTCTCTCCTTCGATATGTCGCGAAATCGTGATAACTTTTCCAGCTTTTTCTCTCTCCTTCGATATGTCACGAAATCGTGACAGAAAACATGTCGCGATATCGCGACAGTTTTCTTACTTGTCTTTTTCTTTGATCCTTTGAATCTGGGCCACTTCTGTCTTCTTGGAAATTTACTGTACATGCTCTGACTGACCTCTGAACTCCTGTCCACTGCATCAACTGATTTATCTGTCTGTGTTGACAACAATGACAATACTGTTTCTGCACCTTGCTCAACAAGGTTGATGGTGAGCATAGGATTGATACTCTAGTATATGCTTTTAATGTTACTTCTATGTAGGATGTGCCATAGTCTTCTATGCATAGCATGATGACCAAGTGGGCTTGAACTCTCGTTCAAAATTATTAGACCATTATATCTTAGAAACACCATTGGAAGTCCCCCTCTTGGATTGTGGAATTTAGATTTGATGATTCTTGATACCCTCTCACCTATTCTTAGGACAAGGGTTGTTTGGAGTGGGAGGAAGCTATGATTATTGAGAATGAGTCATTGATGAAGAATCAAACATGGTAGTTTTATTCCTCTCCCTAAAGAGATGAATATTATTGGTTGTAAAATGCATCTATAAGACCAAGTACAGTTTGAATGATCAAGTGAATAAGTATAAGTCATTGCCTTCTTTTTTTTTTTTTTAGGAGAGGAGTATTTATTTTTTTGAGCTCTTTTTTTTAGGTGTATATAGAGTTTTTGTATGTTCTCTATAATTGATTTCTATAGATAAGATGTACATTAGATTAATGTGAAGAGTGGCTTTCTTCATGAAGATATTTTAGAGGATATTTATATAGATCAACCACCTATTTTTGAGCTTAATGGAACCACTCCCTTGGTGTGTAGATTGAAGAAGTATTTGTATGGGATTAAGGAGGCTTCTCATTCTTGGTATGAGAAAATTCATTTATTATTTCTAGATTATGGCTTTCAATAATATCTAATGGAGCATGATGTCTACATTAAGCACATTATTTTAGAGTAGTTGTGTATTCCTTAGTAGTTTTTGGTCATTCTATAATATGAAGAACATAGTTCCATCAAGCTTATCTGCAATTTACTATTTCATCATCAAACTAAGCACTTTTAGGTTTGGATGGACTATATTAGATGGTTTGGTGTCCATGGGATGCTTGATCCAATATATATGCCATCAATAGAGAAAAAAATGAGTATCCTAACCATGTTCCTGCTCGAGATGCATTTTGTATGATTATGAAAGCATCTCAAAGTGGGAAAGTTCCTATTAAGAGGGATGACTAATAAGGTTTTTTACATTGTGTCATTCTATGAGCTATTCATTTATTTTAGGTAATCTATTAATTTCATTAATTTCTACAAAATATTGTCAAATCCAACATGGTTTTAGAGAAAGTGTGAATATCCATTACTCACCACAATATTTGGTAAACTTCATTATTTACTAATTTCAAAAGAAATATGGTTTTGAAAGCAATATATGAAAGCTTCATGCATAATTAACAATATTTTAGGTTGTATGCCAAAACCCTAGGTGAACTTAGATTACAAGGATCTCATCATGTTGTAATATATATTTTTTGTCTAGGGGAAATATTCACCAATTGTTTCCTCTTTCCTCTCTTAATATTCAATTTGATTTATTGTTTTTAACCAAGTGGATGCCCTAGCTATTGGATTGGATTTTTTAAGAACAAAACTTTCACTTGTCTTTTATAGATTTTAAAAAAAGAACCATTTTCTTTCCTACTTTAAATTTTTTGATATCAATGCAACATACATGAGAGGATAGTCTGCATGATTGTCAAAGGATAAAATAAGAGGTTGAGCATTATTTGTGTTAGATTTCAAAAGAGTTTCCAAAAATGAATAAAATCAACACATTACCCAATATTGATGAAAATAAATACATAGAAGGTATATACACCCAATATTTGAGGGTGTCCATGGATACTAAATATTATCACTATAGCAATATAGAATACACTTCAAATGATGATAAAATGATTGATATGATATGGTATTTAAACCTAAATACAAGTTGCCCTAGGTCATAGATAAGTAATTGACCTTTATTTTTTAAAATAATAAAATATTACAAAAATACCTTTCCAAAGTTTACAAGGGCCCAAAGGGCTTCTACATGTAATACAATATAAATTTGGTGATGGAATCAAGTAAAGATTAACCACCACATGATTCAACATCCCCCTTAAGCTAAATGAAGGACATAAAGGAATACCCCTACTTGTCATATCTCCTTAAAGGCCTCTCTCCCACATCAAGTAGCTCCTTCATGTGCATAAAAGGAACCTTAGGCATAACCTTGGTTAGGATATTCATTGTATATTCTATCAATGACACAAAAACAAGATCCAGTATCCCATGGGCATAAAGCCATCTCACATAATACATCCAAATATTAATATACTTGGTTTACTAATGAAACACTAGATTGAAAACAAGCTAGATGATGTCCTACTTGTCACATCGATAATATTTTAGGTTGTATGCCAAAACCCTTGGTGAAATTGGATTACAAGGATCTCACCATGTTGTAATAGATTTTTTTGTCTAGGGGAAATATTCACCTACATGTTCCTCTTTTCTCTCTTAATATTCAATTTGATTTATTTTTTTTAACCAAGTGGATGCCCTAGCTATTGGACTAGACTTTTTAAGAATGAAACTTTCTCTCATCTTTAATAAATTTTAAAAAAGAATCAATTTTCTTTTCAGCTTTGATTTTTTTGATATCAATGCAACATACATGAGAGTATAGTCTACATGATTTTCAAAGGATAAAATAAGAGGTTGAACATTATTTGTGTTGGATTTCATAATATTTTTAAAAATGAATGGAATCAACACATTACCCAATATTGATGAAAATAAATACATAGAAAGTATATACACACAATATTTGACGGTGTCCATGGACACTAAATAATATCACTATAGCAATATAGAATACACTTCAAATGATGATAAAATGATTGATATGATAGGGTATTTAAACCTAAATACAAATTGCCCTAGGTCACAAATAAGTCATCGACCTTTATATTTAAAATAATAAAATATTACAAACTTATATTTCCAAGGTTTACAAAAGGGCTTCTACATTTAATACAATACAAATTTGGTGATGGCCTCAAGTAAAGCTTAACCACCACATAATTCAACATCCCCCTTAAGATAAATGAGGGACATAAAGAGATACCCCTACTTGTCATCCCTCCTTAATGGCCTCTCTCCCACACCAAGTAGCTCTTGGATGTGCATAAAATGAACCTTAGGCATAATATTGGTTTTAATATTCATTGTATATTCTATTAATGACACAAAAACAAGATCTAGTATCCAATGGGCATAAAGCCATCTCACATAATGTATCCAAATCTTAATATACTTGGTTTATGAATGAAACACTAGATTGCAAACAAGCTAGAAGATGCCCTACTCGTCACATTGACAATATTTTAGGTTGTATGCCAAAACCCTAGGTGAACATGGATTACAAGGATATCACCTTGTTGTAATAGATTTTTTTGTCTAGGGAAAATATTCACCTATAGGTTCCTCTTTACTCTCTTAATATTTAATTTGATTTTTTTTAACCAAGTGGATGCCCTATCTATTGGAATGGATTTTCTAAGAACAAAACTTTTACTTGTCTTTTATAGTTTTTAAAAAAGAATCATTTCCTTTTCTACTTTGATTTTTTTGATATCAATGCAACATACAAGGAAGGATAGTTTGCATGATTTTCAAAGGATAAAATAAGAGGTTGAACAACAATTTAAAAAATAAATGGAATCAAAACATTACCCAATATTGATGAAAATAAATACATAGAAAGTATATACACACAATATTTGAGGATGTCCATAGATACTAAATAATATCACTATAACAATATAGAATAGACTTCAACTGATGATGAAATGATTGATATGATAGGGTATTTAAACCTAAATAAAAGTTTCCCTAGGTCACAAATAAGTAATCGAACCTTTATGTTTAAAATAATAAAATATTACAAAAATATATTTCCAAGGTTTACAAGGGCCCAAAGAACTTCTACATGTAATACAATACAAAGTTGATGATGGCTAAATGAGGAACATAAAGATATACCCCTACTTATCATCCCTCCATAAAGGCCTCTCTCCCACACCAAGTAGCTCCTGCATGTGCATAAAAAAAAACCTTAGACATAACCTTAGTTAGGATATTCATTGTATATTCTATCAATGACACAAAAACAAGATCCAATATCCCATGGATATAAATCCATATCACGTAATACATACAAATATTAATATACTTTCTACAGTAGTAATGCATACAAATATTAATATATTATATTAGCTCTTCACGTGCATATCGCTTTCTACGCTATTACATGAATTGTGTTCTTTGATTCCATCTTTCCAACTTGAAGGTAGAGAACACAAGCAAATACAAACAGTAATTGAACAATGAAAAACAAAGGCTAAAAAAGCATGCTAAGCCATGTAGCAGAAGCTCCAATATGTAAGGTAAACTTACATTGACAGAACACGAGAAATTCGTTGCGTTCTTTAGATCCAACTTTCAACCCTTGCACTTCACGTGCATATCGCTTTCTAGCTGTTATTGAGCTGGGCCACGTTCACGCTTCACATATACACTTATTTTTAAACGTTGCGTTCTTTAGATCCAACTTTCAACCCTCTTCACGTGCACATCGCTTTCTAGCTGTTATTGAGCTGGGCCACGTTCAATCACGCTTTCACTGCATTCACATATACACTTATTTTTAAATTTGGTTGGTGTTAGAAGTCTTATTAATCATATTTAAAGTTAGTTATTTTTATTTTATCATAATTTTTAAGAAAAGAGTTGAATTTATTATTGGACAATTTTTTTTTAAAATGATTAGTGTAAAGAATGTTTACTAACCACATTTAATAAGGTTGAATATTTTTATCCTATCATAATTTTTAATTTTTAACAAAGGGAAGAGTTGAATTTATCATTCAACTAATTTTTTTTTGGTTAGTGTTGAATCTTTACTAACTACACATTTTTATTCTATTATGATTTTTAATAAAAAACAAACTAAATTTATCAATAAAAATTTAACACACAACCATATTATCATTTAAACTTAAACCTTACCCAAAAAAAAATTATTGATATTACATTTTCTATCAAAAAAAAATTATAAATTAATTACCAAAAGAAAAAAAAAACAATTGTTAATTGTATAGAGGGAGAAGAACCTTGGAAAGTTTTAGCTAGGAACAATATTCTTATGGTTGTTCCTAAACAATCCCGTACTTGTAAGGGCCTTCTCATGAGTGATATCTTGCTAGGCAGATTTTCAATTGCTTCTTCTGGTTCACTTGTGTTTAGAAGTCTTTGGAAAGCCTGGGAGATGATTAGAGGTAGTCATTTTGTTTGGTTTGTTAATGATAATTCAGTCCTCTATTTGAATAGCTCTATATGGTCGAATCTTATGTATAAAAATAAGTTTCTTGCTCTTACAAAAGACTATTCTGCTAGAAATTGGGTCAATTTGGGTATAAGAACGTTTGCTAATATTCTTGATAATGGTAGTTTGAGATCTTGGGATTCTCTTAGGACTCAGTATGGTCTTCATGCTTCACAAAAAATGATATATTGTTTCTTAAGAACTTTTTTTGTAGTTGAATTCTCCTAATTTTGTTTCAAATGAACAGTTTTTGTTTGATAATGTGCGTTGGAAAGGTGATGTTCAGTTTTATAAAATCACTTCCAGGCAGTTATATAATATTTTGGCTGATACTAATGATATCATAATACATATCAATAGAGTTTGGCAGATGGATCTTTCAACGTCTTATGGTCAGGTCATTTTGCAGCATATTTGGTCCAGTCACTTGGAACCTAAGAAATCTTGGTTTAGATGGCTTCTTTTGCTTCAGAGACTGCCTATTTTGAATGATTCTAATAATATTATGAGTTGTTCTATTTGTAGAGTTCCTGATTCTGTTGAGCATATATTTTTTGACTACTTCTTTGCTCATAAAATTTGGCACATGTTCTTGTATAATATGCAAGGATGGAACATTCATGATACTATGACTAGACAACATATTTTACTGGGTTTTATTCCTCATATGCAAAAACATTTGAATAATTTTTGGCTTATATTATCATCAGAGATATTATGGATTATATGGGTGTATAGAAATAAGGAGATTTTTCAAAATTTGTAGAGATCACTTACTGGGTCTTTTAGAGGACTCACAAGTTTTAAAATTCTGTTACAAGTTACTCGAAATATGAGAAGCTACAGGGAAAAATACAGGTTCTTCTTTGATAGACTTCATGATGATGGAAGACAAGAAAACTATTGCTGCAGACTTGAATATTTTGATTATCAGTTAGCTATGATTCAGCATTTTATAGTTCTTTTCTATGACAATTATAGAATAGTTTATGACATTACTTGAGTCCATTTTAACTCAGCATAAGTAATTATATTTTAGTGTTTTTATGCGCTGGTTTATTTTGAATTTGACATGATGTAACTTTTGTTTTCTTAATATATGATGAGTATAAGTTCTTCCTTAAAAAAAAATTGTTATGTAAATAAAGGTTATATCGAAGCAGTTTCTTTTTTACGTTCCATTCACGTGTGTAAAATACTCTTTTTTATGTTCCATTCACGTGTGTAAAATATAGGTGAAACTTGTGTGGACCTCGGCCTCGTCCTTCAAGCGTTTTTTGTCCACCAATTTTTTTTTATTTTTTTCATATTGTAATGTGTCAAGATCTTTTATTCAATTTAGAAGTGATTAAATGAATGTGTCACGTTTGCTTATACCTATGAATTTGTTTTCAATAAAGTAAATTCACTTTTGGAGTGGTTTTATGGACACTTTAAATAAGGGTAATATTTACATAGCCAAGCAGAATAAAGATTAAACAGTGAAATTTTATCAAGATAACGATCGAGGTAGTGACCAACCACAATTGGAAGCAACTTTTTAAAACTGAGTAGCATCCCCACTCCCTAGTCTATTAGTTCCTTCCTTCGGTGCCTTTTGCAGGCTACTATTGCATTAATGATAATCTAAACCAGGGTCATTTAAATCAGGTTGGTCTTCAAAGTTATAAATACTTTTTAAAATGAAATAAGTTATATTATATTAAAAATATAATTTAATTATATAAAAAGTGGGTGGATAGGCACATTGAGTAAGGATTCAAAAATCACACTAATTAAAATTATAACTATTGTTTTATTAGGTTATATAACTTATTTAATGTTACTTATATGATATATTATACTTCCATAATGAAACATTGTTAGGAGGAGCGAGCGATGGTTTCAGCGATCGAAGACCAGAACCCTGAGAAGCAGGTCTCACAATAGGAAGAAGCCCGCAATGCCACAATGACGACAGGGTTTGATTGGAGTGCAGCTAAAAATGGAGCCTCCCACAACAACATTGAACGGGGAAAAAACCTCTCGATAAATTAGGCGGACCAAAAAAATCTTACGTAGAATGTTTGCAACAAAATCCTAGACTGCCCCCTAGCGGATCGATGGATTTCATTCTGCAAGGCAACGATGTGTTGTGCCCTAAAAACCTCATGGAATATTATGCATCTCATGATTCCTTCTCATTAGTGGGAAAGTTCGTAGGAGGGCACCCAGACATGGATGCGATTCGGTGGTGGGCTACTTCGAAATGGAAAGTTATGGGAAATTTGGGTCTTTCGGCAATGACTAGAGGTTTTTTATGATTCAGTTGAATACCCGGGAGGATGCAAAGAATATTATTTTCGGAGGTCCTTGGTTCTTCGAAAGACGAAGCCTGTTCCTCAAAAAATGGGAACCAAAATTTGACCCTAACTCTCAAAACATCAATTTCGCTCCCATTTGGGTTTGCCTCCCCAACCTCCCTGCACATTTTTTCTATGAGGATGCTCTCTGAGGTCTGGCTAGGGCTTTTGTAGATTTGGTAGCTATTGACCCAACTACCTGTGCCAGAACGTGCCTAACCCAGGCCCGCATCTGTGTAAATATGAATCTAGAATCGCAACTTCCAGATCACCTCAATCTTATATACGAGGATTTTAGGTAAAGGCAGTCGCTGATATTTGAAAACAAACCTATTTTTTGTCCATATTGTCAGTCGCAAGGGCACCTCCCTTCTTAATGCCCTAAGTGCAGAAACCCTAATGAAGATTCCCAGCCAAGTGGGCATCCGCAGCTAAGAACCAGTCAGAAGGAAACTATAAGTCAATGTAAAGCTAGGAGGAATGGGCAGCAGAACCAGTCGCTTCAAGATCAAGCTCAAGCTCTCCAAAAGGCAAGTTCCTCTTTCACCACTACTAATAAATTTGATTTACTTAAAGATTCTGGAACCAATGAGGTCTTTGAACAAGGTGAAATTCCTGTCCCTCCATCCCCAAAACATATCAATTCCCCTCCGGGACCCCCTGACCCCATGCACATTAAGAATATTCCATGTTACCCCCTTCAGGAGCAGATCTCCAAGTCCAATAATGTCCCCTAGAGCCCATCTCAAAAACCCCTTCAATCGTCGTTATCCACAGCCCTGTACCAACCCCTTGAAGAGTCTAGATTTTTGACTTCCCTATCCTCCTCTATCGATGTCAATTTTGATAGCGATCATGCCGCCCCAGAATCCCCTGACCATCAAAGTCCCAAACAAACTTGCAGCTTCATAAGGTCCCAAATGGATGTGGGAGCAGATAGAAATAAAGGTAGGTCTTTTGATGCTGAACGCCAAAATCGAGACACAATCGAGGATATAGCAAATGGTACGCAAAGAACCCTGTTCCAAGAAAATGTCAGTTCTATTAAGGATGAAAACCAAAGACCCAAACCCCTTGCACAACAAGGCAAAGGGGGCAAGAAAACCTCCAAAAGTTCCAAATGAAAGTCCTCTCCTAGAATGTGAGAGGACTGAATGGGGCAACCAAGCAAAGATTGGTTGCAGCCATGCGAAGAGATTACAACCCCACAATTTTTCTCATTCAAGAAACTAAATTGGACAATCAAATTTTGCCTAGGATAGCCAAAATCATTTGGAAAAATTGTGATTTTGTCTACTCCCCAGCTTCTGGCACTCCAGGTGGGCTCTTGTGCCTTTGGAACCCATCCGTAATCGAGGGTAGATTTATTTCTGGTCATGATAGGTTGTCTAATATCCTGTTTCACGACCTCAGTTCCTAGACTTCTTGGATTATGTCCAACATCTATGCTCCCAATAATGCTCTAGGAAGAACGATGTTGTGGAACACCCTCACCCAGATGAGACAGGCCTTTGCCAATATTCCATGGGTTCTAGCAGGGGATTTTAACTCCCCTCTTCAATTCTATGACAAGAAGGGAGGAAATGCAGTTACTAACAAGGATATAAAGGACTTGAGACAGTTTGTTGATAGTAATGCCCTTATGGATGTTTCGATTCAAGGCCTTAGGTTCACTTGGAGTAACAGAAGGATGGGAAACAATATTATCCAAGAGCACCTTGATTGGGTGTTGCTCTCCCAAGAAGCCCTCCCCCTCTTCGATGATGCCAGTCTGTAGGCTCTCCCGAAGATTGGGTCCGATTGAAGAACACAAGCTTATATTGAGAGGGGGGTGAATAGTATAAGACCTCTTTTTACTTTTTCCTTTATACTTCAAAATAGTAAAGCAATATACCCAAAACAATATCAAAGCAATGCACAATATCATCCACAAAGTGACACCAATTTTAACGTGGTTCACCTAGAATGGCTAGGCTACGTCCACAAAAATTTTCTCTAAAAGTTATCTCAAAGTTATTTGGGAATCCTTCCCAATTACAATGTTTATGAGCCTCGGCCCAAAGGAGATACCTTCCCCCAATCAGAATTTATGAGCCTCTGCTCAAAGGAGATACCTTCCCCTCTGCTCAAAGGAGATACCTTCCCCTCTACTCCGGAAATGATCCCTCAGAAGATCAACTGCCTCTACCTCTTGCCAGAACGTGGAACTCCTTTCCACCGAAGACCTCTTGTCCTCAATGCTTAGCCTAAGAGACCTCTGCCTTCTATGATCACATCCACAGTAGCTCAGCAACTTGTACCAAACACAATCAGTCGGTCTAGTACAAGTCTTCCTCTATCTGTCAGATCTATCCAACTCTTGAACAAATCAATCCTCTGCATACAAGCCTTCTCAAAGACTTGCCAACTGTCCTCAGGTTCTTCTCATAGAACCAATGCACCTCTGTCCTCAAGTTCTCTGATAGAACTATCAAACTCAGCTCACAAGTACTCTGCTAGGACCTATCCAAATATGCTCACAAGTCCCCACCAGAACTTGTCCAAAAACTGCTCACAAGTCCCCACCGAAACCTGTCCTGGAACCTGTCCAAAAACTTCTCACAAGTCCCCATCGAAACCTGTCCAAAACTGCTCACAAGTCCCCACTGGAACCTGTCCAAAAACTCAGCAAGCTCACCATGAAAAACTTTCTTAGTAGGAAATCACAAAGTGAATTGTTAGAGACCCAATGTGATTTGTCAAACTCATAGAAGCATAAAGAGAATTTTTAGAGACTCAATATGTTCTATACTCAAATCCCAATCTCAAAACTCAACTCAAATCAACTCAGCTCAATCTCAATCTCAAATCTAAAAACTCAACTCAATATCTGAAATGGATAGGATACAATGTTTTCTTTCAAGAACATGAAACCCCAAAAATTTCCAACTATGCAAAGAATCACATAACAATGATACTCATGTTTTTTTCATCATCAATTAGGGTTTCAACAATAATGCTCATCAAACAAGTTTAGTCAACCAACACCACTCAACTCAACATCAACCTTGAAGTATTCAACCAATCATCACAAGAAAAGGAAACAAGTAGAAATCCTTTTCCCTCCAAAGATATTTGAACAAAACATCCACCAACACAATATCACCAAATGTAAAGAATAACTTGCTCAAATCAACTCAATGGAGTAAGCCCAATATCATGAATCAAGTAAAGCAATAACTTGATCAAACAACCCCTATGGAAGCAACTCAACCATCAAACTCAAAACAGCCAACCAAGGGTTCCACCAACTCAATGCAAGTAGCAAGACTCACAAACATAAACCCTAGTGCAAAATGCTTCCATTACCTCGAACCAGAATTATGCATTCACCAAAACTCTCATCAAGGATAACAATGCATAAGAAGTCTTCAACAAACCAGAAAATAGGATTTACACCCAACCAAAGGAAACCTAGTTGAAAACCTTTTCACTCCAACCTTATTTCAGAAAACATACACCAATCATACTCATAAGGAAAATGTGTCCATACCTTTTTGGAGTAGAAGAAAATTTATCCTTAAAGCTGTCACCACACACAACCCTCAAACTTCCAACCAAGTTAGGGTTAGAACCAATATAAATTAGCATATATAAAAACTTTCCTTAATACACCTTTTAGCTTCTCTTCTTTAAAAACAACCACCAAAGAAGCCAAAAACACAACAACCAAAACTTACACCTTATATCTCCATTTTTAAATTTAGCATAGCAAAAGACTAATCTCAAAAATACAACCAAAGAAATATCCCCTTATTTCTCCTATGTCTTTTAAAAAATGCTAAACAATGCCAAAAATCATATCAAGAAAATAATCACACCTTATAATGGCTACCCTTGAAGAATCCGAAATTTGCGGCACAAAACACGTTTTAATAAAATGTGACTAATCCATGCACAGCTCCTTCCGCGAGGATCGAAACGCAGACCTCCACCTACGCAAGGCCCAAACGCAGCCTTCGCTACCACTAGCCCACAAGGGGCTTATGAAGTCCAAGACGGACTTCCTTCCACATAAACGGTCAAGCTTTCTGAAATCTTTTCAAACCACGAGCTCTCCTCTTTCGCAGCGTAAACAGAACATTCGATCGCAGCCAAACCAATTAATTGCCTTCGATTTTCCAAGAGGGTTTAACCTTAGGAACCTTCTCATATTTATAGTCCATACGTGGACTTTAGAACACGTCGATTGCAAAGAAAAGTAATTTCGAATTTAATCGAAATTTGCTTTCGAAAGGGTTTAAAAACCCTTAAAGTATTTTTAATAAATTAAAAATAATTTCTCCCTTAATTAATTAAATAATTAATTAATTAAAACCTTGAAGGGTTTTAAATAATAATTAAATAAATAATAAAGAGAACCTCCATTGGTTTTAATAAAAACCATTGCCAATGGAATCTCTCCGGATTCTCTTAAAAATATTCTCTTGGAATCTTCCACCTTTGAAGCCAACACATCCTCTTAACATTAATGTCATTTCCTTTTGACATCAATGACAACTCATAGACAAGAAGCTAGGATCTCAAACCCAAAATTTCCAACACTAATCATAGCCCGCTCCTCTTTGATACTGGTAGAAAGCCTCAGTTCAAGACCCCTTTTAGGTTTGAATCCATGTGGACTCACCACCTGGATCTCAGAAATCGAATAGCATAATGGTGGCAGGTAAGCTTTCCAGGGACAACCTCTAACCAGTTTATGTAGAAACTTAGATGGGTCAAAGAGAATCTCAAAGTCTGGAATAGAGAAACCTTCCAAAACGTCTTTGAAACCAAGCAGAACATAAAAACTAGATTAGGGAAAATTGAGGATAGTTTTCAAAGAGGCCAGGGTGATGACAGTATCAGAAGTGAAGAGAGGATACTGCTCTCTGAATACCACAATACCCTGAGTAAGGAAGAAAACTTTTGGCGCTAAAAGTCGATACAACTCTAGCTCAGGGAAGGAGACTCCAACTCCAAGTTTTTTCACATATCCACTCTAAGGCACATGGGCTATAATAGGATTAAAAGTCTTACTAAGCAGGATGGGACCCTTATCTCTAATATCCACCACATCAGGGATGAAGTCGTCAGCCAATTTAAAGACCTCCTTGCCTCCCCCCCCACTTCCTCCCCTGTGGCCATGGATTCCCTACTTGAGAATATTTTTAATACCATTCCCGATGAAACCAATGAATTCCTCCTCAGCCCCCTTTCCCACAAAGAAATTCACCAAGCCCTCTTCTCAATGCAGCCTGACAAAGCTCCCGGACCCGATGGCTTTTCCCCAATGTTATTCCAAACCTTCTGGGACATTGTGGGACCCGACCTGTGCCTTACCATCTCTGACATGCAAAATTCTAGATCCATTCCCAGAGACATTAATTCCACTTTCCTGGTCCTCATCCCCAAGGGGTCCAATTCCCAATCTCTATCTGATTATCGGCCCATCAGTCTCTGCAGTGTAATCTACAAAGTTTTGTTCAAAGCCTTGGCCAATAGATTCACTGGGATCGTTCCTACCATCATTGACCACTGCCAGGGAAGTACTATCAAAGGAAAAAACATCTTGGACGGGGTTATCACCATCCACGAGCTGATCCACTCTACCTAAAATGCTAACTCAACTTCCTTCTTTCTAAAACATGATATGAATAAGGCCTTTGACCGAGTGAATTGATAATTTCTATTCAAAATCCTCCTCAAATTTGGTTTCCATGAATCTTGGGTAAATTTGATTTTTAATTGTGTCTCTTCTTCTTGGTTCTCGGTCCTAGTGAATGGGTCCATTGCCAGATATTTTCCTACCACCAAGGGGCTAAGACTGGGGGACCCTCTTTTCCCCATCCTCTTTATCATCCTGGTGGAGAGTCTCAGCATAACCATTAAGAATGCTTGTCATAGAAACTTGATTTCTGGTATCAAGGTAGCTTCAGGTTTAAATCCCATCACCCACCAACAATTTGTGGATGACACCTTGCTAACAACTAAATCTTCAGTCTCTGAAGACAAAAACATCAAGGGTATTCTCAATCTATATGAGGAAGCAGCTGGGCAAAATATCAACTACACAAAAAGTAATCTTCATTTCATCAGCACCCCTGCTAGATGATAGGCCAAGATTATGAGCATATTGAGGTTCTCCATTGTTGATTTTCCAACATCTTATCTGGGCCTACCCATGTTCAAGAGGAGGCATCAACCAAAAATTTGGAATAATGTCACTGATAAGATTCATAAGAAGTTGGTAGGATGGAAGGGGGCCCTACTCTCTAGTGCAGGCAAAGCGACTTTGGTCAAGTTGGTCCTACAGAGCATCCCCACCTAATTTTTTTTAGTGTTCAAAATCCCTGCTACGGTAGGAGAAGCTATTGAAAAACTCCAAAAATAGTTCCTGTGGTTGGGTAATGCTAATCACAAGAAGTTTCACTTAGTAGCCTGGAACAAAGTCTGCTCTCATAAAGACATGGGAGGTCTGGGATTGTGACGTATAACCATCAAAAATCAAACCCTCCTAGATAAGCAGGCTTGGAAGGTGGTTACAAATGCTAAAACAGAGTGGGTGACCATTTTCAAAAGGAAATACCTGCAACAACACTCATTCCTTGAAACAGAGACCCCTCGCTATGGGTCCCACTTTTGGAAATCCATTAGCCACACTAAGCAGTTGGTGCAACAAGGATCTTGGTGGCAACTAGGATATGGTAAGACCATCAATTTTTGGGAAGATGCGTGGGCCAAAAAATAACCACTCATCAATGATCCCAACTTAGCCCCCATTAAGCACCTCATCGATAGGAAGTATGGAGCTCATGTTGTCGATTTCATCACTTCTGACCAAGGATCCCGTGGTTGGAAAAAGGTTCAGTTTAGAATTAAGAATGTTGTGATTAACAAAGGCCTCGCCACTCTCATGGACATCTTCAAAGCTAACTTCATACCACAAATCCTGAAGGAGGATGAATTTTGTTGGAAGGGGTCGAGTGATGGGGAATTCACAGTCAATACTGCTGCCCAGATGTTAGAAAACACTTTTATTGGCACCAAGAAAGATGACAACCAGACTCTAGCCAAGAGTGTGTGGCTCAAGCCGTTGATCCCAAAAGTGGCACATTTTTGCTGGCTTGCTGCTCATAACAAAATTTTGACCACTGACAACTTGATTCGTAGAGGAATTATAGTCCCCAATAGGTGCTACCTCTGTACTAAAGCTTGGGAATCCACACAACATCTCCATTTTGATCAACAAATTCTAGGTCTGCTGGACCCGACCCAAGACTGTTGCTGAAATGTTCATTCAATGGCCAGGAATTTTCAAAAACTTTTCAAAAACTTTAGACTTCGATTCCTATGGAGTTCCATGCTTCACCATGCGGTTTGGAAAATATGGTTGGAACGTAATAACCGCATATTCAAAGAGGATACCAAGAATCCAGAAGATGTTGTCAACAGAGCACTATCCCTAGCTATCAAAAATAGTAGTCTGTTTCCGTGCGAAGAGGTTCCCAACTATGGGTTGGAATCCCTTCTTTCTACTTCCCTTAAGATTCCCACAAACTGTAGCAGAATCCAGAAGACTGGTAACTCCCGAACCCTGGCTAAATGGACCCCTCCCCCGTAGGGATGGCTCAAAGTCAACTTTGATGGTGCTTCAAAGGGAAATCCAGGGAGAGTTGGGGCAAGAGGTGTCATCAGAGACCACACAGGAAGCATAATCAAAGCATTCTCAAAATATTTGGGGACCCAAACCAATAATTATGTAGAAGCTAGAGCCCTATGGAGGAGCATCATGGAAAGCAGAACCTTTCCCAAGCCAATCATATTTGAAGGCGACTCATCTATGATTATTGGCCACATTACCAACAACATCTCAGGGGGGAAGAACATTCAGAATATAATTCGGGAGTGCCAATTACTCCTCAACAACAACCCCCAAAGTCATATCAACCATGTTCTTAGGGAATCCAACAAAGTGGCTGACATTCTCGCTAACAAAGTTGTTAATCAGTCAAACTTGATCGTCTGGGAAGAATATTTCCCTCAAGAAGTTATCTCCCAAGCGAATCAGGATGTGGAAATCTGACTCTCTGTTAATCAAGATGACGTTGCTCGATAGAAAAAGAACAAGAAATCCCAGTAACCTGAGAGGATGTCGGATAGACAAGTGGACTGTCTTTCAGTTGTATATTTTTTTTGTGTCCCTTATCTTAAGGGTTGTCTTTCAAATATAAGATATGTTGTATGTGGTGGAATTGTATTTGGTAAGCTGTTTTTTGGCTATTGCCAGTGGAGGCCTCAGGTGTCTCATTTTGCTACTGATGTAATAGGGACGGGACCCTTCAACCCGTAAAGCAATAAAATATTTTTTACCTACCAAAAAAATATTTTAATTTTGATTTAAGTTTTAAATGTTTCAATCATTGAAATATATATATATATATATATATATATATATATATATATATATATATATATATAATAAAAAACAACCAAATATAATCAAAGAAATTTTGTTTCAATGATTGAAACATTTAAATAATATAACTTAAACCAAAATTAAAATATATTATTTGGTTAGTGTGAGAAACCTCTATGATCAACATACATGGTTGAGATGTTTAGGAGGCTCATATACTACCACTATAACTTTAGCCAATTGTGTAAAATAAATTTAATAAAACCCCAACCCTTCAAGGCATCAAATTAGGGTAGCCAATTGGAAAACACTCAACCATTACCATCTAGCCTATCTTCTTTTGGATATGGTTTAAACCTTGGACCTCCCCAAAGAATGGCCAAAGTCCTAACCACTACTTTGTCTTTGTCAAACCAAAAAATGTTAGGATAATACATAGGTTTTTTGTAACAATCCCAATATAGCCTTGTCGGCTAAATATTTTTATCTCAAGCATTTGATTTAATTAGTCGGCTCTTGAGAATTAGGGTTAGGTTATCATTGATTTCATTTATAAATAGGAAGAATGTTTTATTAGTTTTTCATCATCGAAGAATATAAATTTGAATTTGCGTATAGACGCAAGAGACTTCGCCCTCTCAAAGTGGCTAAGAGACTTTGCTCTCTTTGAGTGGTTGTGGATTTGCTATGACACTGATTTAATCATATTTTTTATTGGTTATTTCTAGAATTGGAATCACTATTTTCATTTGCTCGTTGTATTTTTATTGATGCTATTACAATATTTCATTATAGATGTATTGTGTGAATGTTTATTTAACTAGTTGTTCCTTTACAAGTGGTATCAGAGCATGATTATGGAATAAGAGAAAATATTTGGTGCCCAATATATCTTCTATAGAAAGCCGAAGCTTGACCCCCCTCACAGATTTGATCATGACGATATACAAGTGAAAAAAAAATTTGCAGAAGAATTCATTATCAAAAGGATTTGTCGTGTTGCTCTTTGGTCTCGCGTTGATTCACGTTGATTTAGGGATAAGTAAAATTTGTCATTTTTGATGACTAGATAACAACTAAACACATTTCAAGGACAAAAAAAAGAAACAGTAGAAGATGTAGATGAAGGAATTTGCAGGTATTTGTAGGAGGATTCTGGGTCACAAACCTTGGACAAATTGTAGGTGTTCGTAAGCCTCACCAAACACAACAACACTTTAGAATTTTTCAAGTATCTGTAGGTAGCTTACAACGAAGGAGGTAAAGACGCTCAACCCACTCGATCGCAATAGAAATAAATTCGTGACAGGAAGATTAAATTTGTAAATGAAAAATAGAGGACAAGAAAACTTTGAAAACTCTAAGGTTAAAAATTGCCAATCAAATCATGTGAATTGGAGGAGATTTTGCCCAATCGAGAGAAACCCTAAATATTTAACCCGTCAAAAGTGTGCCACGTGGTGTGCCAGAAGCAAAACTAGGATCTCACACATAGGAGGAGTGAATTACATAGTTCGAGTAGATTGCGAACCACTAGTTTCGTAGCAATTTTTATTTGGATCTTAGTCCCACATATCTCATGTGATGGTCTTGGATTTGTTTAAAAGTACAAACATGCTTAGTGAATATTGACCACAACTCTAGTGGTCATGAAGGTTGCGCCTATGTGTAGACTAACGTCGATTGGTAGTGCCCAATTTGTGACCATTGCTTTGACTTTTGAGCGAGGTTTAGCTTGATGAACACAATTTGACTCTGAGATAGACTGATGAATTTTTGCGTTGTTGACTTGTTTTCGAAGTGACTATTGTGTTATTGACTTGATTTTTGAAAATTCAGTAGTGACAATTGTGCTATTGACTTGGTTGATTATTTTGGAGGATCACTGACCCTCATTTGATCGGTGGGGTTACCAAAAATATTTTTTAATTTCTATCACCAAATTGATTATTGAATTCAAAATAAAAATAAATGACCATTGGAGTAAATTTGAATTCAAAATTTTGACTCCATCAACTCAACGAAGTGCATGAAAGCACATAATGAACCTACTAGTTGGACTTGAGTGAATGGTCAATTACAATGTACTACCCTTCCAAACGATGTGTTTATGAGTAAAAAGAAGCGCCAACCTAGAAATATAGGTACGCATTGTAATACTCATATTAATATTAATAGTTTTTACCAACATCTTCTTTCTTCATTAAATTCCATGGCTTCACCTTCACCTAACAATTCAGGTCCTTCCTCTCCAACTCCTAACAATTCATGTCCTTCCTCTCCAACACCCAATAACCCTCCTCTACACATGGTCATCGTAGATAATCATGGTTCTCTACCCATGGTAATATACTTTCTAGTAACATTGACCCTAATTTGCATCAATATCTTACACATCAAGACCAAAAGATTGATCAAATTCTTGCCATACTAGAAAATATAGTTCTATCCACTTCTACACCTCGTCATATCCAAGGATCACATTAAGGTATGTGGTATCTTGTTGAAGAGGGTAACTAATATTTGGTGAAATATAGGCAACAATGTTGAGATAAGCATATTGAGGAGGAAATTGAAAATAATTTTGAATGACACTACTAGTTAGAGGGACTTGTAGATTCCTTATAACATTGGTGGTTACAATAATGGCATAAGTTGGGTGATGAATAAGATTACCATGATTTAAATATTCACTTAAGGAGTTATCCTAAAATGGTATAACTTCCTCAAGTAGGGCTTCTTCCTCTAAAGTTGCATCCAATGCATGCTTGTGATGCTTGTAAAAGATCCACACATGCTCAAAATATTTGAAGATAAGATTACCATCGGTCCCTTAATAGGATCAAGACTATTATCAACCTCTTCTTCTTCAAGATTATGATTTTCTCTATCAATTTGATCATTCTCTTGGAAAATCTCATCAAACCTAAAAATCCTTCATCCATTCCCAAGGTTGGAAGCCATTGGAAAAAGGAGAAAAGGACTAAGGGTAGAAAAGAACTAAGACCAACAAAAACAAGAAAAATATATGTTATGTTTTTAATGTTTTTTGATCTAACACAGAAAATTAGTGATCTTGATTAGAGTTTTAAAAATAAAATGAGGTGTTCACATTAGGTTAACCAAATATATAGAGGGGAAAAACCGCCCTACCGCGTATGATTCTCAATGTTGGATTCACAAGGAGAGAAAGCCTTGAGGTGAACCACAGGGGCTACATTTTTCTCTACACTCAATGTAAAAGAGGGGAGAAAGGTTCACTAGGAATGGTTTAAGGACTCGCTCCAAGTCCATCGGTTTTCAAGAATGTTTGATGTATTCAATTCAAGACAATCACCTATGTTTGGCCTTTCTAGATCTATGATATGAAAGATAAAGGATAATGTAGAAATATAGTATGCAAGAAGACAAGAGCTAACCCTAGAATGATTCTTTCTTTGAATGCTTTCTAACCCTAGGGTTTCAAGATAGAAAACCTTCAAGCAAGGGCTCAAGAGAAGATGCACAAACAATATTAACCCTAAGTGCACACTATATGTTGTTTTAGTTTCAATGCCCAGAAATCAATTAATTATATTTCTTTTAAAATCATATCTAGGGTTTTATAATAGAAATAGAAAGCACTCAAAAATCAGCCTAATGACTAATTAGAGCACTTATATTATCCAATGGTTGATCTAAGATTTTATCCTTTGTCCAATGATATCAATAATTTTTTTTCTTATAAGATAACTCAGAAAACACTTGTAAAATATAATCAGCAGTAGGGAGGGCTACTTAGGCCATAGTACAATAATGCTTGGAGGTGTAGCAATCAAGCCCCCTAGGTGCTTTTAGTGACCTTTAAATATATAAGCGAAAGCTGACCTTTGGGAGAAAACAAGTATATTACAATATAGTAGAATAGAATGATGAAATCACGGAGCAAAATGTAGCAATATGTCCTATATGCAATCTATAATGTAGATCTAGGTTCTGGGGATAGCAACATGCCCCCAAATGCAATCTAGGTGAAATCACACCCCATAATAAGTGATCATGATTTTGCATAGGTGAAATCGTACCTTGTAGAGATTGAGCACGATTTTGTAGAAGCTATGCGAAAAATAAAATACAAATGTAAGAGCTCGATTACGTCACTTAGAAACTTCATACATGCATGAAAAAGAGTGAAATCACCTAGTAGATAGCACAAAAGTAGACATAAGAGTTGAGACCTTACAAATAGTCAATATATCCTTAGGGCTCCAACACAAATCCACCAAAGCGAGCAACAATAATAAATAATCCAATGTAGCAGAAAATAAATCACACTTCACAATTACGAGTTAGCTTGCTTGCGAGAAAAGAAGAAGAATGCAAATCACTTAGAGAGAACTTTAAAATAACTTGGTGTATTATTGCTTATTGTCATCGTTCATCGTGATATCAAAATGATTTCAAACCCTCCTTATAAAATGGAATGGGCAAGAAAAATAAGAGGATCTGGCACCAAACACCCCAACTTTGAGAAATTAGGGTTTCCTTAGAAAAAACCCTAAAATGCAAAATCTTGCCCTATCAGGGTAGATCGTGTTTTCATATTATGTGAAATCATACCCCATCAAGGGCAACTGTGATTTCGCATAAAGGGAAAAAACAAAAGAAAAGGGGGTATGAGACCTAGCCCTTGCCCTACACAAGTCTAAGGGGTCTCCCAGGAGGACTTGTTGTGGCTGCTCCACAACGTACCCTAAAATTGGGGACCCACCTTTTTGCATATTTTCCAAGAAGACCGAAGTGGCCCATATGCTAAAGATCAAAGAAAAAGCAAAACACCGTAAGAAAGAAAGAGTGTCGCGATATCGCGACATGTTGCATTTTCGTGGTCCAAAGCAAAGAGAATGAGCAAGAAAGAAAAAGTGTCGCGATATCACGACATGTTGCATTTTCGCGGTCCAAAGCAAAGAGAATGAGCAAGAAAGAAAAAGTGTCATGATATTGCGACATGTTGCATTTTCGCGGTCCAAAGCAAAGAGAAAGAGCAAGAACGAAAAAGTGTCATGATATCACGACATGTTGTATTTTCGCGGTCCAAAGCAAAGAGAATGAGCAAGAAAGAAAAAGTGTCAAGATATCGTGACACGTTGCATTTTCGCGGTCCAAAGCAAAGAGAAAGAGCAAGAAAGAAAAAGTGTCGCGATATCGCGACATGTTGCATTTTCACGGTCCAAAGCAAAGAGAATGAGCAAGAAAGAAAAAGTGTCACGATATTGCGACATGTTGCATTTTCGTGGCTAAGAGAAACAAAAGGGAGCAAGAAGGAAAAAGTGTCACGATTTCACGACATGTCCGATTTTCCCCAAGGGAATAGAGTAGCTGACAGTGCGTCTGATATTAGTGATGAACACCAGGATAGGGAAACTAAAGATTGCATAGTGACATGGACCTATGAGGAATTCGATGCGAAAGACTCGGCAGAACTCGTGAGATATAGGAAGAGATAGATCTGAGCTGCAGAGCGACGCAGGAAGAGTTCGGCATGGAATCTGAAGGAGGCGGACAACAAAATTTTTGAAGAGAGCTTGGCATATACGATGAGTCACGAACAACCAGAATGAACAGTATGGACTCGGTGATTGGGAATAAGAATGCGTCGAAAGACTAGGTGACAACGCGGTATCACTTACAAATGATAAGCATGAGACCCGCGTGTCCAAAAAAAATAAATACAACAGCAAATGGTGTCGGGAATATATAGAATTGTGGGCGGTTGGATTGGAGGATGTAAACCATGGTACTGTGGAGAGTTGAACGCAGGATTTCTCGCAGGGGAAGCCAACGACTTCAAGAGGTTCGAATAGCGTGGCTTACGTAGGTTGAGGAATAGACCGTCGTTACGAAACAATGTGTTTTGGAGCCTACGAGAGGTAACCATGGGTAGTCACCGCTAATATTGCAAAACGAGGACACATAGACATGCATGGAAAGAGGTGATTCGTACCCCTTCATTAGTTGCTCACGAAGGTGTCAAGGCTTTATATAAATCCAAGGAATAAATCGAAGATTAAATAAGGTAATTTGTCACATAAGACAAAATCCAATGAATAAGACAAAGCGTTACATAAGGAATATTTAATGATTTGAAATCATTTAAGATGGTCGTTACACATGGAAGGGGGCAGATGCATGCCCATGAGGAGAAAAGGAAACGTTTTTTTTTTAAATCAAACGAAATGTGAAACGAATAGCCATTGGAAAATGAAACGAAAAGCTTCCTAAAAATTTTAAATACGCCAGGCAAGGATGTCAAAAAGGGCTGGAAATTGTAAAAAAAAAAGGACTATCTTTCGAAATAAAGGAGCTTTTATTTGGCAAGAGCAACTTTTGTGTGTGAAATCAAAAGGAGACTGAAACTAAGACTGCTGTTATTTTTGTAAACCTTTCCTTTGCATTATTGTTTCTTGTATCTATTCGTTTATGCCATAAAGTGGGTTACGATAGGTGAATGATAGAATGATGCAATTATTTGTTTCCTTGGAGTCTTGCATCTGATCTAATCTGATTGTGTTTATGTTGCAGGTCATTTAGGTCAGGTTGTTTTAGAATTTCATCTCAGAACTTGGGGTTTTGCAGGGAGGAGATTGCTAACCAAATTAATGTCCTGTTTTGGTTTTTCTAGCTAACTTTTGTAAATAATGTTTATGTTTTATTATATTTAGATTAATCTCACCTTAAAAGCTGTTGTTTCGATTCTGGTCCATTCCAGAATTTTTGCATTCGTTTTCATTCTATTCTGGTCCATTCCAGAATTTTTGCTAATTGTTCTTTGATTCTGGTCCATTCCAAAATTTTTGCTAATCATTCCTGGATTCTGGTCCATTCCATAATTTTTGTATGTATTCATTTTCTATTCTGGTCATTTCCAAAATTTATGTTCATAAATAATTCATTTATTGCCATGAATAATCTAAGTTATAAAGAAGGTAAATAAATCTGCCAAGAGTATGCTCTGCATCTGCGCTTGAGAAAGCGATCTGCTCGCACCAAAAATTGGAGGGTTTGTTTACAGATCTAGTGTTTCCCAAAGAAAACTAGGGATTAATAGCGGAGAAGAGAAAGCCACTTCTAGATCCACTTCTTTAATTTAGATTTTCATTCTTGCATCTCCAAGCCTTCATCTAATTTTTAGATAAAATATGGGTTTAGGAGGGCTACTAATTCCAAAGGCACATTAAGTCAGATCAAGTGAATGAATTCTAACTTTCTAACTCACTAATTTTTACTAACATTGCTAACTTTACTAACACCAAATGCTAACATAGGGATAGTGGAACACTTTTAAATGAAGATAAAACGAACCCGCTAACTCTAAAATGAACCTCATGTTAAAGGCACGGAGTTTAAAATGAAGTGGCTTATACCACACACTTTCTCATTTGGAATCTTTTTAAGCTGAAGATAAAAGAGGTTACTAACTGGGTTTCGGGTAGATCACTTTAATCTCAAGAGCATTAAAAGAAGCTATCTTCGCATTCGGTTGATTTAATGGATTATGGTTGCAAAGTACTTGTTCGAATCATTAAAGGCCCCTTGTTAACTGTTACTTGCATGGTTTAAGTTATTCTGGCATACATTCATTTATTTGCTTTAGTCTTGATTGATTATATGCACATGAATGTTTGTTCATAAGAACCTTGGAGAAATGAATAATGCTACTTAATTTCTTTGCAAGAGAGAGTTTCCTGTTTGATACTCTAGTTGTGGTGATCATTTTGTTATAGGGAAAAATATTCACTCAACATTTTGGCGCTAGAAGGAGGGCCTTCTTTATTGCTTTGTGATTGCGATCTGTTCTAACGATTAACGTGGGTAGTTTTGTTTCCACCTATTGTGCTTACAGGTATAACATTTATTTGTTTCATTTTGTAAATGAGTTGAGAAAAGTCTTTTAAAGTTCTAGAGTTTTCAAGCTGGCCCAACCTGAGTACATAGCTACTAGGTCCAAAACCACAGGGGAAACTATTTTCCAAAGCCTTTCTCCCATCGCTAGGAAGCCGAGAAACAAAACATTAGAGATCGAAATACCACCCAGTGTACTTGAGTTAGGAGCTTCTTTAGACTCAAATACGTCTAGTGGGCCTGAGCCCACAATTTCAAACGTGACAGCTACACCAAGTGCGTTTGTCCCCATCATTACAAGTGTTGCCATTGTTCCTATAGGGTTGACACCCTTGAATAACATGGCCCAACAACAACAACAACAACCACCTGCCCTTTGGTATGGTGCGCAAAGTTCTCCCTTGGATATCCCTGGGGTAGTCCATGACTTGCCTAGAAATATTGAAAGGGGATTGCCTAAATTCATGCATGATGGTCCCATAACAGCCGAAGAACATGTCCAAATTTACAAGGATTACATGTTTAGACAAGGAGTTACCCATGAAGATATCGCTTGTCAAATTTTCCCTGCTAGTCTAGACAATACGACCAATGAATGGTACAGGAATCTTCCCGTAGGGTCCATTACTTCATGGGCCCAATTAGAAACTGCCTTTATTAGCCAATTTCGAATGTTGTTGGATCCTTCCATAATTTA
Source organism: Wollemia nobilis (assembly GCA_028583015.1). NCBI lineage: Eukaryota > Viridiplantae > Streptophyta > Pinopsida > Araucariales > Araucariaceae > Wollemia > Wollemia nobilis. The sequence continues at coordinate 382,756 of JAQPPZ010001830.1, read as the reverse complement.
TAATTTATTCGTATCATGCAAAAGGTTACCCAATGAGCCCATAAGAACATTCAATCAGAGGTTCCAAAAGCTGTATACAAATTTGACTCGCCACTTTGCAGTAGATCCTGCGGTGGCCCTGCAACTATACTTTGGAGCTTTAGATCCGTTAACATCCTTGTTAACTAGAAGGAATCCTCAAGTTACGACGCTTTCATTAGCTTATGCGGAGACAATGACCCTTGAACAACAAATGAATTTACCAGGAGTAGGGTTGTCTCAATTGACTGGGATGGGACAATATGGTCCATACAATCAATTCGCCATGATGAATCAATTAATGGCACCACAAGTTCCAACAATGAACAATTTCCAACAACCATCTCAAGTTGCATCATTTCCCACTTATCCTAATGCCTCCGTTCCAACACAGGCATTGATTCCAAATAACCCGATGACCTTGCCTGGGTTCAGTATGGGCAATAACTTGTTGACCATACCTGGGTTCACTCCGATTAGTACGCCAAGCCCAATGACTTATCCAACAATCACTCCTATTCAAAGTGTGAATCCAGGATGGAATCAAAGTGCCCAGACCCAAGCCATTGTACCTATTCCAGAGGTGGCTAATGCAGCAAATACAACTGGGCCCAGAATTACAGTGCCCCAACCACATGGGCCTGAATCCGTGATAGAAGACATGAAGGAAACATTGGCCAAAGTTTTGGTTACTGTGGGAAATGTTAATAAAAAAGTTGACCAAGTCATGGGTCATAACCGACCTCATAACCATAGAGGAAAAGGAACATACAACACACATCCTAATAATGGACGAGTACCCAATCCCGTAGCCAATCATGCAGATGTCTCGAAAGATTTTGGAGAGTTAGGATCTTGTGATAATGATTGCCCACACTGTTGCCATGGAAAGCAGGAGTCTATATTGACTGAAGTTATACATTCCCAAGAAAGTGAAGAAGAGGAGGATGTGGAGTTTTTTGGAAAAGAAGATGAAGAAACATTGGAAGTTCATGCCAATAAACGTTTTGGGAAAGGAAATCACAAGTATTACACAAGGAGTTCTAAGGATCCCAAAACTTCCTCTACCCCTCCAAACAACCCATTACTTCCTCCCGATTTCAAAGGAGATGTTAATCCACCTCCTCCATCAATGGTGGAGAAGTCTAAGTTGGTGCAAAACATGTCAAATTTGGAAAAACCCACTTATGACTTGATAGAAGACATGAAGAAAACTAAGGCCAATGTCTCAATGTATGATATGTCCCAACTTTTAGGCCAAGAAGTAAGTCCACCAAAAGGTTTGGATCCACCTACCCAAGTTCATGAAGCTAAGGGTGTTGAATCCCAATTGGTTTTGAAAAGGGAAAAGTGAGACGTACCCCCATTTCTTATAACCATTAGAATTGCTGGTAGAAATCTACACAATTGTCTAATAGATTCAGGGGCCTCTGCTAGCATTATGCCCCTAGAAATCTATCAAAAATTGGGACTTACACCAAAACCTTCTAAAAGCAAGGTGGTGCAATTGGATAGATCGACCATGGAGGCAGTGGGAGAATTAAGGGATATTCTTATTCAGGTCAACTCAGAACCTAGGGTTCAACATCACATAGATATATTGGTACTTAACATTCCTATCAAGTATGGCATGGTGTTGGGAAGAGATTGGAGTAAGAACTTAAATGGATACATTGTAACAGACTCTTCACATATGTGGTTGCCTTGGAGAGGAGTGGCCAACCAAATTCGAATTGATAGTGAACCTAGGCTCAAAGAAATGATAACATAATACAACAAACCTAATGAGATTCAATACATTGAAACTGAATTAGGAGCCTATTGCTTGGACGTAGAAATTCTTGAGAATTCTCAAAATGGAAGGATTGGATGCAATGATTCTGAAGAACACCATAAGGTTTGGACTTTAAGATTTGATGGATCCAAGTCCAAACAAGGGGTGGGAGCTGGTATTGAACTTTCATGTCTAGACAGAAAACCTATGTTGGTTGCATATAGATTACAGTTCCCAGCCACCAACAATGTGGCAGAATATGAGGCCTTGATTTTTGGACTCCAATTGGCCCTTCGGAAGAAAATCAAATGTATCAAGGTCTTAGGTGATTCTGAATTGGTGGTAAAACAAGTTAAAGGACAATATGCATGTAAGAACAAGCGGCTCAGCCTTTACCAAACCAGAGTTAGAGATTTAATAAATGAATTTGATGCTTTTAACATATCTCTAATCTCTAGAAAAGGCAATCATTTGGCAGATTCTTTAGCCGTAGTCGCTAGCATGCTTAAACCAAGCGGATCACAAGAAGTGCAAGAAATTTTCCATAGAATTAGTCCCTTGCCCCTCGATACCTGATAACGTCACGAATTTCCAAGTCTTTGATAGTGACAGACATATATTCAACTTTGTCACTAATTCTGGTATCTTTGAAAATCAGGTCATTGATGAAGACGAGAGGGGGCAAGAAGAAGCAGAATTGAAAATGGAAGCTACTGGAAAATGGAATGAGATGCCAAATGGGATGGCCTCATTAGAGAAAATGTTTGATATTGGATACCAACCAAAAGGAGGGAGAAAGGTTCCACCTCCCAAAGAGGCTTGTGACTCAGTCAATATTGGAAGTGCAGAAAACCCTCACGAAATACTCATTGCAAAGGCATGTACCGAACATGAGAAGAATTCCATTGCCAATGCATTGAAGGAATACATAGATTGCATAGCTTGGAGCTATAAGGAGTTGAGAACTTATGATCAGAATGTTATAATGCATACAATTCCTTTGAAGCCAGACTCCAAACCCTTTAGGCAAAGACAGAGGCCAGTCAATTCGTTACTAGAGCCCTTGATAGAAAAAGAGGTAAAGCGACTATTAGAAGCTAAAATCATCTTTCCTGTTAGGCATTCCACATGGGTTGCTAACTTGGTCCCTGTGAGGAAAAAGAGTGGAGAGATAAGGCTATGTATTGATTTTAGAAATCTTAATAAGGCCTCACAAAAGGACAATTACCCTCTACCTACCATTGACGAAATCCTTCAAAAGGTAAATGGGTCGAAAATGATGTCATTCCTAGATGGCTATTCAGGATACAATCAAGTCCTCATCCATCCTAATGATAGGATGAAAACCGCCTTCACCACAAAGTGGGGCACTTTTGCATATAGGAGAATGCCTTTTGGATTATTGAATGCAGGTGCCACATTCCAACGAGCCATGGACTTTGCCTTTAAGGGGCTCATAGGTAAGTGCATTATTGTCTATGTAGATGATATTCCCGTATTTTCTAAGAACAGGGAGAACCATGTCAAGGATCTAAGGAAAGTTCTCCAAAGGTGTAGGGAACATGGCATTTCACTCAACCCAAAGAAGTGCATTTTTGGGGTAACGGAAGGAAAATTATTGGGACATGTAATATCCAAAGATGGAATTTCCATTGATCCTGAAAGAATAGATGCCATACAATAGATTCCTTTTCCCAATAGCAAAAAAGAATTGAGATCATTTTTTGGGAAAATTAATTTTGTTAGAAAATTTATTTCAGGTTTTTCAAAAATTGCAAAACCCTTGAACGATATGTTGAAGAAAGAGGCCCAAATCAAATGGACGAATGAAAATAGGGATGCTTTCAAAAGAATCAAGGATGCGATTTCTAGAGCCCCGGTTCTAGTGAGTCCTGATTATGCGAAACCTTTCTACATCTACACATTTGCTTCAGACCATTCCTTTGCGAGTGTTCTAACTCAGAAGAGTGAACGCAACATTGAAAATCCTATTGCATTCCTTAGTACTCCTCTCAAAGATGCGAAATTGAGATATTCCATCTTGGACAAGCAAATGTATGCCCTATTTAAGACTATAAAAAAATTCAGACATTATATAGTCCACAGTAGGGTGTTTGCTATAGTCCCAGATCCTACGGTTAAAGCCATGTTTATACAGAATGAATTGGGTGAAAGACGAGGTAAGTGGATCTCAACTCTTCAAGAATTTGATCTTGAAATTCAACCTATGAAGATAGTGCGGGGACAAGGGTTGGTTAAGGCCATAGCAGAAAATGATCCCTTAGTTTCATGTAAGCATTATGAAATAGCAGATATAACCAAAGATGAGTGGTATGTAGATGTTGTGTATTTCTTACTAAATGGTAAGTGTCCACCACATTTAAATTCTACTCAACGAAGAGCCTTGCATCTAAAATCTGCTAATTTTCTAATCAGATCCGGTGCATTATACAAGAAAAACCATGAAGGAATTTACCTTCGTTGCGTTGATCGAAAAGAGGCAGCTCAAATACTCGGGGAGTTCCATGGTAAGTATGGGACAGGGCATGGGTCTGCTAATGCCACAACCCATCAAATCCTTAGAGCTGGTTACTATTGGCCTCAATTGTTCAAAGATGCTCATGCTCATGTGAGGTCATGTCATACTTGTCAAATTGCGGCAAATAGAGAAAGGGGTGCTTCTATGCCATTACAATCTGTAATTGAGTCTAGACCTTTTGCCCAATGGGGTTTGGATTTTGTTGGGATCATCAGTCCCAATTCATCCGATTCCCATAAATACATTCTCACAGCTACAGATTATTGCACAAGGTGGACGGAAGCTATCCCCACTAAGAATGCCACTTCAGAAGTTGTTATTAAATTCTTAGAGGATAACATTGTCACTCGATTCGGAATGCCTAACTCCATTGTAAGTGACAACGGTTCCGCTTTCTCCTCTCTGGAATTTGCAAATTGGGCATTCGACAACATGGTGAGTTTGAAGTTTTCTTCAAATTATTATCCACAAGGTAATGGCTTGGCTGAGTCTTCTAATAAGAATTTGTTATGTGTCATTAAAAAGTTGCTTGAAAGAAATCCTAGAGATTGGCATAACAAACTTAAGTTGGCTCTTTGGGCTGATAGAATCAGAATCAAGGAATCATTAGGAACATCTCCTTACCACTTAGTTTATGGACAAGATCCTATTTTTCCCACAAATCTTAAGCTACAAACATTACATTTCATGAAATATTACCTTGGAACTGATAATAAACTTGAAACTAGACTAACACAATTGATGCATCTGGATGAAAAGAGGGATGAGGCTATGCTTCACTTTAGTAAACACCAAGATGTAGTAAAAAGGTGGTTTGATAAAAAGTCTAGAGTCAAAACATTTAAAGTTTCAGATTTAGTGTTGTTGTGGGATAAGAGACATGAGAGGAAAGGAGATCACGATAAATTTGATTACTTATGGTTGGGTCCTTACCAAATTTTAGAAGTCCTAGGTGAAAACAACTTTAGATTAAAAACCTTGGACGAAAAATATTTGGCTTTACCCGTCAATGGGCTGCATTTAAAACACTATTTCCAGGCCTGAAATGGCAAGGCCTTGTATTATATGTAAATTTGTCATGCTTTGTTTTGTGTGTGCAGATTTGATTTTGTTTTGGTGTGTTTTAGGCTTTTGCCTTCAACCTTTATTTTAGCATGATGAGGTTGTTCTGAACAAGGTTTTGAGGCATTTTGATTGCATTGTTCTTTTCTTAGCTTGGTGTGTTGGTCATGGGACCAGTTTTGGGCTTGGTATATAGTAAAAAAAAAAAAAAGAGAAAAGCGAGATGTCAACTTATGTCCTTATGAATGTTGACTAAGACTAGGAGAATATGAAACATTGGAATTGTATTGCAGAAAGCTCCACGAGTATCGCAAACACATTAAAGAATATCGTTTGGAACTTGTGATGCATGAAGTTGTCAGTTTTACAAATTATGGCAAAGTAGGTGGTATACTCCATCCGCATTTCAAAAAGAGCAATGCATTCATCCATATCTCATGTTACATTCCACATTGCATATACGTTTCATCTCAGTTGCATCTACATTTCAAATACAATCATTGAAAAGGTGTCGAATCCTCTTAGGGTTATTACATAACATATATTAAAAGGATCCTAAGGTTGGGAACTGATGCCCGAACTATCTTGAACCAAGCACGTTCTACACATATTAAAGAGGATCTTGAGCAAAATGGTCAAAACCATACTTGGAAGAAAAGGTGAGGCGAAAGGAGTATTTTGTGTCTGTCCTATCATGCAACATAATCCTTAAAATAGTGGTTTTTACCACTCCCATAGAGCTTAAAGCCTAAAATCAGAGTAGTAAGGATAGGGTTAAATCCCCATCGAACTTAGGTTGAGGATCCAATTCCCCAAAGCTCTGATTTGACCTTCATGGAGTAGTAAGGATAGGGTCTAATTCTCATCTCGCTTAGGTTGAGAATCCGATTCCCCAAAGCTTCTATTTTGCCTTCATCATTATTCGTCTCCTCAAGAAATTGAAATTCCAAAGCAAATTATTTTTCTTCATCATTGATATTGGATTGGAAGGATCGTACTACATGTCCCTTGCAAGGATGGGTAGTCATCCCCAAGGTTCAAGAAATAAAAATAAATAAAGCCAAATCCTGGATTATGGGGTTAATCTCCATCGGGGCTATAGACGCCTGACTGGCAGTGGAGTATGCTCATGCGTGGCAACATGTCTTGTCTAAAAGCAAGACCACTGACTGCTCAAACGGACAGGCTAGCCTGACGATTTCATCCATAACAGGTTAAATCATTTTGTTCAAGATGAGGTAATGAACTCCAGATCAGAGTAGTAAGGATAGGATTAAATTCCCATCTCGCTTAGGTTGGGAATCCTATTCCCCAAAGCTCCGATTTCACGTACACTTGCACATGGGTTCAAGATGGTAGTGACACATAACCAACTTTGGGATCTAGTAAATTAATTCAAGTATACACATATTTGGTCCTAAGAGGGTTTGACAGTTTTAATATGTTTGTTCATGGTACTAGAAAGTTTGAGCCTTTGCAAAGCAGGTTGTTATATCTCTAGCATCTTCACCATACATTAAATCCTACAGGAATCATCCATAACTTCTCATATGCATGAATCATAAGTGAAATTGATAATGGAAAGTTGAACGAGTTTCAAACGATAGGGAATGAAGCACATTGCACACACCGAGCTGATGCTTAATAATTCTAATGCTTCATGTATTTCTCATCTAGTTTCATTCTTTGGATATTTGTTGATGCTTGTGTTTGAGTTTTGAAGGTGTTCAGGTTGGGTTCTCACCGAAATGCTCAGGAGCATTTCCCAGTAGAGTCGCCATTTGTTGTGGCTGCTCCACAACGTACCCCAAAATTGGGGACCCACCTTTTTGCATATTTTCCAAGAAGACCGAAGTGGCCCATATGCTAAAGATCAAAGGAAAAGCAAAACACCGCAAGAAAGAAAAAGTGTCGCGATATCGCGACATGTTGCATTTTCACGGTCCAAAGCAAAGAGAAAGAGCAAGAAGGAAAAAGTGTCACGATATCGCGACATGTTGCATTTTCGCGGTCCAAAGCAAAGAGAAAGAGCAAGAAAGAAAAAGTGTCACGATATCGCGACATGTTGCATTTTCATGGTCCAAAGCAAAGAGAAAGAGCAAGAAGGAAAAAGTGTCACGATATCGTGACATGTTGCATTTTCACGGTCCAAAGCAAAGAGAAAGAGCAAGAAAGAAAAAGTGTCATGATATCGCGACATGTTGCATTTTCGCGGTCCAAAGCAAAGAGAAAGAGCAAGAAAGAAAAAGTGTCACGATATCGCGACATGTTGCATTTTCACGGTCCAAAGCAAAGAGAAAGAGCAAGAAAGAAAAAGTGTCACGATATCGTGACATGTTGCATTTTCGCGGTCCAAAGCAAAGAGAAAGAGCAAGAAAGAAAAAGTGTCACGATATCACGACATGTTGCATTTTCGTGGTCCAAAGCAAAGAGAAAGAGCAAGAAAGAAAAAGTGTCGCGATATCGCGACATGTTGCATTTTTGTGGCCAAGAGCAACAAAAGGGAGCAAGAAGGAAAAAGTGTCATGATTTCGTGACATGTCCGATTTTTGCAAAGGGAATAGAGTAGTTGACAGTGCGTCTGATATTAGTGATGAACACGAGGATAGGAAAACTGAAGACTGCATAGTGACGTGGACCTATGAGGAATTTAATGCGAAAGACTTGGCAGAACTCGTGAGATACGGGAAGAGATAGATCTGAGCTGTAGAGCGACGTAGGAAGAGTTCAACATGGACTCTGAAGGAGGCGGACAACATAAATTTTGAAGAGAGCTCGACATATACGATGAGTCACGGACAACCAGAATGAACAATATGGACTCGATGATTGGGAATAAGAATGCATCGAAAGGCCAGGTGAGATTGTGGTATCACTTACAAATGATAAGCATGAGACCCGCGTGTCCAGAAAAAATAAATACAGTAGCAAATGGTGTCGGGAATATATAGAATTGTGGGCGGTTGGATTAGAGGATGTAAACCGTGGTACTATGGAGAGTTGAATAGGGATTTCTAGGGAAGCCAACGACTTCAAGAGGTTCGAATAGCGTGTCTTACGTAGGTTGAGGAATAGATCGTCATTACGAAACAATGTGTTTTGGAGCTTGCGAGAGGTAACCATGGGTAGTCACCGCTAATATTGCCAAACGAGGATACATAGACATGCAAGGAAAGAGGTGATTTGTACCCCTTCATTAGTTGCTCACGAAGGTGTCAAGGCTTTATATAAAGCCAAGGAATAAATCGAAGATTGAATAAGGTAATTTGTCACATAAGACAAAATCCAATGAATAAGACAAAGTGTTATATAAGGAATCTTTAATGATTTGAAATCATTTTAGATGGTCGTTACAAATGGAAGGGAGCGGACGCATGCCCATGTGGAGAAAAGGAAACATTTTTTTTGAAATCAAACAAAATGTGAAACGAATAGCCATTGGAAAATGAAATGAAAAGCTTCCCCAAAAATTTTAAATACGCGGGCAAGGCATGTCAAAAAGGGCTGGAAATTGTAAAAAAAAAAAGGACTATCTTTCGAAATAAAGGAGCTTTTATTTGGCAAGAGCAACTTTTGTGTGTGAAATCAAAAGGAGACTGAAAACTAAGACTGTTGTTATTTTTGTAAACCTTTCCTTTGCATTATTGCTTCTTGTATCTATTCGTTTATGCCATAAAGTGGGTTACGATAGGTGAATGATAGAATGATGCAATTATTTGTTTCCTTGGAGTCTTGCATCTGATCTAATCTGATTGTGTTTATGTTGCAGGTCATTTAGGTCAGGTTGTTTTAGAATTTCATCTCAGAACTTGGGGTTTTGTAGGGAGGAGATTGCTAACCAAATTAATGTTCTATTTTGGTTTTTCCAGCTAACTTTTGTAAATAATGTTTATGTTTTATTATATTTAGATTAATCTCACCTTGAAAGCTGTTGTTTTGATTCTGGTCCATTCCAGAATTTTTGCATTCGTTTTCATTCTATTCTGGTCCATTCCAGAATTTATGCTAATTGTTCATTGATTCTGGTCCATTCCAGAATTTTTGCTAATCATTCCTGGATTTTCCAGAATTTTTGTATGTAGTTATTTTCTCGATTCTGGTCCTTTTCAGAATTTATGTTCACAAATAATTCATTTATTGCCATGAATAATCTAAGTTATAAAGAAGGTAAATAAATCCGCCAAGAGTATGCTCTACGTCTGCGCTTGAGAAAGCGATCTGCTCGCACCAAAAATTGGAGGGTTTGTTTACATATCTAGTGTTTCCCAAAGAAAACTAGGGATTAATAGCGGAGAAGAGAAAGCCGCTTCTAGATCCACTTCTTTAATTTATATTTTCATTCTTGCATCTCCAAGCACCTTCATCTAATTTTTAGATAAAATATGGGTTTAGGAGGGCTACTAATTCCAAATGCACATTAAGTCAGATCAAGTGAATGAATCCTAACTTTCTAACTCACTAATTTTTGCTAACATTTAATGCTAACATTTCTAACTTTACTAACACCAAATGCTAACATAGGGATAGTGGAACACTTTTAAATGAAGATAAAACGAACCCGCTAACTCTAAAATGAACCTCATGTTAAAGGCACGGAGTTTAAAATGAAGTGGCTTATACCACACACTTTCTCATTTGGAATATTTTTAAGTTGAAGATAAAAGAGGTTACTAACTGGGTTTCGGGTAGATCACTTTAATCTCAAGAACATTAAAAGAAGCTATCTTCGCATTTGGTTGATTTAATAGATTATGGTTGCAAAGTACTTGTTGGAATCATTAAAGGCCCCTTGTTAACTTTTACTTGCATGGTTTAAGTTATTATGGTATACATTCATTTATTTGCTTTAGTCTTGATTGATTATATGCACATGAATGTTTGTTCATAAGAACCTTGGAGAAATGAATAATGCTACTTAATTTCTTTGCAAGAGAGAGTTTCTTGTTTGATACTCTAGTTGTGGTGATCATTTTGCTATAGGGCAAAATATTCACTCAACAGGACTTAGGGAAGTTTTCCCACTATAGTGGGTCAATTTTCTATGTCTATAGGAGATGAGATAGAAAAAAAAGTAATAGTATTTGGAATTCCATGTAGCAAACAATATTATGAATATAAACCCATGCAATAAATAAGGTATTATATGACATCCTAATTATGAAAAAGTATTCTACTTTTGTCAATTTGTTTCCTATTATCTGAATAACATCATGGAAGTAAGTAAACATAGATAATCCCACCATGAAATTAATAGAGACCACACACCACTTCCACATGGGAATATCATGTGGTTACGATAATCTTGTAGGATGTTGATTCTCTACCTTCAACTTTTATAACTTTAAGAAACTTGATACTTACTTAACAATGTTGTTTCTCATGCCAGGACAAAATTATAACTATCTTAAATTTACATACATCATGTTTACTCTTGGGTGATATGGATATGTGGTCTTGTGCCTCTTTATTATAACCAACTCTCCCATAGTGACAGGAACATAAATTTTCTTATGAAAATGAATAAACACATCACTCTCAAATATGTAGTTCACTATCCTATTGATATAGTTATCAAAGATATAGTTCACTATCTTATGAAAATGAATAAACACATCACTCTCATTTGTTGATACCACTCATCAATGGATAACCATTAAATAATGTCTCTTTAAATACTTTTAAATATACATAATTGATTAAACAAGTCTCTTATTACTAAGTTATTTAACCTCTTTCTTATCCTTACCTTTGATATACATGATATCAAAGTCATGCTTAAAAAGAAAGTTGTCCATCTCCTCTATTAAGCATTCAAGTTGGATTGATCAAAAACATATGTGACACAAATAATTTTTTCTTGGGATCATATTACCATCCCAAACTAGAGTGATACCATATAGTTAGGGAATGCATCACTATTACTAATTGTAGATCATAAATAGGATACTTATACTCATGGCACTTTAAATTTGTACTTTCATAGGATAGAAATAATCCATATTGCATAAGAAACCAAGTCTATTCAATAAATCATTAGTATAGTATAGATAAGGAAGTCCTTATCTATATTAGGTATTAATAGGATTGGTACATTAGTGAATATCTCTTTCATATTTTGGAAGGATACCTCACATCTATACATCCATTTAAACTCCATTTTTCTCTAAATAAAAGTAAAAAGATAAGTTATCTTGGAAAACCCAAACAAAAAGGCTCCAATATTATCTTGCTAGATCCATAAAACTATAAATTTTAGTAATATTATCCAATATCAAACACTTCACTACAACATTGATCTTATCAAGGTCAATATTGATGAATTTATTAAATATTATAAATCCCAAGTATTAGATATTTGATTGAAAGATAAAATATTTGGAAAGTTTGACATATAGTTGATTTTCTCATAGGCCTTGCTAAACATCTATAAATGCTCCTCATTATCCTTTGAAAAATGATAATAGATCAATATATCATCCAAGAACATTGACATAAGCTTGTCCAAGTACTATTTGAATACATTATGCATCAACTGCATGAAGACCATGTGCACATGAATAAATTTGAAATAAACTACTGTAAACTCACCATATTAATACCTAGTCTAAAATATGATTTCATATATCCTTTTCATCAATACAAAAATGGTGGCATGTAGATATTAAATCTATCTTGGAGAATGCTTTAGATCCCCTTATTTGATCAAATAAATCATCAATAGAAGGAAGAGGGTATTGATTCCTAATGGTTATCCTATTTAGTTGCCTATATCCAATGCACATTCTTATGGAAGGTGAAATAGAGAAAACAAGAATGGCCTTAATTCCTTTATTGCTATGGAGGAAAGCATTTAGGAGAGCACTATCGAACCCATTATTTAGGAGGCTCTCTATGTGCATTCTCAACAAAAGTCCCATATGAAGGTGATTATAACTTAATGAATCAAATGGTATGATGAATACTCCATGTGGATAAATAGTGACAAATACTATTATGAAATTAGGAAATAATACACATTCTTGTGGTAAGAAGTGCATTGAAGAAAAATACACAAGCCTTCCGATGTAAAACCACTTTGACACGTCTATAATTGGCATTGGTAATGAGGGATAAATGATTTGGGGATTTACATGGTAGTACACAATTAGATGATAGCTTATGTCTTTGGAGATTTCATAGATTACTTATGGATGAGGTAATATTTAGCTAAAAGTTGTAATGGAGGAAGCCATGTGAATTAAAATTTGATTCATTGTTATTAAGATGGTGGTGACCATAGTCTTAAGTACAACTTTCAAAGTGACATGAGAGAAGCATATAAGCCCTAAATCTAATTGCAAGTTTTGCTAATGGATGCAAGGAAATATAAATATATACATAAATATGTATGTGTATATATGTATATGTTTATGTTTTCTTAAATCCATTAGCAAATCTTGCAATTAGGTTTAAGGCTTATATAGTTTTATAATTCTTATTCTTTGTTTATCTTATTTAAAAAAAAATCAAAAATTGGTTTAATGTGGTTTTCTTTTTTAAATAAGGATCCTAATGGACAAGTACTTTGTTTATATTTTAGATATATTTCCTAAGTATAAGATTTAGCTTGCCTAGTTCATAAGATCCAAATATTTTTCAAGTATATTTTAGATTTGAGTTCATATGTTTAAGGAGCTTATTACCCACCCATATATTAGTATTTACTTTAAATTAATAAAATTATATTTAAATGACTTATTACCAACTTAATTAGTATTTGCTTCAACTTAGTAAAACTTTATAATATAAATATATTTAATTCATCAAATTGATTCTTTATTGACTTAACATCATTTGTATCGTTAATTTAATATGTATAACTTGTTTAAATTAATATGATTAACTAATCACCTTTATTCTCAACATTGCACATTCATATAAACAAACCAATATCTATCTTGCAAATCATAAAAAAAAAAATAAAAAAAAACATAATATAAATTTAATTCCATTATATTAATTAAATGATAATTTATCAGCGTGTTGTGGTCTACGGGTAAGGACACCACTTGCATTATCCGTGATATGATCAACGTGTTGTGGTCTACGGGTAAGGATACCACTTGCATTATCGGTGGTGTGATCGGGGTTCAATCCCAACGGTAGATGTATATAAGAAGTATTTACTCAAAAAATTAAATGATAATTCAACCCACTCAGACAAAATGAAAACATTGCAACCCCAAAATCAGACAAACATTGACTTTATCTGTACAACTTAATGCAACGGGCTTAACACTTTAACGTCTTATGTTTCTCTTTTTTAAAAATAATGGAGAATAGTGGAGTCTCCCTCACTTAGACCCCGTTTACCGAGGAGAGAGATTATAAACGCAGCTTCAATAATTTAATTTATGTGAATATAGAAACTTTGGAAAAAATATCTAACCTTATTGGATGTTAGGAAGTCAATTGTATTAAAAAAGAAAAGCAACAAAGAGCACTTTTTAAAAGAAGAGAATCAGGAAAACATTTTCTCATTATATATGAGGTACAGCCGAAACCTAGTATTGATGAATCGGCTCTTGATTTTAAAAGGGAAATTGTCAGGTTGAAAATCTCAAGGAAAAGATAGCGCTCGCTGCGCGTTTCATCCTTTAGCTAAAGCAGGTTGAATGCTTCCTTTTTAAAAATAGAGGAGCGGTTTTTTTAGAAGTCATTTATTGATTTCCCTCTCCAATCCTCTCCCCTCTCCCTCATTTTAAAGGCAAAAGCCTCTCCCTCATTTTAAAGGCAAAAGCCTCTTTTTAAAACAGCTCTTTAAAAGCAGGCCCCTCTCTCCCTTTCCTTTTTAAAGCCTGCCCCCCATGCCCTGTTTTAAAAAGGATGTTGGACCTTGCAAAATTCAAGCCACGGACAATCATAATGAAAGTAATATAGTTCGTGTATAATACCCGAAAATCAAGTAAACTTATTGCAGAATGTAGAAGGAAGGATAACACTAATAGACAAAATGGGTTGTGTTTCATTTTGATGGGTTGTGTTTCATTTTGATGATTCCTCAATATTAAAAGGATAACATGTCCATTAGTTGTCAGGTTTTTAATATTTTAAACTAAAATTACAAATCTATGATGAAGATTTTCATTGAATTATAGTTTACCAATCTTTTTATTATTTAATTGATAGATGTGGGTTATATGATCTTGGATATAGACAAATTGATTAAAACAAAGGCATAATGACAAATTGATTTGTGAGGATATAGACAAATTGATTAAATCAAAAGCATAATGACAAATTCATCTTTGTGAACATAGGCAAATTGATCATAGGAATAATGAAAGTAATATAGTTCGTGTATAACACCCGAAAATGAAAGCTGAAAGTGTCAATAAGTAAACTTCAAATTGCAGAATGTAGAAGGAAGGATAACACTAATAGTCTACATGGGTTGTGTTTCATCTTGTTGATTCCTTACCAAAGGTAGTATCCGTCAACCACTTCTTACAGTCATAGACAGAGCAGAAGGCTTGTAAACATGTGAGAAATAAAAGAATGGCCGCAGCCAAGAGAGACAGCAGCTGCCATGAGCCAAATATGTATTTGTTCACGTATTCCATCGCGGCAACGCTCCATCTCCGGTTGTAGTGCTTATTGAGATCCGCTATGACCTGGTCCAAATATTTGACTTTTGTCAATTTGACGCATTTACCCATACCGTTCCAGAGACTTGCAACCTTCCCGTCGCTTTCAAGGTGATTGTAAATGATCCCGCTGTTTCTCAGCAGACGAACATCTTCTTCTTTGTCAATCATGCCGTTCATGAAGTCTGTGTAGCGCGTGAAGATCATCGCACCAGGGGCCGCCGACGCCTCAAACGCCACCAGATTTCTTAAAATCACTTCTGTGTTGGCATCCAATTTTACTTTCGGAAGATAAAGTGTTTTAGTATTCTGGTCAAACCGTATTGTGGTGAGATCTCCGTCTGTAGGAAGGAATTTAATTCCAGAAGAATATAAGTCGGCCACCGAAGGTATCGCCAATTCGTCTCGCGTAGGAGGAGTCTCCACCGACGACTGCTCCTCCCTGTCCTCAGTTTTGTCGGCGGTGGAGGACTTGAAAAGAAAAGTCAAGGGCCCCTTGAATGCGCGCAGAACAGGCAGATTTCCGAGAGTGGAAAGAAGACGTAAGGGCACCTTCATCACCAACTGCACGACCCTGCCATTGTAAACACGGCCAGGCAGCGCCGTCAGACGTCGAATGGGGCCTACGTTCAACGATGACAGAACCTTCCGTAGAAGATTGAAAGCTCTTGTAACCCTTGTTGTGTCCGGCAGGGGCTGTTGCTCGTTTTCGCTGGCATTCGCATTAGATTCATCTTTGGGTACAAGAGGGACAACACAATAATAGACTACCTCCAGGATATGACCTCTATCTTTTATACACAACCTTGAATTATCCGAAATTTTGAATTTAAAAGGCAATAACTCCATACATGCAAGTCTTACCAGGTTGCACAGCCTCTCCTCCGCCTTGTCTTCAGAACCCAACTCCATCTCCAACAGCTTATGCAAAAGAAATAAGGGGATCTGATTTTCCAGCATCATCAAATCTCTTATGACTTCGTTATGGGTAGAGCTTCTGCCAGTTGGATCTAAAACCTTTCCCAGTTGCTTAACTTGCGAGGAAACATCTGGCGAAGCTTCTTGACCTTGTTTGACGTAGAACTGCAGACATTCAAGAACGAAAGAAGCGTCCAGAGCCATAAGCCATGCCAAGGCTTCTTCGTTGTAGTCAAGATATTTGTGATAGCAGCTCCGGATTTGCCACTCGTACTGCCTCAGCTTATCCACAACGGACTGAAACTTCTGATCAGCGATCCTTTTCTGGAATCTGCGAGCCACTGCCAATTTGTATCTCTCCATTTCGTAAAGCTCGGATTTCCAATGGTGATACGGTCCGATGGAAATTGTGTGTGGAATGAATGCTGTAGGCTTCAGTGCCAATAATTCCTTGGGCACATTGAAAACGGAAGTGCAAAATTCCTTTACTTCTTCATCTTCATGTATTTTCAGACCGTCTTTAATTTGATTAATCCAACCATCAAGGTCGATCTTTACATGAATTGTATTCTTTGATTCCATCTTTCCTACTTGAAGGCAGTTTTGGGAAACAAGAGAACACAAGCAAATACAAACAGTAAATGAACAATGAAAAACAAATGCTAAAAAACATGCTAAGCCATGTAGCAGAAGCTCCTATATGTAATGTAAACTTTACATTGACAGAATACGAGAAATTCGTTGCGTTCTTTAGATCCAACTTTCAACCTTGCTCTTCACGTGTATATCGCTTTCTACGCTATTATTGCCTTTTTTAATGCGGTGTTGACTTCGCTGCTCTGGGCGACTGTTAATCACGATATTATTTATTATCTTCGTTTTTACTATTACTATAACCATTCATAGTGCAGTGCCATTGTTCCTTTTTGGTGGTGGATGCCAAGATTGTGGGGACTGGATGCTTTAAAATACGGCCAACCTGCTTGTGGAGTTCACATATACAATAGAAACTTACACAAAACATATACAATAGAAACTTACACAAAACTTTATAGAGACAATTCAACTGCTTTGGGAAATTGGGAAATTTTTACGAACCAACCTGGCAAGAAAAAGCATATTGGTATTACATTTTCTCTAAGGGAAAAAAGGCTATAAATTAATTACCTAAGGAAAGAAAAAAACAATTGTTGTGTGAATAAAGTTTATATCGAAGCAGTTTCTTTTTAATGTTCCCTTCACTTGTGTAAATAGAGGTGAAACTTGTGTGGACCTCGGTCTCGTCCTTCACAGATAAGGATGTCTTGGACCTTACCTCAAGCGTTTTCCGTCCACCAATTTTTTATTTTTTATTTTTTCATATCATAACGTGTCAAGATCTTTTCTTCAAGTTAGAAGTGATTAAGTCAACGTGCCACGTTTGCATATACCTACGGATGTGTTTTCAATAAGTAAATTTGCTTTCGGATTTGCTAGGTGGACCCTTTAAATAAGGATTTTATTTACACGCCTTAATAATTTCGTAGCCAAACTGAAAAAGGATTAAACACGTGAAATTTTATCAAGATAACGCTCGAGGTAAACGTGACCTTAAGACCGACGATGATTGGAAGCAACTTTTTAAAACTGAGTACCATCCCCACTCCCTAATCTTTTAATTATTATTAGTTCCTTCCTTCGGTGCCTTTTGCAGGCTACTATTGCATTAATGGTCATCAAAACCAGTGTCATTTAGTGGTTGGTTGGTATCTCTTTACATTGGAAGCATTATTTCTAATCACAACTACAAGCAAGATACTATTTTTTTATAAATATTTCCTGGATCAACATGTGCCTTTGCGTAATAGACCCAGCTATGCCACCTAGACAATCAATATTAAAGCTCTATTATAAAGTAAAAGACTCCTCAAATTTGTGAATGAAGATCCTAAAAATATTGATTTTGAATAGAGAAAGTAGTTATATAAGGACAAGAAGAATGAAGTTCATGGTGTGATTACCCTATAGGTTAGAAAGACCTATGATAATCATGCTAGTGACATCTTAAATTAAAGAAGTTAGAAAATTTTCAATAAATGTATGACATTTTAAATTAAAGAAGTTAGAATATTTTCAATAAATGTGATCACATTGACTCTACATAGATTTGTAGATTAAAGGAAGAGCTTGCTACTTTGTACATGGATAATTTTAGGATAATATATGAGCAAATTAGATATTTTAAGAAACTACACGAAGATATTTTTGTTGCTAGAGGAGGTACCAATGGAAAGTAAGAACTTGAAGTTCTCAATATGGTGGTCAGCAATGTTTTTCATATGAGATAATTGCTATTATATTTGGTATGGTTCAAGTATACTTTCCCAATATTCCTACCTTATCTCTTAATGATATGGTCAAATACCATATTCGCCATTAGGATAAATGATAATGTCATAAGAGTCATTCTCTTACCATTGAGGCTCATGCAAAGAATGTGGCTAAACCAAAAGTAAAAAAAAAAAAAAACTAAAGTAAGAAGAGAAGAAAGCCAAGAGACCTTTTAAGAAACTAGTTTATATCTTTTCCAATACTAAAGAACAAAAGGTAGAGTTTTTTTATGATGAATTAATAAGGTTGAAGAGATAACTAAAAAAGGGGTTATAGATGCCACTCTTTTCTTTACCTAGATTAATGATGAACATGATGGTGAGACCACATAAGCACATCTCAACATATTGAATATCCAAATCTTCTTTAGAGTGGATTATAGATTAATGGGTAACCTAACACATGACTAAGCATCACCATCTCTCATATTATTACAATGGACAAAAAATAGTGTGTGGTTATTGGTGATGACTCCTCTTTACAAGTAGCCAAATGTAATGAGGTAACAAATGAGCCATTATGTGTATCCAATATGATTTTTATAGGTATGAGGTGATGAATCCTCCCATAATGATTTTTATAGGTATATTTTGTTGTACAACATTCATACCAAATATGAAGTCTTTAGTAAGTTCAAGGACTTCAAGGCTCTTGTGGAGAATCAATTTAAGAGGAAGATCAAGTGATTGAGGACTAATTTAGTAGCTAAGTATGTTAGACATCCCTTTGGTGATTTCTTGGCTCTTTATGTAATTTATTTTAAGAAGTCTATTCAATATAACTTGGAGTAGACTGTGGTGGCTAAGAAAAAATACATTGTTATCATGGAGATGGCCAGATGTATGTTGAATGCTGAGAAGATGGAGACCATATTATGGGTAAAGTAGTAACTTGTATAGCTTCTATAATTAATCAAATTCTAACTCAAGTCATTTAAAGTATGACATTTATTAAGATACTGATGAGAGACACAACTAATATTTCTATGTTTATGTTTTTGAATCCACTACATGAGTTCACATTCCCAAAGATATAAAAGAATAATATAGATACCAACATCCATTTTTGCATGTTTATAGGATAGTATTAATCCTCTAAGGATTATCATTTGTATAATATTATAAATTAGGATGTTAATATTCAAAGAGGTATGATCTTTGATAAGGTGTGTTCATCCACTCCTTTTAGAACACTTCTATTCTTGTTGACCAATGATTCCCCTCTTACAACTCTTTAATGGTTCCTATTGCCACCTTTGATATTCTCATTAGTATGATTCATGTGTTCATTAATAGGTTCAATTACTAACTCTTATTTTTTTGGAACATTCTCCAACACTTGTAGTCTTGGATACCACAACATATAAGCTTGATATTTTCATGTATTATGTGATGATATTGGATGTTGAGGTGGATGGTGATCATGGGATTGATACTCTAGTATACACTTCTAATGTTACTTATATGTAGGATGTGCCATAGTCTTTTATGGATAGCATGATGACCAAGTCGGATTTAACTCTCCAAAATGATTAGACCATTCTCTCTTAGTAACACCATTGGAAGGCCCCTCTTGGATTGTGGCATTTATATTTGATGATTCTTGATACCCTCTCACCTATTATTAGGATAAAAAATGTCTAGAGTGGGAGGATACTATGCTTATCAAGTATGAGTCATTGATGAAGAATCAAACATGGTAGTTTTTTCATCCCCCGAAAGAGAAAGACATTATTGGTTGTAAAATGGGTCTATAAGACCAAATACACTTTGAATGATCAAGTGGATAAGTATAAGGTATTGCCTTCTTGCTAAGTAGTTCCCTTAGAAGGAGGGAGTTGATTATTTAAAGATCTTTGTCCTAGTTGCATAAATGAATTTTTTTTAAATGATTCTCTCTTTTATTGATTTTTATAGATGGGAGGTACATTAGATGATTGTGAAGAGTGTATTTATTCATGGAGAGATTTAAGAGGAGATTTATATAGGTCAATGACCTATTTTTGAGCTTAATGGACCCACTCCCTTGGTGTGCAGATTGAAGAAACCTTTGTATGGACTTAAGGAGGCTCCTCATTATTGGTATGAGAAAATTCATTCATTATTTCTAGATTATGGCTTTCAATAATGTCTAATGGAGCATGATGTCTACATTAAGCACATGATTTTTGAGTAGTTGTGTATTCCTTAGTAGTTTCTGGTCATCCTATAATATGGAGAACATAGTTCCATCAAGCTTATCTACAATTTACCATTTCATCATCAAACTAAGCACTTTAAGGTTTGGATGGTCTATATTATATGGTTTTATGTCCATGGGATGCTTGATCCAATATATATGCTATCAATAGAGCAAAAAATGAGTATCCTAACCCTGTTCCTACTCAAGGTGTATTTTGTATTATTATGGAAGCATCTTGGAGTGGGAGAGTTCTCATTAAGAGGGATGACTAATAAGGTTTCTTTACATTGTGTCTTTCTATGAGCTATTCATTTATTTTAGTTAATTTATTTATTTTATTAATTTCTACAAAATATTGTTAATTTTAACATCGTTTTAGAGCAAGTGTGAATCACCATTACTTACCACAATGTTTGTTAAACTTCATTCTTTAGTAGTTTCCAAATAATTGTGGTTTTGGAAGTACTCTATAAAAACTTCATGCATAATTAATAGTGTTTAGGGTTGTATGCCAAAACCCTAGGTGAACTTGGATTACAAGGATCTCACCATGTTGTAATATATTTTTTTTCTAGGGAAAATATTCACCTACTGGTTCCTCTTTCCTCTCTTAATATCCAATTTGATTTATTTTTTTGACCAAGTGGATGCCCTAGATATTTGATTGGATATTTTATGAACAAAACTTCCACTTGACTTTCATAGATTTAAAAAAAGAACCATTCCTTTTCTACTTTTAATTTTTTGATATTAGTGCAACATACATGAGAGGATAGTCTACATGATTGTCAAAGGATAAAATAAGAGGTTGAACATTATCTGTGTTGAATTTAAAAGCATTTTTCAACAATAAATGGAATCAACACATTACCTAATATTGATAAGAATAAATACATAGAAAGTATATACACACAATATTTGAGGGTGTACATGAATACTAAATAATCTCACTATAGTAATATAGAATACACTTCAACTAATGATGAAATTATTGATATGATAAAAAGTTGCACTAGGTCACAAATAAGTAATCAACATTTATGTTTAAAACAATAAAATACTACAAAAATACCTTTTCCAAGGTTTACAAGGGCCCATAGGGCTTCTACATGTAATACAATACAAAGTTGGTGATGGCCTCAAGTAAATATTAACCACCACATAATTCAACATCCAACTTAAGCTAAATAAGGGACATAAAGAGATATCCCTATTTGCCATCACTCCTTAAAGGCCTCTCTCCCACACCAAGTAGCTCCTGCATGTGCATAAAAAAACCTTACACATAACCTTGATTAGGATATTCATTGTATATTTTATCAATGACACAAAAACAAGATCTAGTATCCCATGGGCATAAAACCATCTCACATAATGCATCCAAATCTTAATATACTTGGTTTACTAATGAAACACTAGATCTCAAACAAGCTAGATGATACCCTACTTATCACATTGAAAATATTTTAGGTTGTATTCCAAAACCTTAGTGGCTATTGCATATAACTGTCCTGCTAAATATCATCATGGTTTAAGGTACTCTTCACATCCATATGATGTACCTTCCAACCAAACGAAGTTACTATAGAAAGAATCATCTTAAAAAATTCTATTGTAGGAACTATAGAAAATGTCTTTAAATAGTCAATTCCCTTATGTTGAGAGAATTTCTTAATAACAAGGTGTGCATTGTGTTTTTTTTCTTGACCATCATTAGTTTACTTGGTCCTACAAATCCATTTGCATCAAATTACATTATTTCCTTTTGTACGAAAAATAATATCCCATGTCCTATTCTTCATAAAGGACTCATACTCCATAAACATAACATATTCACACTTTGGTAAACCCTTAGCCTAATAATATGTAAGAGGATATCCAAAATAATAAACCTTTGAGAACAATGTTGGATATAGACCCTTTTCCTATTTCTCTAGTGAAATAATGAGATGTGCATCCTAGAAAAGTGTTTAAACCCACTTGGGTTTTGGATGAATTGAAGAATAACTAGACATATAGTATGAAAAAGTACAATTAGAATCCAAACCTAAAGAATCTAAATATAACTCATTACTCACAATCATCATGTAAAAGTAAAGAACATAAAACTAGTATATGAAGCTCACATTTGCTAAAGATGAGATTTAAGGTGTTGTAGATGGTGTTTCCCAAGAAGTGGTCAAATATATAGGTATAGAGCCATCACTAGAAGATGAAGAAGATTCTCTAATAGGAATACAGTCTATAAGAATATTTGAAGAACCTGTTTAGTCAATAGAAAAAACAAGAGTATAATTTGCAAAAAGCTTAAGTGATAAATTGGATAGAGCCTCTAGAAAAAAACTCATCAAAATGACATCCCTTAAAATAAGGATCTCATACCTCTAAGTATCATAGAGACACAATGTATTAGAGGTACATAGGTATGTCATAAAAATACATTTGTGACTCTTTAATGTCTCTTTTTTCTAAATATCTTTAGTTATGTGATCCCATGCTCAAGACCTAAAGATGCAAAATTGGGACACAAGCCTATTTTTAGTTAACCTCTAAAGAGGTGTCATATCCTAGAAAACTCTATTGTAAACCATATTGATGATGCATATTGTAAAAGTGATGATCTCATTCTAGAGTTTTTACTCCATCCCTTTGGAATGAATCATAAAATATGCCATCCTCATGATTACCCTATTATTCTTCTCATCCACCTCATTATGCTTTGAGGTATAGTGAATAGTCCTATAATATGTTATCCTATTAAAAGTAAACAATTATGAAATGTATTGCTCATGTCTTCACCTCCCCTATTTGACCTGTTGCACTTGATCTTATTGTGTAGCTAATTTTCTACAAGATATTTGAATTCCTTGATTTCCTTAAAGGCATCATCCTTGGTGTGAATAGTATATAACCACCCATATTTAGAGAAATAATCAATTAAGATAAGGAAGTACCTATCTAAAAAAATGGAGGGTGTACCCATAGGTCCACATATGTCACTATGTATGATCACTAAGGATGACTAGCACATATGATTGTTTTTTTTGGAAAGGTATATCTATGATTATTCATTAGAATACATCACTCATATAAACCACTTAAAGGTGAAATATAGGGATTTCCAATGGTCATTTGATGATAATACATGTATCTCAAAGATCCATAATTGAAATTCCCAAGCCTATGATGCCATCCCTAACTTCAATCATCTACATGAGCCACCATGGCCACCAAATATTTATTTTTATAGGAAGAAAAAAAGAATGTAGTCTTTCCCCTAGCTTATACATTTGGTATAACTTGTCATAGTAACCAAAAGTAACTATCTTGAATCCATTGTCTATATTCTTGACTATCCAATGATTAGACTATAATTCTACCTTTTTATTCATATGAATGATGATAAAAATAGACAATATATTGAGGCCAACACTAGGAACATGGAGAACTTCTATCCACTTGTAAAGAAGAGTCATCTCTAGTGACAACACCATTTTTTGTACCCATATAGGAAGTGTTTGTACTTTGTCATGTGTCATATTTTCCCTAAATCTACAATCCACTCATTAGAAGAGGTGGATGTACAATATACTAAATGAATAACTATAAGTACCTAAGAGGTTTCTCTATCAAAATTTTCCTCACCATATGTATAAAATAGAGTAGCATTAACACCCCCTTTTTGTTGCTTCCTCAAGCTTCTCGATTTGAATCTACGAAAAGTCTATTTATGTTATTTCTTATAAAACTTACATGTTAAATTTTTAAAGGGATTATTGGTCTTCTTTTACTTCTACTTTGTATTCTTAATATTTTTAACTTTGAAAAATTCTTTTGGATGGGCCTAAAGAATTACCCTTATGCCTCTGTTTTCTAGTTTGATGATGAAGAAGGTACTTGAACACCTCATCAATTCATGGAAAATTAGAGTTAGAAAAGTAAACACAAAGCATATAAAACACAAATCCAACTATTTCATATCTCCAAACTATTTTTAAATACAATATTAATTAGTTCAACATTATTCTCCTTGTCCACAACCTCTTGAACTTCTCCTACCACCTTTGAAATTCCTCTAGCAATCTAGATTTCATCTTACAATTTCTTGAGTTGACTAATATACTCATCAATAATATCAAAATATTCCATAGTCAAAATAGAAAGTTCCCTTAACCTATTAATATATGTAGAATCAATATGATTACATAATCCTTGACGCATACCAAGCAATTCCATAGGGTTGTGGTGCTACTAACATGAATATTGTAGATCTTGTTAAAATAAAGAGATATGACACTAATAGATTAATCATTATATTCCCTATGGAGATGATTCCTCTAGTTAGAATTAGTATCATGAGGTTTCTCATTAACATATTTGACCAATCCCTTACTTTAGAGAAAATATTCAATCTTAATTTCCCAAGTAGCATAGTTTGGATAATTCAACAAGGGAATATGCTAATCCATAAATTTCCTACAATAATGTCGTTAGTGCAACAAAATGTGTAGCAAAACAACTAAAAAACAAATAAAGGATGAAATAAAATTATATAATGAAGAAAATAATGTGCAACTGGTAAGCAACTAACAAGAAACAAAAAAATTATTTACCTGTAAAAATTTATACATGACGTGCCATAGAGCATAGATAGAAAAATGAAAGAAAAACTTAATTCACAATACATTCAACATTACATCTAAGAGATGTTCTTCTCTCATTGTTCTTCACACACTTTCATATTATAGAGTTGCATCTATCAAAATAAATACACATGTAGAGGTACCATGTTTAGGATTTTTCCACCCATGTTTAGGGTTTTCCTACCCATGTTTAGGGTTTTCCCATCCATATTTAGGGTTTTCCTACCCATAGTTAGGAAACCAACTAATAACATCTCAACACATGTCTAGCAACTCCCAAAAATACAAATCCAATATTTTTGGCACACATCCAACAATCTCCCACTTGCCAAAAAAATAAAGTAAATGAACAAAAAATATATTTTTAGAGTATTACATTATTGGGTACATGTCAATGTACCACCTTGAGTAAATAACTAGTGTAGGAGTTTAATTTAAAGTAAAATTAAGTAGTTACTTCAAGCAATATACTAAATGCACGCGTGTCAATGTGCAATGATTTAAATGAATAAGGAGTCCACTTGTACATGAGTCATAGGAAAGGTATATGAAGTCATAGGTGGAGTAAGGGCCAAGGAACCTATCTTATTATATATAGGCCTTATAGTGAGTGAAATAGTGGAGTAGAGGATATAGTGTGTGCATAGTATAGATTGGTAGTGTAGTACAATGTAACTCCTAAAAAACAATTTATGGAGTGTTCATGTCCTCAATCAAATAACATTGTACTATTTTCATGAGCTTTCATTAATGGTAAATTTTTGAGTTATTGCATAATTTTATCTCTTTATTTTCCTACATTTTATAGTGTCATTATCATATAGATATCTTAGATTGCTTATCTTACATATTGTGGTTGCACTTCCTATTTCATATACTCATCAAAAGCTAAAAGTAGTATCAAAGCACATGGTAGATCAATAGGAAATAGAGAGAGCTACAAGTGAGATTGAGAGGAATCCATAAATATCATTTTTAGAATTTTTGAGATTTCATTTGTCTAGAGTCTTTCCACAGAGTTGCAAAAAAACTCGTGAAGACTAGGACTCAATATTGATTCCACTAGATTGACAAATAAATTAGTGAATATTGATCATCTTTAGATTTAGAATCTCTTACATTACAGTCCTAACACTTTGTTGCAGGAAAAGGATATTCAAAGAAAGTTAGGAAGCTTCCTATAAATATCTAGGAAGAATATTTTCTTTAGATTCAATCCAACACCAAAAGCAACAAATAGAAGGTCAAATATTTGGAGGCATGTAGAAAAGGTCTCATTGCTAGAGATTGTAGACCTGCAAAGTATAGAAGAAGAAGAGTCCATAGGAGTCTTGTTGCACATTTGATAAAGAATAGACTTTAAAAAAGAGTCTAGGAGAAGTTGGAGGTTGGTGATCTCCATTGAATACTGCAAGTAGCATATTGAAGAGACTCTAGAGAAGAGTCCCAATGAAGATAGGATATTGGTGATCTCCATTGAAGATTGAAGACTTCACCTTGAAGGAGTAGCCTAAGAAGCTAAAGATAATACCCATCAGGTTTATGCATAGTGGTGAATATTCACAAATTGGGTGAATATTAGTATTTTCAAAATTATAAATTGGCAAATATGAGGACCCTCGACGTTGGCCCATTCGCCTAAAATTTTTAGGATCAATTTTTTCTTAGGGTCAATTCGCCACAATATATATCCAAACATAGGCACATTTGTACTCGTTGGAAATATCTTTTCAATCCTGATCTAATGGTGGTGATTTTATGAAGTTATAAGATGATTTAATAGGTAAAATGAGACCCCAAATATGACCTTATATTTTAGGCCTTCAAATACCTCAAATTTTGGTGTGAATATTCTTGATTTGAATTTCTTAGTATTCTCCATGATTCAGCTTGATTTTGATTAGGATTCACCATTTTTTTACAAGTATATTTTGAGTCCAACCCCTTATGCATAACCTTGATACCCATAGAAGGTCTCATTGAAGAACTTCTATATTTTGAAAACTGAAGATCAAGAAGGAGTAGCAAAGGTCCAGTTCCAAATACCAATAACAACATATTTCAGGGATCCAAGAGGGAGATCTCATTTTCAACACTTCCATAGTAGAATACTGAAGGAAAGGTCTCATTAAGAAGACTAGAGAAGCTACAAGATTGAAGACCCTAGAGAAGATATCTCAAGGAGAAACAAGGAGAAGGCTTGGTGAGTGTAACATCCCAATTTTTACCCCCTACTTTGTGTTTGCATTATATAGCTTAAGGTTTGATTTCATAGAGGTGATTATGAAATAGAAATGGTTAGTATGCTTTGCTAAATTAGGAGAGTTTGATGCTAAACATGAATTGTTAGTGGCATTTAAAGCATTTATTTGGAATGTTTCTTTGTCTCCTCAGTTAGTTGGGAAATTAGTTGTTAAGATTGGTTTATTTGGTTAACCATGGTCTTTAACTTGTGTTAAGCTTGATTAATGGACAACATTGAAGAGGCATTAAATCTAGTGCTATTTTATCCCTAGATTAGTTACAAGCTAATTGTGATTAACTAGGCTAATTAATTAGTTGCTTAGAAATGAAGTAAATATTAGTTGAAGAGTTGGTATGTGTTTGTTTGTGATTGGACCACCCCGGGCACAAAGTCAAAGATAACTCCAATTTCTAGATAGCATTTATGATGGGCTCATCTCCAACAATTTTTAATAATAAAAAAATGGTTATGGGGGGAGGGTGAGTTCCATTATAAATAGAGGCATTTGGGAAGGCAAAGATATAGCGATATTTGTGGAGTGAGATCAGGGATTATGCTCTCCAACTGAGTTGGATCAAAAACCAGAAATCTCGCATTCTTCGCAAGTTGGCATTGGAAATCTAGAGGTTCCTAGGGAGTATGCTCTCTGGACTTTGCTCGGATCAGAAACTAGATGGGCCTTGTGATTTGCCATAGTTTTCTTCACCTCATTGCTTTGCTAAAAAAAGAGTCACGTGTAAGTCGAAGTATTGGAAGACTTTTCGGAGCTTGGATCGGAGAAAGTCTACGAAAAATTTAGGTTAGGGTGAAGATCCCAACTATAGTATGAATGATGAGTATGCTTGTTTGGTGATTGAGTTAATGATATAGTAATAGCCTTTCTTGTTGTTAAGGTTAAAGGTTTTAATGTGGTATAAAGAAAAGATCTATGTGTAGGAAAGTTATTGATCTGCAATTTGTGAGGTTCTTCCCTTGGAAATCTTGCTTGTATTAGCAATATATAGAAAAAGCCCTTTTGAGTAAGTTGTAGGTCTCAAACTTGATAGATCACTCTCTGAGAAATTTATGTAAGCTAGCATGGCTTGTTGTTGAGCTTGTATGGGTAAGGTAGAAGTTTACATATATCTGGTATAGGGGCTAACATATCCTTATATGAAATGTTTAGAGATTTAAAAAAATTGACCCTTGACTTTATTAGAGAAAGATTGATCTCAAGATTTCTATAGATGAAGCCTTGCTATATGATCTTGAGCATAGGTTTACCTTTGGTAAGAGTACTCAAGACTCCTTATAGGGTCTTTGTGTTAGATGAAGAATGATTTGGGTAGTCGGTGGTGACCAATGCATAGATCAAAGGTTTTTGTGAGATGTAGGATGGAAACCTCTCTACTTGTAGATGTGAAGGTTTTTTGTTTACATTTTGAGTATTGTGTTTTGAATGTGAATCTTGAGGTTATGTAGCATCATTTTCCATCTAGAAGATGTGTCATGAAAAATGTAGACATCCTTGAGCCCTCAAAATGGTGTTATAGTCTAGCGTCTATGAAGAATATCAATGATTATTCCTAGATGTCATCCTTCGAAGGTGAAATGATGTGTTCATTGGGTGTACATCGAAGTCCATGGTCCTCTTCGATGTGTGTAGGAGTCCTCCAATAAGCCTTAGGTCATAAAATTATCTACGCGATGCAGATCATGTTTGGTGAGAAGCATAGACATTGCTCTATGAAAGCCTGAGATGACGTTTGATTTTTGATAAATTAATTTAGGGTTATTTCCCTAATGTTTTAAAACATCCATAATAACTATTGATGAAACTCATTAGTTGCTTAGATCATGCCATGTGTCTCAATCTGATTAGATGCTTAGGGTTTCTATTTTTGGATAACCCATACGTGATGAAATATGCGTAGGGCATGATTTCCATTTCATGAAGAGCATGGGTCTAGGGTTTAAGACTCCTATGGGGTCCAAGGAGGCAAACACCTTGAATGATGTGCTAAGCGCTTAGCCATTAGGCTAAGGTGCTAGCACCTAACGTAGGCCCTCCCTTGTGACATTTAAATGTTAGGGAGGAATTCCCTAATTATAATGTTACAATGTTACTTTCATTTAATGAAAATATGAAAAGTTAAAGCTAGACGTAGGTATGGATGGTGAAATAAAGTGTAGTGGTATTTTGGAAAATATGACAGGGTTTATGGATAAAAACCATAGATCTAGGATTTATGGTTTGGATTAATAAGTTATCTCACGATAACAACTTTGGGTCTTAAATTTATATTGAAATAAATATAAAAGGGTAAAAGGGTCTAAATAGTAATATTAGATAATTATCCTAAAAAGACTCAGATTAAGACTTTAGCTAAAAGTTAAAGTCCAACAAAGGAAAATTTGTATTTGAACCATATCCATCTATTGAATAGGGCTTGAAATATTTAAGGGGTTATAAATATCCCTAGCCTAGTACAATAATGTTATGACTCAAACTTGTTTGATGGAATCTAATGCTATATGTCTCAATGAAGAAGTTAAATCTATAGTGGAAACTTAGATTGACTTGTTCTAAATAGTGTAGACTATTATAGGTTTGATTATATGTGTACAAGGCAAAAATAGAATAGCCTATTCATAGAAGGTTTTGGTTGTTATGATGAATGTTATATAAAAAAAAAATAAATTTTTATAATATAAAAAAATTTAAGTGATGGATTGTGGTCACACTTAAGGGGTTGAATGAAAGAATGTTCTCCTTTGATATTGTGATTTTGAGTTGTGTACAAGTTTGTTTAAATGCTATTTTTGGGTGCTTTTATCTTAAAGTTTTGATAACCTAGAAGAAGAAAAGAATAGCATATTTGCAATATTGTGATTACAATGCATTGAACAAATAGAATCATGTATATGCAATCATGCATGCTAAAATGAGGAATGAAATATTATGATGGCATAATCTAATGTGGGAGAAAGGGTAACTAGGTTGCATTTCTCGGGAACTTATGGGGGTTCTCCATGGCCATGTCAATGGATGCAGTTAGTATAGATTCAAGAGCATGTTTCCTGTGTGATGGGATATGGGATGAAAGGAATGGGAAAAGTTTCATTCTTAGGAAAGTATGGGATTTCCTACTCTTGAATTGAGTTGAATGCTTGTTTATTTACAAATGTGTAAGGTGTTTGTTAGAAAACTATTTTGCATTCTATGGATTACTATTGCATGGCATTATGTAATTAGTTATGCATGTTCATAAATTGGATTGTCCTGATCCCGAGTAACCATTCACTTAGTACTGGTGGAACTGAGACAACTAGTACCTGAAGTACCTATTGAACCTGAAAGAGAGTTGAAGATTAGAGGAAGTTGATGTTGTATTCAACTTTATGAGACTATTGTTGTAACATAAAAATATTTCTTGTGGAAGAAATAATGTAATAGCTTGTAGGAGTTTATGATTTATTGATGGAAGTATCAAAAATGTAACTCCCAAGTATCTGATTGTATTGGATATGAACAATGTAATCTCTTTGAAGTTTTATGTTCTTGAAAAACAAGTTGTTTACATGATCTAATATGTTACTTGAATTCTCAAGTGGATGCTTTGTTTATAAATGGCTAAATTAGATCTTTACTTTCTATAAGTAAAAATGTGGAAACATAGAATGAACATAAACATATCAAAGAATACATAAATGAGAGATCTAAAGAGTAGTAGTCAATGAGATATAGTGGTAGGCAACAATATGCCTATGAGAATCTGTTGGATGATTCCCTTAACAAACCATATGTAGTATGGTTAGTTGGTTAAGCATTGCACCTAAAATATTACCTTATTGGAAAATAATGAGTAATCAACAAGGCACACACTTAAGGTTAGGTTGAAAGACACCTATGGTTGAAACAAGTTTAACATGGGGTTAAACAATAAGGGAAATGTGCGTTCTGGTTGAAACAGATTAGAAAATTCTCGCTGATCATTATGGGACACTGGCCACTCCCATGCACATGGATAGACTCTGATCAAGTTGATTCTTGTGTGGTGCATAGCCTTGGAAACTCATGTGACTACTTGCTCAATGGAAACTATATAAATGACTCTCATAAAAATGTAAGTAAAAAAATGATGGGTGTAATGGTTGATTTTTGGTTGGGTAATTTGGGGTTATTACAGTTGGTATCAGAGCCTAGGTTAGATAGGTGCATAACTCTCAATATTGATGACTCTAAAACAAACACATGCAAGTAAGGAAAGAGAAATGGTACGGATGTGGAAAATGAGCAAGTCTTGCCCCCCATGTTGAACCCTTGGTGAATCAGATTGGAAGAGCTAGATGAACCCTCCACTAACATGGGTTTTAAGTGGTGTACTTGATACTCTTTTGGGGATCGTACTTGCCATTTGAAGCTCTAAACCAAGACTCTTCCTTATTTAGTCATGGTGTTTATATTCAACTTAAGTCATCATATAGAAAGGTGAAGGTTGATGAAAAACTTTAGCAAACTTAGTTAAACCATCAAGAAACTTAACTAGCTAGATGAGAGTAAGTGCATATTAGGAAAAGACTCCGGTGTAAGATTGTGAACTAACACATTTCTTAAAACCAAGGAATATGCCACCCAAGCTAGGAAGTGGGTCGAAGATGCCTCCTCGAAGGACTCGATTAGCTAGCATTGAAAACCTTGGAGAGGGTCATGTTGGAGAAAGCTCAAGGAACCTCGATGGTGTGGAAAATCTCACAAATATGGTTCAAAATATGCAGGGTGAAATGTCCACCTATCGAGAGTAGATGATACAATAGAATAATCTATTGGAGGCCCTTAGAGATGAGATTAGGAGAAATGATAGGGCACCAAAAGTTCCTATTGAGGTAGTAGTGGAGGAACCAAATGATCCTGATCAGGTAGCTAAGGCATGAATCAATGTTGAATTGGAAAAAGACCTAAAGCATGTTAAGGTTAGAAAATTTTTAGGAAAGGAAAGTGGAGATTCTACCGAATCATGGTTGAATGAGTTAGCAATTTACTTTTCCATGAGAAATTACTCTTCAACCACAAAGATAGTCTTTGTCATCGGACTATTGACTGAAGTTGGATTGGAATGGTGGGAAACTTACTACAAGGACAAAAAGATAAATATAATCCATTGTGAATGGGATGTGTTTGAAAAGGCTTTTAGAAAGAGATTCCTTACTGAGAAATATTACGCTAGGAAGCTAGATGAGTTCACTCAGCTAAGGCAAAGAGAGCAGTCAGTGGATGTATACTATAGGAACTTCACTAGACTTCTCAAGTACATTTTGACCTATGAAAATGATGATAAAATGAAGGTGCATCAATTCCTTTTAGGGTTAGATCATCATCTCAGGATCTCTATCAACATGTTCAAACCCACTAATTTAGAAGTTGCATATGATCTAGCTTGTCAAGCAGAGTATAATCACAAAAAGAGCAACAATCTTATCCAAGGACCCAAGAAGAACTACCAAAATCCATAGAAAATAAAGTGGAATAATGAGCCAACTCAAAAGAATAAAGAAGGGTTTAAGTTTGGTAAGAGAAATGATGGGTCAAAAAAATATTTAAGAAGAATTTTAGTCTAAGGATAGAAACTCTACTAATGCGGAGAAGGCCAAACCCATGAATCAAGTAGAACCAACTCCTGTTGAAGGTAAGGAAAAATTAGTTCAAGGTTTGACTCAGAATTTGAAGGTTGGGTGCTATGAGTGTGGGGGTCCTCACTATGCAAGAAATTGTCCACGTCGTATAGGAGCTAACTAGAAGGTAAGTGATAAAGGACACAAGATTTATGTTGCTATTGGAAATTAGAATCTTGATGGACAGGCAACCCCTATGCTTTTACAGGGTAAGGTTTTTGATAAAAATGTTAGAGTTTTGATAGATAGTGGTGCTACTGATAGTTTTATCTCTAGTAGCTTGGTCAGGGACATGCTAGAGAATCCAAAGTCTTTGGAAAAGGGTGGAAAGTTGAGTATGGGTCTGGATAGACCTACTCTATAGATCAATATTACCCCTTGATAGAAATATCCCTACCCATAAATTCTATCACTTGGAAACTCTATGTAGCTCCATTACATGCCTTCGACATAATTCTAGGGGTTGATTGGTTGAAGGACCATAAGGCCTTGATCAAATTTTAGGAGAGATGGGTCAAATTCACTGATGATAATGAGAAGAGAATTAGGTTGTACAGTGAGCAAAGGATGTTCGAACCCATATTAATCTCTGCTATGCAACTTAAGAAGGTGATTAGGAAAAGAGGGATGGTGTATGTGGTCAAAGTAAAGGAGGTTAAGGATGATAAAAAGGATGAAATATTTGAGAAATTTCCCATCCTTCAAGAGTTCAAGGATGTCTTTACATCTGAATTATTAAAAATGCCCCCTAAGCGAGAATTCGATTTTACTATCGATCTATTACCCGGTATATAACCTATACATAGAGCACCATATAGGATGAACCCTATAGAGATGCAAGAGCTGAAAGTGCAACTACAAGAGTTGTTGGATAAAGGGCTAATTAAGCTGAGTGTGTCTCCTTGGGGTGCACCAATTTTTTTTATCAAGAAGAAGGATGGATCCTTGAGATTATGCATCGATTATAGGATGTTGAATAAAGCAATAGTTAAAAATAGATATCCTTTACCATGGATAGAGGATTTGTTTGATCAACTAAAAGGGGCTACTATTTTCTCAAAGATAGACTTGAAGTCTGGTTACCATCAGTTGAGAATCAAAGAAGAGGATACACATAAGACAACATTTAAAACTTGATATGGACACTATGAGTTCATAGTTTTACCATTTGGGTTAACAAATGCACCCACTACCTTTATGAACTTAATGAATAGTGTGTTTAGAGAGTAGTTGGATAGGTTTGTCTTGGTGTTTTTAGATGATATCTTGGTCTATTCTCACAACAAGGAGGAGCATGACAAACATCTGAGGATAGTACTAAGGGTGTTGAGGGAAAATCAGCTATATGGAAATTTGTCAAAATGTGAATTTTATGTGTCACAAGTACATTACTTGGGACATGTCATTTCTGTAGATGGAATTGTAGTTGACCCTAAGAAGATTGAAGCTATTTTAGATTGGCCAACCCCTACAAATGTAATAGAGGTTTGAAGCTTTATGGGTCTATCTGGATATTATAGGAGGTTTGTGAAATATTATGCCAAAATAGCTTGTCCTATAACCAATATTCAAAGAAAAGGGAAGTCATTCAAATGGATGGACAAATGTGAAACTGCTTTCCAATTGCTAAAACAAATATTGACTACCGCTCCCATATTAAAGATTCTAGATCCTCAAGGTGACTTTTTAGTCTGTACCGATGCTTCCTTAGAAGGTCTGGGTGGTGTTTTATCACAAGATAGAGCGGTGGTGGCCTATGAGTCTAGGAAACTAAAGAAGCATGAAGGAAACTATGCCACACATGACTTAGAATTGGTCGTAGTCATGCATGCCTTGAAATTTTGGTGGCATTATTTTCTAGGAAGACCCTTTGAACTAAGAACAGATCACCAAATTTTGAAGTATATCTTCACTCAACCTTTTCTAAATGCACGTCAAAGGAGGTGGATTGAATTTTTAGCAGAGTATGACTTTGGGATAGAATACATAAAGGGTAAAGAGAATAAGGTGGTAGATGCACTAAGTAGAAGAAGGCATATCACTACTTTAACTAGAAGTCATGTAGACCTGATGGACCAGGTTAAAAGAGCTCAACTTCAGGATCCATATTGTAGGGAAGTGCAAGAGAAAATAAGGAAGGATCCAAAGATAGCTCAAGATTTTGGCTTCAAATATGGCTTCTTATGTTTCAAAGAGCGGGTTGTGATTCTAAAAACAAATGATTTGCATAGACTTATCATGAGAGAAGCTCATAGATCTCCTTATTCTGCTCATCCTGGAGGAGCTAAGATGAGGGAGAATATGAAGAAAATATTTTATTGGCCTGGAATGAAGAAAGATATTACTAATTTTGTGGCTAAGTGTCTAGAATGTCAGAAGGTGAAAGCAGAACATAAGCATCCTACTGGTCTGCTATATCCTCACGATGTGCCCATAGAAAAATGGCAAGTGATATCTATGGACTTTATTGTGGGATTACCAAAGACTAGGTATCAACATGATGCCATAATGGTAATAGTTGACAAATTGACCAAAGTCGCACACTTCATTCTTGGTAGTACTACTGATGATGCAGTAGTTGTTGCTAATAGGTTTGCTAGGGACATCTTCAGATTATATGGATTTCTAGAAATGATCATCTTAGATAGAGACTCAAGGTTTACGTCAGAGTTTTGGTAAGCTCTCCATCGAGAAATTGGTACTTCACTGAACATAAGTTCTGCATATCATCCTGAGATGGATGGACAGACTGAGAGAGTCAATCAGGTGTTAGAGGACATGCTTCGCATGTACTGCATGGACCATAAGTCTCATTGGGAAGACTTATTGCATCTAGTTGAGTTTACATATAATAATGGGTACCATGCCTCTCTAAAAATGGCTCCTTTTGAGGCTTTGTATGGTCATAGGTGTAGAACTCCATTATCATGGGATAATCCTAAAGATCGGGTCAATGTTGGACCAGAATATTTGAAGGAGATGGAAGAGCAACTAAAGATAATCCATTAGAGGCTCAGAGAAGCTTCGGACCACTAGAAGAAATATGCAGACTTGAGAAGGACTCCTTTGGAATTTTTCATGGGAGACAAGGTGTTCCTAAGATTCAAACCTATGAAAAGTGCAATTAAGTCCACTAAGTTGGATCCCAGATATGTAGGACCATTTACCATACTGGAAAATATTAGTCTTGTTGCTTATAGACTCGACTTGCCACCTAACTTGGCAAAGATCCATAATTCTTTCCATGTGTCCCTACTTAGGAAGTACATATATGATCCTACTCATGTTGTGGATGTTTCTAAGTTGTAGATGATGGATCCGATGTACATCGAGGTCAAGCCCATGAAGATTCTCGAGTTCCACACTAAAAATATGAGGAAATGGAACCTAGAGCAATGCAAGGTCCAATGGGATCTTTATTCTGAGAAAAATACCACCTAGGAAAAGGTGGAAGACATGAAAAAATACTTTTCGTACTTATTTGAGGATACTATGTAGTGTCTGATTTTAGTTAAGACTTTGTGATAGCATGATGGATACTTATGCAAACTAAGTAGACTGATGGATTTTATTATGTTATGCATGGATTGGCTAAATTTTGATGATGCTTGATGAAATAATGGACATTATTATGTAAAACTGAAACATGATTATGCAGTATAAGTACTTTATCTTTTTAGAATATGGTATTGCTGATGTTTGTTTACTATATTTCAGGTCCAGATATTCTCGTCAGGTGGGAGAGGTTGTTCTTCTCATTTGAAAGAAGGAGTTTCTCAACCACCAGGAATGGGAAACTGGAAAAAGGGAAAGGATGACAAAGACAATCCAGAGGGTAAAAAAAAAAGAGCAAGAAAATTTACCCTCACATCTCCATGACTACACTATTGGACCGTGATGTCCTAGACTAGTCTCCTAGTGGGATGGTGATAGTTGACTATCTTAAAAATGCCAACCATAGGAAAAACAATAGTGTGGAAATGGGGTTTGCATGATCAGATTGCATAATAGATTGCATGATTTGAATGTGGTTGCAAAATATTAGCTCAATGCTTGATTTGTTCTTTATGATGAATGGAAATGCATTTGACTAACCTTGGGGATGAAACACAGGGGACTGTGTTTAGTCTATGGGGGGAGTATGTAACATCCCAATTTTTACCCCCTACTTTGTGTTTGCATTATATAGCTTAAGGTTTGATTTCATAGAGGTGATTATGAAATAGAAATGGTTAAGTATGCTTTGCTAAATTAGGAGAGTTTGATGCTAAACATGAATTGTTAGTGGCATTTAAAGCATTTATTTGGAATGTTTCTTTGTCTCCTTAGTTAGTTGGGAAATTAATTGTTAAGATTGGTTTATTTGGTTAACCATGGTCTTTAACTTGTGTTAAGCTTGATTAATGGACAACATTGAAGAGGCATTAAATCTAGTGCTATTTTATCCCTAGATTAGTTACAAGTTAATTGTGATTAACTAGGCTAATTAATTAGTTTCTTAGCAATGAAGTAAATATTAGTTGAAGAGTTGGTATGTGTTTGATTGTGATTGGACCACCCTAGGTACAAAGTCAAAGATAACTCCAATTTCTAGATAGCATTTATGATGGGCTCATCTCCAACAATTTTTAATAATAAAAAAATGGTTATGGGGGGAGGGTGAGTTCCATTATAAATAGAGGCATTTGGGAAGGCAAAGATATAGCGATATTTGTAGAGTGAGATCAGGGATTATGCTCTCCAACTGAGTTGGATCAGAAACTAGAAATCTCACATTCTTCACAAGTTGGCATTGGAAATCTAGAGGTTCCTAGGGAGTATGCTCTCTAGGCTTTGCTCGGATCAGAAACTAGATGGGCCTTGTGATTTGCCATAGTTTTCTTCACCTCATTGCTTTTCTAAAAAAAAAGAGTCACGTGTAAGTCAAAGTATTGGAAGACTTTTCGGAGCTTGGATCGGAGAAAGTCTACAAAAAATTTAGGTTAGGGTGAAGATCCCAACTATAGTATGAATGATGAGTATGCTTGTTTGGTGATTGAGTTAATGATATAGTAATAGCCTTTCTTGTTGTTAAGGTTAAAGGTTTTAATGTGGTATAAAGAAAATATCTGTGTGTAGGAAAGTTATTGATCTATAATTTGTGAGGTTCTTCCCTTGGAAATCTTGCTTGTATTAGCAATATATAGAAAAACCCTTTTGAGTAAGTTGTAGGTCTCAAACTTGATAAGATCACTTTCTAAGAAATTTAGTAAGCTAGCATGGTTGTTGTTGAGCTGTATGGGTAAGGTAGAAGTTTAGATGTCTAGAAGAGGGTAATATCCTTATATGAAATGTTTAGAGTTTAAAAAAAATTGAATTTATTAGAGAAAGATTGATCTCAAGATTTCTATAGATGAAACCTAGCTATATGATCTTGAGCGTAGGTTTACCTTTGGTAAGAGTGCTCAAGACTCCTTATAGGGTCTTTGTGTTAGATGAAGAATGATTTGGGTATCTAGTGGTGACCAATGTGTAGATCAAATGGTCTTGTTGTGAGACATAAGACGAATATCTACTTGAGATGTGAAGGTTTTTGGTTTATGTTTTGAGTATTGTGTTTTGAATGTGAAACTTGAGGTTATGTAGCATCATTTTCCATCTAGAAGATGTGTCATGAAAAATGTAGATGTCCTTGAGTCCTCAAAATGGAGTTATAGTTTTATGAAGAATATCAATGATTATTCTTAGATGTCATCCTATGAAGGTGAAATGATGTGTTCATGGGGTACATGAGCCATGGTTCTTTGATGTGGTAGGAGTCTCCAATAAGCCTTAGGTCATCAAATTATCTACATGATGCATATCACGTTTTGTGAGAACATACATTGTTTTGCGAAAGCCCGAGACGACGTTTGATTTTTGATAAATTAATTTAGGGTTTTTTCTCTAAAGTTCAAAATCATCCATAATAATCATTTATGAAAATAGTTATTAGATCATGCATGTGTCTTAATATGGTTAGATGCTTAGGGTTTTATTTTTGAATAATCCATATGATGAAAAGCGTAGGGATGATTTTGTTTCATGAAGAGTGTGGGTCTAGGGTTTAAGATTCTGGGGTCCAAGGAGGAAAACTTGAATGTGTGCTAAGTGTTAGATTAGGTAGGTGTGCTAATTAGGTTTGTGACATTTAAATTTTAGCGAGGAATTCCCTAATTATAATGTTACAATGTTACTTTCATTTAATGAAAATATGAAAAGTTAAAGCTAGACGTAGGTATGGATGGTGAAATAAAGTGTAGTGGTATTTTGGCAAATATGATAGGGTTTATGGATAAAAATCATAGATCTAGGATTTATGGTTTGGATTAATAAGTTATCTCATGATAACAACTTTGGGTCTTAAATTTATATTGAAATAAATATAAAAGGGTAAAAGGGTCTAAATAGTAATATTAGATAATTATCCTAAAAAGACTCAGATTAAGACTTTAGCTAAAAGTTAAAGTCCAACAAAGGAAAATTTGTATTTGAACCATATCCATCTATTGAATAGGGCTTGAAATATTTAAGGGGTTATAAATATCCCTAGCCTAGTACAATAATGTTATGACTCAAACTTGTTTGATGGAATCTAATGCTATATGTCTCAATGAAGAAGTTAAATCTATAGTGGAAACTTAGATTGACTTGTTCTAAATAGTGTAGAATATTATAGGTTTGATTATATGTGTACAAGGCAAAAATAGATTAACCTATTCATAGAAGGTTTTGGTTGTTATGATGAGTCAGGGGAAAGGGGTTGAATTGAGGAAATGTTCTCCTTTGATATTGTGATTTTGAGTTGTGTACAAGTTTGTTTAAATGCTATTTTTGGGTGCTTTTATCTTAAAGTTTTGATAACCTAGAAGAAGAAAAGAATAGCATATTTGCAATATTGTGATTACAATGCATTGAACAAATAGAATCATGTATATGCAATCATGCATGCTAAAATGAGGAATGAAATATTATGATGGCATAAACTAATGTGGGAGAAAGGGTAACTAGGTTGCATTTCTCG
This sequence comes from Wollemia nobilis, assembly GCA_028583015.1. Taxonomy (NCBI): domain Eukaryota; kingdom Viridiplantae; phylum Streptophyta; class Pinopsida; order Araucariales; family Araucariaceae; genus Wollemia; species Wollemia nobilis. Next base: position 342,686 of record JAQPPZ010001830.1, on the reverse strand, counting down.
GGAACTTATGGGGGTTCTCCATGGCCATGTCAATGGATGCAGTTAGTATAGATTTGAGAGCATGTTTCCTGTGTGATGGGATATGGGATGAAAGGAATGGGAAAAGTTTCATTCTTAGGAAAGTATGGGATTTCCTACTCTTGAATTGAGTTGAATGCATGTTTATTTACAAATGCGTAAGGTGTTTGTTAGAAAATTATTTTGCATTCTATGGATTACTGTTGCATGGCATTATGTAATTAGTTATGCATGTTCATAAATTGGATTGTCCTGATCCCGAGTAACCATTCACTTAGTATTGGTGGAACTGAGACAACTAGTACCTGAAGTACTTGTTGAACCTGAAAGAGAGTTGAAGATTAGAGGAAGTTGATGTTGTATTCAACTTTATGAGACTATTGTTGTAACATAAAAATCTTTCTTGTGGAAGAAATAATGTAATAGCTTGTAGGAGTTTATGATTTATTGATGGAAGTATCAAAAATGTAACTCCCAAGTATCTGATTGTATTGGATATGAACAATGTAATCTCTTTGAAGTTTTATGTTCTAAAAAACAAGTTGTTTACATGATCTAATATGTTACTTGAATTCTCAAGTGGATGCTTTGTTTATAAATGGCTAAATTAGATCTTTACATTCTATAAGTAAAAATGTGGAAACATAGGATGAACATAAACATATCAAAGAATATATAAATGAGAGATCTAAAGAGTAGTAGTCAATGAGATATAGTGGTAGGCAACAATATGCCTATGAGAATCTGTTGGATGATTCCCTTAACAAACCATATGTAGTATGGTTAGTTGGTTAAGCATTGCACCTAAAAATATTATCTTATTGGAAAACAATGAGTAGTCAACAAGGCACACGCTTAAGGTTAGGTTGAAAGACACCTATGGTTGAAACTAGTTTAACATGGGGTTAAACAATAAGGGAAATGTGCGTTCTAGTTGAAACAGACTAGAAAATTCCTACTGATCATTATGGGACACTGGCCACTCCCATGCACATGGATAAACTCTGATCAAGTTGATTCTTGTGTGGTGCATAGCCTTGGAAACTCATGTGACTACATGCTCAATGGAAACTATATAAAAGACTCTCATAAATATGTAAGTAAAAAAAAATATGGGTGTGATGGTTGGTTTTGGTTGGGTAATTTGGGGTTATTACAATGAGACTTGTTACAATGTGAACGCGTCCACATCCGAAGTAGCTTAGAAATAGCTGGCTCCGGTGTGAATGCACATTTGAATGTCGACAAGCTTTTTTCTTCTCTCCCTGTATTTCTTCTATTTCTCCTCCTTCCCCTTATTCCTCCTATCCTTTCGCTCCTTATTCCTCCTGTTTATCCTCTTCCTTATCCCTCCATCCCAATCCCCTCAAAATCTATGCGATTTGTTTTTGCGTCTCATTATAAATATATGTGCTATCTAAGGTTACTATGAATGGAATAAAAAATTGGTTTTATTTCCTCATTCTGGTATCAGAGCTACCAGGGAGCGAGGATCTGGGCACGAAAGCCGAAAGCTAAGGTGGCACACACAGGTCAAAGAGGAGGAGCTGAGGTGGTGCATGCAGGTCGAGGAGGAAGAGCTGAGGTGGCACACGCGGGTTCGGTAGGCAGAAGAGAGGACGGAGACAGTGATTGCCCACAGGCAATCGACTCTATAAGTGTCGATTAAGGGTTATAAACCCTATTGATATCCCCATCCTGCTCGATGTGGGATAATTGTTTTTAAAATTTCAATCGCCTGAAGGACTCTTCTATTCTTCACCCGAGTTTCCTTCCAGCCGAGGCGCGTAGCGCGGTTGGCAGAGGTTGTTTGCTGACGGACTGTAGGTCTCGGGTTCGAAACCCGTCGGACCAAATAATTGTTTTTTTATTCTTTGTCACCAGATGATAAGGGGATAAAAGGCACGAGGTGCCTTCTTCGCTTTCAAAGGTGCCACGGGGCGTGGTGGCAAGAAGTGTTCAGGCCGTTTCAAGAGGTTGCGGGTTCGATCCACAGGAAAGAGGTTCAATTTTTTTTTTTAAATTTTATTTAAAGTTTTTAATTAAACTTAGTTAAAGTTTTAAATATTAATTTAATAAATGTTAAAAATGCTTTATAAATTATTTAAAAAAAAGTTTTTTTATAATTATAAAGCATATTAATTTTTATTAAATTCAAAATATTTAACTACTTTATTAAGTTTATTGTGAACCTCTATTGCCCTAGAGGCAAATTGTAAATCACCCAAGGGCTTGAAAAGCTTGTTTTTTATGAAAACTTTAAAAGAGCAATCTTTGTAAAAGAGGGAGCATAAAAGTGCCGAGAAGCCTTCCGGAGCTTACCCCTTGGAACCCCGTTCAAGGCTAAATTTTTTTTTGTAATAACCTCAACGGCTGTAAAAGGATGAAAATTTTAACCTCAGAGACTCTAATGAAGTTGTTTTTTGCATTGATGAGTAGATGATCCAAGCAACCGGATGTTACCACGCTTTATGCTCTCTACTACAAAGAGAGACAACCAAATCATTTGATGAACGAGTTTGGAGAAACGGACTGCACGTTGTGTTCAGTCAATTGCAGAATGTTGTTATAGCCCACTAGAGGAATCCAGATTTTGGGTACGAGGCTGACTCAGAAGACAACATCTTCGGGCAAAGAATAGAAGAGTCGAAGACGGTTGAAGAAGCACCTGAAGGACAATCAAGTGATAGTTATACACCTGCAGTGCCTGAAATAGAATCAAGTGAGAGCTATACACCACACTCTCCTAATCCAGAACTAGAGCCAGTGGAGCCAGAGCCAGAGCTAGAGCCAGAGCCAGAACCAGCCCCTAAAATCATCGTCATCAATGACGACGAGGATTCCATTGCCAACAATTTTGGGCATCCAATACTGGGAAATCCACAACAAGAGGAGCAAGAAATCAGTGAGAGAATTAAAAAGGCTAGATTTGATTTGAACGTGTAATTACTTTGCTTTGTATTTCCTATTTTTAGTCAAATCAAAGTTTAATTTCAAGCAGTATAAATGGCCTCAAACACAAGTCTCCCAATTCCAGAATTCAATGGTAGTGATTATGAATACTGGTCAATAAAGATGAAAACAATGTTGATTGGCAAAGGTTTATGGGATATTATAGTAGAAGGATATGCAGAACCCACAGCTACCGAATGGGCAGCTTTGAGTGCTGCAGATAAAAAAGCTAAAAAGGAAGCCCAGAAAAATAATTCCTCTACCCTATACCATATACAAACAACCCTAGATAAGAGTATCTTCCCTAGGATAGCATCCTATGTAACTGCACAAGATGCTTGGGATGCTTTGAAGGAAAGATTTCAGGGTAGTGATCAAATAAAACAAGTTAGACTTCAAACACTGAAGAGAGATTTTGAAAATCTCAGAATGCAGGAAAATGAGAAAGTAGGAGACTACTGTGTGCGAGTTAAAGTCGTAGTAGATAAAATGGTCACTCTAGGTGAAGATATTAAGCCTGAGGTTATGGTGAAGAAAGTGTTGCGAACACTTCTTCCAAAATGGAATCATGTAGCAATCATTATTGAAGAGTCAAAAGATTTGACCACTCTTTCTTTTGAAGCACTAATTGGTTCTCTTCTTTCACACGAAGAAAGATTGTAGGACTCTCCTTCCACCAGCCATGGAGGAGATGATAAAGCCTTTGCTTCACAAGAAGGAAGAGGTAGAGGTCATGGCAGAGGTCAGCATAGAGGAAGAGGCAAGAACAATCCACGAGGTGGAACCCCAAGCAGCGGAGGATCTTCAAACAGAGGTGGAGGTCAGAACAGGGGTGGACAACAGAACAGAGGAAAGCATCCAGGCCGAGGAAAAGGAAGTGACAAGTCAAAGCAAGTTTGCTACAATTGTGGCAAACCTGGCCATTATGCTCGTGACTGTTGGTCAAAGCCTTCACAAGGGAGCAGCAGCAGCCAGAGCAGTCAGTATGGCAATTTTGGAGAAGAGGAAGGGACCACAAATCTCTTTCTCTCATATGGCCAGTCAGATCAGAACATGAATGACACCTAGATTTTGGACACTGGGTGTTCAAATCATATGAGTGGCAAAGAAGAACTCTTTGCTACCCTGGATTCTTCCTACAAATCCAGCATCAAGTTGGGAGACAACAAGTCATTGGCGGTTGAAGGCATTGGAGCCATGGCGGTTCCAACTAAAGAAGGCGTTAGGCAAGTAAGTGATATCTATTACACACCCCATCTCCAACACAATATTTTAAGTGTTGGTCAAATGTTAGAAAAGAACTACAAGTTGCTTTTTGATGAGGGTAAATGCACCATTTTTGATAAAAATAATAGTAATAGAATCATTACACAAGTGCCAATGACAAAGAACAGGCTATTCCCTCTAAATTTTGGTCATCCAAGGGGAGATCAATTAGCAAATGTTGCTATTTCAAATCCAAGTGTGTTGTGGCACTTGAGATACGGTCATCTGAATTCAGCTAGTTTGAAGATGTTAACCTCTCAAGCAATGGTGACCGGACTTCCTAAAGTTCAGGACAATAAGGAAGTCTGTGAAGGTTGTGCCTTGGGCAAGCACGCTAGGTCCAAATTTCCTAAAGGGCAAGCATGGCGGGCCAGTTATCCACTCCAGCTAGTGCATTCGGACATCTGTGGTCCAATGCAGACCAAGAGCATTGGTAACAACTCTTACTTTCTTCTTTTCATTGATGATTTTTCAAGAATGTGCTTGGATATATTTTTTGAAGCATAAGGATGAGGCATTTGATTGCTTTGTAGATTTTAAAACAAGAGTTGAAAATGAGAGTGGATATTTTGTTAAGTGTCTCAGATCAGATAGAGGAGGAGAATACTCCTCTAATGAATTTTTGAATTTTTGTAAAAAACATGGAATAAAGAGGCAGTTCACTGCTGCCTACACTCCACAGCAGAATGGTGTGGCTGAGAGAAAGAACCGCACCATTGTAGAAATGGCAAGATCTATGCTTCAGATGAAGCATTTGAGTAATATGTATTGGGCAGATGCAGCCAGGACCAGTGTGTATATTTTGAATAGGAGCCCTACTTCAAGTTTGAAAGGGAAAACTCCTTACCAAGCATGGTATGGTAAGAAACCAAATGTCAAGCATTTCAGAGTGTTTGGTTCACTGGCGTATTCACACATTCCTGATGAGCAGAGAAAGAAGCTTGATCCTAAGAGTCAAGCATGCATTTTTGTAGGGTACTGTGAGACCACAAAAGCTTACAGACTCTACAATCCCAGGACTCGAAAGATTGTGCTTTCCAGGGATGTGATTTTTGATGAAGGGGGAGAGTGGGGCCATCCCCAAATATTCAGTGATGTTGAATCCCATGATGTAGGTTCTACACAGATGCAGCAGATGGCTCCAAAGAAAGGCAAGGATACTCCTCCTCCAAGCCCAAGCAGACATTCATCCTCAAGTTCATCAACTTCTTCACCAAGTCCTTCTCCACAAAGGTCAGTCAGTTCCTCACCAATGGATATTGATTCTCCATCCAGAGGTAAGAGAACACTCCAGCATCATCCATCTTATCAGATGTTGGATAAAAACTTTCAAAGAAGATATACTAGAAGTCAAGCTAGTGAAATGAGTTCAGTCTTGCAAAGACTTGAAAATATGCATTTGTATGGTGATGATGACTCCCAAGAACCTCGGGGAGATATAGTTAACTATGCCTTGTTAACTAGTGCACAACTTGAACCTTCTAGTTATGAGAAGGCATGTACTCAAAAAATTTGGCAAGATGCCATGAAAGAGGAGATAACCTCTATAAAAAACAATGACACTTGGGAGCTGGTAAAGCTTCCTAAAGGCAAGAAATGTGTTGGATGCAAATGGGTCTTCAAGACCAAGTTCAATGCTGATGGAAGTATTGAAAGGCACAAAGCAAGATTGGTTGCAAAAGGATTTACACAGAAGTATGGTATTGATTATGAGGAGACATTTGCTCCTGTAGCCAGACAGGAGACAATCAGATCAGTTCTTGCTTTAGCTGCTCACAAAGGTTGGAAAATTCAACACATGGATGTGAAGAGTGCCTTTCTCAATGGGTACTTGATAGAGGAAGTGTATGTTGAGCAACCTCAAGGATTTCAAGAGCAAGGTAAAGAGCACCTTGTTTACAGACTGAAAAAGGCACTCTATGGCCTCAAGCAGGCACCACGAGCTTGGTACTCACGCATTGATGGGTACTTCAAAAATTTTGGGTTCACTAGAAGCAAAAATGAACCCACCCTTTACTACCTGAAGCAAGGTAATGACATCCTCATAGTTTGCTTGTATGTAGATGATCTCATATTCATGGGTAGTAATGAAAAAGTGAATATGGAGTTCAAGCGCTCCATGATGAAGCAGTTTGAGATGAAGGATCTCGGCTTAATGCACTACTTCCTTGGAATGGAGGTTCATCAGTCAGAGATACAGGGATCTTCATCTATCAACATAAGTATGCTCGAGACATGATCAAGAAGTTTGCTATGGAGCATTGCAAACCAGTTGCAACTCCAGTTGGACATGGGATCCAATTAAGCAAAGATGATGGAGCACCAAAAGTTGACGTGACCACTTTCAAAAGCATGGTTGGGAGTTTGATGTTTCTCGCCAACACCAGACCTGATATTCAGTATGTTGTTTCTCTTGTCTCTCGATTTATGGCTAGCCCTTCTGAGCTGCATTTGCAGGCAGCTAAGAGAATTCTCAGATATGTGAAGGGTACATTGGATTTTGGAATCCAGTACCATAAATGTAACACTATCAAGCTTGTAGGCTTCAGTGATAGTGATTGGGGTAGCAACATTGATGACAGGAAATCAACTTCAGGGAACTATTTTAGTCTGGGATCAGGACTAATAACTTGGAGTTCCAAAAAGCAAACTGTGGTAGCTTTGTCTTCTACAGAAGCTGAGTATGTAGCAGTCACCTATGCTAGTACTCAAGCCTTGTGGTTAAGAAAAGTGTTGGAAGAGATTGGAGAGCAGCAAAGTGGTCCAACCAGAATCTACTGTGACAACATCAGTGCCATTCAGTTGGCATACAATCCAATCCACCATAGTAGAACGAAGCATTTTGATATGAAGTACCACTTCATCCGAGACATGGTGGAGCAAGAGATTGTTGAGCTTAAATTTTGCCGCACTTTGGAGAACGTTGCAGATATCTTCACCAAAGTGATGGCTAAAGCTCAATTTATAAAGCTGAGAGACTGTCTAGTCAGTCCTCTCAACTTTAAGGGGGAGAGTGTTACAATGTGAACGCGTCCACATCCGAAGTAGCTTAGAAATAGTTGGCTCCGGTGTGAATGCACATTTGAATGTCGGCAAGCTTTTTTCTTCTCTCCCTGTATTTCTTCTATTTCTCCTCCTTCCCCTTATTCCTCCTATCCTTTCGCTCCTTATTCCTCCTGTTTATCCTCTTCCTTATCCCTCCATATTGAAGAACACAAGCTTATACTGAGAGGGGGGGTGAACAGTATAAGACCACTTTTTAATTTTGCTTTAAATCAACTTTCAAATCAGTATTATGCAGAGAATAGATAGCAGTATCAAGAGCAGCAATTAAAGCAATGCACAACACATCATCAACAAAGAGACACAACAATTTACGTGGTTCACCCAATGCGGGCTACTCCACGGATAAAATTTCTCACTAAATTTTATCACCTCAAATTCTGGGAAACCTTTCCCGATTACAAAGTTTATGGGCACCAACCCAAAGGAGATACCTTCCCCTAGCTCTGCTCTTTAATGGTGATCTTCTAGAAGACCTCTACCTCCTCTGCCCTTAGCAAGTGGAACACTATCCACAGAAGACACCTGTCTTCCCTGCTCTGGCTGGAGATCTCTGTCCTCAACTCTATCACCTCAAAGCTGGTCCTCGAATTTGCACTAAACGCAGTCCTTCGATCTAGCACAAATGTCCTCTTCTACCTCAATCTCTGTCCTCAATCTGGTCCTCAAAACTGGTTCATAAAAATGGTTCACAAGCTTTCAACACAGCTTGCTTGATCTTTGCCCAAGTCTTCACTAAGACTTGCCTTAGATCTGCTTTGCAAGTTCTTAGAAGAACCTGCCCAAACTTCTCCACAAGCTTCAACAATAGCTTGCTCAATGCTGTCCAACTGTTCTCTCTATTCTGTCACAGCTGCACTTGGTCGAAACCAACTTTCGCACAGTTCTGCGTAGTCACAGCAGTACACAACACTTCGACTATCGAACTCCTCACTTCTACGTGCTATCTCCGAATGTCGCAACACCAATAGCTTCTGCTCCTTTGTGCATCCATCGCAGCATAGTCTTCGCACACTCTGCACAACCATAGAGACTTTGCACACTCTGCTTCTCGACGATCGAACTTCTCCCCCGCACTCTATCTGCGCAAATCGCACTTCGAACGCACACTTCGATCGATGATCAAAACTCTTCAAGCAACCCTCCTTTTATACTCACAATCTCAAGATTGAAATCTTGGTCTTAGTCGATTGTTTACCCTTCAACCACGTCGGTTGCAAAACCCTGCACTGCGTCGGCCCAGATTTAACTCTGTCGGCTTCACTGCCTCCCTGTAGCTTCTGGCGTGAAACTTCAACATGTCGCGATATCGCGACACCTTTGCCTGTCGTACACCTTCTATGGCTTGCTATCGTGATATCGTGACACTTTTGCTTTTGTCTGCTTCCTTTGCTCTTCTGTCGCGAAATCGTGACACCTTTGCCTCTTGCTGACGTCATCTTCACTTCTGTCATGAAATCATGATGCTTTAGACTTCAAAGCCTTCTTCTCCGCTTTTGTCATGAAATCGTGACACATCTGCTTCTGCTGACGTCATCTGCAACTCTATCATGAAATCGCGACACTCTATGCTTCTTCAACCTTTTCTCGGTTTGCACCAACGAAAATGGAACATGTCACGAAATCGTGACGCTTTCATTGCCTTAAGCTCTTTTCTGCCAAATGCCCGTGAAACTGGAACATGTCACGAAATCGTGATGCTTTCTCCAACTAAAAGCTGCCAACTCAACCTGTCATGAAATCATGACACTTTCTGCATCCGTACAACTTCTTTGTAACCTGTCACGAAATCGTGACACTTTCAGCTTTCGAAAGCTTTCTCTACTGCCTGTCACGAAATCGTGACACTTCCTGCAACTCAATACTGCCAACTCAACTTGTCACGAAATCGTGACAGTTTTGCCTGCTTTGACTCTGCCTTCCAGCATGTCACGAAATCGTGACAGTTTTGCCAAAACTTTCTCTCTCCTCAAACATGTCGCAAAATCATGATAGTTTTGCTGCTTTGTCTCTGTCTCCAACATGTCGTGAAATCATGACAGTTTTGCCAGAACTTTCTCTCTCCTCAAACATGTCACGAAATCATGATAGTTTTGCCAGCACTTTCTCTCTCCTCAAACATGTCACGAAATCGCGACAGTTTTGCCAGCACTTTCTCTCTCCTCAAACATGTCGCGAAATCGTGACAGTTTTTCCAGCTGCCTGCAAACTTTTTCTAACTTATCTTTTTCTTGATCTTTTGCAACTGGGCTACTCTGATTTTCTTGGAGACTTACTGACCAGTTGAAACCTTCATCAAAACACATTCTTTGACATAGAAACAAATTGCTTCAAGAACTCCTTGACATCAATGACAACAACTACCAAGAACTCCTTGACATCAATGACAACAACTACTCTTGTACACAATGTACCCAAAATTGCCAACAATCTCCCCCTTTGTCATTGATGGCAAACCTTTACTAAAAACACATCTTCAAGAGCCAAAACTGAAATCAATCTCTTTGAAGTTTTTCTCCCCTGACTTGAAGCTTTCCTCTTCACTTGAAGCTCTCCCCCTTACTCATATCTCTCCCCCTTTCTCAAATCTCTCCCCCTTTGTCATCAATGGCAAAGGGTCACCTTTGGGGCTCGGGACTAAGAATGAGTCTCTTAGCTTAGTCCCTCCCCCACCTCCTGATGAGGTGATTTAAAATAGGGTTGGGAGTGAAACTCCCATTAGACACTCATCATCATCAGTGTCTACAATTTCTTTGTCGGGCCTTTTCTTGAGCTCTTTGTCAATGTTTCTGTTCTTGGCACTTTTCTTGTTCTTGTTCTCATCTCTTTTCTTGTCCATACCTTGATCCTTGGACCTGTTTATACCACTGTTCCTGTTCTTGTACCTTGGAAGATCAGCTCTACACTGTCTTGGTTGTGTGACCTGCATTGTTGCACTTATAGCAAGTAACAATGTTATTTCTTTCGGGCATAACTGTTCTTTGAATCCGCCTGTTCTGACTAACCTAGTTCCTGTTATTTGTCTTGCAAAAAATTGCCTTGTGCCCGAACTCATTACAAGAGTAGCAATACCCTTGAAATAAATTACGACCCCTAAAATTGTCATTTATCTTCCTTATTTGAGTCATGCACTGCGAAGCCATGTGGCCAAACCCGTGACACGCAAAACATCTGTCGTAAAATATTCTTCTGTTTGACCTCTTGGGTCCCGAAAACTTCTTTTTCGTATTCAGAATTTTGTTTTCTATTTTTGCGCATCGATCACTCACGGACTCATGTTCTGAAGTACTTTCTTCATCAGAACTCTCTTCCTTCTGAAATCTCTTACTTGATTCCCCAACCTATTTTTTGTGTGGTTTAACAAAACCAAGACCTGTTTTATCTGATGGATTTCTTTGACTTTGGATGAGAGACTTAACCCTTTTGGAACTATCTTGAAACATGTATAGCTTATCCTTGTAATCTTTATTTTCCTCTTTCATGGCAGCCATTTTCTGTTCTAATTCACTATACTCAAGCATCTTAGATTCTAACTCATTCTTGAGTTCTTGAGTCTTAGCCATAGAGATGTCAAGACTTTCTATGAGTTCATCTCTCTCCATACAACATTCATCTAACTTAATCTTGAGTCTATCATTCTTCTTTCTTTCCTTTTTCAAAACACTAAGAGCATTATTGAGTTCACATTCAAGATCCTCTATTTGATTGCACTTTGAATTATCAAGGCCTTTTTCAGATTTCTTATCACTAGAGGTGCTACCCTTTTCAAAAACCATACATGCATCTTCCTTATCATTTTCTGAAGCATCCTCATACATACTAGCAACCAATTCATTATTTGTGCAATCATCCTCAAGGTGCCCAAAATTTCCACATCTAAAACATTTCATGACAGTGAATTTATGTTTCGGTTCTTCCTCCTTTTCTGAAATGAACAGCATCTCATTTTCACTATCACTGGAAGAGCTTTCACTATCACTGCTAGAACACTTACTTGCTTTGTCCAGATAGAAGCTCTTCTTGTTCTTGTGTGAATACCTCTTTCCTTGATTGTTGTGCTCATATTTGTTCTTTCTGTAATACCTGTGCTTTTTAGAATCCTTGCTCTTAACATCCTGTATATCTTCATCACTTTCATTCTTGGAAACAATATCTGATCGGTAGCATAATGACCAAACTTTCCACAGTTGAAACATCTTATATTTTTCTTGCTTTTGTGCTTTCTAGAGAACTTGCCTTTCTTGCTGTAATAAGCTTCTTCCTCACTAGAAGACTCATCACTCTCTTGAATCTGTTTCCCTTTTGATTTCTTGGTAGCTTTGAAAGCTGCCTCTTTCTTTACATCAACTTTCACTTGAGTTCTCAGCTCAAATGCTACAAGAATACTATGGAGCTCATCCTTTTTCAACTTATCTAAATCTTTAGCTTCCTCAATAGCAGAAATATTTTCACTAAATCTATTAGGAAGAGATCTTAAAATCTTATCACACACATCATTTTTAGCAAGTTCAAGACCTAAGTCTTTCATAGAATTAACAACTTCATCCATACGGAGCATGTAGTCACTAATATTTTCATCATCATTCATCTTGAGCTGTTCAAACATACCTTTGAAGTGTCTCAACTTGGCCTTTCGGACATTTGCATCACTTGTATGAACAACTCTGCAATTGTTTCCACATTTCACTAGATGTCTTGCAGTGAATAACTTTGGTAAGATCAGCCTTCCGTAAACCCTTCAGGATTGCATTCATGGCTTTTGAGTTGCTGTGATGTAGGAGCCTGTCTTCTTTAGTATAAGGACCATTTGCAGGAATGGTGTACCCATCTTCAATAACTTCCCATACCTCATTACCAAGTGCCATTAGATAGACTTTCATTCTTGCACTCCACAGACCGAAATCTGATCCATCAAGAATAGGTGCTGCATTGCCACTTGAATAATCCATTGTGTTCTTAACCAGTTCTTCCTCCAAGCTGTTAAACCTTTTCGAAGGAACCGGCTCTGATACCAATTGAAGAACACAAGCTTATACTGAGAGGGGGGGTGAACAGTATAAGACCACTTTTTAATTTTGCTTTAAATCAACTTTCAAATCAGTATTATGCAGAGAATAGATAGCAGTATCAAGAGCAACAATTAAAGCAATGCACAACACATCATCAACAAAGAGACACAACAATTTACGTGGTTCACCCAATGCGGGCTACTCCACGGATAAAATTTCTCACTAAATTTTATCACCTCAAATTCTGGGAAACCTTTCCCGATTACAAAGTTTATGGGCACCAACCCAAAGGAGATACCTTCCCCTAGCTCTACTCTTTAATGGTGATCTTCTAGAAGACCTCTACCTCCTCTGCCCTTAGCAAGTGGAACACTATCCACAGAAGACACCTGTCTTCCCTGCTCTAGCTGGAGATCTCTGTCCTCAACTCTATCACCTCAAAGTTGGTCCTCGAATTTGCACTAAACGTAGTCCTTCGGTCTAGCACAAATGTCCTCTTCTGCCTCAATCTCTGTCCTCAATATGGTCCTCAAAACTGGTTCATAAAAATGGTTCACAAGCTTTCAACATAGCTTGCTTGATCTTTGCCCAAGTCTTCACTAAGACTTGCCTTAGATCTGCTTTGCAAGTTCTTAGAAGAACCTACCCAAACTTCTCCACAAGCTTCAACAATAGCTTGCCCAATGCTATCCAACTGTTCTCTCTGTTCTATCACAACTGCACTTGGTCGAAACCAACTTTTGCACAGTTCTGCATAGTCACAGTAGTACACAACACTTCGGCTATCGAACTCCTCACTTCTGCGTGTTGTCTTCGAATGTCGCAACACCAACAACTTCTGCTCCTTTGCGCATCCACCGCAACATAGTATTTGCACACTCTGCACAACCACACACTCCAACAGTAGCATAGAATTTGCACACTCTGCTTCTCGACGATCAAACTTCTCCCCCGCACTCTATCTGTGCAAATCGCACTTCGAACGCACACTTCGATCGATGATTAAAACTCTTCAAGCAGCCCTCCTTTTATACTCACAATCTCAAGATTGAAATCTTGGTCTTAGTCGGCTGTTTACCCTTCAACCACGTCGGCTACAAAACCCTATGCTGCGTCGGCCCAAATTTAACTCTGTCGGCTTCACTGCCTCCCTGTAGCTTCTGGCATGAAACTTCAACATGTCGCGATATCGCGACACCTTTGCCTACCGTACACCTTCTATGGCTTGTTGTCGCGATATCGTGACACTTTTGCTTTTGTCTGCTTCCTTTGCTCTTCTGTCGTGAAATCATGACACCTTTGCCTCTTGTTGATGTCATCTTCACTCCTATCACGAAATCATGACGCTTTAGACTTCAAAGCCTTCTTCTCCGCTTCTGTCATGAAATCGTGACACATCTGCTTCTACTGACGTCATCTACAACTCTATCGCGAAATCATGACACTTCTATGCTTCTTCAACCTTTTCTCGGTTTGCACCAATGAAAATGGAACATGTCACGAAATCACGATGCTTTCGCTGCCTTAAGCTCTTTTCTACCAAATGCCCGCAAAACTGGAACATGTCATGAAATCGTGATGCTTTCTCCAACTGCAAGCTGCCAAGTCAACCTGTAGCAAAATCATGACACTTTCTGCATCTGTACAACTTCTTGTAACCTATCACGAAATCGTGACACTTTCAGCTTCCGAAAGCTTTCTCTAATGTTTATCGCGAAATCGTGACACTTCCTGCAACTCAATACTGCCAACTCAACTTGTCGCGAAATCGTGACAGTTTTGCCTGTTTTGACTCTGCCTTCCAGCATGTCACGAAATCGTGACAGTTTTGCCAAAACTTTCTCTCTCCTCAAACATGTCACGAAATCACGACAGTTTTGCCTGCTTCGTCTCTGCCTTCCAGCATGTCGTGAAATCGTGATAGTTTTGCCAGAACTTTCTCTCTCCTCAAACATGTCGTGAAATCATGACAGTTTTGCCAGCACTTTCTCTCTTCTAAAATATGTCACGAAATCATGATAGTTTTGCCAGCACTTTCTCTCTCCTCAAACATGTCGCGAAATCATGACAGTTTTGCCAACACTTTCTCTCTCCTCAAACATGTCACGAAATCGCGACAGTTTTTCCAGCCGCCTGCAAACTTTTTCTAACTTATCTTTTTCTTGATCTTTTGCAACTGGGCTACTCTGATTTTCTTGGAGACTTACTGACCAGCTGAAACCTTCCTCAAAACACATTCTTTGACATAGAAACAAATTGCTTCAAGAACTCCTTGACATCAATGACAACAACTACCAAGAACTCCTTGACATCAATGACAACAACTACTCTTGTACACAAGGTACCCAAAATTGCCAACACATATCATCCCTTATCCCTCCATCCCAATCCCCTCAAAATCTACGCTATTTGGTTTTGCGTCTCATTTTAAATATATGTGCTATCAAAGGTTACTATGAATGGAATAAAAAATTGGCTTTATTTCCTCAAAACTCATTGAAGGAGATTTGAAGAAATCCATTGAAGGAGTTCCTAGGAGAACTCATTGGAGAAATTTACCACCAAGGAGAAGTTCTTGATAAAGGATTTTTTTGGGATAATTGTTTCCATCCAACAACAAGCTCAAATGGAGATAGATTTGGCAAGAATATTTCCAAATTTTGGAGGATATTGGTGAAGACCTCAATAATTTTATATTCTTGAGAATAAGGCCTATATTGAAGTTAAAATTTTACAAGGAGGAAGAATAAGAAAGGATATTGAAGAAACTAAAAAACCTAAGAGGTTTGAAGATTACCATTGAAGGCTTTAAGGTTCATTCGGAGAAAGGAGATCTATTGGTTTATACAACAAAAAATTGAAGGGTTCTTGAAGGAAAGTCTCAACTATGATTTGGAGGAGTTCCCTACCAAATATTTGAGATTCAAGGATAGAATTTTAGTGGAGAGATTGACTACTTTGCAATATGAAATTTTTAGATTTGAGGGCAAAAAGAAAGTAACAATTTAGGCATCAAGTTAGAGGGTTTCACAACTGCAAATAGGTGAGTTAGAGAATTGTTTCAGACAATCAAGAAGAGTTATAATTTTATCTAATAAAAGACAATAGTAAGGTGATTCTAAAAACCTTGCAATTATTCATATATAGAGATAATTAAGGTAAGCAACTTGGGTTCAAGAAGTTTTATTAGTTGAACTTTAATTATTTGGTTTATCAAGTTCCATTAAAAGGTTTAAAAGTTGCAAAAAGAAGGTTGCATATTAAAATATTCATGGAAGTGCAAACTATAGTTTCTTATAAATTTTAATACCTGCACATTAAAATAGGAGTTAGATAATTTTTGATAGAAAGAAAAATATCATCTTCCTATTATCTAGAAGACATTACTCTTAAGTGAGAGTTGCAAATATTATAGTGCATTTGAGAGTTATTATTAGTACATATTACAAGTGACTTTGAAGGAGAAATATATTAATATTAATATTGCACTATTCTATCTATTCTTAAATGCATTAAGTTGAAGCTCTCGTTAGTACATTATACTGATTACCCTTAAGGTTTTAAAGTGCATTAAGAGTTTATCAAGAAGGAAGTTTTAGCACACAAAATAGGGTAAGAGTGAAGTGTCTAGAGACACTTTTGAGCACGTGAAACCTATAGCATATTGTGGTAAAAATAAGCCACTAAAATAGGAATAGAACCTACATATATTGGATAAGAGAACCACCTTATCAAAGGAGCAAGAAATCTTCAAAAAATATCATAACAATCTCAAGTCATTGGTTCATTTAAAGGTGGATTCATCTACATCATTGCACCCTACTCTACATAGCAAATCAAGTGCAAAATATAGAGTGTCTAAGGACACTACTACAATGAGCCTATTATATTCTACAAGGGGCCACATCATCAAGACAAAGGCACACTAGAAAGGAGACTACATTGCCCATATTTTGGCCATTAAAGTGAGCATTTTAAATAGTCTAAATAAGGATCTCTGACAACATAAGATAGATCCATAAAATGGCTCAATACCATTCCATTTGAGGTATCAAAATACACCCAACTCAACACCAATGCAATAAGATAGTGCCTATGTAGTGCACAAGGAAATTATAGGCTGAACTGCTAGAAAGTAGAGCCATTTGAAAGGCTTGATACCTACCTAATCAAGGTGTTAATAGACACCATAGTTTGGTGCTACAATCATAAGGAAATTGTGCTATATAAAAGGACATCTATCATGGTGCAAAACCTGTAGAAAAAGGAGAACAACAAGATAATCCAAGCATCGATAGTGCAAGTTGAAAACAACACATAATAGTTGGTAAGTAAAGAGAATATAAGGTGAATTACCCAAGTAATAGAAGTGCCATCCATATATGTTGGAGAAGAACCATTGCCAAGAAGCCAAGATAATCTATAAACAAAGTTAGAAATAATAGGCATTTAAGGAAAAAAAGATCTAGGGTTAAAACAAATGTTGCACTATTTGATTCCATGCAAAGAAGGTGCTTCCATTTGTCTTAACACTACCAGGAATCGAGTGCCACTTGGAATAAGGGAAGTAAGAACATTTACAATCCTCAATAATGCTTGAGATCAATAAGAATGCCTAGGTTGGTGAGGCATTTCAAGTTTTATTCCTTAATCATTTTAGTGCTCAAGAATAAAGGGCACTCAAATAAAGTAACACCTTCATTATAACTTCAATGATCAATAAGAGCATCTTTAGCACTCACCAACCATAGCTAATGCTCAAGAGAGACACTCAGACCTACACCACTTAGCATAATGATAAGCATTGTGCCACCTAAGGATAAGACCAAAGTCTTGGGCAATACCTAGTACCACTTGACACCTAGTCAAATAAAGGTGAAGCATACTTATAGCCACTAGGAGTAAGAGCACTGACAGAGAGAGAGCACATATCCAATGGGACTTGAGAAAAATAGTAAAAGTGCATTAATATGATCAAGAGACATCCGATAAGAGCACCGTTTGAAGAAAGAGCATTGAATGTTCATGGAGAAGATGCAAAAAATTCAGTGCCCATAGTTTACACATTAACATCAAGCCCAACACCAATCAACATGTAAAATTTGAAGGTATATTTGCACTAATCATTTTCTTTCATCAAAGTATAAAAGGAGGTATAAGGTAGCATATATATCTAAGTTTTAAGTTATATTGCATTGGAGTATCTATAGACTTAGAAAGGAAAGCAATTAAATCAAAGAGTGCATAACCTTAAGAATTAGCTCAAGGAGCATTATACCAAATATTTGCAAATAATTAAGTATGATAAATAAGGGTTTATACCTTAGATAATTAATATTATTTTGCAATTTTTTTTTCTAAAGTTACAAAATAGGGAGATATAAGGTATACTACATCAAAACCTTAGACAATTGGAATTTAGAAAATTGATCTATTGAAAATTGAAGGATAGAGAAGTAACCTTATTGCTTGCCTTAAAAGATATGGAACTTATTGTTTATACTTGTCTCATAGTCATATTAAAGGGACAAAAGAAATCCAACCATAGAAAACTCCATCAAATTGAAAAGTGCATAGGTCACTAGGAGAAATAAGGTGAAATATGAGTTGATTATTATATTACCATCATTCCCAAAATATTACAAAATCAAATCAAAAGGTGAAATAATAGTAGCCAAGCACTTTTTCAAGATCAGAGCATACTATGAACACTAGGGAGACAAAGAATCCTACAAAACCTAAGTCTTGGAAAGGTTTTATAAAATCAGTTCATATACTCTAAACTAGGGAGTCATAAGGAAGACTACTTAAAATATTCTATTAGAACTATTCTCAAAACTCTAAGGAACTGAAAGGAATTCTACTTCAAAGATTAAACAAAAAGAAACATGGATGAAATAGTAAGGAATGCTTTCAATAATGAGGAACTATTTCATGAGGTGGAATTTTACTCTCAAAACCTAATAGATACCTTTGAAGGATACAAGTATTTATCCACTAGTGAAAAGGAAATATTCTCATTATTCCTTAAAGAAGTAAAAGAAGAAAAATTTTGCAGCATTAATTGGTTATACTCATGAAGTCCTTTTTATAGCATGGTAGAATACACAAAAGATAGTTATATTCACCTCTAAAGAATATTTGAGGATATATCTGTAATTAATTGTTTTTGAACTTGTTCAAAACATAAAATAAACTAAAAATTCTAGTAAATATCATTGTGATGATAGACTAACTCACCATGAAGTAGATATTTCACTAGTAACAATATAGAAGCACATAAGAAGGATAAAGAATAAGAAAAGGCATGGCAAAAGAAAACAAGACTAAGATACTAATCCGAATACAAACAGAGAGTATAATGAAGAATGCACATCGATTGAAATGAAAGGACATGATCAAATCAAAGATATAGAATAACCTACTTTTAAACATGAAGCTTAATCTCTCTCATTTTAGATAGCATTTTATGAAGACATTAATTACTTGCTTGAACAAGATACAAAAAGTAGAGAAGGAGAATACAAATTCCAGAACCAAGACAAAGCTCCATATTGAAGACTAAAGTCTTCAATCACCAAATAATCTAATACAAGGGTGCGTTATAGTATATTACATTATTGGTTACATGTCAATGTACCACCTTGGGTACATAACTAGAGTAAAAGTTTACTTTAGAGTAAAAGTCAAGTAGTTACTTCAAGGAATATAATAAATGCACAAGTGTCAATGTGCAATGATGTAAATGTACAATGAGTACACTTGTACATGAGTAATAGGAAAGGTAAATTAAGAGCCATAGGAGGAGTAAGGGCCAAGGAACCTATCTTTATATATATAGGCCTTATAGTGAGTGAAATAGTGGAGTAGAGGATATAGTGTGTGTGGTAGAGAATATAGAGTGTGCATAGTATATATTGGTAGTGGAGTACAATGTAGCTCCTTAAGAACAATTTATGGAGTTTTCATGTCCTCCATCATACTGCATTGTACTATTTTTGTGAGATTTCACAAATGGCATATTTATAAGTTATTGCAGAAGTTTATCTCTTTATTTTCCTGCATATTATAGTGTCATTATCATATAGATATCTTATATTGCTTATCTTACATCTTGTGGTTGCATTTCCTATATCATATACTCATCAAAAGTTAAAAATTTTCTTCCTTATTCTTCAGGGTTACTAATCAAAATGAGAGAACTACCATAAAATATTTAAACCAAATGAACTTCCTACTATCCAATGGCTTTCTTAGTACATCTACTACATTATCTTGTGCACCAATCTGTTTCAACTTAACTTCTCCAGATTCCACTATCTCTCTAATATAAAGAAATTCAACTTGAATGTTCTTAGTATGAGAGTGAAATTTAGGATTCATGGTCAAGTCAATTGTACTTTTATTGTCATATCATAAAGTAATGGAACTTTGTTGAAAATCAACATCTCTACACACTACATGTAACTAGGCTTCCTCCTTGGATGCTTCTGCAACAACAATGTATTCAACTTCAGTAGTTGATTGATCCACCACTTGATGCTTTTTACTTTTCCAACTCATAGCTCATCCAAATAGTGTGAACACATATGCACTAGTATATTTAGAAGTACCTACATATCCACTATAATTAGAATCTATAAAAACTTGTAGTTGATTATTTGTTTTGCCATCATAACAAATTGCAAAATCAATGGTGCCTTTCACATATCTAAGAATTCTCACTGCAACCCAATTTTGCTTACCAAGATTAGACATAAATTTATTCACAATTCCAATTGCATGAATAAGATCTAGTCTCATACACATCATTGCATACATCAGTTTACCAGTTGTACTTGCATAGGAAAATTTATCCATGACACTCTTCTCCTGATCATCCTTTGGACACATATATTTCGACATTGCAATTCCAACCTAAAAATGTGTAGATACATGAGTACATTGGTCCATTCTAAAAATAGTAAGCAAGTCTACAATGTATCTCTTCTAGCTAATCCATATATTTTTCTCACCATATTTTCTCTTGACTTCAATACCCATAGAATAGTGTAATGGAACAAGGTCTTTCATGTCAAATTATCTTGATAACTTAGACTTGGTCTTCTTCACAATATCCTTCAATTTTATGAAAATAAGAATGCCATCTACATATAAAATCATAATTAGAAAGTGATTGCCTTCACACTTGAGATGGATACAACTATAAACATCACTTCTCACAAAACCATACCCAATTACAAAGGTATCAAACCTTTTATACCACTATCATGGGGATTGCTTCAACCCATATAGTGGCTTTCTCAACTTGCACACAACATTTATACCACTTACTTCAAAAACAACTAGTTGTTCCATGTAAATGTCTTCAATGAGATCTCCATGAAGAAAAGTTATCTTCACATCCATCTACTCAAATTACCAATCATTTGTAGTATCCATTGCAAGGAACACTCTAATAGATGCAATATTTTCCATATGAGAAAACATTTCTTCAAATTCAAGCCCTTCAACCTAAGAGTATACTTTTGCTACTAACCTAGCCTAATATTTCTCAATTGAACCATAAACCTTTTATTTCCTTTTAAACACCCATTTACAACCAATTTCCTTTCTACCCTTAGGCAACACTAATAAGTTCCAATTCTTATTTTTATCTAGTAACAACATTTTCTCTTCCATAGATTTCTTCCAATGAATTGCTTCATCACTAGTGAGAGCATATTTAACACCTACATGCTCATGACTCATGGAATATAATGTAAATTTATCATATTAATCATAACCAAATATTATTGGTACTCTTATTTATTGCTAAATTCTTATCAAAGTTTCCATTCTTGAATGATATCAAAATTTTTGTGTTTCTCCTAATATGTAGGCTACTCTTCAACAACTTGAGGTTGATTGGAATATTCCACAATAGTCTCATTATCATGTTTATTTTGCTAATTGCATGAAAAATTATTAGTATCAGGGAACTACACTTAATGATGGAACAATGTATGAATGATTTTTAGCTTGCTAATTTCTCAAACTAGTAGTTGCTCTAAATTGTTCTTGGTTTTCTAGGGTTGTTTCCATGGATTCTTCTTTGTTTTGGATGTCTTCTTTAAATACTACATCATGGCTAAACACATAGAAATTCTATGAAGGCATCCAAACTTTTTAACCTTTTATTCCATCACCAGATCCAATGAGTACTCCTATAACAAATCTATTGTCCAACTTTTTCCTATTTTCCTTTGGTACAAGAAAAAATAATTCACACCCAAATATTATCAAATGAGAAACTAAAGGTTTGATTCCACTTGAATATTCCTCTGGTTTTCTCCCATTGATAATATAAAAAGGTGACATATTGTTCACATAGTTGTATTAAAAACCACTGCCTAAATTTTTGTTTCAAACCTACACCCTCTCTCATGCTTCTTGCCTTATACAACAAAGTCCTGCTCAGCCTTTCTACAACTCCATTATTTTGTGGTGTATATGGAGTTGTTTTCTAACTTGCAATAACATGCAACTTGCAAAAAAAATTGAATTTTAGAAGCAATATTCTCCACCATTATCACTTCTTAAAGCCTTAACTTTCTTCTTAGTTTGTTTTTTAATTATAGCAACAAAACATTTCAAGGAAGCAAGATCCCTTAACTTTTATTTAAGAAAGTAAACACATGATTTCCTAGAGAAATCAATTAAATTAATAAAATACCTGGAGCCACCTAATGAAACAACTTCTAAAGACCCACAAATATTAGAATGTACCAATTCCAATATTTCCTTGGTTTTATAGTTACTAGAGGTAAAAGTGACTATTTTTTTGCCTTTCTAAAATGCATTTTTCACAAAAACCTATAAATCAAAATTCTCTTTATAAAATCCATGGAATATATACTTTGAACACATCTCTTTCAAGTTCCTTTCACTAATTCCTTAACCTCCTATTCCACAACATCATACTTGACATATTTAAATATGAGGGTTTTCTTATTTCCATAATGGTTGCATGTGTGCATGCAACATTCAAACATGTCACATCCAACTTATACAATATTCCAAGTCTTAATCCACTTGCTTGAGTAATGACTCTATGTATTAATCTATAAACATCCTTATTGAATGCAATCTCCATTCTTGCTTTAGCTAGTTGGCTTATTGATAGTGTATTTATTGTTAATCCTAAAATATGTCAAATGTTTGGGATACACTTAATACTCCCATATCTAAGTTTAATTTTAATCTTACCTCTATCAAAAATTTCATAGCTGAAACTATCACCCAAGAAAAAATTGCCACATTTTGCTTTTTTCATATTCTACAAACCACTCCTTATGGGGAGTCATATGGAAGGATGCTCTAGAATCTATCAACCACACATCAAAATATGTGCAAACAACAAGATATATATTAGTAATATGCAAAATATTCTCATCACTAGTAGATGTTCCTACAGCTGAATCAAATTTACTTTTGGTCAAATCTACTTTACATTCATATTTATTATGACCTTTCTACTTGCACCTACAAAACAATAGTTGATAATTCCTTCCTCTACTAGAATATCTTATTGATTTAGATCTTCTTGCACTAGAATATTTATCACCATATCTATATTTGGCATACCCTTTAGATATCAAAGCTTCTAAGTGTTCAAAATGATCCATGTTATTTCTCCTTGTTTCCTCTTGTAGAAACTGGGTAATAATCTCATATTTCTTAAGATTTTATAGCTTAGAACTCCCATTAATTACAACAATGAGATTATCCCAAGAATTAGGAAAACTACACAACAAGAAGATGCAATATTCAGTCTCTTTAACCTCATCACTAATAGACCCTAGTTGGTTCATTAGTTTATTGAAAATATTCAAATGATCAGCTACACTATGTTCATTCTTCATCTTCTAAGAATACTTATTCCTCAAAAATATCAAGCTCATAAAATATTTGGACTCATATATATCTCCTAGGTTATCCCATAACTCAGTAGTCTTAGCATCCTGAACATGTTGGGACTAAACAAAAGGCCTTGAATTATTTACAGGTTATCTTACAATATATAAGCATCAAGCTTAGGAGGGAGATATGACACTTGTCATGAGCTCCACTCCAAGTGTCTTTCAGAAGACACCACTCCAACTCAAACTAAAGATAGGGACAAGTGACAGAAGACAAATGTCAACCTGTCAATTATAGGCATAGTGCACATTATAACAATAATATTCTAACATTCCCCCTTAATGTGCACTATCCTAAAAAGATAAATCAACATTAGATAACATTCCCCCTTAATTTTGACTTCTTTTACATAGGTATAGCAAATTGCTAAATTGAGAAAACTTGTCTTTTCCAAGTGACTTGGTGAAGATGTCTGCAACTTGATATTGAGTTGGTACATACTCCATGTGTATAATGTCTTCTTGGACCATTTCTCTAATGAAGTGATGATGGATCTCAATGTGCTTTGTTCTAGCATGGAAAACTAGATTCTTGGTCATATTGATGGTACTTTGATTGTCACAATATATATATGTTGGACCATGTATGAATAGCCCTATATCCTAAATTAATTGCCTCAACCATATTGCCTTCTTAGTCGCATCAACTGCTGCTCTATATTCTACTTCTTCTGAAGATAGTGAAACTATGTTTTGCTTCTTTGTGCTCCATGAAATAGAGGCTTTGCCTAATTGAAAGCAATAACCTGATGTAGATATTCTAGTTTCAGGACAACTGGCCCAATCTGAATCTGTGTATCCAATCAAGGAAAAATTATCACTTGATTTATAGGTTGAGCCATCAAAATGACTCCTATTAATAATCCAACCTAGGGCATACTTAGGGTTTCAATGACACTAATCATGTGGATGAGATAAAATCATATCGGAGGGTGGATATTAAATCTAGGATGTGGCATGGATTGATGTAAATGGATGGATAGGATTAAATAAAATCATATGGCTAGGATTAATTCACTTATATAAATATATATCTATTAAATATATATAAAATATTCTATAAAATAATAATATTAAATATATATAAAATAAATATGTATAAATATATGTAAATAAAGGGTGGAAATGACAATAAAATTAGGATATATGACAAGTGGCTAGGTTTTGGTGTCTACAAATACCCCTTTTTGTATTGCGTTGCATAAAACAAATCCAATGCAAAAACACGAGACACCTATTTTGGCTAGGTGTAGAAGTAGCTTTCTCTTGGAATGTGAAACGCAAGCTTAAATACAAAATAACAAAAGAATTTGAATTTTACATAGCTTACCCCCTCAATCTGCGAATGATTTTATGGATGAATCTCATGAGCCAATTAAAAAATCTGTTCAAATGAATGATGGATGATGTGATATGATACCATTTTTCCCCAATGGAGGGAAGGAGAGTGGTGAAAAAATGCATATGTTTTTACCCCAAAAAATGAAGGGATATGTGAGAAATGTGCATGTATTTTTGCCCCAACAGATGAAGGGATTTTTTCCAAGTGTGGATGCCAAGATCATGTAAGATGTACCCCATTGTGGGAAATCAAACCAAATATGGTTACTCCAAATTTGAAGTGATTCGATACTATTGAAGAATATGTTGTCTGACGTCATCGATATGCAAGGATAACTATGCAAAAAGTAAGAAAAATAGCCAACTTCGAAGGGCCAACTAGTGACTGTAAGATAATTCCTATGATCGGAACCAATCACCCTAGCTAAATCCAGTCGCCATGATGACTATCAAAGAAATGTGAAATGATGAGTTGTGATTTTTTTTGTGTTAGGGCCCACAAATTAGGCCATCAATGATAACTTTTGTGCAAACTGTTCTTGGCAAGGTTTCACTCAAAATGTGAAGTACCAAATATGATTGTGATTTCCAACAATGGGATATGGAATGATAAAAATGACCAAGTGTCCTTATGGTAAGTTATTAATCCTACCACATTACATGGATGCAAATCACTACAATCGCCAAGTATATAGAATAACCCACTAGGTACAAGGTTCACTTGAATGTTGTTTGACCTTGGAAAATATGCAAATTGTGATATTGATGATGTGAAAATGATGTATTGGTGATGAGAATGATGATTATGGTTGTTTTGTGAAGTTTTGGACCATTTTGGATTGCGTTTGTAACTTGTTAGGCAAATTTGTGATTTATGGTCACAAATGAGAATTATGCGTCCAAATCAATTGGAACCTTCACAAAACCTGTTAATATGATGAAAAAAATATGTGGATGCAATATGGAGTGATTTGGTGGAGATAAGACACTATTTTGAAAAAAAAATATCTTTTTATCAAAATTGATGCCAAACACCTGTTGGCGCTTTTGGCATGGAGAAATACTCGTCGGTATTTGGGTGCTCTACAAATGCCCAGGTGCACTTCAATGCACCAGGAGATGCCCATGGGCATATCAAGGCACATGAAGCAACTATAAATATCTAGCAAGATGAGAAACCAAACTCATTTGTACATTTGAGAGTTTGAGAAGCTATGGCGATGGAGGGAGCGGGTGCAAAGACCAAGTATGAGGTTGGAGCATGAGCTACTGAGGTATTTCCATTATTTGTGTATTGTGCAAAACTTGTATGTTTTTGTGTTTTTTTAATGTGAAAAATGATAAGTGTTTTGTGTTGTGCTGCAGTTTAGGATTTTGGAGGCTCAACACTAGTTCTCACTATACATTCCTAGAATGAGGAATATGGTGTTGAAGGATGAGTGGGATTTTCTAGAGGCAATAGGTCTAGTGGAAGTATCCTAGATTGATGTGGTGAGGGCGTATGAGGGGTACCCCTCTACCTTGGTGGAGAGGTGGGATGCAGATAGGGGGATTTTTTAGCTCCCTATAGGAGAGGTGACCGTGACCTTGGAGGATGTATATCACATACTCAAGGTGTCTATGGAGGGGATATGAGTTGAGGTTGGGCATGATCGAAAGACGAATATGATGAAGATGTTTGGCGATGGCTAGTAGGGTGTGAGGTTGGAGAGTGGAGGTATACCTTACTTGTCCATGTATGTGGACAAGGAGTTGGGTACCCTCTGCACCTTGGTAATCTTTGTGCAAGCCAACATCATAGCCCCAAACAACACTAGGTGGAAGTCCCATTATAAATTGATAGGATTAGTGAGCGATATGCTCACTATGCAGTAGGTGTATGCATGGGATCTTGCCTTATTGGCATAGGTATATCAGTTTTTTTATGAGGTGACAAGGTGGGGAGGAAAATATTGGGGTGTGGCTTGCTACTGTAGTGTTGGGGATGGGAGCAATTCAGTGTGGCTCGATCGAAGGGCTTACCAGTAGCAGGCTTGGGTAGGGAGCAACCCTACACTAGGAGATGGGTGATGGTCGAGGAGGTACAGTTGAGTTGACCTATGTATATGAGCTATTAGTACCAATATTTATGGGCTAGATTAAAACCCATACAAGTGATATGGAAGCTATGGTGGGATGCTATGTGGACCCAATATGGAGAGCATCTAATATGAATGTGATAGTCTAGATGGGTGTTTGGGTGATATCAGAGTGAGCCTAAGTATTTTTAGTTCTCATGAGTACTCCAATAGTTTGGCTTGAGGTAGGAGGTCCTGGATGAGTCAATGTGCTATAGGAGGCATCGGGAGGAGATAGGACTACCATGTGTGGAGCGATGGTAGGTGTCCTATGAGGATGATGAGGAGATAGATATCCCAAATGTGGATGATGTAGGGACTACCATAGATTACGATGTATGGTTTGTTGTACAACCACCATGGACACCACCTTAAGTAGTGGTTGATATAGGTGGGGATGAGGCTAAGGTTGATGATGAGGGGACCCATGAGACCCCCAAGTGATAGTGGCACCTTCGATCAGATAGTCAAAGGAGGAGGACTAAGGGTGCAACTAGGTAGGCTCCCATGAGTGGAGGAGATGGTAGATATGGGGATGATGTGGAGGAGAATTTGAATTGTCCTCTAGATCAAGGTGAGGAGGAGCGGATAAGGCTAGAGCAGCAAGTAGCAAAGCGAGTTACAATGGTGGTGGGTCAAGATGAGAGGATCATGAGGCTCCAAGTAGAGCTACTAAAGACGGAGCATTGGTATAATGTTGACATAGCACATCTTTGATATCGGTATAGGTATATCAATTCCTTAGAGGAGAGGTTTATGGAACATCATATTCCACTTCCTGATCCTCCAACTTCATTTTAATCTGAGGCTAGTAGGCATAGCTCTAGGTCTAGGGCTCCTTCTAGGTCACAAGGGTATTCTTGGAGGGCCTAGCTAGTGCTTAGATGCACTTCTTGTATATAAGCATTGGTGCTCCATTGTATGTAGCCTTTTGGTACTCATTCTACATGTGATACTCATATATATACTTACATGGCTTTTACCTTTTGTGTTATATGTTTGTGTGAATGATTTTTGTGGAATACTTTTGTTTAATGCATGTGTATATGGATGATGAATGCATATGCTATGTTATGGATGATTAATGCAAGTTGGAATGTATGGATTATTAATGCAAGGTGAAATGTATGGATGATTAATGCAAGGTGGAATGCAAATGTGCTAATTATCATTCATAGTTTAGATCTTGCTTGGCCATTTTCTAGCATTGTTGTTTAATCAGAGGTACCAAACTTGGTGGTATGTGGAGTTAATGACTCATGAAGTGACATGGAAGAAGACATGAATATTGATATGGAAGAAGATATGGATGTTGATATGGAAGAAGATATGGATTTTGATATGAAAACTAACTATTTTTATAGATACTTAGACATGCTAATGGTATCAAATAAACTCACTAAAATACCCTAATCCCTCTAGGACCAAATGTGTGTGCAGTGAATTCGTTTACTAGAATCAAGAGTATGGTAATGACTCAAGGTAATAAAGAACAAATGTGTGTGCAAGTGAGTTCATTAACACATATTGAGTAAATTGGGTAAACCTGTTATGAATAAAACCAAGAAGCTAGCTTATACTTATGTGCGGTTAGAGGTATCTTTGAAATATATGTGTCACCACGCATGAGCATACTCCACTACTAGTCAAGCAAGTATAGATCTAGCAGAGGCTAACTCTATAGTCCATGATTTGTGTTTTGATCTCTTAAGTTTTGGGGATGACTACCTAACTGTCTGATATGAAATATAGTATGATCCTTATAACCCAAATATCAGTGGTATGTGATGTAAAAAATTTAGAGCTTTGGGGAATCAGATTCTCAACCTAAGTGTGATAAGAATTGTACCTTATCCTTACTACTCTTTATTTTTAATTTGGAAGCAACTATTATAGTGGTCAAAACCACTATTCTTATGGACTATGTTGCATTATGGGACTAGTAAGGATGACCCTTTTCACTTCGAGGTTTATACCAAGTATGGTGTTATCTCTCTTTGACACAAGATATTTTTAAGATGTGAAATTGTGTTTGGTTCAAGAATGTTTTGGAGTCAATTCCTAAAACTCAAGATTTTATTTTAGTGTAGATGTGTAATGATACTAAAAGGAACTCTACATGTATTTTGGAGGTTTGTTTAAAATAATAGGAGTGGTTGAGTGACTACAAACCAGTGTTGTGCATAGCAGCGAAACTTTGCCATTGGAACCCATTTTTTAAAATTCAAATTTGCAAAATTTTTGAGACCCGGACGTTGGCCATGTAGCCAGAATTTTTGAGAAAAAATAAATTTTCGGTGTCGGTTAGCCATCCTTTGATGAGAGTATCACAAATATTTTAAAAAAATCACAAGTAATCCCACCTAAATAAAGTACCCTTTTAGCCCTAAAATTTTAGAATTTCTAAATTATCCTGTCAAAATCGCCAAGTATACCTCTATATATAATTAACACCCTAGGGAAATACCTACACAATTCGTCACAACATCAAAACCTTTTCTGCTACCAGCTGCAACAAATTCAGTAACCAAATGGAATAATGTCTTGTTCTGTTATCGGATGAAACTAATTCTACAACCAACCAGAACAGTGTCTTGCTCTGCAGCCAAACGAAACTAATTCTAAAACTAGTAGAAACTGTGTCCTGCTCTACAGCCAAATGAGACTAATTTTGAAATCGGTCGAAACTGTGTCCTGCTCTGTAGTTGGATGGAACTATAACCTTATTTACAATTGGATGGATCTATGTCCTGCTCTGCAACTGGACGAAATAAAATTCTCTTTTGTAGCCGAACAGAACCTGCTGTGCAATCAACTAGACACTTTTGTATCCGTAACCTTCTATGTAGCTGGGCAGCACCTTCCCAACTTTCGATCACTATCGTGCAATCAGGCATAATTTTTATGCTTTTGGATACAACCATGCAATTGAGTGGGAATTTTATGCATCCGGATGGAACCATTTATGAATCTGTACACTTTAGTGCAACGAGACGGAACCATTTCTGAATTCGAACACTTCTTTGCAATCAGACAAAACCATTTCTGGGTTCGGATACTTTCGTGCAACTAGAAAAACCTATGTTTACCAGGATCATTGTCTACATCCTACCGAAACTAGTATCTCTACATATAGACATAATATATTTTAGCACCAGGTTCTTTGTCACTTCTCTATTTTTCTTTATATTGCCACATTCTACTTGTTATTTTTCTAGGTTTTGAATGTCATTGCTTTGTTGAGTGTGTTCCCTTTTTTTCTCTATTTTGTCACTGCTCTATTGAGTCTGTTCCCTTGTTTTCTCTGCTTTGCTTTGATTATTAGTTTTAATTAAGATATTTTTTTATTTCTAGGATTATACATAAGTAAATGCTTTGGTTTTCTATTGACATATTGATGCTTTTTTTCTCTACTAGAGTAATTTCGCTAGAATAATAACTAGTGGCATAAACTGATAAATTCACAATACATAATGGCTGAAAAACGTATGTATAATTTAATACCCAGATATTGTTTATTCTATTTACAATAATATCTAAAGGCCTCCAAAAAATACACCCTCTTTAACATTATTTTGTCACTAGTAAATTGTCACCCAGTGATGGAAAGAAGGGCACCAAATCTTCTGCTGAAAAGAGTATCCTAAAATATTTTAGCGAAACTTTGAAATTCGATGAGCCAACGACATCTGTGCAAATTCAAGGTACAAATAATTTTTTACTTCCCAGTATGTGCTTGATTGACAATTTATATATTTTTGTAAATTTTTTCATCCAATAGTGATAAAAAATATTATGGTATCCTACTATGCAGAATACCCTATTGATCCTGATATGCTTCCACTTGAAGATATTCCCCAAGAATAGATGACTTTAATTGAAAATCCCTTTAGAAATGACATCCAACAAACACCTGAAGACAACACGCAAAATGACATCACAATTGAAAATGAAAGTAATAAATCAAAATCATTACAAGTGTCAATTCAATCTTCAATCAAAATTTTCAAAAAAAGAAAAGCATCTCTCTAGATACTTGGAAGGAGATTTAGGAAAGAATGGACAGAAATATTTCCCTGGCTTGAACCTGTCATGACTGAGGATAACCAAATTGATGAAAAAAAATGTAGATGCAAAATTTACAGTTGGAGACTTGGTAAGGATCATAGGCTTCAAAACAAGATTGATATAATTGAAAAACATGCTGGCAAATGTTATGTTAAAGTTATAAAAAGTAATGGTGAAGTTAATAAAGAAGTTAAGTGGAAGGATGCATCAGAATGTATGCATTTAAGATATGCTATATAATATGGCATTCACTTAAAGCAACAACAATATCTTGTTGAGAAAGGTGGAACAATTGAAGCCCAATTTGATAAATTATAGAAAACTTTTTTAGCTTCAAAAAGTAAGTAGTTTACCATTGTTTACAATATTATCACGAAAGGTAGACCAATGTTTGATTTTATTGATTATAAGAAGCTATTATGCCTTTTTAATGTGCAAAACCTTCCTAGTTCTCGTTGGTTAGACCGAAGTGGTTAGGAAATGGTAAAATATTTATCTTTGGTTGAGAAAGAAGACCTAAGGCAGCAAGTAAAAATTGCCAAATTCATTTCACTTTCTATTGATGAGGTGATAGCTATGGATAACACTTCTTGGATTTGCATGCATGTGTACACATTTAAAAATCATGTTAGAAGACCTATTTTGTTGGGAATACATAAGATGTTGGAAAGTTCAAATGCAAAAAATATTTATAATGTTGTTAAAATTTTAAAGAATATTGTGGGAATGAATGATATAGATATTGCAACAAATTTAATTTGTATTGGAGTTGATAGAGTTGCTATTATGCAAGGTCACAGGTCTGGTATGTGTGTTCGACTCCAAACCATAGTTGCACCATATATGATCTCCATTCACTGTATGGTTCATAGAGTAAATATTGCATATAAAATTATGAGCACATTTTCAAATGTTTCTAAAGTTGAAAACCTTGTTCATGATATTCATTCTTATTTCTCATTAATTTCAAAAAAAATTGCAGAGTTTCAGCAATTTGCACTAGGAGTTAAAGAAGGAAAAAAATGTTAAAAGATGTGGATATAAGATGGATTTCACTGTTTCAAACTGCTCAGAGAGTTTTGGCAGAATATCAATCATTGACAGGGTTTATGCATGCAAATCATATAATAGTTGATAAGGCAAAAGATATGTTGTTCTGTTTGACTGACTTGGAAACACTTTTGACATTATGTGGTAGTCTTCCAATGTTAAAAGAAATGAACAAATTAATTAATCTTGCACAAGAGAGATCTATCTATATCATTGATTTTATGAGGATGAGAAAACAAATATGCATGCTTCTTGATTCAATATATGTGTCTAATGCAGATTTTACAGAACCTGTATTTGATAGTTGGAATACATTGATAAACGTGAAAAATCCAAAAAGCTTTTTGAAGTTTGGCATTAATGATCATCTCTTTATTAATGTTCATGAAAAGATGATACCTATTTATTGTTTTGAAAGGAAATCAAGTATTGTTGTGGAAGATTTTGAAGAAGTTTCTGTAACACATAATAGATTTCATGTAGTAATACAAAAAACAAAGAGTAATTTGTCAAATATAGCAAAAAATTTGACAGGTGAGATAAGAGAACGGTTTTAGAGAGATGAGTTGCTTGAGTCCATGGGTGTGGTTAACCCCATGTTTTTGGGGCCTTGTACTGAATACAGTTATACAAATGAGTTGTTTATTAAATATATGGGTAATATCATTGACCATTTCAATAAGAGTGTGGAAGTCAATGGTGTAGCAATTAATGGTCTACTCAACAATGAACTTTTGAAAGAACAGTCATCGCATTTTGGAAGAACAATGGTTTTACAAACATGAATTATGACAGATATCCATGAGATTGGTTCCACTACACGTTTGTGGCAAAAATTGTATCCAAGCATAGTATTAAAAGATACTATAAGTGAATAATTTCGTTTATATGAATTATGTGAAACAATGATTTTGGGGTTAGTCAAAGATGAAAGAGTTTTCAGTGCACTTGCTTTTGTTAAATCTAAAATCCGCAACAGACTTGACAAGAATTTAGAAAATTGTTTAAGAATTTATGTGTCCTCATATCAGTTGGATACATTTTCGTATGATAGGGTGTTCGAATACTGGATTTCCTGAGTAGACAGAAGAGGAACGTTGAATACAATTGATAATAATGATGATGATGCTTTCAGTTATCAGATGGTGGAGACATATATTTCTTCTATGCTTCATAATGATTCTGGACAAGCTGATATGTTTTCGCTTCCATAGTGATAATTTTCCATGATTTCATTGACAATAATAAACACGAACTAATTTGATAGCAAATTTCTCAATATTTTTCTAGATTTATATGATTTCAATGAATTGTTGTTTTAAAATTACATGGCTTAAATCATTTTTTGTAGATTGTAAAATTTTATGTTTGGGTCTTAGTGTCTCAACTCTCATTTCATGGAATATGATAATAACGAATTGATTTGATAGCATATTTCAGAATATTGTTCCAGATTTATATTATTTCAAGGAATTGTTTTTTTTAAATCACGATATTGCTTTAAAATTACATGGCTTAAATCATTTTTGTAGATTGTAAAATTTTATGTTCGGGTCTTAGTTTCTGAACTCTCATTTCATTGACAATGATAAACACAAATTGGTTTGATAGCAGGTTTCTATATATTGTTCCAGATTTATATTTTTAAAATGAATTATTTTTCTCATAACTTTCATGTGCATCATAACTTTTTCAAACCGAAATAATCTATTGCAGTCTTTTTAAAATATTTCCAAACAAAACTAGATATTGCATCATAACTACAAATTAGATATTAGATATTGCAGTCTTTTTCAAACTCAAATTATGTGCATCATATATTTTTCAAACCGAAATTAGATATTGCAGTCTTTTTAAAATATTTTCAAACAAAAAATTTAAAATTAACTAGTTCAAAAAGATTTATATTACATCGTTCAAAATTAAATATTACAATATTTTTAAATCAAACATAAATTACATGACATTTCCAAATAGAATGTTTCATATCAACTAGTACAAAAAGAAACATAACATTTTCAAATAGAAATTAATATATTACAATATTTTTTTAAACATTTTCCAACTCATATCTCAAATTTTACATACCAATTACAAACAGAAATTCCCAAATATTAGATAACATTTTCAAACTCAAATATTACATAACATTTTCAAAACCAAATTTTGTGCATCATAACTACAAATTAACTATTTCAAAAATACATATATCACATCTTTCAAACACTTTAAACCCAAATATTACATACCATTTTCTAACTCTACTACATAACATTTTCAAAACCGAAAATAAATATTCCAATCTTTTTAATACATTATCAAATAGAAATTACATGACATTTTCAAACAGAATTTTTCATATCAACTAGTTCAAAAAGAAACATATTACATCATTCAAACATTTGTAAACATAAATATAACATAACATATTAAAAAAAAAATTAATATATTGCAGTATTTTTTTAAACATTTTTCAACTCATATCTCAAATTTTACATACCAATTTCAAACAAAAATTCCCAAATATTAGATAAAATTTTCAAACTCAAATATTACATAACATTTTTAAATCCAAAATTTGTGCATCATAACTACAAATTAACTATTTCAAAAAGACATATATTACATATTTCAAACACTTTAACCCCAAATATTACATACCATTTTCTAACTCTACTACATAACATTTTCAAACCGAAAATAAATATTCCAGTATTTTTAAAACATTATCAAAAAGAAATTACATCATTCAAAGATTTGTAAACTCAAATATAACATAAAATTTTCAAAGAGAAATTAATATATTGCAGTATTTTGAAAACATTTTCAAACTCAAGTCTCAAATATCACATACCAAATTCAAATAGAAATAACATATTTTAGTCTTTTAAAAACATTGTCAACATTTTCAAATTTCAATTTTTTGATTAGTGCATGGATGCTTCACTAGTGTTTGGAGTTGTCGTTTTTTTTCCTTTATCAGCTTCTATTTCTTCTGGCAGTGCTCCAAATCTAACAAGGTTGTCACGTACTTTCACAATACTTAACACACATGCAACTTCTTCTTTGTTTGGATCTTCAAGTATTTTTGGAAGTGTTTCTTTCATTTTATCAAGCAGCATTTTTGGATATTCATGCAACTTCTCTCTGATGAATTTTTTTAACTTATTTTTTTATGTAATATTTGACTGCATTTTCTTTTTCATTTCCATTGATTTCATCAAGCATGATTTTCATGTAAGAATATTGACATCCATGCTCTTAACCTATGTTTTCAAATTTTCAAAGTTTAACTACAAAACAAATTGAAAACTTTATTCGAAAGGGATATATTGAAAATTGGAATATATATAACTTTTTTACCTCAGCCAATTCTTTTGCAGTCTCGAAAACTGCAACCCTATCCTTATTAGAAGCCTATTAGTTGTAAAATTCTTGGGATTCAACATTAACATTCTCCAATCTACCAACAACAACATTTAAGACATCATATTCATAAATAAAATCAGATTTACTTATTCCTGAAGTAGCCTGTTTTAGCAAGCCACCAAGTTTTTCAGGTTCATATTTGACTAAAGAATATATAGAATCTCTTTTTTCATAATTTTTATATCGGGCATTAATTTCCTTAATAAGGACCTTTTCCCAATATTCCCATTATTTCAACTCTCGCAAATCTTTCAAAACAAACTCTTGAATTTTTGACTTGGTACTAGCTACCAATGAAATATTTTCATTAAAATTGGCAACATCATCCTCAGTTTGAGGACCTTGAGGATGACAATTGTCTCCTTGGGTGGGTGGTTCTGATGTCTATTGAGATGTAGGGACTTCTTATCGTGATCTATCTTTAAGACATCTATTGCCCTGAAACCTTCAATCGGGCCCTGCATCATGTAATCGTCATCAAGTGGAATATTGTCCAATCCCTATATAGAACATTTAGGTGCCTATGAATTTGAAGAAAATGTAAACTGAGAGAATCCAATTCCCACTAAAATTGGTGCTAGTCTTTATGATCTCTGTGGTTGTGAAATCCCATGCCCAGAACTTCATGAAGTGTTTTGTGAAAACAAACATTTTCCAACACCGACTTGCCCTTGCATAGGCTAAGGCTATGACTGTCCCTATTGTTGATTGCGTGTAATGGGTGACTGTCCCTATTGCTAATTGTGTGTAACTAGTGAGTGTGATGCTTGTGGAGGAGGTGGTGGCAGCATATGCCCTCTAACTTGTGATGTTACTACTTGATCACGAGAATCAACTAAAAATAGTCAATTTTTTTGTTACAATTCTGCTTAAAATAAAAAGAAATCTAAATTTTAATTAACTACACATAGAATCATAGATTTACGAGATGAAATGTGATGCAATTATTCTACATTGGGGGAGGGGTTGGCCACACTACATTTGGCTTGCATATTTTGTGCAAACATAGGTGTACGAGACATCCCATGAGTAGCTGCTTGCCTGGCACGTTTGTGTTACCTATGCATAGTAACAAGTGTTGCTTCAGAGCCCATAACTTCAGAATCGCCTGTTTGCTCTGACATGTGACCCCTATTGGCAAAAATATATTTAGTCTTTGAAATTTTTGCCTTCACCTACATATAGATGAAAAAAATTAAAAAAATAAATATGGTAAACTATAAAATAGTATGTCAAAGACAATGATGTAGTTATTACCCTCAATTCCTCTGGTGTCATGGCAATAGAAAGTATTTTTGAATGCATAACAGTTGGTACAGGAGTAGTTGATAAATTATGAAAATAATCAAAATATAAATCTAAAAGATAATTTACACTTCCCACAATGGGCTGAGTCTTGGGGGGCTGAGTCTTGGCGGTTGCAAGTTGGACTGTGTGCAACTCAGTCCTGAATCGATAAAAAATATAGGTACACCAATCAAACTTTTTATTTTTTTTAGATTGAATAATATAATACAGTGCCCAAAATATAATTTTCGGTCTTCCCAATAGAATAATCCTGGCCTGGAAAAACTCAATAATGGCATTTAGAGTTTGATGGTTAACATCGTTAATCACTAAACCTATTTTTGTTTTGGGAAGTTGCATAAAAAATTCGATGTCAATTTATAAATTTAAAACATTGAAAATTAATAAAATACATTTAACAAGATTTATACCTGCCAAATATTCTGATGAAAGATCGTAATTGTTATCGAGGTGTTTTTGTCATGTGGAGAATGTTGAGACCTCAGCGACACTTGATTAAAATTAATAAATGGAAGACTTGTCAATATGTGAATATCTGCAGGGGTGATGCTGAAAACAATAGATCGTAGATTAATGCTTACAGTACCCCTATTGTGGTCATAACCAGAGATAACATGTTGTAGGAGCACTTTTTATATTTTAAAATGTGGTATGGAAATGAGGGTTGATAAACCTACGTTATATAGCCACTGAAAGTTCATCCCTGACGTTGTCATGAGATCTGATATCAAAGTGCACACAAAATTCTTGAATTTTGGTTGCATTATGGAAGGGGTATCCATTAGAAGTAGTTGGAAGTGGAAGAAAAAGTATTGGGAATGGAAACTGAAAGGTCGATCAAAAAGGTTAGCTCTGGTTGTAGCTGTCATAGAAAAAAAATAGAAAAATGAATTGTTGATGCCCTTTTATAAACTTGAAACATAATTGACACATGGCAACATCGTATTAGACATGCATGATGGGACATGTAGTATTAGCCACGTGGTAGTACGGTGGCAGTCAGACTAAACTATTCTACCGGTTCATAATATGCATCTAATAATTAAACATAAGTCGGGCATTATCCCAAATGCATTTTATGTTTTGGGTAATGGTCAGATCCATAATATGCATCCGATTTAACGTCGAAGCATAGTATGCATCCGAGGTACCGGGCAGTTGCATATTATGAAACCGATTTAAAGTCGGAGCATGGTTTACATCCACCTAGAACCTAGACGCATAATATGCACCCGTCCGACACCCGAATGCATAATATGCTCTGGTTTTAAACTAGTTGCATAATTTGCAACCTTCCAGTACCTGAATGCATAAATGCATCCGCCTGATGCGCAGATGCATAAATGCACTCTTTCGATGTCTGGGACCATTGTACCATCATGAAATTAAATGCATCCATCCATTGCATCCGGTTCATGGTCGTAAAAGGCTAAGATCCAGGACAAGACACGTTAGTCATCTTCTTTATGAGTGTAGTTGATTTCTTGCCTACTACACCCGTTAGAAAGAGGCCACCCTTCTTGTATTGAATCTTTGCCTACTTTACTATGAAGGAAGTTTCTTATTTAATATTTGAAATTAGAGTACACTAAATCATGTGGGATAAATAGTTATGTGGGATAGATAGTTATGTGGGATCAACTTTGCCAATATTGCATGTGTTTTCCTCCTAACAATGTCAATAGCGATAAGTTACGTCGTATTACAATCCTTATGTTTACTAGATGCCATATGATATATTTTACTCGAATACCCAAATTTTGAATGTTATCAATCATAAAAATGCATCCAGTCCGATACCGGTACTTATTATGCACCCGGCTCAAGATCGTTTCATGTTTTGCAACCCGTTTGAGGCTGGATTATATTATACATCCGATTTGGATTTGGACCATATAATGCATCCGGTCTAAAATCGGATCATATTATGCATCCGTTCCATGACCAGACCACAATTTGCATTCAATATTTTGCCAATATTTTAAACGTAGCCGGTTTCTTTTTGGCCTGGTCTGACAAAACTTTAAAATTTGCCCTTTTTTGCCAAATTTTTGCGAAAAATTAAAATCATTCGCCATGCTAGCATACATGCGGTTCGATAGATTTTGTCATCGTTTCGAAAAAGTTTCACCATTTTTTTATAAGTACCTTTTAGGTCCTACCTCTTATGCATAACCCTACCGCAAACACCTAGGACTTATAAAATTTGGGTTACAAATTAGAATTTGGCTTGGTGGAATGTTGTGGCTAATGATGTTGTGAAGGTGCCCCTGATTAAGGCAACATGACTTTTGTTGGACCAATTAAAACCTTGAACTTAATAAATTATCCCTAATATGACATGTGAAATGTGGATGTGAATGTAATTCAAAATGAAATATATGCGAATGCAATGTTTTTGAAATGCAATATGAAATGTGTGTTAATGCATTATTTTTGAAATGAAGTGTTTATGCAAAGGAAAATGCAATGTTGTGAATGAAATGTGTGCAAATGTTTTTGTGTATTAGCCATGTATATGTAAATATATTGAAATCGATTCATGCATAAAATGCTCTCAAATGTATAACATTAAGTGGTTTAGGATCTTCCTCTCCCTCTAGACTGGCAAGCCTATAAGTACCGTTACCCCCTCTTTGAGTCACAATGTATAGGCCTAACCAATTAGCTATGAACTTATCATGAAGATGTGGTAATGCATTGGTGTTTTGTTGGTTCTCTTTAAGGACAAGATCTCCTAATTGGAATTCACATAGATAAAATTTGGTGTTGTAAGAATATTTTAGGTGGTCTTGATAAACTCGTAAATGATCTAAAGCATTGACTCACTTCTCTGTTCTTTGAGTTCTACTTTATATTTTTGTTATTTGTTGTTGCATTTTTGTCTCTTCAAATTGTGATCATGGTGGGACCCACTAAGGGTTTCTTTTATGATTTTATTTACTAATTTTATGTTGTTTTCTATCTTCTTTTGTAGTATTTTTAGAGGTGTGAATTGAGTTTTTTTTGCTGGTTAGGGTTTCTAAGGACTTGTAGGAAGTTGTATAAGGTGCACAAACACCCAACGGTGCTCGATGGCCATCCAAAAATACCTAGGTGTATTTAAAAAACACCTAAAGGCATTTTATAGAGATTTGGAGCAAAAGCATAGGCTATTTTGTAAGTTTACAGCTAAAACCCTAAATTTTTTGTTTACATATTCTGGTAATATTACGTTTTTTTCTTCAAAATTTTAAACTAAAAAAACATCATTAATTAATCTGGAAAAAAATTCATATTAGCTTGCATCTTAGGTTTTAGATTACTCATTTGCATCCTTCCACATTTTTCATTTGAATTTTCTATTCTTTGTTGTATTCACAAACTAGAAAATATTGCATTTTGATTTCATGTAAATTGAAAAATTGCATAATTAGTTTGCATTATAGGGTTAGGGATTCCTATTTTTTAGGTCTAAGTAGGAACATTATTCATATACCAAAATTATCCCTATACTTGGATGATTCCATTCGAAGGAGTAGACAAACCCTCCAGTTGTCTAGAGCAGGTTTTAAGTGGTGTACTCTACATCCTTTGGAAAAATTGGTATTATGAGTAGTGGCTTCTGATTTAGACTATCAAAAGTAGTTATATTTCTAAAATTTCATGAACATAATAGCAAATAAAAAATTGTAAAAATAATCACACATTGCACGATTCACATTTTAACAGTAGTGGCTATATTTCATTGCCAACCATTGCTTGAGATTTGGTGACATTGGCTTTCATCTCCATCCACCAATATTTGCCCTTAGAAATCTTAGGTCACCCCTAATCAAACTTTATGGATTTCATCACCAGCAAGAATCTCATTGCCCCATCTTAGCCAAATTTTTTACCTTTCTTTGGATTAATTCAAATTTACACATTTGAAACACACAAGATCAAAACCCAAGAAAATGAATTCACATTAAAAGGAGATAATCAATGAATGAGGTAAGACACGTGTTAAAAAAACTTAGCATTGATTGTTTATTTTTCATGTGAAATTTAAATTTTGTGATTCATTTTACTGCATAATCTATATTTTGGTTTATTTACTTTATGGTCTTAACAAGAAAACAAAATAAAGCATTAAATCAAGATAATTAAATGGAACATTCATCCACCTTCACCACCAATTTTGTGGTAGAATATATGAATGTGACAGATATATTTATCTACGGATCCCTCACATTCCTTGTCATACATAGCATTTCATATGGCTATGCCCCAAGAAGAGTCAACCTCATCAACCATTTATCACCACATTATCCACATAGACATGGCACAAGTATAAGCTCTCATGAAGTCTTCTAACTATGTCTTGGAGTCAGTCCCCAACTCACCTAGATAGGATCCTACTTAATAGCAAGATCTTGTTTATTCCCAACCACCATCTAGCTTTACCCAAGTGTACACTAACCCTCTTTTTGAGGCATTAGTTGCACCTTACTTCATATGTACATTCCCCAACCCTCATGTACTCCAAGCACTTCACACACATCCACATATAATAACCTCTTGTATGA
Source organism: Wollemia nobilis (assembly GCA_028583015.1). Lineage (NCBI taxonomy): Eukaryota > Viridiplantae > Streptophyta > Pinopsida > Araucariales > Araucariaceae > Wollemia > Wollemia nobilis. Next base: position 301,554 of record JAQPPZ010001830.1, on the reverse strand, counting down.
AACCCATGTAAATGTTGCTTCACAAGTTTCAGCCTCACAAGTTACCATACCAAGTGTAACTTGTCCCCCATCTACATCTTCCATACAATCTGCTTTCATACCCTCCACTTATTATAGAGATATTAATGAAGCATGGGAACACTTGAAAAAATTTCTTAGATAGTGTCAAAATGCTCAAAATAAAGTACAAGTGAACCCTAAACCTTTACCAAACTCTACTCAGGCTATTCTCATTAACTAGGGTCCATCATGGACACCACATTCTTCTGTGGTTTCTATCCCTGTTTCCCAACTAGGTCATACCACTACCCATCCTATTCCCATTGGCCAACCCAAACATAACCATCATACATCAAACTCATTCTATAATTCTCCATATTTTCACCATCAATCTCCCATTCATCAATTTCCATAAAATTCATCTAGTCATCATTACCAATCTCTGCATCATTTGGTCACCCTACAACATTTTTTCACACCACCTCAAAATCATCATGTAATTTAGGGTTTTCACATTCCTAAGTAAGATCCTCAAATTAAGGCCATGCAAAAACATATATATCAATTGATACAATTGACATATTAGAAGCCAACCTTACATCAATTAGTCAGCCAACCCATTTATCCTTTGGTACCATCACCGCCATACCCAACAGATTTCACGGTGCCTAAGTTTGAAAAATTCAAGGGAACTAAGGATCCCAAAGAACATGTGAGCATGTTTGTACATGCCTATTTTAGAATTCAAAATCACAATGCTCTCATGCTTATAACTTTTCCTCAAACATTAGGAGGAGATGTGATAGAGTGGTATAATAAATTTTCTAGTCATAGTATTTATAATTTTGAGCAATTGATTGACCAATTATTTGACCGTTTTACCCTAAATGTTAGAAAGAAGATCTCATTGTCTGATGTCTATGCTTTAAGACAACATGATGATGAGTCTATATATGATTTTAGAAACCTTTGGAGGGTTGTCATTACAAAGTTACCATTTACCCTACCAATGGATGAGCTAATCAAACTATTCATCAAGATTTTATTAAAACCTATATCTTGGATGCTTCAACTATAAACTTATCATTCATTTGAATAAGCTTTAGATTTATATAGTATCATCAAGGAAATAAAAATCCAATAAGGTATACTTAAGCCTAAGAAAAAGGAATGGCAAAATAAGGGTCAATATAAAAGCAACTATTTTGGCAAACCAAAATCAACACAGGCTACCCCGACCAGTCAGCCCAATCATGTTAATCAAGTGGTCATGAGCCAACTGGTAATGGCTCAACAACTATCAGTGTAACAATCACCGCAAAAAAATTCTTATCATGTGGTACCCTCGACAACTCAAGCCATGCAAAACATAGTGCCAACTATAGAAAATCATCCTTGACGATAGTTTGTTTGACAAAATTACCAATACACACCTTTAGCTGAGTCATATGCTTCCCTTTTTCGAAGGTTGTATGACACAAACAAACTTGCTTTACCCAAAATTAGACCAGATGATCCTGCTAAATGTAGTAGACATTATCAAGAACATTTATTTTGTCCTTATAATAGGCAAAATGGGCATGATATTAACAATTGCCATACATTTAAATACATAGTGCAAGACCTTATTGACTTGGGGGCAATCAAGATTGACAACCCCATTGCTCAACAAAACCAAAACCTTGGTATTTTTTAGAAACACAAGGAGGTGCAACCAAATATAGGAGGGACTAACACCAAAAATCCTCCTAATCAAGTCAATCACATAAAAAAAGATAGGTTTTGTAGGGGCCATCCATGTGGTCACTAGAGGTCAAAGAAACAATCAAAGGCAACAACCTCAAGCAAGTATGTCACAACCTCCTACATCGCCACCCATTCAAATTTCCTCCAATCCTTCATCACCCATCCATATCCCTAGCCAATAAAATCCTCCAAATCCACTCATAAATCGTCCACCATGATTAGTCATCTCATTGAGTAGTCGGTTAACCACAAGCCTAAATATGGCTTCTGCCAAATTGTTAACTTATGAGTTAATTCAACAATATACCCCACATAGTGAGGCATTAATGGATATTCTAAAATCTATTGAAATACAATATAAATATTCTAATGCCTTCAACAAATTTTTAGGGAGCATCCAAACATGCATGGAGTCTTCCATAACATTCTATGACTTTGATATTAAGCCAATATCATCGAACTTAGTAGATCCTCCATTGCATATCATGGCTCTAATTGATAGGAAGCCATTTAAAAGAGTCCTTATTGATACCAATTCTTCTATAAATATCATCACCACATCTACCCTTCATCATTTGAATCTTCCTCCATTGCATATGACCAAGTCATCATTCACCCTAAAAGCATTCAATTATGCTTTGTGTTCCATAGTTGGCACTGTTGTTTTACCCATTGAAGTAGGGGTTAAAACGTTGCACACCATGTTTCACATCAAGGAAGGATCCATGGAATACAATGTACTCCTTGTAAGACCTTGGATGAGGGAAATGAGATGTGTTCCTTCAATAATACACCAGTGTTTGAAATATGTTCATGAGGGACAAGTGCATTGCATACCAGTGAACATCGAGCCGTTTAAGTATTGTAATTTCATCTCAAATCCATATGAGTCTATGCTTCCTTCCATACACCTTTTCATTTCACCATAAGCCAATCCATATACCACTCCACCCATTTATTCATCAAAGGATCCCATTTTTGAGGACTCCCTTATCATCACAACCCCATCATCTTCATCATTGACTACATGCACATGTAGTCACAGTCAATCCACATCATCATCATTGCCATCCACTTCATCATCATCATCCATCCAACAACCTTCCAAATCTAATCCATCACCATCACCTAATATTTTAAAAGTCAAGTTGATATATTTTGAGACATCTTCACCATCACCATACCCCAAGACATCATCCAACCATGGTCCTTCCATATCTTCCCAAGTCGAGGTTCACCTCACTAATCCCGGTATTGATGAATATGTGGTCCAAGATATTATCATCACACCCCTCACCATTCCTAAGGCTAAGGATTTCTGTCACCCATGTGACCCAAATTTAGCCATAGGAGCAGTATATGACATGGGTTCACATCCAAATAGCATAAAGTTTGTATAAGGGGGAATTTATTCTTCATCAAATATAGCTCTCCTAGAGGAACCCAAAGAACCAACACTTACCAACATTCAAAACATGTTGGGAATTCCATCCCACTTTTTTCACATAGTTAATTGTCAAGGTCATGGCCTAGGATTGCATGAACAGGGAGTGTATCAGCCTATTGATGTTTCATATCAAGAAGTGTACGACCGTTCAGTTCTAGGTTACCACCCACTTTCCACCATCTCTTCTCTTGAACAAGCCTTCCAAAGGCTTAATATAAATTCTGGAGAAGTCCTCTATATTGATAATTATAAAAATGAAATATATGAATAATTTGAACTTATATCAATAATTTCAGATGAATCTGAAGAAAAATCAGAGCTCATTATTCCCCATACTGAACAAGATAAGTTTTATCTCAATATGTTCCCCATCCATGAGCCCATATTTCACTTGCTTCTTCCACAAGAGAGAGCTACCCCTATTGGTGAACCAAGAACTCCATTCCATTAAGACATTTCATAATCCAACCTTGTAACATATGTACATAACACAAAAACAATGGTTTTCACCACTACAAAAAAAAACACAAAAAAATCAACAAAAATATTTTCTTTTCAGCATTGCATGTATATATCATCTAGTTAAAGGCATTTATTTGTGTTGCTTGCTTACCAAGCTCTTAGCATCGGTTCTTAGGTTCATCCATTTCATTAGACCTTATCCATTTTGGCCATAATTCAACATGAATCTAGTTGATTTATTCACCCCACTACATAATCCATACGATCCGGCTAAACCAATTCCAATTGATATAAGCCTTATTGATATGGACCAGATTTCCTCACCTCCATCCTTTTCCAAATTTGTCTTGTCCAAGGAATTATTAAGGGCTTTCGCCAACTAAATTCCTCCATCCCCACCATGATTTCCATTTGAAGAGACAAAAACGTAACACCAAATAACAAAAATATAAATTAGAACTCAAAGAACAGTAATTCACAATGAATGATTTTATATTAATGGGGGTGGCCTAAAAACTCCATTGTTATAGTAAAAATCCTTGAATTATTTGATGGATATTTTACAATGGCTAGGATTCTTTGAAACCCTAGAAAATAATATTGGTGGTGTCTCAAAACACATCTCTACTCCCAATAAAAGTGAGTAGGCTTTTAGTTATCCGATGCCGGGCCACTCCAGATTAAGCAGCTACATAACACTAATGTAGCACTTCCAAATCTACACATAATGAAATAGCAAAGGAATTAGTAGCATCTGTGAGGGCTCCATAATGTTAGGCCCTCTATAATCAATACAATAACCCTAGCTATATGATGTAAATGGCATGAAAAAAATTGAAAGTGCATAGAATGAAATAACAAATGAAATATTTACCTTTGTTATCTATTATATTCTGATCTGATTAAATATGTTGTAGTGGACTAGTGTGACGATGACCTAACATCATTTGGAGGCTAGTATAACTTTAGAAATATGGCATAAAATACCTACGGGTTCTCGATGACTGTAAAAAATACTTGTGGGCACTCGATAATGGCAGAGGGTGCCTAGAGGTGCTTGGCGGTGGAGAAGGAAGCACCTAGAGGTGCTCAAGAATGACAAGAAGCACCCAAAGATATTCTATGGCTGAGGGGGAATTCTATAGAATCAGATCTAGCTGAGTGAGGGAAGAGACGATGGATGTGAGGGTTGTGGCAAGTAAGGATGGAAGGTGAGAGTGCTCGGATGCTCCAAGGAACTCAGGGATGAATGGCTGAGGACTAAGAACATGGAAAACTCAGGGATTGCTTTGGATTAAGGATTTAGGGTTTGATCCATAAAAATGGCTCCTATTAATAATCCAACCTAGGGCATACTTAGGGTTTCAATGACACTAATCATGTGGCTAAGATAAAATCATATCGGAGGGTGGATATTAAATCTAGGGTGTGGCATGGATTGATGTAAATGGATGGATAGGATTAAATGAAATCGAATGGCTGGGATTAATTCACTTATATAAATATATATTTATTAAATATATATAAAATATTAATATTAAATATATAAAATAAATATATAAATATATGTAAATAAAGGGTGGAAATGGTGGGAAAATTAGGATAGACAACAAGTGACTAAGTTTCGGTGTCTATTGTATTTTTTTAAGCGAATTTTTTTTTTCTTTAAGGTTCATGAAGAATACTATTTTGCTATGTAAAAAATGCACTTTCAATAGAGACCAAAACCTAAATTTCCAAACAATTTTTTTATCAAAAATAATTTTATATAAAAAAATAAAACATGTGCTTTGCACAATCACATCATTTGGTATAAATGAATTCTTTGACATACATTTGGTCAAAAAATTCTTGGATATAATTATTGGTGATGAAAATTGTCCTAATAATATTGAAGATAGACAAACTTCTAATGAAGGGGATTCAAGGGCACTTATACTCATCACTTTTGAAGTGGCTAATGAAATCAAACCACATTTAAGTGAAGCAGAAACATCAAAAGATGCATGGGATAGACTTTATACCATATTTAAAGGAATAAATGAAGTCACAATCCTTCATATATAGTCACAAATTTATACATTAAGTGTATATGATGGTGAGATCATTGAATAGTTTATTTGAAGAATTATTGACTTGAAGGCATAGTTGAATACAGTGGGTAAAAAGTGAAAGATAAGATCTTAGTCTAGTTGTACTTAGAGATGTATTTGAATAATTTAGAACATTGGTGACATATCTCCAAGTATCAAATAGAGGTGTATCATTTGAATAATTGTAAACATCCTTGTTGGGAAAAATTCTTGCACCCCTAATAAATTTTCACACTGCAAGACTTCCTTGATCCAATCATCACTATTGATTCTGATGGATCCACATTTTAACTTGAGAAAATATTATCTTAAGACTCTAGATAGACTGAGTAGGGCAATTAAACCCCGAAGGTGAGCCTAAAATATTTATTATATGCTCATGCTCATCCAGGTTTGTAAAAAATAAAATAAAACTATAACATAAAATTTGACCAAGCTTTGAAGTAACTCCCAACTAGTGCTTCAAAAAGTAGACTGATGCCTTATCCATTGGGTAATTGTAGCAAAACTTAAAATATGGTGAAGAGATAAGGAGGGAGAAGATAAAACTGATCCAACCACATTCATTCAAATAATGCAACAAAGGTGATTAAGCATTCCAGTGAAATAAGACACCATTTACACATTCAAATGATGTAACATGTAAATAGGACAACAAGCAAAACTACACATAGAACTACTGAAAGGAGGAAGCAAGATTGTATTATCCAATAAATCATTATAATGGGATTCTGATTAATGTAATTAGATCTCACTAATAAAATACAAATGAGTTCTCCATTCAAATGATTCAATAGAGAACTACAATTCTTTGTTCAAATGATGTAACAAAGAGCCTCCCAGCTTTCGATCCTAGCCACTAGAACTGATCTTAGTAAACTGAATACCTCCTCAGAAAAAACTTGCACAATAATGGAGAAGAAAAAGGGGTAACTAGACAAGACACACAAAGTAAAATACAACCAAAAAGGATGGATACTCTGGTATACCAACAACTCTCTTAAATAACTTGATCATTTGGTCTACAATTGCAAAAATTGTAACTACATCGATGATGGCCCATAATGGGAAATGATCCCTAATAGCCACTATTTTCATCACATTTAGGTTTTTATTTTTTATTTTTTTATTTTTTTTAGGGTTTAGGGTTTAGAGTTTAGGTTTTAAGGTTTTGAGTTTAGGGTTTAGGGTTTTCAGGTTTAGGGTTTAGGGTTTTCAAGTTTATTTTTTAGGGTTTTTCCCCCCTTTTTATAATTTGAGAAACCCTAAAACAAAAACCCTACATCTTAAATCCCTAAAGATAAGAAATTACTATTTTTGTAAAATTTACCATTTTCAGCCAAAAACAACCCTATTTTTAGTAATTCACCAAAAAATATTGGATGGCACTAAAAATTAAAACCCATCACCATATCACCCATTTTAAGCCTTCTATAAATTCTCAACATATACCCATGTCTAGAAGTAATTCTTTTTGGAATTTTCTAAAAAACCACTAAAATCCATTTTTAGGGCACTAAATGAAAAAATTAAGGGTCAAAAAAATATCAAAGAGGTCTAAAAAAGGAAATTTAGGACCATTTTTGGCCTATCCACATCATTTTTGTCCTCATTATCTAGGTCCCTATAAAATTTCAAGCCAATCCAACGGTCAGATCAAAATTTATGCCCTTCGGAATATAGGCTCCTGCATCAACCTTAGTTAGGCCAAACATTTACTGACAAAAAGACCTTAGGAAAACCAAAATAAAGGTCTGAAATTGGTGATATAAAAAATTTCATTGCTATTGGAGGGTGAAATAGGACTTCAAAAGGACCAAAAATTTATAATAATTGGAAAGGACTCAATTTGGTATTGCAAATTTGAAAAGACCATAGGACACCAAAAATTCAAAAATTTTGGGCAAAGTCAAGTTGGATTTTGAGGATTCAAAAGTCCTTTAATAATATGAAGTGGAGAATCTATTGAGAGATGAGTTATCTAATAATTCCCTTATCTCCACAAAGAAACCATATTAAGGTTCAAAGGGTCCTTCCACCTCATATTCATCACAAAAGCAACATGAATGGAGGAGGATACATTATCACATTTGTGAAAAAGACATAATGCCAAGTTTTGTAAATATAATTCATTAAGTTTAATAAATCGAGATCAAAGGCCTCCTAAAGAAAAACAATAGTCTCAACAACAAGAAGGACAAGGGAAATATTAAAGAGGGCAATATCAACAATGGTCACAAAAATAAGGGTATATTTCTTAGGGTGAATCAAAACTAAATTATGAAGAAAATTGTGAAACAACACATAAGGTCCTCATGGCCAAGGAAGTTATAAAGTCAAAAAATAAACGTGATAGTAAAAATTATAATAAACAAGGTAAAATTCAAAAGTGCATGTCATCAAAAGATAGTTAAGATGGAAAGTTTTCAAAACTTAGGTCCTGTTTATAACCAATTCTTAGAAAATTTGATGAAGGATACTTTAAAATTGATGTGATAATCTATACTAGTGCAGTGAGAAGAATGTGTATGGTATTATTCACCCTTGACATCCTTGAGGTATAATGTAGAAAGTAAATAGAAATAACAAATAAGTCAAAGAATAAACCCATGATGAAAGATGTTTGTTGTGACACAAGCAATATTCGTCAAAGGATAAATTTTGGTTGTGATACTAGTGATTTGAGGTTGTGATATAGGTAATATCATTCAATGGGAAGATATAGCTTGTTATACAAGCAATTTTAAGATTGTTGATTAGAGAAAATATTGTGTACAAGATGGTTGTAATGGCCATCACAAAGGCTATATTGTTAGAGTTAAAAGTGATATCGATTATTTAGATTATATTGAAATTCATTGTGATGATGATGTATGGTATTCTAAAATTATTTTTTGTAGAGAACATAGTGTAAATGAAAAATATGAGTATTCAAACATTGTTTAAAGTGGTGATGAGGAAATTAGGTTCTTTGAAAAACATACCAAATGAATTGGTTCAAAAATAATGAAAAAAATGGGATGCAATGGTATAGGTTTGGGAAGATATGGGTAAGGTGTGAAAGTGTGCATAAAGCTAGGAATAAGGCCAAATAATGAAGGCCTCAGATATACATGTTAAGTAGGTGGAAAATGCTCCAAATTTGTGAAGAAAAACCATATGCAAAAGTTCCTAGAGTAAGTTGTTGAATTCAGTGTGAAAACTCCAAACATGTGATAGTTAGGTGTTGGAACCTACATTCTTTTAAGATTTTTGGAGATAGTAATCACTTTAAAATAAAGTGTTATTACAAATATAAAGTGATCGACAAAATAGAAATGAACTATGGTTGGATGAATGTATCAAAATGGAATAGAACAAAAGGAATATTGAATGGTTTGTATAGGAGAAGATAGATTTCCTTGAATGAGAAGATTGCAAGTTTTCCCATGGAAAATTATCTTGGAAAACATGAGATAAATAATTTCAATATTATAATAATATGACCCAAGCGATGCTTGGAAAACCTGTAGTGATAGGACCTACAATAAAATATTATATCGAAAATTCTAAAATTATAGATTTTTATAAATATATAATTAATTGGTGATTTCCTAGAGGTGATGACCTAAAGGTAGATCCAGAAGCTGGCCTAGAGGTGATGATGACCTAGAGTTGACCTAGAGGTAAAAGATTCAAAGGTAATAATGACCTAGAGATAACCAAAAGGTAAGGATGTAGAGGTGACCTAGAGGTAATGATACCCCTAAGGTAAAGATCTAAAGACAAAGCCAATGATATACCAAAGAGGTAAAACTAATGGATATTGCTTAAATTCAAATCTAGTAGAACCAAAGCCAATAGAACCAAAGAAAGCAAAGCCAAAACCAATAGAACCAAAATTAGCAAAGCCAAATCCAAAGCCAAATCGAGAGCCAATGCTAGATCTTGAGCACAATTCCAATGTACTACCCTTAGAATCACGTGAGTAATGATACTTATACTAAATAATCTAATAATGGGGATGTTAGACTTTATTACAATAATTAATGTTATGTAAATATAATTATTACATTATTTGATATTTTGTAATTATTAAAGGATGAATGACGCTACCTCATATGAGGTTGGATACCCATATCTTCCATGAGAATGGGAGAAGGTAAAAATACAAATTCAAAGGCAAAACACCAAAAGACTATTGAAACAAAGAGACATCATCAAGCATAAATGTAATTAATGTATTCAGATGTTGGTTGGTGAATAGTGAAAAAAATATGATGAGAAATTTGTGCAATATTGTTGTTTAATTATTGCATGTTTCCTCCATTTAAATAATAATAATAATAATAATAATATATATTATTATTATTACTAAAAATGGGTTTTAAAAGGGTACCCCACCCTTTTACATGAAAAACAAGCTAGAAACCAAAGGGACCTCAAGGTAGCAAAAACCACTAAAGGCCAGAAAATCTAGAGCCCTATTGAGCTTGTGCTTGGCCTATGCATCTATGCTTGACAGTTAAGCTCTGAGTTCTATGCATGGAGCTCAAAGAGGATGCCTTGAGGAGCTCCAAATGGGTGTCCCTAGTATATGCATGTTGTTGCTAGGGTGATTGGATGATTGCCTTGCTAGGGTTGGTCTAAACAAACAACCAAGTAGACCTTTTATGGGTCATATGGGGTAATTCTATTACTTTGATATCCCAAACTAATCTAGAAGTCTGACTGCAAGAAGAGAATATATTGTTGGTTTTGTCTCAAAACTGATCTCCACTATTGGTCTATATTTATTAGTTTAGGCATAACTAGTTCAAATAGATTAACTTAAAGTTGGTTGAAAATAGTCTCAAAGCTCCTTGATTTTCCTTTGAATATCTCGATATTTATCTCCTTCCAGATACACCAAAGGAAGGCTAGGATTACTAGGCTTCATATCAGTTTATTCTCCTTGTAGAGAGGGATCCATTGACTCCACCAGTTATGGATTTCCTTGGGCATGACCTAGGATACCTCTGTAGTCTTCATCCACTGGTTCCACATGGCTTGAGCAAATGGATATTTCATGAATAGATGATTTGTTATATCTTTATTTATTTTGTAGAGGTGGCATCTACTAGGTCCTAGAAAATATCTTTTGGTCAGGTTGTCCCAAGTCAGTATTATATTTTGGAGAACTAACCATGTAAATACTTTCATCTTTGGAATACATTTATTTTCCCATAAGTTTCTCCAAAGTGATTTTTTTTTAGGTAGATCTAGGATTTCATTGAATCCACTTCTAACTGTATAGTTTCTTGTTCTTGATCTGGTCCACTCTAACTGGTTAGGTTCCTTTGAGTCTGGGTTAAGATAGTCTCCTAGTTCTAGGTGGAGGGGCTCCCAATATTACCTTAAAACCCTATTTCTAATGTTTGTTCTCAAAGCGTTTGTGCCATCTCCCCATATGACTATGTAAGATATGAAATAAATACCCCATTCCTTCTTTAGGGTATTTTTTAACTTTGCTATATTTTGATCTCAGTCTAAATGTCTTGAGTCTCACCACTTATCTTAATAGAAATACACATTTATTCCTTTACCAATATTCCATTGAGACCTTTTGTCTATGATGCTTCTTACTTCATAAATATGGTTCTAGGTGTCTAAAACTCCCATTATATTGTTTCTTTCGAGTATTGTTGCTAGCTCATTATCTTAGATATATTTGATCCTCATTATGTTTGTCCACAAGTTGCTAATTTCCTTTATCAGTATCCAAACTAGTTTTTTTGCTCATTCTCTATTGATAGTTTTCATGTTTCTCAGACCTAAGCCTCCATAATATTTTGGCAGGCATACATTATCCCACTTCACTAGATGGTATCTATTTCTTTCTTTTGTACCTTTCCATAGGAAATTCCTACTAATGGCTTCAACTACTTCTACAATTTTTACAGGCATTTTAAACATTGACAACATATATATTGATAGGTTTTGGAGGGTGGATTGGATCAACTAGATTTTTTTGTCTTAGTTAAGGAAGTTTCCTTTCCATCCAATAATATTTTTATCGAGCCTATCAATGACTATGTCCCAAAGAGAAGATTTTATCTGACCATCGAAAAGGGGTATACCTAGATAGGATGAACGTAGTTTCTTGATTTCACATTTCATGATTGCTTTGATTTTATTTTTTTCAATGATGGGGGTATTGAGAAAATAGATTTTGCTTTTGTTAAATCTGATATTTTGGAAAGAGGATCCTTCATAACGGTTTAGGATGAGCTTAAAATCTTTGGCTTATTTTATAGAGGCTTTTTTGATGAGCAGAGTGTCATAAACAAACTGGCTATGGGTTATATTTAGGGTTTTGTTCGTTACTTGTAGTCCATCTATTAGACCCTATTATTGAGATTTTTTATAGATATACCTAAGCCTTATTCCATAATAATGAATAGAGTTTGGGAGATGAGAACCCCTTGTTTTATCCCTATTAAAATAGCCAGTACGAGATCTGTTGACTAAGATGGATAAGGTAGCACTAGAGATATAATTGTTGATTACTTTCCTCCACTAGCATGGAAATCCAAATTTCTCCATGAATCTATCCAAAAACCTCTAGGACACAGTGTCATAGGATTTTCTAATGTCCGGTTTGACTAACATGCCTGCTTTTTTGTTATTTTAAGGGAGTAGATGGTTTTATGAACAATCACTATACCATCTAGTATTTATCTTCCTTTTATGAAGGCCTACTACTATTCTAAGATAATGAAAAACATAATATTGCTTAATATTATTTCTAGAGCCTTAGTTAAGATTTTATAAGACACATTACATATGCTTATTTGTCTAAAATCATCAAGCTGAGTGGCTCCTATTTTCTTCTTGATAAAAACTATGAAGGTATTGTTCATTATATTGTCTGTCCTACCATTCTACCACTCATACTATATCACTCCTAATACTTCTTATTTAACTATATTCCAATAACTCTAGAATAATCTAGCTAGAAAATTATCTGGGCTATGAGCATTGTCTTTCTTAATTGGGAAGATGACATTTTTTATTTCTTCTTAAATAGATTCTTATTAAGGAACCCATTCATTGAAATTTGAAGTTGTGACTAGTTTTGGGATGTTGGTTAGGATCTCTTCCATATCTTTTTTTTCCCCTCTGTCATTGAATCTATGCTTGAATAAGTCGACTATTTGTTTCTCAATAGTTTTCTCATCTACGACTCTGCCATTTTCCCATTGGATATTTTCTAAATTTGTGACACCCTTCTATGTTTAATTAAGGTTGAATGAAAGAATTTAGAGTTTCTATGATCCTCTTTATCTAAGTTTCCCAAGAATTCTATCTCTAGAATATTTCTTCTATAGCTAAGGTGGTGTGATATTCAATAAGAAGATTATATTCTTTATTTCTCAAGTCTTCTGTGTACCCCTATCCCTCAATTATTTTGTTGATTCCATCTATTTTCATTTCCAACTCTTGTTTTTGCTTGAATATATTACCAAATTATTCTTTGTTCCATACCCTTAAATTCTCTTTCAGTTCCTTAGGCTTGGTAATCAGGCATACATTTTTTGTTCCTCTAATTTGAGTACTCCACCACTTCATATTGTTGTGAAAGTTCTTGTGTTGAAGCCATATTAGTTCAAATTTAAAAGGTGATTTTTTGGTCTTGCTCCTTCGATGGTTAGGAAAATAGGGTTGTGGTCAAATCCAATTATTGGGATAGAATTAAGGTTCATCTATTCATTGCTACTCTACCAGTCCTGGATTATAAATATTTTATCTAACCTATTTTAGATAGATTGATCTTCTATTCTTCTATTTGACCATGTGAAGGTGGCTCTTTCTAGGTCAATATCTACCAAGTTATAGTCACTCATAAATACTTTTAAGTTCATACTTCCTCATTTCTTTTCTACTATAGTTAATGGAGTGTTTAAGTTACTGACTATCAACCATCTATTCCTTCCTAGGGTATATTTGATCTCCACAAAGTCATTCCAAAAATGTTTCCTCCATCCTAGATGGTTGGAAGCATAGATGTTGGTAATGAAAAAAAAATAGAAGTGAAATTGATGGTTACTTGGTTATTGGATTTGCAGCCTAAGGTTCCTTTGATATTTTTCTTTTACCATGTAGTAATTAAGCCACCAAAAACTCCTTGGGCCTCCATTTCTATAGCATATCATTTATCCCACATAGATTCAATGAAGTATGAGCTTTTTGCATCACTGAACTTGGTTTCTTACTCTAGCATAATATCTATTCTATGCTTCAAAATGAAAGACTTAAAATTCTTCTTTTGTTGGGGGTATTTAGTCTCCTCACATTCCATGAGATTACCTTCATTTCCTCCCTCTAGAGGTTTTATCCATGAAGGTCCTCTTCATTAGCAAATTATGCCATGAAGAATCCTCTTGGAATAATGGAGACGTTAGCTTCAAACTTAGGTTTCCAGCTCAAAATTGCCCATGATTTGAGCCCTGAAAGACCTAATCAGGTTCCCATGAATTTTACTATTGCACATAGTTTAAGGATTTCTATTGGCTTGTCCACTATGTCATCATCAATGGTTATATCCAAGATGTCCTCTTCTACTTTACAATCTAGACGAGGGAGGAAATTACCTCTTATCGGCTAGGTAGAACTTCCAGGATGACCATGCTTGTTCTTTCTCCTAACTTGAATCTAATATTTCTCTATGACTTCAAGTTCATCCTTGGTGTTTGACTTATGGATATTTTAGGGTTTAATATTAATTATTTTTATCAACATACATGGATATTCCTTTGTCTTATAAAGGAAATAAAAAATAGATATGGGGCTCATGATTGGGTGGAATTAAATCTTATTTGCTAGGTTGAAAAGGTAAGTTTTTAACTATGGATGGAATAATATAACTCATAAATACTACATTACAATTAATGTCTATTTATATGATTCCATCAAGATTTCCAATATGTATAGCATATAAGTTTAATAAAATTCAAATAATTTTATTTGTGCAAGGAAAAGTTTAGATACTTTTTTTATAAGTCGAATAGGTTTTATAAAAGAAAAAATGTTGGAGGGGTAGGCTTGTTGAATTGTAGACTTATGAGTTTCATCTTAGGGAAAAAACCTAGTTGGAGATTATTCAAAGATCAATGAAAGAGTCAGGTAAATATATTACTTTAAAAATATATAGACTCTCTTGATACAATGAAATTATTTAAAAAAATAAACACTATCTAAAGGATCACTAATATGGAACTTCATTTTAGATAGTTTACAATTGATCAAGAAACACATTGGATGGTTAGTTAATGGGGGGATTTTCCAAATTTTGGTCTAATGCTTGGTTGAAGCATTATCCTCTCATATTTGAATGAAAATAAAAACCATTATCTTATGAATGTCTAGCTTGTAAAGTTTTAAAGTTCAAATATTAAATTAATAATAGCAACAACTCTAGATTATGGATTTCTATTAGTAACCTAGTTTTAGGAGGTTAGATTCAAAATATGCTTCAAGAGTTTTATTTATATATATCCACGTGAAATATGAGTTGGTTTGGAATCTTTGAGATGATGGTGGATGCTTGAAAAAGTTTTCATATGATTAGTTAAAGAAATTGAAATTTCCTACTCACAAATATTTTTATTAGAAGAATGTTTGGTCATTAGAGGTATTTCCAAAGTTCTCAAAATTAATTTAGTTAGTATTCCAAAGTGATATTATTATAGGAAAGAGTTTACAAGGAAGAGGATGTCATGTGCCTTGTGTGTGAAGTATTATAAACATCGAATCATTTACTTCTTCATTTTCCTTTGATCACACCATTAGGGGACACTTTTTAAAAAATATAAGAATATTTTAGGTAGTTGAATAATGTTGAAAAGTTGATTAAATATTAGATTAATATTTAAAAACTAAAGCTTTATATATTCTATGGATGATTGGTATTATCATTATTTATTGGAATTTACGGCTTGAAAGGAATAATAAGATTTTTAAAATAAATCTCAAAATCATGTTCAAGTTTTGAATCATATTATTGACTCTCTTACAAAATATTTATAGATATGTATTGGAAATATGAGCAGGATTTGTTGTCATTGATGTCAAAGGAATACTAAGCAGATGTCAAAGGAATGTTAAGAAAATGGTTCATGGTTGATTTTCTAAGAGGCAAGGATATAATATTTAATTTAAATATTATATGCCTAGACACCCTAAGGAGAAGCAAGAAGGATAGCAAGATCATAATATTTGGGCAAAAGAAAAGGGTTGAAAAGATATCTTCGTTCTATGGTGATTAAAAGAAAATAACAAGGTTATTTTTCTAAGGTGATAATGGCAAAAGGTTTTTCTAAAAACCTAAGGAAGTTTATATTTTATTTTAATTAAAAATGCCCAAAGGACATTTAAATATTTAATTTATAATATTTAAATTCATTTTGAATTTAAATAATTATAAATAAATATTATTTTTGAAATGCAAAAGTCAAATTTTCCTATCCATCGACGTGAAGACAAATACCTTGAAAGGTATATTAATAAAGCCTAAATCAAAGGCTTGGAGGAGTAATTCAAAAATTCGTGTATGCTTTGTTGTGCTCATCAATCGAATGAAGGAAGGAAATAAAATTGTGCGCAATGCTAACACCGAGGAGAGGAAGGCATAAAGTGAAGTGGTGCCAAGATCGTAGCACCATCCGAGTGGCTAGCCCAGATGACGATTGGCTTGGGTGCTAAGTTACAACAGAGGGGAGGTCTCGGGTTCGAGACTCCATGACAGCGAAAGAGGAAGCTTTTAATTTTTAGAAGCTTTGGTGGCAGTGTTGGGAATAAGTGTGCATGGGCACACTTAGGTCCCACATGAGCACCTAGCTCACATGGTGGTGGAAGCCATGGCTAGGGCACTGGTGGATGCACAACGTGGGTTCGATTCTCACCAAGGGTAGAAGGTATTTAATTTTTAAATTTAATTTTCTTGTCCTAAGGTTTGTTGGCATGAGCATTTAGGGAGGTATAAGGTTTATGGAAATAAATGTTATATTGTGATTTTTGTGATTAAAGTGGTGAAAGGAGAAATAAGGCTTTAGAGGAATTTAAATATTATTTTAAAATAAAGTCTTATTGGGTTTAATAGTTGAAAGGAGTAATAAGGCTTTAGAAGAGTTTGAATATTATTTTAAAATAAAGTCTTATTGGGTTTGATAATTAAAAGGAGTAATAAGGTGTAATTGAGATCTAATGCTTTTGTATTGTGAGAATAATTTGTGAGGAAATTATTGATTGAAGTTTTGAGAAGGTTCTTGCTAACTAACCCTTAAGATTGGCAAAAGGATAATTGTGATTGAGACAGGTTTTATAAGGTCAATTCTTCATCAAACAAAAGGTATGGGCACATCTTCCTTGTGAGTGATTGTTGGATGTTGTGAATGCTAAGTTGGAGAGAAAAGGGTTGTTTGATAAGCATTGTTGAGTTTGATTGTTAAAGGTTTTTTGAGTGAAAATTGATGGTAAAAACCTTGTTTGATAAGCATTGTTGAGTAAGATTTTTGAGAAAGCTTGAGTGAGAACTTGTGAACTATCTTGAACTAGGGTTTAGACAAAGATCATGAGTATCATTGTTATGTGAGATTGTTTTATAAGCATTGTTGGAAATAATTGAGTGAGTGTTCATATGCTTGGACTAGGGTTTGTAAGCAAGGAGTGTTTCATTGAGTGATTGATTGAGTGGAGTTGATTGAGCCTAGTCAAGTGGAAGTGTTGAAGTGATAGTTCTAGTTCTGTGAAACAAATTATTCTATATTCTAAATTGATTTGAGAAAGAGATTGAAAGTGATTGAGTATTGTGAGTGTGAAGCATATTGAGTCTCTAACAATTCTCTATATGTTTCTATGATTAAGAAAGAGATATTGAAAGTGATTGAGCATTGTTGTGGGTGTGAAGCATATTGAGTCTCTAAAAATTCTCTATATGTTTCTGTGAGATTGGACAAGTTCTAGTGAGGACTTGTTGAGCAGATTTGAGGCAAGTCTTGGTGAAGACTTGTTGAGCAGATTGGACAAGTTCTAGTGAGGACTTGTTGAGCAGATTTGAGAAAAGTTCTAGAGAGGACTTGTGGATAGATTAGTGTGAGATTTTATGGAAGCTTACAAGGCATATTTGAGACAAGTCTTTTGAGAAGACTTGTGAGCAGAGTTGATTGATTGATTTGTTCAAACCTTGGGTTAAGGTTTGGGGTAGATCTAGCAGAGTTGATTTGTGATTGAGTCAAGCTTTGTGTTAAGGCTTGAGGATAGATTTGAGGATAGAGTTTGGTGCATATTTGAGGATAGGTTTGTGCCAGACTAGAGACAGATATTGAGCAGATTTGTGCTAGATTGAAGGACTATGTTTAGTGCAGATCAGAGACAGAGATTGAGCATATTTGTGCTAGACCAAAGGATTATGTTTAGTGTAGATCAAAGATAGATATTGAGAAGATTTGTGCTAGATCGAAGGACTATGTTTAGTGTATATTTGAGATAGAGCTGAGAGTAAGCTTTGGAGGTGACAGAGTATAGAGGACGATAGTCTCTAGTGGATAGAGGTCCATTAGCTAGGGTAGTGAGGATAGGTCTTCTGAGTGAGGGCAGGAGTCTTCAGTGGATAGATATCCATTAGCCAATGTAGTAGAGGCAACAGTTCTTCTAGAAGATCACCAACCAGAGTAGAGGAGAAATGAGTTCTCTTATGGATAGAGATCCATCAACCATATGAGAAGATTATTGGTGTCTCCTATGGATAGAGATCCATGAACTTGATTAGGGTATTGGTGTCTCCTTTGGATATAGGTCCATAAACATTGTAATAGGGAAAGGTTTCCCAAGAGATTTGTTGAGAAAATTTTAGTGAAATATTTTCTCCGTGGAGTAGCCCACATTGGGTGAACCACGTTAAATTGGTGTCTCTATTGTGTATGGTGATTTGTACATTGCTTTGATTACTATTGTTGATATTGCCATTGATATATTGCATAATATTGATTGGGAAAGAAAAAGTAAAAAGTGGTCTTATATTGTTCACCCCCCTCTCAGTATAAGCTTGTGTTCTTCAATTGGTATCAGAGTGGGTTCCTTCGGAAGAGTTTAAAAACTTGAAGGAAAATCCTACAAGAACACAAATGGATTCTAAGAGTGGATCCTCAGATAATTCAGCACCAGTGTTTGATGGAAGCGATTATGTATTTTTGAGTATGAGAATGAAGATCCACCTAATGGCACTTGGGAATGAAATATGGGAAGGAGTTGAAAATGGATACACACCACCAACTACTCCACCTACTAGATAAATATGGTAAGCTTCTACATCATTACAATTCAAGAGCAATGAATGCAATTTTGAGAGGTTTGCATAAAATAGAGTTTATAAAGGTTATGCATTGCAAATCAGCAAAGGATATTTGGGATAAATTGCAAGGCATATATGAAGGAGATAAAAAGGTCAAAAAGGTAAAGTTGCAAAATCTCAAGGGAATATTTGAAGACCTAAAAATGAAGGAGGAAAACATTAGTGCTTATCTACTTCATGTAGATGAGGTTGTTAACTCCATGCAAGGACTTGGACTTGAAGTTCAAGAATATGATGTTTGTGATAATATTTTAAGGTCACTCCCAAAAAGGTTTAGTGAAAATATTTCAGCTATAGAGGAATCAAAAGATAGTGATATTTTGACAAGAGATGAATTACATGGCATTCTCACAGCTTTTGAGATGAGAACAAAAGAAGAACCTAATATCTAGAAAGAAGCAACATTCAAAGCTACTAAGAAGACTAAGGGTAAGAAGTCAGATTCAAGCAATGAGTCATCCAGTGATGAAGAAGCAAATTATGGCAGAAGGAACAAGGATCCAAGAAAGTTTAAAGGTATAAAATCTATTAGATGTTTCAATTGTGGAAAGTATGGTCACTATGCATCTGATTGTCAAGAAGCTAGAAATAGCAATGATGAAGAAAAATAGAATCATAAGAACAGGGAAACAAAAAATACAGGTACCAAAAGAAAAGCAGGGATGGACAAGGCAAGCAAGGAAAGAAGTTCTTCCAAATATAGAAGAAGAGTTTCTATGCAGACAAAGCAAGTAAGTATTCAAGTAATAGTGATGATAGTTCCTCAAATGATGATAAATATGAAGTTCTATTTCTAGAAAAATAAAAGGAAGTGGTTAGGAAAAGGTCACCAATAATCCTCAAGTGTTTTAGATGTGGTAACTTTGGTCATCTTGAAGATAGTTGTACAAGAAGTGGTTTTAGTTTTAGTGATGATGAATATGAAGATACACTTGAAGGACTAGAAGAGAATCTTCTTATGGCATTAGAAGAAGAAGGAGGTGATCCTATAGAAGACAAGTCAGAAAAGAATGAAGATGTTTTCAAAGGTAAACAAATAGAGGAAGAATAAAAAATAGGAGAAGTAGATCTTGAAGGTGAACTCATTTATGCCCTTAATGCATTAAAAGAGGTAAGAAAGTAAAACTCCAAACTCAAGCTTCAGTTTCAAGAATGTGATGAAGAGAAAGGAAATCTTATAGAGGATCTAAATAAGTCAATAGCTAAGACAAGGAGATTCAAAGAGAAGTTAGAAGCAAAGGTTTTAGAATGTGAAAGGTTAGAGCAAGAAGTAGCTTCACTAAGGAAGGAAGTAAAAGAGTCTAAGGATAGGTTACACAAGTTTGGGAAAATCTCAAAAACCATAGACAATATTATCAATGTACAAATACGGTTTATAAACAAGACAGGCCTTGGTTTTGATGAGGTACAAAAGAAACAAGGAGAGGAGTCAACCTCAAGTTCTGAAGAAGAAGAAACTTTAGAAGAAGAGAGTGTAAGAGAGAGTGAGACTTCTGAGGATGAGTTGGACAATAAAAAGTTCAACAAGGAAAGGAACAATGCACAAAAGAGGAACAAATGGAACAGGAACCAGCATAGGGTAAAAGAGACTAAAAGACCAATGAGGTCAAGGCAAGGTAGTTTCAATGGATGATGCTTCTCATATCATAGGTTTGGGCACAAGGCTACACAATGCAGGACACATGAAAGACAAGAATATGGGAAGTTTAGAAATAGGTAACTTTTTCAAGGGTATTGCTACTCTTGTAATCAGTTTGGTCACAAGGCAATGAATTGCAGGATTCATGATAGGAATAGATATGGCTTCACCAGGAGAAATCCCAAGATATTTGCACCTCCAAGGAATAATAACATTAAGTGTTATAAGTGCAATAATGATGGACATACAACAAAGTGGTGTAGAGCAAAAATTCTAGAGACAAGCAGGAACAAGAATAGTCAGAGGAATCAGAAGGATCAGATGAAAAGGAAAGTGGACAAAGGTAAAGATCAGTGCATGTTGGGAGTAGAAATACTCCCACCCCAAAATTAACCACCTCAAGAGGAGGTGGGGGAGGGGATAAGCTAAGATTTTCATTCTTAGCCTCGAGCCCCAAAGGTGACCCTTTTCCATTGATGAGAAAGGGGGAGAGATTTGAGTAAGGGGGAGATTTGAGTTAGGAAGAAAGCATTCAGTCAGGGGGAGCGGTTTCTTAGGGGGAGCAAAATAGAAAGAGGTAAAAGAAATGATAAAAGGTAAATGGGTTTCCATCAATGAAAAAGGGGGATATTGTTGGAAATATGAGCAGGATTTGTTGTCATTGATGTCAAAGGAATACTAAGCAGATGTCAAAGGAATGTTAAGCAAATGGTTCATGGTTGATTTTCTAAGAGGCAAGGATATAATATTTAATTTAAATATTATATGCCTAGACACCCCAAAGGAGAAGCAAGAAGGATAGCAAGATCATAATATTTGGGCAAAAGAAAAGGGTTGAAAATATATCTCCGTTCTATGGTGATTAAAAGAAAATAACAAGGTTATTTTGCTAAGGTGATAATGGCAAAAGGTTTTTCTAAAAACCTAAGGAAGTTTATATTTCATTTTAATTAAAAAGGCCCAAAGGACATTTAAATATTTAATTTATAATATTTAAATTCATTTTGAATTTAAATAATTATAAATAAATATTATTTTCGAAATGCAAAAGTCAAATTTTCCTATCCGTCGATGTGAAGACAAATACCTTGAAAGGTATATTAATAAAGCCTAAATCTAAGGCTTATAGTAGTAATTCAAAAATTTGTGTATGCTTTGTTGTGCTCATCGATCGAATGAAGGAAGGAAATAAAATCGTGTGTAGTGCTAACACCGAGGAGAGGAAGGCATAAAGTGAAGCGACACCAAGATCGTAGCACCATCCGGGTGGCTAGCCCAGATGGCGATTGGCTTGGGTGCTAAGTTACAATAGAGGGGAGGTCTCGGGTTTGAGACTCCATGATAGCAAAAGGAGGAAGCTTTTAATTTTTAGAAGCTTCGGTGGTAGTGTTGGGAATAAGTGTGCACGGGCACACTTAGGTCCCACGTGAGCACCTAGCTCATGCGGCGGTGGAAGCCACGGCTAGGGTGCTGGTGGACGCGCAGCGTGGGTTTGATTCTCACCAAGGGCAGAAGGTATTTAATTTTTAAATTTAATATTTTGTCCTAAGGTTTGTTGGCATGAGCATTTAGGGAGGTATAAGGTTTATGGAAATAAATGTTATATTGTGGTTTTTGTGATTAAAGTGGTGAAAGGAGAAATAAGGCTTTAGAGAAGGTTAAATATTATTTTAAAATAAAGTCTTATTGGGTTTAATAGTTGAAAGGAGTAATAAGGCTTTAGAGGAGTTTGAATATTATTTTTAAAATAAAGTCTTATTGGGTTTGATAATTGAAAGGAGTAATAAGGTGTAATTGAGATCTAATGCTTTTGTATTGTGAGAATAATTTGTGAGGAAATTATTGATTGAAGTTTTGAGAAGGTTCTTGCTAACTAACCCTTAAGATTGGCAAAAGGATAATTGTGATTGAGATAGGTTTTATAAGGTCAATTCTTCATCAAACAAAAGGTATGGGCACATCTTCCTTGTGAGTGATTGTTGGATGTTGTGAATGCTAAGTTGGAGAGAAAAGGGATTGTTTGATAAGCATTGTTGAGTTTGATTGTTAAAGGTTTTTCTGAGTGAAAATTGATGGTAAAAACCTTGTTTGATAAGCATTGTTGAGTAAGCATTTTGAGAAATCTTGAGTGAGAACTTGTGAACTATCTTGAACTAGGGTTTAGACAAAGATCATGAGTATCATTGTTATGTGAGATTGTTTGATAAGAATTGTTGGAAATAATTGAGTGAGTGTTCATATACTTGGACTAGGGTTTGTAAGCAAGGAGTGTTTCATTGAGTGATTGATTGAGTGGAGTTGATTGAGCCTAGTCAAGTGGAAGTGTTGAAGTGATAGTTCTAGTTCTGTGAAACAAATTGTTCTATATTCTAAATTGATTTGAGAAAGATATTGAAAGTGATTGAGAGTGAAACATATTGAGTCTCTAATAATTCTCTATATGTTTCTATGATTAAGAAAGAGAGATTGAAAGTGATTGAGCATTGTTGTGAGTGTGAAGCATATTGAGTCTCTAAAAATTCTCTATATGTTTTTGTGAGATTGGACAAGTTCTAGTGAGGACTTGTTGAGCATATTTGAGGTAAGTCTTGGTGAAGACTTGTTGAGTATATTGGACAAGTTCTAGTGAGGACTTGTTGAGCATATTGGACAAGTTCTAGAGAGGACTTGTGGATAGATTAGTGTGATCTTTTGTGGAAGCTTACAAGGTATATTTGAGATAAGTCTTTGAGAAGACTTGTGAGCAGAGTTGATTGATTGATTTGTTCAAACCTTGGGTTAAGGTTTGGGGTAGATATAGCAGAGTTGATTTGTGATTGAGTCAAGCTTTGTGTTAAGGCTTGAGGATAGATTTGAGGATAGATTTTGGTGCAGATTTGAGGATAGGTTTGTGCCAGACTAGAGATAGAGATTGAGCAGATTTGTGCTAGATTGAAGGACTATGTTTAGTGCATATTAGAGATAGATATTGAGTAAATTTGTGCTAGACTGAAGGACTATGTTTAGTGCAGATCAGAGATAGAGATTGAGAAAATTTGTGCTAGACCGAAGGATTATGTTTAGTGCATATTTGAGATAGAGCTGAGAGTAAGCTTTGGAGGTGATAGAGTATAGAGGATGATAGTCTCTAGTGGATAGAGGTCCATTAGCCAGGGTAGTGAGGATAGGTCTTCTGAGTGAGGATATGAGTCTTCAGTGGATAGAGATCCATAAGCCAATGCAGTGGAGGCAACAGTTCTTCTAGAAGATCACCAACTAGAGCAAAGGAGAAAGGAGTTCTCCTATGGATAGAGATCCACAAACTAGCTAAGGAGATTGGTGTCTCCTATGGATAGAGATCCATGAACTTGATTAGGGGATTGGTGTCTCCTTTGGATAGAGGTCCATAAACATTGTAATAGGGAAAGGTTTCCCAAGAGATTTGTTGAGAAAATTTTAGTGAAATATTTTCTCCGTGGAGTAGCCCACATTGGGTGAACCACGTTAAATTGGTGTCTCAATTGTGTATGGTGATTTGTGCATTGCTTTGATTACTTTTGTTGATATTGCTATTGATATATTGCATAATATTGATTGAGAGAAAAGTAAAAAGTAGTCTTATACTGTTCATCCCCCTCTCAGTATAAGCTTGTGTTCTTCAATATGTTTCTCATCATGAGAAGTCTCAAATACAAAAAACAAAGTGCTAGCCATTTGGTTATTGGATTTGAATATACATGAAAGGGTTATTTTTGACAATGTCATTAACATAGTGTATTTACTTTGATCTATATTACAATAGAAATATTCAAAAAATAGGTTTATCGAGATTAATGTTGATGATGCTTCTCAATGAGATTTGAAAAAAATTGATGGAATGATATTTTTTTGAAATAATGAAGGTAAAATTATCTTCATTTACTCAAAATCATGAGTTAAATATTATTTCGAGGCTAAGGCACTTCTTACAAGGATTAAAATAAAAAAGGATTGAAAAATATTTTAATTGAGGGGGATTCACAAATTTTTGTTAACAGTAAGAACAAAAATAGATGTAGAGATTGAATATATCATTATTGTTGATGTTCATCAACTATTGTTGGATACAATCTCTTGAAATATGAATATATGTATGAAGAAAAAAATAGATGGTAGATAATTTAGCCAATCATAATATTGATGTTTGTTTTGTTGAAGAAGACAACTAGTCAAGTGAGATTTTTTTATTAAAAATTATATCGAGGCTAAGGCATTTCTTACAAGGATTAAAATTATAAATAAAAGGATGAAAAACATTTTAATTGATGGGATTCACAAGTTTTTCTTAATATTAAGAACAAAAATAGATGTGGGGGTTGAATAGTAAATATCATTATTGTTGATGTTCATCAATTATTGTTGGAGGCAATCTCTTGGAAATGTGAATATATTTATAAAGAAGAAAATTAGATAGGATATCATTTAGCCAATCGTAATATTGATCTTTGTTTTGTTAATATTTAAATTGTAGAAGACGAAGTGAGATTTAATTTCTTAATGAAAATAACGTCGAGAAATTTATTACAAAAATATAATAATTTCAAGAAGATAAGAAATATATTTAATAAAAAGGGAAATGAAAACCTGAGACCCCTCGTAAAAACCCGTATAAACTCAATTTTTTTTTGCCTTTGTAGTGCAAGTGGAGAAGGTGAGTTTGGCCCTATTGAATGAGTAGTCCAAAGTTCAAACTTTGTGATGCGAAGGGGGATACAAAAATATCTCTTATGGATTCTCTCTAGATAGTTGTATACCTAGATGGGATGACATTGTCATCCACATTAGAGCGGTTCTTAAAGTTTCTTTCTAACCTTAAAGTTTACTCATTGAAAACAATATTCTTTTTGTCTCAGGGGAAAACACAACGGTTTAGGCTTTGAATCTTCTTTAAAAAGTCCAATGTTCAAGTCATGGTGTGGGCGAGTGTGGGTGTGTGTATGGCTGTGTGTTTGGCCCATATTGACAAGCTCATATCTCACCCTAATAAGAGGTCATGATTGGTATGGGGATACCCAACCGTGAACATTGGTCATAGGGGTTTTTCATACTAACCAATTAAAAAAAAGAGGAAATGAAAATAATTTTTAATAAAAAATAGAAAAAATATGATTTAATTAAGCTATCAAAAAATATATTAAAGTAATATGAAGTACAATGGATGGCAAAAGTGGGGGCCCCACTCCTTGGGGGCACAATGAGGGCCTCACTCCTTGTGAAGTAGATAAAAAATCTATTTAATAAAAAAATGAAAACAATATTTAATAAAAATAACAAAATAAATATGATTAAATTAAGTTATCAACAAATTCTAGTTGAAGGGGATTCAATAATAAGAACAAATATATATGTGGGGATTGAAAAAAATGTCATTATTATTGATGTTCATATTTTCTAGATTTACTTCTCTCATGGTGGTTTGGGCGAGAAGTTCCTTTTCAAAATTTTATTTAAAATTTTGAAGTCTAGTTGGGAATGCTATCTATTTTGGATCTACAGGATCTGACTATCTTAAATACTAGATCAATATTTGTTGGATGCTAAATTAGTTTTCCCTTAGGGATGCAGTACCATTTGTAATATTCTTTGGTGTGTTTTGAATATCTTTGTGGTTTTGTTAAGGTTGGGGGACCCTCCCAAAATACCTATGTAAAAGGTTTGAGGTCCTTTACAAAACCCCTTATTATATATATATATATATATATATATATATATATATATATATATATATATATATAAAGAAGACAATATTTTGAAAATGTAAATATATTTATAAAGAAGAAAGTTAGATAGCAATTTTTTTTTTTGGTAATATTAAGAGAAAAAGAGGTTTTTGAAAGGCCTTCCACAACCTTATACAACTGCTCCAAGGAGGAGCACAACCCACAACATAACAAGGAGGGTTTTGAAAGAAATCCCACAACCATGGAAAACGACACTATGGAGCACAATACATAAAAAATAAATAACGGCTCCATACGGAGAACAACCAACTGCTGCCAAATATAAATGGAAAACATTTACATACAAGATGAAAAGCATAAACCTCCACCAAATCTAACCCGAGATAAGACAATAGTTAAAATACACCACCACAAGATGAAATGAATGAAAAAAAGAAACCGTCCTCCAAAGTAAACAAAAAACACATGACAAAAGCGGTATGAAATTTAAAATTTGAAATTTGAAACTAGTCTCGCACAAAACAAAAAACCACCATCCTCTAAAGAAAACCACCAACATAAGGATCCCCTCCAACTCTGTAGAGAGAATCACCAAAACATGCTCACCCCAACTGAAGCAAACCCGCTAGCAGAGGAACAGGACTGAGAAAATCGTAAAGCCAAACAGACCACCACAGGCATAAAATCTCTACAGAGGAAGCCAACCACAAAGACAACGTTCCCTGAAACACCTTGCCAGACACCAATAGTTCACAACATAACATGCTAGAGCAGAACAAATGCAAAGGAAGGAAACAGGTGAACTCCAATGCAGCAGTGACCAATGAAACCGAGAGATCACCATAAAAATGAAGCTAAAGCCCATAGCAAAGAAGAAATAACCCCCAAAATGGGAACCCCTACAGGAAAAAGCAACACCTTTGCATAGCAACAATCAACAAAGGCTTCAGAAGGAGCCAAACTACTATGAGAATAGCCAAACCCTCAAGCAAGAAGGAAAAAATAGTTATGAAAAGGAAGGAAAGAAAACCAAGAGCCACTACGAACCTGGAGGACAAATAATAGGGTAAAATAAGAACCCATCCCTTCGACAAAAAAACCTAGTCCAGTTGGGGAACCACGAGGGCAATACTTCCACAAAATCTGGGAAAATGAACTCTATAGCCAGAACCACCAACCAACCACCCGAGCAACGAAACCCTAACTTGGCACCAACCAAGGAAAACAACCAAAAGCTACTGCAACAACAACACCCCACATTCACCCTAGTAGGTTTGGTTTGGCCTTTGGTCTAATCCCCTTCCCATAGGGACCCCGACCGGATATTCAGTAGCATACCGAAACCAAGAAGAAAAGTAGAACCGAATGACCATAATCCCCAGTAAGCAACCAACCCAAAAGGAAATGACGCACACCAAGCCAAGCATGTCAAGAACCAAACAAGGGGCCACCAATCAGAACCAACTACACAGCAACCAAATCCCCAAATAACCCCCATAGGTTGAGCTGACAAGTAGCTCTTTCCACCTGGTGGTCGCCAAGGAGCCAAATTTTCAATGTTTTACCGCACTCACAAGAGATTCAAAGAGAACTAGTAAGATCTGCGACCAACAAAAGACACTGCCAACCACCACCAGAGCTAAGCAGATTGACCATGAAGGACATCTAGACAAAAAACCAAAAAGTACAAGTGCCTCTCACTCAAAGGAAGGATCGCGAAGGAGCAAGAGTGAGAGGCCCTATGCTAATACCCCTAGATAAAAAATAATTTAACCAATCATAATATTATTTGTTTTTTTGAAATTTAGATTGTAAAAGAAAACCAATCAAATGAAGATTTTGTTTCTTAATAAAAATAATGTTAAGAAAAGAGAATATGGGGATGGTGGGAACGGGAGCGGGAGCGAGAGCGACGGTGGACGATGGTGATGGCGATGGCGACGATGGAGGGATGTTGGAGAGAGCTGGTGTGGCAGGTTTGTCCTCGGGACCGCGCAGGTGGTGTTGGGCCTTCTGTAGGCCCACTCAGCAAGATTCGCGATGAAGACCCAAACGGCATGGTGAAACCGGCGTCTGATAACGTTAGGGTTTCACCCTCCTCTCCTTCCAAAGCACCTCCTTGGTCTTTATCCTTTGCGGACAAAGTTAGGTCTTCGTCAGGAGCATTTTCTTTCCAAACTCCTTTGCCCTTCTCTATTTCGGGCACTGAAGTCTCTTTCCCGAGTGAGGTTATGGAGCCACTAATCTTCCAAGAGTCTCTCTCTCTCGTTGGGAAATTTGTCGGTGCCCGACCTGATATGGAAACTATCCGCGAGTGGGCTCTTTCCAAATGGTGGCTTTCGGGCAGCTTGGAGTTAGTGGCCTTTCCTAGGGGGTTTTTCATGATAAGGCTAAACAATGCCCTTGACACCCACTACATCCTTACTAGAGGACCTTGGTTTTTCGGCCATCGTAGCCTGTTTCTGCGGAGATGGGGGGAAGACTTTGACCCTGAGACTCAGTCTATCAACATCGCTCCGATTTGGATCAAACTCCATGGGCTTCCCCCATAGTTCTTCTACAATGATGCACTCAAAGGCATCACTCAACCGATTGGATATTTGGTCGCCATTGACCCTGCTACCCGAGCCAAAACTAGAATGACCTATGCTCGTGTCTGTGTCATGGCTAATCTGGATTCGGCTCTGCCTACCTGCATCGACATCAACTACGGGAGCTATAGAAGACGTCAAGGAGTTGAGTATGAGAACAAGCCCACTTTTTGTTTGGAGTGCAATACTCAGGGCCATCTGGCTTCTCAATGCCCCTCCCAAAAAAAAGAAATCCCCAGCGATTCAGGACGAAAGAAGGATTCTCAGACCCTGAACACCCAGAAAAAGGCTTCTAGTCAGGGTCGTGGCCGATCTGCAGGTCCCCCCAAAACCTCTGCATCAAATCATGGCAAACCCAACAATGTAAGTGCTCTGCCTTCTCGTTCTAATCATTTTGCTCCCTTAAACAATCTTCATACTAGAGAGGACATCTCCGATGACCTTCCCATAGATCTAACCGTCTCGTCCACACCCACTTTGATTCAGTCTCCCTTGTCCAAAGGAAAGTCTGCAATGACCTTTCCAAACTCACCCACCGATTCTGGTCCCTCTCACCTTCCTCTTCCCTTCCCACCCCTTCCCCCGACTCAGAACCGTCCTCTTTCCCTTTCCCCTGAGTCTGTTGCCCTGTGCCAATCTCCCCGCTCTCCATCCCCCCATCGGCCTGCCCCTGGGACTGATTCCACCGATATTCTCCAAACATCCAGCCCGCTGAAATCTCCCATTCCCGCACCCAAAGCTGACGTCAACAAAGAACAGAGAAGGGGACGACCGTCAAATGCAGAAAAGCTTGCCAAAGTAGCTGAGATCGAATTGGTTGACGGCTCAGTGCCTACCTCCTTGGGCCCTATTTCTGAACACCCCAACCACCAAGATGAGGATGAAGTTAGACCCAAACTTACTCCGTCTCAAGGGAGAGGCAGAGGCCGCAAAGCAAACCCCAAATCAACTCGATGAAGTTCGTCTCCTGGAATGTCAGAGGCCTCAATGGAACTGCTAAACAGAGGACTATTAAATCAGTAAGAAAAAACCTAAAACCAAATATCATGTTCCTTCAAGAATCCAAACTTGACGAGAATAGCAGCACTCAAGTTTGCAAGCTAATCTGGGAAAACAACAATTTTGCCTTTTGTCCCTCCTCAGGGGCATCTGGGGGTCTCCTTTGTTTGTGGGATCCGACAACCATTGATGGAAGGGTTCTTTCAGTCTCTGACAGAACCATCAACATTTTGTTTACCAATAAAGTCACTAACCTCCAATGGATCGCCACCAATGTTTATGGACCTAACAGTCCTATCAACAGAAGACTGCTGTGGGATAACATTTCAGCAATGCACAACAACTTTGTTGACTTTCCATGGATGCTCTGTGGCGATTTCAATGCTCCCCTTCACCTGTTTGACAAGCAAGGAGGCAATCCGATCACCAGCAGCTGCATAGAAGATTTCAGCGATTTTGTCAACCATAACGAGCTAATGGACATGCCGCTCCAAGGATCCAACTACACATGGAGCAACAGACATGTGGGCATCCATCACATCCAAATATGGCTTGACATATTTCTCTTATCCAAAGAACTCATTCCTATTTTTGGCGATGGCAGGCTTCATAGCCACCCAAAAATTGGCTCCGATCACAACCCCTTAATTCTGGATTGTTCCCGCCCCCAGCAAATCTTCAAAACCCCTTTCAGGTTTGAAAAGATGTGGCTCACCCATCCAGATTTAGGTCGGTGTATTCGACAATGGTGGCAGCAAAACTTTTGTCCAAACCCTCTCACGAATCTGTTCCTCAAACTCAAAGCGGTCAAACTCAAGCTAAAATTCTGGAATAGGGAGGTCTTCGACAACCTCTTTACCGAGAAAAAGCTTCTGATGGATGAGCTGAAAAGGGTGGAAAATCTGATTCAGGGAGGAGATCTGAGGGTCAAAACTTTCATGGAAGAAAAAAGCCTCCTTTCAAACTTTCACAATGCCTTGGCTAAGGAAGAGTCCTACTCGGAGGCAAAAATCCAGAAACCTCTGGCTCAAAGAAGGAGACACCAACACGAAGTTTTTCCATGCTTCCACCATGCGTCACAGAGGCTCAAATAAAATCTCTGAGTTGACCAAGGCTGATGGATCCATTGTCTCTGACATCCAAGCTATCAGACAGGAAGCTGTGCGCCACTTCCAGGAAATCTTAGGTCCAAGCGTTGACTGCCATCCCCGCACAACAAGTTCTCTACTTCAGAACATCCCAAAGTTGGTGTCTAACGATGATAATGGGAAATTGCTTCAATGCTTCACTGAAGAGGAGATCAAAGAAGCTCTGTTTGCAATGGAACCTGATAAGGCCCCTGGACCCGATGGCTTCCCACCCCGGTTTTTTCAACACTTTTGGGATATTGTGGGCCCAGATGTCGTTGCTGCGGTTAAATTCTTCCAGAGAGCCAAAAATATGCCGAGAGAGGCCAATTCCACCTTCATTGTTTTAATTCCCAAGTCCAATGATCGTGCTTCTCTCTCTGACTTCAGACCTATTAGTCTCTGTAGTGTCATCTACAAACTTATCACCAAAGTTATGGCAAACAAGTTGAAAGACATCCTTCCCTCCATCATCGACCAGTGCCAAGGGAGCTCGGTCAAAGGCAGATTCATTGCTGATGGAGTGATAACCGTCCACGAATTGGCCCACTCGGCATATAAAAATAAAAAACCCAGCATGTTCCTTAAGCTTGACATGAACAAGGCTTTTGATCGGGTTTCCTGGAAATTCCTATTCGAGGTCCTAGAGAAGTTTGGGTTTCACAAAGAATGGATCAAGATGGTTCGTGAATGTATCTCGACTGCATGGTTCTCTGTTCTTATCAATGGTTCACCCGCAGGTTTCTTCCAAAGTTTCAAAGGCATCCGTCAAGGGGACCCTCTGTCCCCCTTTCTCTTCATCATTTTGGCCGAAACCCTTGGAAGAACCCTTACAGCTGCCTGCAATAGTGGTCTCGTCTCCGGGATCAAACCAGCCTCAACAACCAATGCCATATCCCACCAACAGTTTGTGGATGATACTATTCTATCCTCTCATGCTTCCGTTCCCGAAGCAAAAATCATTAAGAACATTCTTGATTCTTATGAAGAGGCGGCTGGCCAGAAAGTCAATTACCGCAAAAGCAAGCTATACTTTCTCAATACTCCCATTCACAGGCAAAATAGGATTGCTGAGATCCTTGGGTGCATCATTGGGAGCCTTCCAACTACTTATCTTGGATTACCGCTTTTCCACGGCAGATCTGTCTCGGCTATGTGGAACCCTGTTTTAGATCGCCTCAACAAGAAACTTGCAGAGTTGGAAAAGCTCAATGCTCAGTCAGGCAGCCAAAGCCACTCTGGTCCAGGCTTGCCTGCAAAGTATTCCCATTTTTTTCTTATCCATATTCAAAGCTCCAGCTTCCATCTGCCAAAGAATTGAGCAAATTCAACGTAGATTCCTTTGGGCGGGAAACAAAAACAAGAATAAATTTTCACTTGTTGCCTGGGATAGGGTCTGTTCCAAGAAAAAGGATGGAGGACTCGGATTCAGAGACATCAAGCGGATGAACATGGCCCTCATTGCCAAGCAGTCCTGGAGACTTACCATCAATGAAAAAGTCACTTGGATTGACATCATCAAAGCTAAGTACCTCCATCAAGTTTCCTTTCTTGGAGAGCACAACCTTCCTAGCGGATCTCATTTCTGGAATGGCGTCACCAAAACAAGGAAGATCATCATGGAAGGCTTAAGGTGGTGTCTTGGAACTGGAATGAACATTCATTTCTAGGATGACCCATGGATCCGTGATAAACCTCTCAGCCAAGATCCGCATCTTGCAGTGCTCAAGACGGTTATCGAAGCCACCTTTGGTGATAAGGTGTGCCATTTCATTAACCCAGGTATCACAAGACCTGAATGGAAACACCTGGATCTCAATGGGCCTAGGCATATCACCGAGGCGCTCAGGCGGTTACAAAACTTGCTGAGGACTTGCATCATCCCCAGCTCACACAAAGATGATTCCATGGTCTGGAACCTTGAAGATTCAGGGAATTTCACTGTTAAATCAGCTTACTACAGTCAAGAAACTCCCAATGATGGTCGGGACTTATCTAATCAGGTCTGGGTTCCCAAGATCATTCCCAAGGTCAAATTATTTTGCTGGTTGGCCATCCAAAATAGAATCCTCACCACTGACAACTTGATAACCAGAGGGTTACTCATTCCCAATTGGTGCATCCTGTGCAAAAACGCCTGTGAGTCAACTTCGCATGTTTTTTTGGAATGTCCCTTCTCTCTAGCAGTTCTCAACCAGGTTCTTAACACCTTCGACATCTCCGCAGCCCTCCCTCATTCCATTCCCCTCCTTTTTCAACAATGGCCCCGGCCTTTCAAGAGCAATCAACTTAAATTCATGTGGCAAGCTTGCCTCCACCTTTTCTTGTGGCAGATATGGCTCGAGAGAAATGCCAAAATTTTCAAAAACCAAGCCACTGATAAGAAGATTATTGTTGCCAAAATCTTGGCCCTTGCTACGGAGAATGCCTCTCTTGTTTCGTCTTCCAAACCCCCCCTCCTGGCCTTGAATCGGACCTAACAAAACTTTTCAATCTTTCTAATTTCTCTGCCATGCCCCGTACTTCTGTTGATAGGTCTGTCATCAAGTGGGTCTTACCACCTACTGGGTGGCACAAGCTCAATTTCGATGGTGCGGCCAAAGGCAACCCAGGAGCGGCTGGCGGAGGAGGAATTCTCAGAAATCACAGAGGAGAAATAATTTTGGCCTTTGCCTAGAACCTGGGAATTCAATCTAACAATATGGCAGAGGCTCGGGCTCTGCTCCAAAGCTTGATCCTCTTGGAGGGTTTGACCATCAATAAACTTATCATAGAAGGAGACTCGCTGCACTGTATCAACTGGCTCAATGGGACTTCTGTGCCTCCCTGGGCCCTTGCTTCGATTTTCCAAGACTGCAAGGCTCTTATTGGCAAGTACCCAGAATTAGTCATTAAGCATCAGTACCGGGAAGGAAACAAAGCTGTGGACTGGCTTGCTAACAAGGGTGTAGGCGAACCTGACATTCATGTTTGGAGAGACTCCTTCCCCATTGGCCTAAGGAACGATTCTATAAGTGTCAATGTTTGCACAATGTGAGTGGTTGGCAGGGGACCGGTTTAGTTTGCTCATGGAACTGGTCGAGTTTTCGTGTCTTTTCTTCCTTCTTCTCCTCCTTCGGCCGCGTTTTGGCAACATGTCACGATATCGCGACGCGGTCTTGCTTCATGTCGCGATATCGCGACACTTTTTCTCTTCGACCGCGTTTTTGCAACATGTCGCGATATCGCGACACTTTTTCTCCTCGGCCGCGATTTTGCAACATGTCGCGATATCGCGACACTTTTCCTCTTTGGCCGCGCTTTTGCAACATGTCGCGATATCGCGACACTTTTTCTCTTCGGCCGCGATTTTGCAACATGTCGCGATATCGCGACACTTTTCCTCTTCGGTCGCGCTTTTGCAACATGTCGCGATATCGCGACACTTTTTCTCTTCGGGCGCGTTCTTGCAACATGTCGCGATATCGCGACACTTTTTCTCTTTCGACGCGGTCTTGCAACATGTCGCGATATCGCGACACTTTTTCTCTTCGGCTGCGGTCTTCCATCATGTCGCGATATCGCGACACTTTTTCTCTTCGACAGCGGTCTTCCATCTTGTCGCGATATCGCGACACTTTTTCTCTTCGGCTGCGGTCTTCCATCATGTCGCGATATCGCGACACTTTTTCTCTTCGACAGCGGTCTTCCATCATGTCGCGATATCGCGACACTTTTTCTCTTCGACAGCGGTCTTCCATCTTGTCGCGATATCGCGACACTTTTTCTCTTCGGCTGCGGTCTTCCATCTTGTCGCGATATCGTGACACTTTTTCTCTTCGGCTGCGGTCTTCCATCATGTCGCGATATCGCGACACTTTTTCTCTTCGGCAGCGGTCTTCCATCATGTCACGATTTCGCGACACCTTTTTTCTTCGGCCGTGATGTCTCTTCTTGTCGCGATATCGCGACACCTTTTCTGTCCGGCCGCGGTTTTGCATCATGTCGCGATATCGCGACACTTTTTCTCTTCGACCGCGATTTTGCAACATGTCGCGATTTCGCGACACTTTTTCTCTTCGGCCTCGATGATGCAGCATGTCGCGATATCGCGACACTTTTTCTCTTCGGCCGCGATTTTGCAACATGTCGCGATTTCGCGACACTTTTTCTCTTCGGCCACGTTTTTGCAATCTGTCGCGATTTCGCGACACTTTTTCTTCTTTGGTCGCGATAACGCTGCTTGTCGCGATTTCGCGACTCTTCTTCTCTTCTGGCACCAACCTTGCAACATGTCGCGATATCGCGACACTTCTTTTCTTCTGGCAGCAACCTTGCAACATGTCGCGATTTCGTGACACTTTCTCTCCTTCGGCTCCGATGCCGCTTCTTGTCGCGATTTCGCGACTTCTCTTCCTCTCTTGGATGCAACGGTGCAACATGTCGCGATTTCGCGACATCATTTCCAAACTGGTCGCGATTTCGCGACACCTTTCCTCGTGTGGCATTTTGCTCGTTCTTTGATCTTTAGTTCTTGGACCACCTCGGTCGATCTGGAAATCATGTAAAACTCTTGTACAAGGTTCAGGGACCTTTCAACACCCTTTCTACCAATCAAAAAAAAAAATAATGTTAAGAAATTTAGTAAACATATAATTATTTAAAGAAGATAAGAAATCTATATAATAAAAAAGGAAATGAAAACAATTTTAATAAAAAATTAAAATAAGTATGATTTAATCAAATTATAAACAAATATGCGAAAGTAAGACTAAGTACAATAGGTGATATCACTGAAGACCACACTCCTTGGGGTGCAATGAAGGCCTCCCTCCCTATAAAGAAGATAAGAAATTTATTTAATAAAAAGATAATAAAAATAATTTTTAATTAAAAAATAAAATACATATGATTTAATTAAATTATCAACATCCTCATGAGTGTGGTCTATTCATGCCACTTGCACTATCGGTGATGTGACCCAAGTTCAATCCTCACGATGGATGTATAAAAAAAAATTAAATTATCAACAAATATATAAATATCAGATAAAATACAATAGGCTCTCCTCTTAAACCTGAATAACCGTACATAATATACCAATATGGTGTACCTGTAAGACAGGGGGCCATGCATGATTTACATGATATTTATTCATTGCGAGGCTTAAGAGGATATTTTTGTTACTCCCTCTTGAGTAGTGGTCAAATTTGGCAATAGGGTCCCTCTTATCTACGATAGAAGAGCTCTTTTTTGTATTTTATTATGATGTATATCCATGATATGGGCATGGGGCATGTATGCTTGGGATGACGCTATCCCCTTTGCACACGGGTAAAGATCCTAGGCAACCATTTATCTTAAACATCACGTAAGTTGACTTGCTTAAGGGTCGATTGCTGGTCACGGAGCCATGCAAAGGAACATGGTTTTAAGATCCTTTTAGACCAGGCCTTGGAAGTGCTCCGAACATTTTGAAGGCTTTCTTATACTTAAATAATTGTTTTTTAAAAGGCTGACCAATTGCTGTATTATTTAAATTAGTTTGATTGGGTGAAGATGCCAGGATTCAAAAATAATTTGAAGTTGGAAAATTACACATTAAAACATCACATCTTTCACTAACTGTTGTGAGGTAAAACATAAATAATATCGTGAAAAGAAGGATGGTATCATGATATTTGAATGGAGGTAACAATTTGGAGTTCAGTTCAACCATGGATTCATTTATTTATTTGACATGCTAGAAAGAGGCAAGAGCGCTAAACTTGTGCATTACATTAACTTCGGCTTGCAATTGACGGGGATGCTTTGGGCATTCCTGAAGATGTTGGTGGGATCGAATCTTGTCTTCACCTCGACCAGCTTGTCGAAGTTGGCCCCGAAATACTTTTCACCCCAAGATCTGGCCTCTTCGACTGTGGCCGAACCATTCTGTTTGGACCCCAAATCAAGATCTAAGTGGTTGACATAAGCAGCTCTTGGAGATTTGGAAACGTAAGGAGTCATGTACTCGTAGAGTTTCCGCACCCACGCGATGGATTCCGCATCTTTGCTGCTTTCGTTCCAGCTGAGTTGGTACAGTAATTGGTACAGATATCCCTTTCGAAGAGGGAAGGGGATCTGATCGGAGGGAATCCGATTCATCTTTCCTCCCAGGGCAGAAAATAGAATAACACCTCTGGGCTGCTCTTCGGCAAACTTCAACAATCCTGCCAAGGCCGAGGGAGGGATGTGCTGTGTTGCAAAATCCACCTTAACTTTGAAGTAGGTCTTGCTGGTGAAATATCTGTTGCGGAGGTCGGGCGAATATCCACTAGCCACGGAACTGAGGGCGACGGCGCCAACCCAATTGGTCTCATTGCAATCCCGGAGGAGGAGACCCATCTGGGGAAAAGTCTTGTTAGCAAGTTGGAGGAGTTGGTTAAGGGGGCCCAGATACATTCCACTCAATATGAGTTTCACCTCAGGCTTCCCTCCCAAGACAGTGGCACGCATATATAGATCTTCCTCTGTAGAGGGGGCGACGGACTGCCATCGATCGAGAAGCCTAGTGATCTGATCCACACCCGTTTTCTGGACGTTGAAAACCGTGACTTTGCGAGGAACTTTCACCAGCTGGATCTTCCATGCGACAACCACGCCCCAGCTTCCTCCGCCGCCGCCTCTCAGCGCCCAGAACACATCTTCTCCCATGCCCTTCCTGTCCACTAAGCTGGCGTTGGCATTTACCAGCACCGCGTCAAAGACGTTGTCGGCAGCCGTGCCATATTTTCTTGAGAGTAAACTCACCCCGCCTCCGCTAAAATGACCGCCTATGCCCACGGTCGGGCAAACTGCGGCTGGGAATCCGTAGTCTTCGGTCTTGTCTGCGATGGCGGCGTATAACTGGCCCACCGTTGCACCGGATTCCACCCAAGCTGTTTTGGAAATGGGATCCACCTGAATCCCATCCAAATTCATGAGGTCAATCACGACGAAATTGGGGATGCTGGAAGTGTAGGAGAGGCCCTCGTAGCTGTGCCCTCCGCTGCGAACTCGGATCTCCCACCCGCTTTTTATTGAGCACTCCACCGCTTTCTGCACTTGTTCTCTGCTCTTCGCCAAAATTAACGCGTAAGGTTTGCGCACGCTTGGCTCCGCAAAACGCAGGTTCTGCAGAGAGAATTTTAAAAGAGAATTGTATTCCTTTGAGGAACTAGTGGTGATGTTCGTGACATTGCTTCCTGCTAGACATGATAGCAGTGTTTGCCCTTGGTGGTCCGCACTCTTATTTACATCTGCTGCTGCGGATACCAGTACTCCTCTCCATGCTAGAGTTGAAAGCGAGAGCACAAAAAACAAACGGATCCGTTTCAAACTGGAGAGCGCCATCATATGATATGGAATTTTGTGATATTAGTAGACGCATTGATCTGAACAGAGTCGAGGATACAGCTCCTATTTAAAGGCTTGGTTGGCGATGGATGCCGTAGAGAGCTCCTATTTAAAGGCTTGGCTGGCGATGCCGTAGAGGAGGAAGGATAAAACTCCACGCCTTGATCTTCAATCTTCACGGGATTCGACTAGCCTAAAATACTAAATGGAAATTACAACCGCAAATCAATGCATATTCCTGTTAAATGTTTACCTCGCTTCCGTTTATGAAAGGGTGCTTCCTACGTTGGAGTTTACGTATACAAAATCTTCTGATAGATTCGAGGAATCGCCTTCAACTCGTAACCTTGTTTAGCTTCCCTCCCCTTAGAAAAAGGAATCAATTTGATGAAGAGTTGAATGATCCTAATCAATAATTGAAAATCAATTTGATGAAGAATTGAATGAGCCTAATCCATAATTGAAATTTGGATCCCATTGACATTATTAATCGTATAAGTTCAGGACTTAAATATTGATGGTGAGTGGGGTGTTCGGTATAAAAAGGTTAGTTTTTTCAATGTTGTTTTTTTTTTTTTAATAGTTTCAGGTATATAGGATTAAAGACAAAGAAATACAAAACTTTAATTTTTTAATTTTATAGTCATTAAGATATTAAATATATTTAAAGTAAATGAAGAAGTTGTAAATATTTTCGTAAATTTATTAATTAAAATATGTATTGTGTAAAAAAATTATATGGTTTGAATTTATATTTAATTTAATTTAATTTTTTTTTTTTTATTAAAAGCAGGATTTTGAAAGGGTTTGTTTTCCCTTTTATATTAACTTGGTCATATTATTATTAAGTTATAAACTTTATTTGATGTTGTCAAGATTTGAACCTTGGTATAAGGTATATTACTTATTTTTCTCAACTATTAAACTTAAAATATTCTTAATGCATAACATAAACAATTAATGGTCTTAAAGAATTTTTTCAAGTAATAATGAGAAGATTATATGGTTATCATATGAAATACATGGGGTTCAATCCTATATAAAGCCAATTAAAAAGCCATTTATGCATATAGACAAGCAATTGTAATACTACTTTATGATCATGATGTAATATGAATAGGGATCATCAGTATGATATAGAACCAATTTTAAAAAAAATATTTGATGGAATTCAAAAACACATCCAAAATATAGATAGAGGTTAAAAATAAAGTATTATAATGTAATATAGATAGGGATCATCATTATGATATAAAAACAATTAAAAAAATATTTTATAGAATTTAACAACGCATCCAAAATATCGATAGGGGTTAAAAATTTAGTATTTTAATGTAATATGGATAGGGATAATCATTATGATATCAAACCAATTTTAAAAAATACTTTATGGAATTCAACAACACATCCAAAATATAGATAGGGTTTAAAATAAAATATTCTAACATACAATAGTAATGAACTAAAAAATCATTACTATGTAATAAAGATAAAGAGTTTATTTTATAGTTCAAAGAGCGTAGAATATTTTATTCAAAGCTTTATGTTATTCAAGTTATATATTAAAGATGTTTGTAGACACCAAAATCTAGCCACTTGTCATTTATTTAGATTTTTTCGTCCATTCATTTTTTATCCATTATTTACATATATTTATATATAATTGTTTAATATATTTTTAAATATTAATATTTTATATTATATTTTTATATATTTAATAAATATGTATATATAGCCATCCATCTTCTTCTAATATTGGCCATCCATACACCTTGATCTATACTGATTTCCCAGCCTTAATCTCCACCGTTCGTTGTATGTTAATCTTGACCACACAATTAGTGTTGTCGAAACCCTAACATACCTAAGGGAATATTATAAATAGGAGCCATTTTGATGGCTCAACCCCTGAGTTTTTCCTCATTTTTTCCTTGAGCCCTAATTTTTCTAAGTCCCTAAGATTTTTGAAGCTTCTTCTTGAGTCTTTGATCTTCCAACAGTCGGAGGTTTCCCATATTTGTACAGGACTACACAAACTACCTAGACTATTTCGGTCATATCTCACTCATATGGAGTTGGATTGAGCTAAAATTTTGAAGGTAGGTTCCTAATAAACTTTAGAATATCTCCAAAAAAAATTAGATCAATTAGACCTATAGAGATCGTAGGATAACCTTATATTTGAATGTGAGCCTATGGTGCATCTCCAGATCAGATAGCGACATGTCAAATAAGGTAAATATTTCATTGTTATTTTTATTTTTAGTATTCTTAGATTTTTTAATAGATTTATATTTTTTGTAACTAGGTTTAGAGATTTCATTCTTGAGGGTATCACACAATGGAGCCCTCATAGACATTTCTAAACAATTTGTTGTTGTTATCTGTGTGCAGGTCTAAGGATAATTCTAATTGGTAGATATTTAAGATGGAGTGGTATTGCATAGGATATCAAAAGCCCACTCACCTTTGTTGGGATTAAGAACAAACCAGAAGACAACACCAATATTGTTAACTAGGGTTTCACAAAACCATAGTGTTTTATATTGATTTTATTTAAAATAATAAACATTATAAACCTCATATTTGGCATATATTTGATTATAATGCAAGAGATCCACTAAAAATAATAAAGTTTATTTTCTTTGTGTAAATATTGTGTATCAATTTGCTTATCTATTTTTTTATTCATTTTATATTTGGTGTTTCATTTTTGCATCTACAAATGGTGATCACAGTGGGACCCCATAAGGGTTTATCATGTTGATTTACCTTGTTGAACTTATTTTCTATTTTTTTATCTCATCTTGCAAGATTTTTAGAAGCATAGATTTCATAGTTTTCACAAGATTAGGGCTTTTGAAGATTCGTAGAAGGTTGTAGAAGGTGTGCGAACACTCGACGGTGCTTGAGGGTCATCCAAAAATACCCAGTTACATTTTAGAAGCATCTATGGGAATTTTACAAAGAGTTAGAGAAAAAAAATTGGATTTTAGGTAAGTTTACTGTCAAACTCCAACTTTTTGTTTTTACGTTTTCTAAAAATTTTACGTTTTTTTTTTCAAAATTTGGTATTAAAATGAACACCATTAATAAATCTGGTAAAAACAAATCATTTTAGTTACATTTTAGGCATTATATTAATATCAACATTCATTCACACATTTTTGCTTAAATATTTCTTAATATTTTGGTGTGTTGCATTATTGTTTGCATTTGAACTGTCAAGCGCATACATTAGTTTACATCATATGGTTAGAGATTTCTAGTTTTGAAAGTCTAAATAGGAACAGTGTCAAGATACCAAAAGTATCCCCGTACTTGGGTTATTTCATACGAAGGAGTAAAAAAACCCCCCAACTATCTAGGGCAGGTTTTAAGCAGTGTACTTTACATCCTTCAAAGAAATTGGTATTCTGGATATTATATTCTGATTTAGATTCTCGAAAGAAATATTTTTTCTAACATTGTATGTACATAATAAAAAACTAGAAACTTAAAAAAAAGAATCACACACTTCACGCTTCACATTAAACAATAATGATTGGATTTCATCACCAACCATTGCTTGAGATCTGGTGATCGTGAATTTCATTTCCATCCACAAATATCTGCCTCTAGAAATGGTAAATTACCCCTAAGAAAACTTGTTGG
Source organism: Wollemia nobilis (assembly GCA_028583015.1). Lineage (NCBI taxonomy): Eukaryota > Viridiplantae > Streptophyta > Pinopsida > Araucariales > Araucariaceae > Wollemia > Wollemia nobilis. Next base: position 259,372 of record JAQPPZ010001830.1, on the reverse strand, counting down.
ATTTCATCACCAGCAAGAATCTTATTGTCCCATCCAAGCCATAGTATTCACTCATTTATTTCAGACTAGCACATTGAAACACACAAAATCTAAATCTAAAAATGAATTCACGTTAAATGAGATAATAAATGAATGAAGTAAGGCACATTTATTAAACAAACTTAGCATTGATTTATCTTAATTTAATTTTTGTGAAGTTTCAATTCTACATTACATTTTACTCTGTAATTTGTATTTGGTTTTATTGCTTATGGTCTTAACAAGAAATCAAAAGAAAGCATTAAATAAAAATAATTCCATGGAACCTTCATCCACTTTCCCCACCACATATTTGGTAGATTCCCCAATTGTGACATAGATAAATTTATTTGTAGGTCCCTCACATTCTGTGTCACTCATAATATTTAATATGGTTGTTCCCCAAATAGAGTCGACCTTACCAAAGTAGAGGCCCTCTACAAATCATACAATTATATCTTAGAGCCCATTCATAATTCCCCTAGTTAAGATCTTACTTTACAAAATGAACTTGCTCATTCGCAACCATCCAGATTCACCCAAGAGTACACCAACCCTCTTTTGGAGGTATCAGTTGCACCTTCCCACTATTTCTCCATTTCCAAATCATCATGTGCTTTTATCACTTCATACACATTTACCTATACCAACCCCTGATATGAAGCATAGATCAATGTTGCTTCACAAGTGCCAATTTTCTCAAATCAATTTGTAATTACCATTGCCACTTATCCCCCAACCACATCAGTTGTTCCATATTCCTTCATGCCCTTTAATTATGATATATAAATTCATGAAGCACAAGAGTATTTAAATAAATTGTTTAAGAAGCGACAGACAACTCAATAGGAAGTTCAAGTGAATCTTATACCTTAGCCAATTTCCACTCAACCCATATTTGTTAGCCAAATACCCTCTTGGGTACCACAATATTCTATGGTTTCCATTCCAACACCTCCATATACCCATACCCATTCCATTCCCATAGCCCATACCTATTCCATTTACATGAGTCAACCTATTAATTGTCCTCATGCATCATATCATTTTCTTCATTCACAATAATTTCTTCACCAACCTCATCATCATCAAATTCACTCTACACCTCCCAATTCATCACACCTCCAATAAATAACTCAATCTCATCCATTTATCAATCGATTCACCACATATCAATTCACTCAAAAAGCAAACCAAGGCTTACAAATAGATTGTCAACACACTAAAATGTTGCAGTAAATTTTAAGTTGACTCACTAACATTGAGTTATAGTTGAGTCATATTTAGTGCCATCATCATTCATATCAACAACCCCAACAATTACAACATTCAGTTCCATAATCCACATCTCAAGTTATGATACTTTTACCACAATTTCAAAAGCCAACATAATTGGATAAGCACACCAATTGTCCTACAAAGCCCTGTCAAGACTATACAGTGCTTTCAAAACCTTATTCAATCATTTTTCAAAGGCTTTATGAAGCACAAGAGATTGTACTTCTAGAAATCAAATCAAGTGATCTTAACAAGACACATGGAAATAATTATAATAAGCGCTTGTACTATCCTAACCATCAAAAATTGGGTCATGATATCAACAACTATCATGTATTTAAATATGTTGTCCAATATCTTATTGATCTGAAAGTCTTTTCCACAAATGGTCAATCCAACCTATTTGATCAGGACATTGGTACCAACTCAATAATCAAGCAAATTTAGGATGCTTGAGGTATTGCACCTTTCTCACAAAAAAAGAGGCTCCAAAGGCACCTAACACCTTTGGTCACATCTTAATTCCAAAATGCTTCAAATGCATCTAACACATTTGGTCACATCTCAATTTCAAAAAACAAATTTCCAAAGACAACTAACACCTTTGGTCACATCTCAATTTCAAAAAAAAAACTTCAAAGGTATTTAATCCCTTTGGTCACATATCAATTTCAAAAATCTCCAAAGGCACTTAATCCCTTTGGTCACATATCAATTTCAAAAATCTCCAAAGGCACTTAACCCCTTTGATCACATCTCAATTTTAAAAATCTCCAAAGGCACTTAACCCCTTTTGTTACATATAAATTTTCAAAAAGCTCCAAAGGCATTTAATCCCTTTAGTCATATCTCAATTTAAAAAAGCTCCAAAGGTACTTAATCCATTTGGTCACATCTAAATTTTTAAAAAGCTCCAAAGGTACTTAATCCCTTTGGTCATATCTCAATTTCCAAAAAGCTCCAAAGGTACTTAACCCCTTTGGTCACATATCAATTTCAAAAAAATCTCCAAAGGTATTTAATCCCTTTGGTCACATCTCAAAAAGCTCCAAAGGTATCAAATCCCTTTGGTCACATTTCATTTCCAAAAATATCCAAAGGTACTTAATCCCCTTTGTCACATTTCAATTTCAAAAGGCTCCAAATACACTTAAAACCTTTGGTCACACATCAACTCAAAGTCATTTGCATCTATACATGTCACTTGTTATTTGAATTCACAAAAGCTTACCAGGCTAGGGGAGTAAAAGAACCCGAGACACTAAACATCATACACTTGAAAGTGTTCTATGCTTAATGAGATTTATATGTATGTGTATATAGATGGCTAATACATAAAAACATTGCATTTCATTTCACATACTTCAGTTGCACACATTTCATTTAAAAAAGTTGCATTTCACTTGCATTACATTTCACTTGCACACATTTCATTCAAAAACATTGCATTGCATTAGCACACATTCTATTTCACAAATTGTATTTCACAAATTTTATTCTATTTCACAGTTCATATTAGGGATCATTGATTGAGTTCAAGGTTTTAATTGGTCAAATAAAGTCATGTTGCCTTAATCAAGGGCACCTTCACAACATCAACCACAACATTCCACCAAGTCAAATTGTCATTTGCAAAACCACACATCCATAATTCCTAGGTGTTTTTGGTCACTCAACCACTCCTAGTGTTTTAAGAAACCTCCAAAATACATGTCAAATTTTCTTTAGGACCAAGACACAATTTTCACTAAGAAAATCTTGAGTTATGGGAATTTACTCCAAAATATTCTTGAATCATACACAATTTCACATATTATAAATATCTTATGTCAAAGAGGGATAACACCATACTTGGTTTGAACCTTAAAGTGAAAAACGTAGTCCTTACTTGTCCCATAATGCAACATAGTCCATAAAAATAGTGGTTTTCACCACTATCACAGTTGCTTTCCAAATTCAAAATATAGAGTAGTAAGGATAGGGTACAATTCTCATGACACTTAGGTTGATAATATGATTCCCCAAAGATCTAAATATTTTATATCACACACCACTGATCATTGGGTTGTAAATATCATACTATATTTCCAGTTAGACGGTTAAGTAGTCATCCCCAAAACTTAAAAGATCAAAATCCTTAGACTATGGGGTTAGTAGTTAGCCTCCACCGGAGCTATAGATGCTTGACTAGCAGTGGAGTATGCTCATGCATGGTGATACATATATTTTAAAGAGACCTATGACCGTACATACAAACAAGCTAGCTTCTTGGCTTCATTCATAATAGGTCACACCCAATTTACTCAAGATGAGTTAATGAACTCACTTACACACACATTGGTTCTTGAATGCCTTGAGTCATTACCATGCTCTTGATTCATTAAATGAATTCACTGCACAAAAATTTGGTCCTAGAGAAATTAGGTAATTTTAGTGAGTTTGTTTGATGCCACTAGTATGTTTGAGTCTCTACAAAATAATCAGTTTTCCCATATCAACATCCATTTATTCTTCCATGTCCGCATCCATGGCATTACATGAGTCCTCAATTTCACATATCACAACTTTGGTACCCCTAATTAAACAAAAATAGTATACATGGTCAAGAAAAATTCTAAACTATAAATGATCATTAGAGCATTAGTTCATTTGCATCCATAACATATTATCACATGCATTAATCATCCATATACACATGCATCCACAACAAGCATTCATACAAAAGCATAACACAAAAGTAAAATCCATGTGCGTGTGTTTGTATATATATATATATATATATATATATATATATATATATATATATATATATATATATATATATATATATATATATATATATATATATATATATATATATAATATACTCACATATGCAAATATTGTTAGAAAGTTCAAAAAACATCACAACTTGGGGATGTTCAAGGTATCACACCTTCCCCCCAATAAAAAAAACAAGCACACAACTTGGGGGTGTTCAAGGTATCACAACTTCCCCACCAATTCAACAAATAATTCAATCATGCATACACATCACATCATCATCCACATCCATTGCTAGGTTCAAAAGATTGTGTTCTTTTGTCAAAGGTTGCGTCATTTACCTTGCATTCATTCCTTGTCAAAAACCCCTTCATATGTTAAGGCAAAAATAGACATAGTAATTACATTTTCTCTATTTAAAAAATCCCTTCATTTGTTAGGGAAAAATAGTCACAATCATCACATTTTCCCATTTCAAAAACCCCTTCATTTATTAGGGGAAAAATAGACACAATTTACATTTATCATCATCAATTTCATTCATCATTACACCTTCATTCATTTACAAGTACAAGTGAACCTTGTATTTAGTGGTTTATCCTATTAACCTGGTGTTTGCAACGACTAGTTATCCATGCAATCTAGTAGGATGGACAAATCACCATAAGGACACTTGTATTTTCAAAAAAAAAAATTGCTTCATATATTAGGGAAAAAACAGTCACAGACATTGCATTTTCCCCTGTCAAAATCCCTTCATCTGTGGGGTCAAATAACATACACAATCATTGCATTTTCACAATCCTTGCATTTTCCTATGTCAAAAACCCTTCATTTTTTGGGGTAAATAACATACTAAATCATTGCATTTTTCACAATTCTTGTATTTTCCCATGTAAAAAACCCTTCATATATTGGGGTAAAAAGCAAACACAATCATGGCATTTTTTATAATCCTTGCATTTGCCCATGTCAAAAACCCTTTATCTATTGAGGTAAAGAACAGACACAATCATTGCATTTTCACAATCATTGTATTTTCCCATATCAAAAAACCCTTCATCTGTTGGGACAAATAATAGACACAACCATTGCATTCAACATCATCAAATTCCTTGGCACTTTACAAGTGAACCTTGTATTTAGTGGTTTATCCTATTTAACCTGGCGGTTGTAGCGACTAGTTATCCATGCAATCCAGTAGGACAGGTAAATCACCATAAGGATGCTTACATTGTCAAAAACCCCTTTCATCTATTGGGGAAAAAATAGATGCAATCACTTGTAGTTCCACAAAACCCCTTCTCTATCGGGACAAAAATAATCTCAATCACTGGAATCCATATATTAAAAAATATAGCTTACCTCCACAAAATCACTCCACATTGCATCCATCAATATATTTCTCATCATCACATATTCATGTCACCATAAAATCCATCAATAATTACATTTACATTCAACATTTTCCAAGTTCACCTACAATTTCAAGTGAACCTTGTATCTAGTAGTTTATTCTATATCCTTGGTGATTGCAACGATTTGTGTCCATACAATTCTGTAAGATGAATAAATCGCCATAAGGACACTTGGCTATCTTCATCATTAAATATTTTATTGTTTGAAAACAAAATCACTTTTGGTACTTCACCTTTCGGGTGAGACTATGCCAAGACCAATTTGCTCAAAAGTTGTCATTGATGGCCTTGTTTGTGGGTCTTGAAACATAGATAAAATCATAACTTTCATCATTTCCTTTGCAATTACACCAGTCTCTGAGGATATAGGTCGGGTAAAGTGATTGAGCAACCGTTTAGGGATTCTATGTAGGAATTGCTGCAATCATGAGTGGCTCCGAGGGTAAGGTTATTTTTCTTTTCCTTTTGCATTTGCATACTTGTATTTCAATGATGTTGGATGACACATTCTTCAACAACATTGAATCACCTCAAATTTGAGGTAACCATATTTGATTTCGAATTTCCCACAACGAGATACATCTTACATGATCATGACATCTACACTTGGCAAAAATCCCTTCATATGTTGGGGCAAAAATAGACACATCTCCATCACATTTCCACAAAACCCTTCATCTGTTGGGGTAAAAAATAGATGCAATCATTTCACATTATCCATCAATCCCTTTCCAACCGTTGGGGAAAAAATAGTATCACATTTACATCATTCATATCATCCACATTTCATTTGCACACATTTTTCAATTGGCTTGTGAGTTTCATCTGCAAACTCATTCACCAATTAAGAAGGTAAGCAATCCCAATTTCATAGTGATCAACCTTATGAACTTGGCTGGGATTCAAGTGGATATGAAATCCAAAACAACTTGGGTGGAGGCAGGTGCAACAGTGGGGCAATTATACACTGTCATCGCATACAATATGCGAGACAACGGTTTCCCTACCATTGGTGGTCATTTCAACGGAGGTGGGCTCAGTTTACTCGTCAAAAAATATGGACTCTCCATAGACCAGGTGGTGGATGCCATGTTGGTCGACGTCGATGCAAAATTAATGGACAGGAAGAGCATGGGAGAAGATGTATTCTGGGCTCTTCAAGGAGGTGGTAGAGGAAGCTGGGGTGTTATGGTCACATGGAATATCTAGCTGGTCAAATTTCCTCCCAAAATCATAGTTTTCAATGTCCAAAGAAGCGGAGAGAATGAGGTCAGTAAATTTGTTAATCGATGACAGTCCATTGCATCCTCTATGGATGAGGATCTGTTTATCCATGCCATGGTATATGGAGGGAAGCCCGAGGTTAAACTCACATTCGACGGAATGTATCTGGGCCCCGTACAATAGCTCCTCCAACTTGTTAATAAGGTCTTCCCAAGAAATGGGTCTACTCGCCAGGGATTTTAATGAGACCGATGAAGGAATTGATCCACGTTAATTAACAAGAGCTTCACACTATTTAGCAGCGAGGAGGGAGCTTCAAGAAATTTATAAGCAAAGTGGATGATTCGCAATATCAACTAGTGAAGTAGCTGGAAATAGGAAGCTTTGCAACTTTTAGTCACCTAAAAATACTTTAGAAGAATGAACAACGAGGCAGCTGCTTCGCAGGAATATTTTCGAAGTGACGACTAGAAACTTAGCCATGTTTTGAAGAGGATAGGGCTTTGCTGGGTTAACTCCCAAAGTCACTATTTCGAGGATGATAATGCCGGAGCGTTGCTTTGGCCAGATAAAACCCGAGAATGCTTCGTTGGGCGAAGTGGATCCAAACTCCCGCTTTGGGCCAAGACCTCCAAGAAGTTTGTCCACAATTATATAATACTTCTAAGCTGAACAAAGGCGAATTGAAGCAAAATAGCAAAACATAAATATTTATTTATAGAAATAACATCGGGTTACAAAGCTTCCTTTCTGAAGCGGTTACAGACATCTGCAAATATATTTGTAGGATAAACACAAAAAAATTTCTCAGAGACTGCTGCTCCCTTCTCTGGCTGACAATTTCTCTGTTGCTGCTTTCCTCTGCTATTTTTTGATTGAAACCCTAACACTGCGGATGCTTTGCGCTCATGATTCCTCTTTGCTGGAACTCTTGGAAAATGATGAAAGGTCTGGTATTTATAGACGAGAGATGAGGATAAGAGGCGGGATTAATTCACCAACTGGCTGACAAGAATTAAATGTCGAAGGGAGTTTTCAACCAATCGTCGAGCAACCCAACTACTCGCACACTTGAAATTAATGCCCCATTTCTCATGCCTGAATTTTGCTTCGCCAATTTGAAACACGAACTGTCGGGTTTATGTTGCTTCACAGTGAAGTGTCTTCGGGAGGCATAAGATAACTACTTCGTGGTGAAGCATCCTCAGAGGGCAGGTTTGAACTGCTTCGCAGTGAAGCAAATTTAAGAGGCATATTATTAGTGCTTCACGATGAAGTGTTTGCTGATGACATGAAACATGGTTTAAATATTCCAACACCCTCCTTTAAACCAGGTTTCACAAATTCTTTTCTGCCCAACATTTCTTGCAACCTAGCGAAGTCCTCCTCCTTCAAAGGTTTTGTGAAGATGTCAGCTAACTGCTCCTTGAACCTGCAAAACTACAACTGTACTTCACCGAATTTCACCAGCTCTTTGATGAAATGATACCGGGTATCTATGTGCTTTGTCCAGCCATGGAAGACTTGGTCCTTCAAGAGGGCGATGGCGTCCTTAGAGAGGGAAATGGTGGAGTTGTTGTTGTTGTTTTCGACGAATGATGTAGTTCACTCATAACTCTTCTCAGCCATACTACCTGGTAGGCAGATGAGTTGGTAGAAATATACTCTGCCTCTGCTATAGATAAAGCAACAATTAGATGCTTCTTCGAGGACCAAGAGACAACTTCGGATCCAAAATAGAAGGTATATCTAGAATTTTTCTTTCGGTCATCTATGCTACCAGCCCAATCGCTATCAGTGTAACCAATTAACTCAAGCTGGTCTTGTTTGGCATAGTGAAGTTCGTGGTTCCTCTTGCCATTGACATACCATAAAATTCTCTTGCCTGCTTGCCAGTGAGTGTCTTTGGGTGACTCCATAAACCTACTTATTAAACTCATGATAAACATTAGATCTGGCCTGGTTGCGGTCAAGTACATCAGGCTTCCAACTAACCTTTTATAGAGAGTTGGATCAATGCTTTTGCTGTTGTCAGTCTTGCTCAACTTCAAACCAATGGCTACTGAGGTGATGGCAGGTTTGTTGTCCTCCATCTTAAAACGCTTTAGGACATCCTTAGCATACTTGCCCTGAGAAATGAAGATGCCGTCTACTGATTGGTCAACTTCAATGCCAAGAAAAAATTCCATTAGCCCAATTTCTGTCATTTCAAACTCGTTCTTCATGGTTGTTCTGAACTCCTCAAATAGGTTGCTGCTATTTCTAGTATATATCAGATCGTCCATGTACAAGCAGACGATTATCATCTCACCTACTTCATTTGTTTTTAGGTACAGAGTGTGCTCATATGGACATTTAATGAACCCATTCTCTTGAAAGTAGCCATCAATTCGATTGTACCATGCCCGAGGTGCTTGCTTCAACCCATACAGGGCCTTCTTCAGCTTTAGAACCTTGCCTTCTTGCCCTTGTATTTCATAACTAGGTGGCTGGTTATGAAATTCGATGCTGCTTGCAGAAGTTGTGGAATTCATTGGAGATGTATTCTCCTCCACCGTCTGTCCTGAGAGTTTTCACGTAATACCTGCTCTATTTCTCGACCAAAGCCTTGAACTCCTTGAACTTTACAAATGCCTCTGACTTCAGCTTAATGGGATAAACCCATGTCTTCCGGCTAAAGTTGTCTATGAAGGTCAAGAAGTATTTGTTGTCAGCATATGAGCCTGTCTGTGTGGGACCGCAAATGTCTGAGTGCACCAGCTCCAATGGTTGTGATGCTCTCCAAGACTGTCCTATAGGGAATTCATCCTTGTGCTACTTATCGACCATGAAACCTTCATAAACTTGGTTCGGTTGCTCAATAAGGGGTAAACCCTTCACCATTTGCTTATTGTGGAGCAAATTCAGGCCACTGAAACTCAAGTGACAGAATTTGAGATGCCACAACCAGGTAGCATCCTTCACAACTACACTTAGAGACATTAATGATTCATTCTAAATCTGTAACGAAAACATTTTATTTTTTGTCATGGACACGATTGCGATTTTCCCATGCACTTTGTCTCTGATGGTACAAACACCATCTTTGAACTGCATAGTGTGTCCCTTCTGCACAAGCTGTCCAATGCTTAGTAGGTTGTGTTTCAACCTAAGCACATAATAAACATCATAATTTTTTTTTATTTCATCGTGTTGGGTACAGATGAGGATCTTTCCTTTCCCCATGAAATATTATATATGTAATTGACATTGAATAAATATTATAGAAAATATAAATAAACATGAAATATTATATATGTAATTGACATTGAATGGTTTGTTAAGATCCGATGATAACATGTCTATAATGTAATAAAATATAAATAATGAAAAAAATAGATATAAATAATGAAAATAATTTATGTTTTTAATTAGTTAATATTTTTTAATTTTTTAATTTTTATATAAGATTATAAATATAAATAAAAATAAAAATTTATAAAATTAATTTTAAATAGTTGAAAATATTATATTTATTTATTTTTTGACAAGGAATCTTTTATATATAACATATCCGCAACATGTGAGGGAGAGATTTGAACCATGTGAGGGAGGAATCTTTTATATATAACTACCCACTTGCTCTCCAACTCGGACTACATGAGCCGATAAAATATTATATTTTTTACCAATTAAAAGATATTAAAATTTAAGTTTTAGAAAACATAATTATTATCATCTCAAAAAAAATATAATATCTAAAAAAAATAGTGTAAAATAAATAGGAAGTTGTAAGTCGTTGTCCTTGTATTTTTTTTTTTGAAGAGTAGTTTCATATATATATATATATATATATATATATATATATATATATATATATATATATATATATATATGAAATATAAATGCGCATACAATACTTATTGTAATTTAAATTACATCCAGTTTTTTTACTTTATAATTTCTATGTAGTCCTAAAATAAGGTTACATATTTTATAATAAAAATTTATAAAGTTTTAAGTATTAAAATTTAAATTATTAAAAAAAATTAAATTCTAAATATATAAATTTATTTAGTTTTATTGTATTTATATATTTTTCATTTATTTATTGATGAGTACACACTCTCCCATTTACATATTTATCCACATCACGGTTTGAACCTTGGACCTCCCGAAGAAGAACCAAAACTCAAACCATTGCGTTGTCCCTTTTGGAACATTTTTATTTATTGATTAGTAAATACATGTTTGAAATAATGAAATCTTATATATAGACAAATATACAAAATTTAAGAACAAATAAAAATTGTAAATCATATTTTTATCTATTTTTATTCTGTATAAAAATTATAAAAATTTATTCGTGTTTGATGTCCCTTAAATATCTACTCATAACAACTTATCAAAAAAATATGCTTCTTGAGTTAAAGATAAATAATAATTTAAAAATTGACAAGTTTATGCAAATTATAGCTTCACTTAGATCTATTTGTGTAAAAGATATATTCATAGAATGTTTGTTAAAATACTTATAACTACTTATGCTTAGTTTATCTTGATAAAAATTTATAAAATTAGAATAACTTTTATTATGTACTTCATTTACAATATTTTATCAAATTACAACTCCTAATTTGTGATTAAAATAATACTTGTTGCTTTATAAGTTGAGCTTTAAAGAGTCTCGTGTTTTAATATAGAAATGTTTTTTATCAAAATACCATGCTATTAACCCTACATTAGATATATCTAAATAAAAAAAGGATATTTTTTACACCTATTATTGGGTAAAGGGTAAACCTTTACTTGTCATCATTGACATTAAGAGAAAGAAATAATTAATTACTTGGATTTTTAGAATATGGTGCACATAGAGCCTTTACTCTCTTAGTTGGTTTCATCCAAAAAAGGATATTAAGGTTTAGTGTTAATGTACCCTTGAGTATGGCATCAAAATGCATGACACAACCATCTATGATGTGGCAAAGTTAGATATCTTTTATGTTCTATTGGAAATACCATGCCTCTTCAATTATCAACCAACCTATAAAACTTCTCCACACCAATGATCAATATACATTTAAGAGATGCCATATAAAATACTAAAGTGTATACCATATAAAAAGTATGCTTTATTGATTGTTTATCCTACGAAGCATGGCACCATTATAAGAAAACAACTTCTACAAATAACAACAACAATAGTAAAACTTTGAAAAGCAAAAATAGAAAAGCATTCATTAAAATACAATTTATACTATAGAAAAATAAATCAATAGGAATGAATAACAAATCTAGATTTTGCTTCACCAAATAATCCACCACTCATAGAGGGAAATATCTTATAGCCACTTATAAAGGAAAAATTCTTATATGCATACTAGAGGTAATAAAACATTACAAGTGTGAATGATGTCATAACTACAATTTAACTAATCCTTTTATAGATTAAAAAAACTAAAAACCATAACCCTAATGCTTAAGGGTTGACTAACCTTATTCAGGACCGATGTTAATAATAATAAAGATAGTGAGTATGGTTATATTGTAGTTGTTACATGAATCCCCATTACAAAGCATTATCCTCAAAGCTAAAAAATATTATAGAATGCTCACTAGATCCCACATTGCATCTCCATATGGCATATCTTTCCACTTTATGAGCAACTTCTACACTTGAGGAGACTACAAATTATAGATTTGGAACTACAAGATTACCTTTAGATAAAGATCAATCCATCGTTCTTCATTTATTATAGTATATATATATAGGTCTATATCATCTTACTAATAACACATTTAAGATAATAAATATGAAATATTGGATGTATTTGTAAAGTAGGAGGAAGATCCAAATAATATGCCACTATTCCATTTTAGAAATTAACCTTGTAAGGAATATAGAACCAAGGTTCCAACATCTAATTAGACTTAGTATTTAGGTATAATTTTTTATAAGGATGGATCCAAAATAAGATCATATCACCTACCACAAAATTACCACTCTAAGTAGTACAAATCCTATTGCTACTTCATATAATTTTGTGCTTGATAAATATTATCCTTGAAGATTTGGTCAATGATATCATGGTATTGAAGCAAATTTTCTATCTAGGCCACCTTGGAGGATCTTGGAATATAGTATTTCATATATGGTGGCCATACAACAATATTGAGGGAAAAATTAAAAGAAGTATTATAGTACCACTCAACTAAGGGAAGTAATTTAACCCACACATATTGTTTATCTTGGAAAAATATTTGAGGTAAGAATCAAAATATATTTTTACAATATTTTTTGGTCTACCTAAGTAAGAGTGATAAGAAAAGGTCCTATTCAATTCAGTACCACTAGGAGTGAACAAGTCCTTGCAAAATTTGTTTGCATTAACTAACAATTAACCTAGGCATGCCATGCAATTTAAAAATAGAGCCAAGAAATATCTTGGCTACCTTGTTAGTAGTGATAGTTGAAATATATATTATTTTCTAGAAATGAACAAAAGTAACCCATCCACTCAAATATTATACAAAAATTATAAAAAAAAGATAAAATATAGAAATATATAGTGGGAACCCATAGGAACCATAATTAATAACTATATTATCTATATATAAGAATAAAAACACCATGCTTATTAAAATAGAGAGTGGTGGGGGTTTGTAATGAATCCAATATAAGCACATTGGCTATCTTTATTTTTATTTAGCTTGGGTCCTATGTTTAGGTACTTGGCCCTTGAGTATTAGGGTTAGGGTAATGATTAATTTAGTTGATAAATAGTAAGAATTAGATGGCATTTGAGATCATCTTTCATATTCAATTGCATCTATTGTGTATATAGACTTTTTCGTCTCTAAGTGGCTAAGAGACTTCACCCTCTCTATGCATATAATGTGTTTGCATTGATATAAATCTAAAATTTATATTTAGATGTTGGAAATACTGGTAATTAAATATAATTTATTGATATCATTACGTGTTTTTAATTTCATTATTGGATTTCTATTTTTACTGTTGTAATTATTGAAGTTATTTATTAACAAGTGATATCATAGATTCATTATTGATTCCTTGTGGGATGCAAATTTATAGTAGAATGGCATAAGAACCACTCATAACCCTTTTTTGAGCATTACTATTGCCTATGTCTTGCTATTTTTCTAATTTATATTTTGCTTTCATATTCTAGTGCATTTATCTCACTAGATCCCACATTGCATCTCCATAGGGCATATCTTTCCACTTTATGAGCAACTTCTACACTTGAGGAGACTACAAATTATAGATTTGGAACTACAAGATTATTTTTAGATAAAGATCAATCCATCGTTCTTCATTTATTATAGCATATATATATAGGTCTATATCATCTTACTAATAACACATTTAAGATAATAAATATGAAAGATTGGATGTATTTGTAAAGTAGGAGGAAGATCCAAATAATATGCCACTAGTCCATTTTAGAAATTAACCTTGTAAGCAATATAGAGCCAAGGTTCCAACATCTAATTAGACTTAGTATTTAGGTATAATTTTTTATAAGGATGGATCCAAAATAAGATCATATCACCTACCACAAAATTACCACTCTAAGTAGTACAAATCCTATTGCTACATCATATAATTTTGTGCTTGATAAAGATTATCCTTGAAGAGTTAGTCAATGATATCATGGTATTGAAGCAAATTTTCTATCTAGGCCACCTTGGAGGATCTTGGAATATAGTATTTCATATATGGTGGTCATACAACAATATTGAGGGAAAAATTAAAAGTATTATAGTACCACTCAACTAAGGGAAGTAATTTAACCCACTCATATTGTTTATCTTGGAAAGATATTTGAGGTAAGAATCAAAATATATTTTTACAATAATTTTTGGTCCACCTAAGTAAGGGTGATAAGAAAATGTCCTATTCAATTCAGTACCACTAGGAGTGAACAAGTCCTTGCAAAAGTTTTTTGCATTAACTAACAATTAACCTAGGCATGCCATGCAATTTAAAAATAGAGCCAAGAAATATCTTGGCTACCTTGTTAGTAGTGATAGTTGAAATATATATTATTTTCTAGAAATGAACAAAAGTAATCCATCCACTCAAATATTATACAAAAATTATAAAAAAATATAAAAGATAGAAATATATAGTGGGAACCCATAGGCACCATAAACAATAACTATATTATCTATATATAAGAATAAAAACACCATGCCTATTAAAATAGAGAGTGGTGGGGGTTTGTAATGAATCCAATATAAGCACATTGGCTATCTTTATTTTTATTTATCTTGGGTCCTATGTTTAGTTACTTGGACCTTGAGTATTAGGGTTAGGGTAATGATTAATTTAGTCGATAAATAGTAAGAATTAGATGTCATTTGAGATCATCTTTCATATTCAATTGCATCTATTGTGTATATAGACTTTTTCGTCTCTAAGTGGCTAAGAGACTTCACCCTCTCTATGCATATAATGTGTTTGCATTGATATAAATCTAAAATTTATATTTAGATGTTGGAAATACTGGTAATTAAATCTAATTTATTGATATCATTGGGTGTTTTTAATTTCATTATTGGATTTCTATTTTTACTGTTGTAATTATTGAAGTTATTTATTAACAAGTGATATCATAGATTCATTATTGATTCCTTGTGGGATGCAAATTTATAGTAGAATGGCATAAGAACCACTCATAACATTTGTTGAGCATTACTATTGCCTATGTCTTGCTATTTTTCTAATTTAGTTTTTGCTTTCATATTCTAGTGCATTTATCTCACTAGATCCCACATTGCATCTCCATATGGCATATCTTTCCACTTTATGAGCAACTTCTACACTTGAGGAGACTACAAATTATAGATTTGGAACTACAAGATTATTTTTAGATAAATATCAATCCATCGTTCTTCATTTATTATAGTATATATATATAGGCTTATATCATCTTACTAATAACACATTTAAGATAATAAATATGAAAGATTTGATGTATTTGTAAAGTAGGAGGAAGATCCAAATAATATGCCACTATTTCATTTTAGAAATTAACCTTGTAAGGAATATAGAACCAAGGTTCCAACATCTAATTAGACTTAGTATTTAGGTATAATTTTTTATAAGGATTGATCCAAAATAAGATCATATCATCTACCACAAAATTACCACTCTAAGTAGTACAAATCCTATTGCTACTTCATATAATTTTGTGCTTGATAAAGATTATCCATGAATATTTGGTCAATGATATCATGCTATTGAAGCAAATTTTCTATCTAGGCCACCTTGGAGGATCTTGGAATATAGTATTTCATATATGGTGGCCATACAACAATATTGAGGGAAAAATTAAAAGAAGTATTATAGTACCACTCAACTAAGGGAAGTAATTTAACCCACTCATATTGTTTATCTTGGAAAAATATTTTAGGTAAGAATCAAAATATATTTTTACAATAATTTTTGGTCCACCTAAGTAAGGGTGATAAGAAAAGGTCCTATTCAATTCAGTACCACTAGGAGTGAACAAGTCCTTGCAAAAGTTGTTTGCATTACCTAAAAATTAACCTAGGCATGCCATGCAATTTAAAAATAGAGCCAAGAAATATCTTGGCTACCTTGTTAGTAGTGATAGTTGAAATATATATTATTTTCTAGAAATGAACAAAAGTAATCCATCCACTCAAATATTATACAAAAATTATAAAAAAATATAAAAGAGAGAAATATATAGTGGGAACCCATAGGCACCATAAATAATAACTATATTATCCATATATAAGAATAAAAACACCATGCTTATTAAAATAGAGAGTGGTGGGGGTTTGTAATGAATCCAATATAAGCACATTGGCTATCTTTATTTTTATTTATCTTGGGTCCTATGTTTAGGTACTTGGCCCTTGAGTATTAGGGTTAGGGTAATGATTAATTTAGTCGATAAATAGTAAGAATTATATGGCATTTGAGATCATATTTCATATTCAATTGCATCTATTATGTATATAGACTTTTTCATCTCTAAGTGGCTAAGAGACTTCACCCTCTCTATGCATATAATGTGTTTGCACTGATATAAATCTAAAATTGATATTTAGATGTTGGAAATACTGGTAATTAAATCTAATTTATTGATATCATCGGGTGTTTTTAATTTCATTATTGGATTTCTATTTTTACTATTGTAATTATTGAAGTTATTTATTGACAAGTGATATCATAGATTCATTATTGATTCCTTGTGGGATGCAAATTTATAGTAGAATGGCATAAGAACCACTCATAACCCTTTGTTGAGCATTACTATTGCCTATGTCTTGCTATTTTTCTAATTTATTTTTTGCTTTCATATTCTAGTGCATTTATCTTCTAGAATATTATGATTTTGCTATTGTTACTTTCTTTTCTAGATTCTAAAAAAAATAGGCCCTTGCAAGAGACCTATACCATTATGATCATCTTTTCCAAATGGTTAAAACAAGGGGTATCTCTAATAACACTTTATTAAAAGGTTAGTGTCCCAAGATATTTGGAAGATAACTATCCCATTGTGGTCACTTCTTTTAGTTGATCACTTCTTTTAGTTGATCAAAGTAAGAGGTAATTTTGGAAACACTTTTTAAGTAGCATTCCAAGTATTATTTCATGGATCGAGTCCATACACTAATTTCATTTTTTTTTTTTTAAAACTTAAGGGTTCCACATCAATCTTGAATAATAGTACATATATCATCATACTATTTTCTTGTCTCTTTTGCCATTATTCTTGGTATTTTGCTTGGCTTCTTGTAAACCTCCCATCAAAATTGTGATCCAACATTTGACAACTTAGATGTGAGGCCTTTCATTTTGTGCTTGTATTTGAAGAAATTCTTATGATAAACCAATGTGTTTAATTATGATTATTGTCTCACTCTTTTCTACTTATTATCCATGTACCCCCTATTCATCAAAAATCATATCTTTAGACATAATAGAACAACCAACGAAAATGAATACTTGAATATTTGGATCTAACTTCTTCATTTTTATATATTCAATAAAAACATAATCCAAACAACCAAAAACTCTCAAGCGACATACTGAAGGCTATTTTCCATATCATTCCTCATGAGGATTCATATTATTTGTTTTAATTATTGGACTTCAATTAATATTTTACACTACTAGTTTAGCATACAAATTAATGTCCAAGGGTTTTGCTATTGCCATTATCTTTTCCATCTCCATGATTATCCTATCCTTCCTTCCTACAACTCCATATTTTAAAGTGTTTACATTGTTGTCAATTGTATTCTTATCCATGCTCATCATAAAGATGATTGAATTTCTTAGAATAATACTCAACACCACAACCAGTCCCTAATATTTTGGTTATATATATATTTTCATTCTCTACTATGAACATAATGTTCTTCAATGCTTCAAAAGCTTCACTCTTATTCTTCAAAAGTTATACCTAGGTTTTTTAGTGTAAACATCAATGGAAGAGATAAAGGCAAAGTATTTATGAACACTCAGTGTGTGCATTACACTACAAATATATGAATAAATTAGGTAAAATAGATATAATTCTCTCCATTCTCTTTATTTTAAAAAGCTCTTTATATGGTTTTTTTCCATTATGCAATGTTACACACTTATCTTCTTGCCTCTACATAAAGAATTCCATGGACCATTCCTTTAGTTTTTAATAAATACAAGTTTTAAAAACTAATGTGACCATACATTTAGTGCCATAACTAATTGTTCCCCAAAATGGTTGTATGAAACAAGTTGATATTTTCTCCTCTAAGTTAGAAAGGAGACAATATGTTATTTATTATAGGGAGAATAACCGCTACTTGGTTCCTATTTAATTTGAAATAGATAATGAGCTATCCCACATTCTATAAATGGTTGTTTAATGCTAGTGTGAAATAAGTATTTTAAATCTTTTTTATCTCTAAATTTTACTTTGCTCTTATAAACGTTACCCAACTCCATAAAAAACTCATTATTGGTCATATGATTTTAAAAACTAGAATGTAAGTACTAAGACTCTTTAGTTGAAACTTCTACCTTAATATGTGATATTTTTTTAGATATCACCTTATTCATGTAAACATTTTATAATTTTCTTCTTTGATTACTTGTCTTTATTATACATTTTCTTTTATAGTGGTTACACCTTTTATAATAGTAACATCAAACATTTCTCTTATCTATAACTCCACCTCTACCTTTCCATGATAACCTCCTCCTCTATCATGCCCTCTTCCTATTATACATTGTTGATTTTTTTGCTCAATTATTTGACCTTGGAAATTGGAGTTTGAACTAGATCCATTATTGTCTGAGACTCTTGCCTTGGAAGCAAAAGCTTACTCCAAGTTTTATTATTACTATTTTTTTAATTTTTTCTTCATGGGATATAAATGATCCCATAAACTTATCAAACTTCAAATTCCTTAAATATTTAATTTCTTGCATAACTATTTCACAATTGTTTTGTTTTAGTGTCAATATTTTCAACATAGTTTTTTGACATCTTCTTGTGTTAGTTGTTCACCATATGTATCAATTATGTTCATAGTATTATGAACCCTTACACAATAATATCCCACATTCTCATTGTCATTCATCCTTATATTTTCATATTCACTCTTGGATATATGTAACTTTACTAATTTCATTTGAGCAAACCATTAATAGGCTATATTTAAAGTGTCCCAAACTTCTTTACCAATCTCAATACCTAAAATTCTTGGAGAAATACTTGTATAAAGAGTTTCTTGTATGTGATACATATCCAAGGTACATTTTTATGCTTCCTCCATATTTTTCATGGCTATTAATATAATTCAATCTATTGAATCTTTTTATCCATTTTTCATAGTAATACATTTCCTTAGAAATCGACAATGTCCTCAACATTTTGCACCAATAATCATAATTTTCTCCTTTAAATTTTAGTATGGACAATGAAGTATTACCATGATCCATGTTGATATCCAAAGAAACAAGAAACACAAAGAAATATGTTGATATCCAAAGCATCAAGAGCCTCTTTAAATATCAAGAGATATTTCTTTGTATATATATGCATTGAGGTTGAGCAAATATTGATCCATTTTCTTTCTAAATGATTCATAATTTATGTTAGAGAAAATTGTTGTTTCTTTTTCATCCTCTACATAGGTGGTGAAGTTCAACTATATATTTATTTTTCTCTCCTTAAATATTTTTTTGCCCATTCTTGTCTTTATCCATACTTCTATATGGATTTTTTTGGGAGAAGTTAGTTAGACCTACTTCTAATTTCTAAAAGAATTACAAAATCAAATCAAGAAAATATATGAATTCTTTATAATTTTGCATGTCCGTAGCTCTAGAGTAGCTAGAGGCTTAGTGATGTGATACAATGACTTTTTATAAAATAAAATATCTGCATGTTTGAGCATTGCTCCATGAAGTTCATAACAATGTGTGAATTGGCCTATAATTTATATTTAATGGATGTCTCAACATCATCTTAGATAGTAGATCCCCTCCTAGTCTAAGAACACTGATAGTTGTAAACTATACCTTCTTTATTTGGTCAAATAAAATCTAAACAAGTGTATTTTTCATAAAACAAAGAATTTTGACTACATTGAAGAGCCACATGGATATCACTAATTTTGGATGGTAGAGAATATGTAAAACTACAACAAAAAAGGCTTATAGCTAGGTATCATCCAAGGTGTTATAAGAAATAAAATTATCATCCTAAAAAACACCACTAATAAAGGGTTCAATTCTAAAAATAAAATATTTCATGTTAAAATTGAAGTTAAAAATTGGGTGTCGTGGAACCCACGATCAAGTGTAGTAAGATGTTTTTTGGTACTGGGTTGATTTGGATAATTTTATAGAGGATGATGTTAATTATATCATGATATTATATCTTGGGTGGGAAAATCCAAGTGTGGTCGAGGAGTACCAACATTAGTATAAGGATATTAGACCATAGTGGCTAATAGCACCTAGGGGAGATCCATTGAGACCATGGAAGTGAGCTAATTTAGTATTATAGAGGCACCTATAGGAGGCATAGGGTATTTAGAGACAAATGCAAGTTCTAGAAGTATTATCATTATTGTGTATACTACCACCATCAAAGGATATAGTGGATGAGGCAGGGGGTAGTAGGTTACATCCTACTAAGCTTGAGGGAGAATGAGAGGACTTGCTATAACACATAGCTAATTTGGATGTAGAGAGGGATGACTTGGTAGGATAGTTGTAAAAATAAGAGGTATCCCATAGTTAATGGATATGGAGAGGGATATATCTTAGTTGTAGATAGGGAGGTCTCAACTAATTGAGAGAGAGAGGTACATGATTGACCTATAGGGATACATAGTTGAGCTGATGCAAGATAATTATTGACGGATAGAGGAGACCATAGTGATGTAGTAAACAATTCAAAGTTTTATTATCAAATAATATATGGAAATATCATATGCCATGAGAGAGAGATATGATTTGCATGTTATTTGAAAAATTATCTCAATTGCAGGGATAATCTAGATGTAAAATTATTTGGGTTAGTTATAAGGAGAACTAAGTTGGTTATAGGGAGATCTGAGTCAACTATAGGAAGATCTAGGTTAGGTGTACAATATGATGATCCAATTGTAGGGATAATTGGGCATAGGATAGGGGTGTCTATAGCCAACATTTGAAGAACTACAAATTATACAATAGAACTTACAAGCAAAGATAGAGTAGGAAAAACACTTGAGGGTATTATACCATGTAATGATACCTATATATCAATGTCATCCTTCATCCACTACAATATGGACTTGGATGTAGTTGATATTAATTACTTGATCCTCCTAGTGGTTAGTAGTAATGCTAGCATTAGCTATATGGGTATGGGCACATGGCATAGTTCTTGGTGCTAGGGGTATGAGTGTCATCCATTATTTGTTAATGTAGGGCTATAGGGTGAGATGAAGTTGCACCATTTTGAATGGATGATGAGATAGTTTGATAGAGTGCAAGATGTTATAAAGGGACCAATGTGGTTTATAAGATCCCATAAGAGATAGAAGTAGGTGATTTACCTTATTTGAATAATTTTATATAGGATGATGTAAATGAAATCAAGATCTTAGATATTGGGTGAGACAATATTGGTGTGGTTGAGGAGTACCAATATTGGTACAAGGGAATTCAACCATAGTGGTTGATAGTACCTAGGGGATATCCATTGATGCTAATTTAGTATTATATAAGAACCTCTAGGATGCACAAAGGAGGTAGATATAGAGGCAAGTTATAGTAGTAGTAATATTATTGTGTATACTACCACCATTGGAGTATATAATGGATGAGGTAGGGGTAGAAATATAACTCTTACTAAGTTTGAGGAAGAGCAAGAGGATATTATATAAGAGATATCTAAGTTAGAGGTACAAAGGGATGACTTTGTAGAATAGTTGGCAAACTTGAATGTAGACCACCATTTAAAGGAAGAGAGGGCAAGGAAGATAGCTCACTTGTAGATCAAGAGGTCTATTGTTGCCATCACACAACGTACCCCAATTTTGGGACCCACTTGAAATTTTGAGGTTAATGTGAAATTTTATTTGCATTGAGTATTTTGTTGATTAATCTAACCAAGAAATTTTGCAATGTAGATTACAAAGTTCTAAAATTACAAGTCAAAGTTTTTAGATATTATGGTCGAGTTTTAGTTTATAATATCATAAATAAGTTCTTTAGGAAACTTGGTTCGAAATCTATAACAGAAAGAAAAATTAGCATATCATTTGGTTGGATTCTAGATACCAATATGAACACTATAACTGAGAAAGTTTGAGAGTAGGACAATTCCAAGAAACTGAGACACCGATTGGTACAAAAAATTATGATTGGATCATTATGTTCAAATATATTAGAGTTAAATATGGTTTAGTGCCAACATGATATTCAGCTCTTAAATAGAATGAAATCTCACATGAAAAATCTCTCCTTTCCTACACAATGAATTAATGTGGTGGGTTGTACATTCGAAGCACTTTGAAGGATTTCATAACAACCACATAATATGCTTAATTAAGAATACATACACAAATTGCATATCCTCGAGTGGATATAAAGGATGTTGTAATCTTACTAAAAGAACCACTTCTTCTCACCTTCAAATTATCCCAAGGTTTGTGAAGAAATATGTTGTACCCTTTTATTGCTAATCCCATATCTTAAATTGCTAATCAATCAGATTGAGAATGTGAAAAATAGGAAGGATTTAAGTTTGAATGGTGCTACGAGATAAAATCTTGAGAGGTAGAAGAGAGAGTTTCTCACAATATTAACTACCATATGGATTTATAAAAGAAGAAATGACTATCTTTGTGAACCTGGTTGGGTATGTTGTTTTACATATACTCAATTTGGTTTGATATTTGAGATGGGAATAACATAGATGTCTCATGTGCCATTATTTTACACTAGATATAAATATTAAACCAACCTCAAATGAACAATTATTTCTATGCTAATTATTTTTAACAACTAAGCTTTTGCAGAGAAGCTCAAATCATTAAATGTGGATGCATTGTCTAAGCTAGTTTTATTTACATGCTATGGAAAATTCATGAATGGATTTGTTTGGTTTTTAGTTTCAGTTTTCTTTTTCCTTTTATGAATAATTCAAATATTATTGTACTAATATTAACCTACTTTTAACCATCTATGGAAATTAAAATTTTATGCAAGTATATTTTTTTTGTTTTTTTTGTTTTACATAGATATTTGTTTCCTCTAAATTTAGGCATGATGTGGACCAATCCATGAAGAACACAAGATTATACTAAGAGTGGGGTCAACAATAAAAGACCACTTTTTACTTTTCTTTCCCAAACAATATTATCCAATTTAATCAATGGAAATATCAACAACAGTAATCAAAGAAATGCACAAGTCACCACAAACAATAGAGACACCAATTTAATGTGGTTCAACTAATGTGGGCTACTGCACGGAGAAAATATTTCACTAAAATTTTATCAACAAATATCTTGGTCATCCTTTCCCTATTACAATGTTTATGGACCTCTGTCCAAAGGAGACACCAATCCCCTAATCAATTTCATGGATATCTATCCACAAGAGACACCAATCTTCTCAACTGGTTCATGGATCTCTATCCATAAGAGAACTCCTTTATCCTCTACTTTGGCTAGTGATATTCTAGAAGAACTACTACCTCCACTGCATTGGCTTATGGATCTCTATCCACTGAAGACTCCTACCCTCAATCAAAAGACCTGTATTCACTGCCCTGGCTAATGGATATCTATCCACTGGAGACTATCATCCTCTATACTCTATCACCTCCAAATATTGCTTGCAACTCTATATTAAATTTTTACTAAACACAATCCTTCATTATAGCATAAATATGCTCAAAATATATCCTCAAATTTATACTAAACACATTCCTTCGGTCTAGAACAAATTTGCTCAATCTCTATCCTAAAATCTGCACTAAACATAGTCCTTCGATCTAGCACAAATCTTCTCAATCTCTATCCTCGAATCTATACTAAATATAGTCCTTTGATCAAGTACAAATCTGCTCAATCTCTATCCTCAAGCCTTAACACAAAGCTTGACTCAATCACAAATCAACTCTGCTATATTTAACCCAAGGTTTAAAAAAATCAATCAATCAACTATGCTCACAATTATTCTCAAAGACTTATCTCAAAGTTGCATTTTAAGCTTCAAAAAAATATCACACTAATATTTTCACAAGTCTTCACAAAGACTTACCTTAAATCTGCTCAAAAAGTCCTTAATAGAACTTGTCAAATCTGCTCAATAAGTCTTCACCAAGACTTACTTCAAATTTTCACAACAAGTTTTCACTTGAACTTGTCCAATCTGCTCAACAAGTCTTCACCAAGACTTACCTTAAATCTACTCAACAAGTCCTCACTAGAACTTGTCCAATATTCTTGTAAACTTCCACAAAAGCTACCTCAATTTAGCCCTTAATTCCACTCTAGGACTTACTCAAATATGTCCACTAGCTTTCACAAAAGTTTTATACAATTCAACTCAATCTATTATAGAAAACATCTTCAATATCATAAAAAATCTTTACATAAAATTTTGTTCAATCTCATAGAAACATATAGAGAATTGTTAGAGACTCAATATGCTTCACACTCGCAAAAATGCTCAATCACTTTCAATCTCTTTTTCAAATCAATTTAGAATATAGAACAGTTTGTTTCACATAACTTGAATTATCAATCCAACACTTCCACTTGACTAAGCTCAAGCAAATCCACTCAATAAATCACTCAATGAATCACTCCTTGCTTAAAAACCTTAGTCCAAGCATATGAACACTCACTCATATATTTTCAACAATGCGTATCAAACAATCTCACATAATAATGATACTCATTTTTTTTCACAAACCCTAGTTCAATATAGCTCTCAACTTTACATAACAATTATACTCATGTTCTTTCACAAACCCTAGTCAAGTATATGAAAGCTTACTCAATATTTCCAACAATACTTATCAAACAAGATTTCTAGTATCAACCTTCATTCCAGAAAACCAAACTCAACAATGCTTATCAAACAATCATTTTCACTCCAACTTAGCATTCACAACATCCAAAAAACACTCTAAAGGATAATGTGCCCTTACCTCTTGTTTGAATATGATCTAACCTTAAACACCTGTCTCAATTACAACCACTCTTTTTTCCAATACTAGGGTTATATAGCAAATATTTGTCCTTAATATTTTCTCACAAAAATATTTCAGCAAGTCAAAATATCAAATACTCAACCTTATTTCTCCTTTCAATACAATTTTTATTAACTTTATTTTAATAAAAATATCTAACTCCCTTGGCACACCTTATTAATCCTCTTCTAAATTCAAAGCACTCAAAAATCAAATCACAAGAACAAATTATGCATACCATTTTATCTCCCTTATTTAACTCACAAAATCCTTTTTAAAATAATGCAATGTCCAATCAATAAGACCTTAGGAAATTAAAAATTAATTTCCACCTTAGCAATTCGGATGCAACAATTTAAACCTTGCAATAAAAATACATACCTTATACGCTTCTCCAAAAGGGCCTTGGTGGATTTTAAACTCATAACCTCTCCTTGCTGAGTGCCTTTGCCAAGGGCATGCCCACCATGTGGGATACATACTCCCATGCAAAGGGAAAGGCTAACGCCTTCCCTTTGTGCTTCATCGATGGTGCAAACTCCAATAAAAACCTTTCTCCACTCAGTAAAAAAAATGAAGACCATGAGATTCAATCCCTTACCCTTGCGCTCACAAACATTCTAACACAGCCTCTAGATTTCAATCACGCTACCTAGTGCCTTGTAATGTGGAGTGGGTTCCCCTTTCCTTTGTCCCATGTTCTACCTCTAAAATGCTTTAAAAACACACATGATCTTCTTCCTTGCCTTTTGCACATGATATACACTTATATCTTATGGATCACATGGATGATATTTTCCATGGTGTTTACCCTCCTTTATATGCAAAGTGCCACAAGTTCCAAGGCATCGGTGAATATTTTAATTCGATTAATTTTGAATTATTTAAACTTTGCACCCTCTTAACCCTAACCTTTAGGATTTTAAATTAAATCATAAATTAATTTATAATTAACTTATTATAAATAATTTATAATTAACTTAATAACTCTTAGATTTAATCAAATAAAATTTTAAATTAATTTATAATGAAATTATTATAATTAATTTATAATTAAATTAAATCTCTAGATCTTGAACTTAGACCTTTAATATTATAATAAAATATTATAATATTATTTTTCTTGGGCCTTCCTTTTGCTATTTAGACCTGATCTGACCACCTAGAAGCAATATTTCTTTTGCACTGATTACAAAACCTGAAACTGATGCTGCTCACTAAAATTGATGCTCACTAATCCTGATTTCTTGACATAAATGTCAAAAAAACCTGCTCATATTTCCAACAATCTCTCCCTTTGTCATTGATGGTAACCTAATTATATTTTACCATTTCCTTAACCTTTTTTTGTACTACTCCTCCTAAGAAACTACTCCCTCTTACTGAATGCTCTCCTCCTAACTAAAATCTCTCCCCCTTACTCAAATCTCTCCCTTTCAGATCAATGGAAAATGGTCACCTTTGGGGCTTGAGGCTAATAATGAGTATCTTATCTTAACACCTCCTACACCTCCTCTTGAGGTGGTTAATTCTGGAGTGGGAGTATTTCTACTCCCAGCATGCACTGATCTTTGCCTTTGTCCACTTTCTTCCTCAATTGATCATTTTGATTCCTTTGACTATTTCTATTCTTGCTTATCTCTAAAATTTTTGCTCTACACCATCTTGTTGTGTGACCATCATTATTGCACTTATAACACTTAATATTTTTATTTCTTAGAGGTGCAAATGTATTGGGATTTTTCCTAGTAAAGCCATATCTATTCCTATCATGAACCCTGCAATTCACTACCTTGTGACCAAACTAATTACAAGAGTAGCAATACCCTTGAAAAAACTGTATGTTTCTAAAGTTCCCATATTCTTATATTTCATGTGTCCTACACTATGAAGCCTTGTGTCCAAATATATGACATGAGAAACATATTCCATTGAAACTTCTTTGCCTTGACCTCATTGGTCTCTTAGTCTCTTCTACCCTGTGCTTCTTCTTGTTCCATCTGTTCCTTATTTGTGCATTGTTCCTTTCCTTATTGAACTTTCTGGTGTCCAACTCATCCTCGAAAGTCTCACTCTATCTTACACTCTCTTCTTCTAAAGTTTCTTCTTCTTCAAAACTTGAGTTTGACTTCTCTCCTTGTTTATTTTGTACCTATTCAAAAGAAAGACCTATCTTGTTTGTTGATCATATTTGTACCTTGATAATATTATCTATGATTTTTGAGATTTTCCCAAACCTATGTAACCTATCCTTAGACTCTTTTACTTCCTTCCTTAGTGAATCTACCTCATGCTCTAACATTTCACATTCTAAAACCTTTGCTTCTAACTTCTCTTTGAATCTTCGTGTCTTAGCTATTGAATTATTTAGATCCTCTATAAGCTTTCCTCTCTTCATCACATTCTTGAAACTAAAGCTTGAGTTTGGAGTTTTACTTTCTTACCTTGCTTAATGCATCAAGGTAATGAATAAGCTCTCCCACAAGATCAACTTCTCCATTCTCTAATTATTCCTCTATTTTTTTACCTTTGAAAACATCTTCATTATTTTCTAACTTATTTTCAATAGGATCACCTCCTTCTTCCTCTAATTCCATAAGTAGACTCTCTTCTGGTCCTTCAAGTGTATCTTCATATTCATCATCACTGAAACTGAAACCAATCCTTATACAACTATCTTCAATATGACCAAAATTTCCACATCTAAAAAACTTGAGAATTATTGGTGACCTTTTCTTAACCACTTCATTTTCTTTTTCCAGAAATATAACTTCATATTTATCTAAGGAACTATCATCACTATCACTTGAATACTTGCTTGCTTTTTCTGCATAGAAAATCTTCTTATTTTTTTGGAAAAACTTCTTTCCTTGCTTGCCTTTTCCATCCCTTATATTCTTTTGGTAACTGTATTTTTCTATTTCCTTGTTAATATGATCCTATTTTTCTTCATCATTACTATTTCTATCTTCTTGACAATCAGATGCATAGTGGCCATACTTTCCACAATTGAGACATCTAATATATTTTGTATCTTTAAACTTTCTTGGATCCTTGTTCCTTCTACCATAGTTTACTTCTTCATCACTGGATAACTCATTTCTTGAATCTGAATTCTTACCCTTTGTCTTCTTGGTAGCTTTGAAAGCTACTTATTTCTGGGGATTAGGTTCCTCTTTTTTCCCATATCAAAAGCTATAAGAATACCATGTAATTCATCTCTTGTCAAAATATCACTATATTTTGATTCCTCTATAGCTGAAATATTTTCACTAAATCTTTTTGGAAGTGACCTTAAAATCTTATCACAAACATCAAATTCATGAACTTTGAGTCAAATTCCTTTCATGGATTTAACAACCTCGTCTACACAAAGTAGATAAACACTAATATTTTCTTCATCCTTCATTTTTAGGTCTTCAAAAATTCCCTTGATATTTCACAACTTTACCTTTTTGACCTTTATATCCCCTTCATATATGCCTCTCAATTTATCCCAAATTTCCTTTGTTGATTTCTAGTGCATAACGTTTATAAACTCTATTTTATGCAAACCTCTCAAAATTGCATTCATCGCTTTTGAATTGTAATTATGTACAATATTACCATCTTTATCTATAGGTGGATTAGTTGCTGGTGTGTATCCATTTTCAACTACTTCCCATATTTTATTGCCAAGTGCCATTAGGTGAATCTTCATTCTCATACTCCAAAATACATAATCATTCCCATCAAATAGTTGTGCTAAATTATTTGAGGATCCACAATTAGAATCCAAGTGTTCTTGTGAGATTTTCCTTAAAGCTGTTAAAATCTTCCAAAGCAAGTATAACAAGAGAGCATTCCACAACACGCGATGTAACGAGGTTCACCAATTTGGCTACTCCTCAAAAATGACTGCTTGGACTCCCGTCCAAATCCAGTCTTTGCAAAATACCAGTTTTACAATCAATTTACCAGCACCCACTGGAAGGAGCACCAACCCCTGATTTATCTGCACCAACAGAAAGGAGCACCAACCCCTGATTTATTCGCACCAATAGAAAGGAGCACCAACCCCTGATTCCAAGCACCAACTCGGACTGCAATTTTGAAACTATAAGATTGACATAAAAATGCCTTCGCTTATCCAAGACCCTGTCTGGTCTATTGCTAACCCAACCTCTCTTGCTATTCACCAAAAACACTACACACACTTACGGCTCTGCTTGCTACACTTTTACAGCTCTCTTACAACCCTCTTGCTGTGCTTCTCACTGCACTCTTACGGCTCTCTCGGCTCTGCTTAACGCTCTCTTACGACACTCTTCCAACCCTCTTTATGCAACACTCTTCAGCCTTTTTTTTGGCAATCTAATTCTCCATGCAGATCTCCTTTTATAACCTTTTCTCTGTAACTGCACTCATGAATCGTCATACCGACTTCTTCCATAACTACACTCGTAATCGTCGTATCGACTCCTCGTAATCGCACTCGTAATCGTTGTATCGACTTCTTCTGTAACTGCACCTGTAACTGTCGTATTGACTCCTTCTGTAACTGCACCTATAACTTTCGTATCGACTTCAGTTAACTGTCACATATCTTCTTTCGGTTGGGTTCTCTTCTTAGCTCGTGAAAACACATGTCGCGATATCGCGACACTTTCGCCTCCTTGCTTCTTTTGTTTGCTTGCACCCGCGAAAACATAACATGTCGCGATATCGTGACACTTTCGCCTCCTTGCTTCTTTTGTTTGCTTGTATCCACGAAAATACATGTCACGATATCGCGACACTTTCGCCTCCTTGCTCTTCCTTTTTACTTTTGTCGCGATATCGCGACACTTCTACCTTCTTACTTTCTCTCTCCTCCTAGAGTCACGAAAATGCGACATGTCGCGATATCGCGACACTTTTTCTCCTTTGCTCTTTCTCTTGCCTTCGGGTCACGAAAACGTGACATGTCATGATATCATGACACTTTTTCTTCTCTGCCTTCTCTCTTCTTCGAGTCATGAAAATGCGACATGTCACGAAATCATGACACTTTTATTTTTTTGCCTTCCTGCTCTCTTCGAGTCGTGAAAATGCGACATGTCATGAAATCGTGACATTTTTCCTTCTCTGCCTTCCTCCTCTCTTCAAGTCACGAAAATGCGACATGTCACGAAATCGTGACACTTTTCCTTCTCTCTCCTTCCTGCTCTCTTCAAGTCATGAAAATGCGACATGTCATGAAATCGTGACACTTTTCCTTCTCTGCCTTCCTGCACTTTTTCAAGTCACGAAAATGCGACATGTCACGAAATCGTGACACTTTTTCTTCCATACAATTTCTCTTGCAATATGTCACGAAATCGTGACACTTTTTCTACTTGCATTTTTCTCTTCCAACATGTCACGAAATCATGACACTTTTTCTTCCATACTATCTCTCTTGCAATATGTCACGAAATCGTGACACTTTTTCTACTTGTCTTTTTCTCTTCCAACATGTCATGAAATCATGACACTTTTTCTTCCGTACTATCTCTCTTGCAATATGTCGCGAAATTGTGACACTTTTTCCTTTTTCTTCTCAACATGTCATGAAATCATGACACTTTTCTTCTTGCTATTTCTCTTCGAACATGTCACGAAATCATGATAGTTTTGCTTGCTTGCGCTTTCTCTCCGAACATGTCACGAAATTGTGATTTGTTGTTGTTTTTGAACATGTTGAAATTGTGATTTTTGCTTGCGCTTTCTCTCCGAACATGTCATGAAATCATGATAGTTTTGCTTGCTTGCGCTTTCTCTCCGAACATGTCATGAAATCGTGATAGTTTTTCTTGCTTCTCAACATGTCGCGATATCGCGACAGTTTTTCTTTCTTGCTCAACATGTCGCGATATCATGACAGTTTTCTTCCTTGTGATTTTCTTTTGATTTTTAGCATATGGGCCACTTCGATATTTTGGATAATCACTATACATACTCTGAAGAACCTCTTAACTCCTGTCCACTTCATCAATACTCTGAAGAACCTCTTAACTCCTTTCCACTTCATCAACTGATCTGTCTGACTGTGTTGACAACAATGACAACAATACTTTTGCTGCACCTTGCTCAACAATCTCCCCCTTTGGAATTGTTGGCAACACACGTGCAATTTCCTCGTAATTCTTCTCCCCCTTTGACAATAATACCAAAGGGCTACTATAGACTCCCCCTGAGTCCATGCACAACATTCTCAGGCACAAATTAGTATAGTTAGCAAAAATTACAAACATGAGCAAAAAGATAATCAAATATATAAATGCTCCCCCTAAGAATGTGGTCCCGATTGCTAGTCAATGCTTGGGAAGCGTGACCACTCCCAACTTATTGCGAAGGTATTCAAAAATTTCCTTGGGCAGCGGTTTTGTGAAGATATCCACTACTTGCTCTGTAGTTGGGACAAAATCCAACTTAACCTCACCTTCCGCAACTTTCTCCTTCAGAAAGTGATATCGGATAGCAATATGTTTTGTGCGGGAATGCATAACCGGATTCTTTGAGATGTTAATGGCACTGGTGTTATCACACTTAACTAAAATTGGCTCACTGAAGTTAATGCCAAGATCTTTCAGGGTTTGTTTCATCCATAAAACCTACGTACAACATGTTGATGCTGCAATATATTCTGCCTCTACTGTGGATAAGGAAACTGACTCTTGTTTCTTATTGTGCCATGCGACCAACCTGTCTCCAAGATAGAATGCACCTCCACTGGTACTCTTTCTGTCATCGACACATCCTACCCAATCTGCATCTGAATACGCAATAAGGGTGAAATCCTTACCTTTCGGATACCATAACCCATACTCCATAGTTCCCTTCAGATACCGAAGAATCCTCTTCACGGCTGTCACATGAGTCTCCTTGGGACTAGCCTGAAATCGTGCGACCATGCAAACTGCTTGCAAGATATCTGGTCTGGTAGCTATCAAATACAGTAGGCTCCCAATCATAGATCTGTACATGGTTTGATCAACATCTGGAGATTTGTCATCCTTGCTCAACTTGCAACCTATCGTCATGGGAGTGCTAACAGGCTTACAATCCTCCATTGTGAATTTTTTTAGCATCTCCTTCACATATTTAATTTGAGAAATAAATATGCCCTTCTTATTTTGATTAACTTGCAGTCCGAGGAAATACGCAAGTTCACCAATCATAGACATTTCAAATTCTTTCTGCATCTTATTTGCTAAATCTTTACATGACTCATCATTGCTGCTACCAAAAATGATATCATCTACGTATACAACAAGGACAATGAGATGGCCATTCTCTATTTTGACATACAAATTGTTGTCCACCATACCCTTTTTGAACCCCTGTTGAGTAAGATAGTTGTCTAGCCTTGCATACCATGCTCTGGGTGCCTATTTCAAGCCATACAGTGCTTTCTTTAACTTGCAGATGAAGTTGGGATTATCACCGAGTTGGAAGCCATCTGGCTGCTCAATATAGACCTCTTCTTCAAGTTTTCCATTTAGAAATGCTGATTTCATGTCCATTTGATAAACTTTGAAATTCTTGTGAACTGCTAAAGCTAGAAACATTCTAATTGCCTCAAGTCTAGCCACTGGTGCAAAGGTTTCTTCAAAGTCAATACCTTCAACTTGTGCATAGCCTTTACAGACCAATCTTGCTTTATTCCTGACTATCTGTCCATCTTCATTCAATTTGTTTCGAAAAACCCATTTAGTACCGATTATATTTTTATTTGCAGGTCTTGGCACTAACTCCCAGGTTTTGTTTTTCTCAATCTGATCTAATTCTTCATTTATTGTCGTCATCCAACTTTCATCTTTGCTTGCTTCAAGCAACATTTTTGGGCTCAATGTTGGATAATAGAGAGTAGTTACTTACTACTCTTCTTCTTGTCTGAACACCAACTGTGGGATCTCCAATTATTTGCTCTCTAGGATGATTTTTCTGCCAGTTGCCTGTTTTGAATTTCTTGTTTTCTTCCTCTTCTGAAACACTATTTAAATCATCTGAGTCAAATTTTTGTTTCTTTTCCATTTCCTCTTCCTCATCTCCTTCAATAACCTCTTCATAAATTGGGTAGTTTTCTTCATGACTAATTTCTCGTTCCCTACCTTCATCAACTTTAACATCAGCACTCTCCACAATTTTCTTTAGCCTCTTGTTGTAGCATGTATAGGCTTTGCTTTTTGTCGAATAGCCAAGAAAAATACCTTCATCAGCTCTATCTTCAAACTTACCAAGATTATCTTCAGTTCTTTTGATGTAACACTTGCTGCCAAAGACTTTAAAGTATCTTGTTGTTGCCTTTTTACCGAACCATAGCTCATACGGAGTTTTGCTTTCATGTGTCCTCAACATGCACCTATTTTGGATGTATACCGTAGTATGGACTGCCTCTTTCCAAAATTTGTCTGCTATTTTGCTCTTAGTCAACATAGTCCGTGCCATTTCCTGCACTGTCCTGTTCTTTCTTTCTACCACACCATTCTGCTGAGGTGTCCTTGCTACTAAAAACTGTCTCTTAATCCCATACTTTTCATAGTACTCTGCAAACTCCTCTGAAATGAACTCTCCTCCTCTATCTGATCTTAAACATTTAATCCTTTTTCCTGTTTGATTCTCAACTTGTTTTTTGAAAATCTTGAACATCTCAAAGGCATCTGATTTAAGCTTCAAAAATAGTACCCATGTCATCCTGGAATAGTCATCTATGCACAACATAAAGTATTTGTCACCATTTATGCTTTGCGTTCTCATGGGTCCACATAAATCAGTATGTATTAGTTCTAAAGGTTTGCTAGTGAAGTACTCTTTTGTTTTAAATGTGGCTCTAGTTTGCTTCCCCTTTTGGCATGAAGCACAAATGCTATTTAATGGTTTGCCAATGGTGGGAATATCTCTCACTGCCCCTTTTGAGCTGATTTTTACTAAATTGTCAAAGCTGATATGACCGAGCCTCTTGTGCCACAGCCAATTTTCTTCTTCATGTCCAATCAAGCATGCTCCTTCTGAAGTCTCTGAGAGAGTATACAGGTTGCCAGATGTCCTTGATCCAGTTGCTATCAACTTTCCATAGTTTGTTGTTCTGACTTCACAACCCTACTTCTTGAAAATTACTTCATGACCTCTGTCACAAATCTGACTTACACTTAACAAGTTATGCTTCAGACCAATCACAAACAAGACTTCTTTTGACTTGATTTTTCCATCACTGATCTTAACTGATCCTTTGCCAACTATCTTAGCTCCATCATTATTTCCAAATTTTACAGAACCACCTTCATATTTCTGTAACTTCTCAAATTTTTGTTTGTCACCTGTCATATGACTCGGAGCATCCACTATCAAGTATCCATGGTGTAGATTTGTTCTGTGCTTTGAATGTTGTCTGTACAATCAAGGATTCCTTTTCTTCCTTGAGTCGCTCCTTTTCTTTCCACTCTGGTTTGATTACAGTTTTGGTCACTTGTTTTGACTTTTCTTTGTCAGTAGCCTATGCATGTTTTTCGAGAAATCTTCTATTTTGTCTCAAACCATTTGATTGAAATTGTCTTCCCTGATGTTTATTTGTTGCAAATGTACTTCGACAATTTCTTGCAATGTGCCCAAAATTATGACAGTTATAACATTCTACTGCATAATCCATCAATGGTGAAAAAACATTTCTACTGACAAAATTCCTTTGTCCTACATTATACTTGCAATCTGCAATCTTATGTCCATAACCATTGCATTTAAAACAATAACCAAAAAAGAAATGAGTGAACCTGGGTGATGGTTTTTGCCATTTTGTAGTAGGAGCCACAAATCTTCTTCTCCTTTGATGAGTGACATTGGTGAATTCATCATTGTCAATACTCCTCTCGTGCCTGGCATTATTGCTTTCTTTAGCATGATTCATTTTTTCTTGATCAATCCTGATCTTATCTTCATTCTTTATGGGTTCTACAGTTATGGCCTTTGATCCATTTGATGATTCTCCTTCAATGAAGCCCAAACCAAATTTGATGCCTGTAGTCCTTTGGCTATTTATAATCTTGTCCAACTTTACAGAACTTTCTTCAAGTTTGTGATAACATCTCACTTTTCGATTCATCTCTTCTAGCTGCATCTTTAAACCAACAATCTCTTCTTCTAACTTGCTGCACTCATCTATTTTCATGGTTAATTGTACTTCGATATCTTTAGAGATTTTCCTTAGATTCATCTATCTCTCTCAAGTCTAGTTATGATTTCATTGGCATCCTCAAATTTTCTTGAAACTTTCTTATTCTTTTTTCTTTCTATACTCAGCTCTTTAAGTGCAGCGATCAGCTCACCTTCCAGATCTACTTCAGCCTCAGCCTCAAGTTTTTCTTCTATTTTTTCTTCTTCGAATGCCATGAAAAGAGCTTCACCTGTTTCTTCTTCAGAATCCTCACCGGAGCTGTCTTCTAAAGGACTGACATTCTTGGATATGAAACTTTTCTTCTTGAAGTTGCCTTTTCTAAAATTTGATTTCTTCTTCCAGTCACTTCTTTCTTGGTGTGAACCTTCATCACTTTTGTTTTTCTCATTGAGTGGACATTTAGCTGCAAAGTGCCCAATGCCTCCACAGTTGAAACACTTAAATGGTAGCTTTCCTCTATATTTTCCTTTTCCCCTTATTAGTTTCCAAACAAAGTTTGCTTCCGTTTCATCTGATGTCTCTTCTTCCTCGGATTCTTGTTTTGCTTTTATATTTTTATGTGCTTTAAAAGCAGCTTCTCTGTCTGTGGGCTTAGTTTTTCCTATTCTCATCTCATATGCAGTCAAAGAACCATGCATCTCATCCATACTAAAAATATTTAGGTCTTTAGCTTCTTCTATTGCTGAAACTTTAGAATCAAATCTTTGGGGAAGAGATCTTAGTACCTTTTTCACTATGACAGCATCTTCCATTTCCTCGTCGAGTCCTCTAATCGCATTAACGATTCCATTAACTCTCAGCATGTATGCCTCTATGTTCTCATCGTCATTCATTTTTAATGCTTTGAACTGGGCTCGATGCGTTTGTAACTTGGCCTCCTTGATCTTGTCGTCTCCTTCATGAATGCTCCTTAGTTTATCCCACATGTCTTTTGTCATTTTACAACTCATAATCTTTATCAGTTCGCTGTCCACTAAACCACACATGATAGCATTTTTTGCTTTAGAGTTATTCTCAAATAGTTTCTTACCAGCAACATCGGTTGGAGGAGTGATGGATATTGTGTATCCACTGTCTACTGACTCCCAAATGTCGTATCCCAAAGCGCATAGATATGTCTGCATCCTGAGTCTCCAAAATGCATAATTAGTTCCATCAAATAATGGTGCTTTGTTTGACGAGAATCCTTCACCACCTGCCATTGTCTCACTTCCAAGATCACCTTAGCCGATTAAGCTTGTTCAGGAACCAGGCTCTGATACCAATTGATAGTCTCACAATGACACTGAGAGGGGGGGTGAATCAGTGTAGCTATTTAAATTCAAATCTACAACTCTTAATGTCGAAACAATGAAAACTTAAAATCAGATAAAGCAAGTATAACAAGAGAGCATTCCACAACACGCGATGTAACGAGGTTCACCAATTTGGCTACTCCTCAAAAATGACTGCTTGGACTCCCGTCCAAATCCAGTCTTTGCAAAATACCAATTTTACAATCAATTTACCAGCACCCACTGGAAGGAGCACCAACCCCTGATTTATCTGCACCAATAGAAAGGAGCACCAACCCCTGATTTATCTGCACCAACAGAAAGGAGCACCAACCCTTGATTCCAAGCACCAACTCGGACTGCAATTTTGAAACTATAAGATTGACATAAAAATGCCTTCGCTTATCCAAGACCCTGTCTGGTCTATTGCTAACCCAACCTCTCTTGCTATTCACCAAAAACACTACACACACTTACGGCTCTACTTGCTGCACTTTTACAGCTCTCTTACAGCCCTCTTGCTACGCTTCTCACTGCACTCTTACGGCTCTCTCGGCTCTGCTTAACGCTCTCTTACGACACTCTTCCAACCCTCTTTATGCAGCACTCTTCAGCATTTTTTTAGCAATCTAATTCTCCACGCAGATCTCCTTTTATAACCTTTTCTCTGTAACTGCACCTATAACTATCGTATCGACTTCTTCTATAACTACACCTGTAACTGTCGTATCGACTCCTTCTGTAACTACACCTATAACTATTGTATCGACTTCTTCTATAACTACACCTGTAACTGTTGTATCGACTTTCTTAACTGCACCTGTAACTTTCGTATCGACTTCAGTTAACTAGTCACATATCTTCTTTCGATTGGGTTCTCTTCTTAGCTCATGAAAACACATGTCACGATATCGTGACACTTTTGCCTCCTTGCTTTTCTTGTTTGCTTGTATCCACGAAAAACAATATGTCACGATATCGTGACACTTTCACCTCCTTGCTTCTTCTATTTGCTTGTATCCATGAAAATACATGTCGTGATATCATGACACTTTCACCTCCGTACTCTTCCTTTTTACTTTTGTCATGATATCGTGACACTTCTGCCTTCTTACTTTCTCTCTCCTCCTAGAGTCATGAAAATGCGACATGTCGCGATATCGCGACACTTTTTCTCCTTTGCTCTTTCTCTTGCCTTCGGGTCACAAAAACGTGACATGTCACGATATCATGACACTTTTTCATTCTCTTCCTTCCTCTTACTTTCGAGTCATGAAAATGCGACATGTCGCGATATCATGACACTTTTTCTTTCTCTTCCTTCTTGCTCTCTTCAAGTCATGAAAATGCGACATGTCACGAAATCGTGACACTTTTCCTTCTCTGCCTTCCTGCTCTCTTCAAGTCACGAAAATGCGACATGTCATGAAATCGTGACACTTTTCCTTCTCTGCCTTCCTACTCTCTTCAAGTCACGAAAATGCGACATGTCATGAAATCGCGACACTTTTCCTTCTCTGCCTTCCTGCACTTTTCAAGTTGTGAAAATGCAACATGTCACGAAATCGTGACACTTTTTCTTCCGTACAATTTCTCTTGCAATATGTCATGAAATCGTGACACTTTTTCTACTTGCCTTTTTCTCTTCCAACATGTCACGAAATCGCGACACTTTTTCTTCCGTACTATCTCTCTTGCAATATGTCATGAAATCATGACACTTTTTCTACTTGTCTTTTTCTCTTCCAACATGTCATGAAATCGTGACACTTTTTCTTTCGTACTATTTCTCTTGCAATATGTCATGAAATCGTGACAATTTTGCTTGCTTGCGCTTTCTCTCCGAACATGTCACGAAATCGTGATAGTTTTGCTTGCTTGCGCTTTCTCTCCGAACATGTCACGAAATCATGACAGTTTTGCTTGCTTGCGCTTTCTCTCCGAACATGTCATGAAATCGTGACAGTTTTTCCTGCTTCTCAACATGTCGCGATATCGCGACAGTTTTTCTTTCTTGCTCAACATGTCGCGATATCGCGACAGTTTTCTTCCTTGTGATTTTCTTTTGATTTTTAGCATATGGGCCACTTCGATCTTTTGGATAATCACTATACATACTCTGAAGAACCTCTTAACTCCTGTCCACTTCATCAATACTCTGAAGAACCTCTTAACTCCTGTCCACTTCATCAACTGATCTGTCTGACTGTGTTGACAACAATGACAACAATACTTTTGCTGCACCTTGCTCAACACACTCTGAGACCAATTCAAGAACATAAGCTTATAATGAGAGGGAGGGTGAACATTATAAGACCACTTTTTACTTTTTTTTACCAATTAATATTATTCGATATAATAAATGGTAGTATCAAAAATAGTAATCAAATCAATGCATAAATCACCACACACAATAGAAACACCAATTTAACATGGTTCACCCAATGTGGGCTACTCCATGGAGAAAATATTTCACTAAAATTTTCTCAAAAAATATCTTGGGAATCCTTTCCCTATTACAATGTTTATGTACCTCTATCTAAAGGATACACCAATCCTCTAATCAAGTTCATAGATCTCTATCCATAGGATACATCAATCTCCTCAACTGGTTAATGGATATCTATCCATAGGAGAACTCCTTTCTCCTCTACTTTGGTTGGTGATCTTCTAGAAGAACTGCTACCTCCACTGCATTGGCTTATGGATCTCTATCCACTGAAGACTCCTACCCTCACTTAGAATACCTATCTTCAATGCCCTGGCTAATTGATATCTATCCACTGGATATTGTCATACTCTATACTTTTTCACCTCGAAATCTTACTCTCAGCTCTATATCAAATTTGCACTAAACACATTCCTTCAGTATAGCACAAATCTTCTCAAAATATGTCCTCAAATATGTACTAAACATAGTCCTTTGGTCTAGCACAAATCTTCTCAATATCTATCCTCAAATATGTACTAAACATAGTCCTTTGATCTAGCACAAATATTCTCAATCTCTATCCTCAAATCTGCACTAAACACGGTCCTTAGGTCTAGCACAAATCTACTCAATATATTTCCTCAAACCTTAACACAGAGCTTGACTCAATCACAAATCAACTCTTCTAGATTTTTCCTAAACCTTAACCCAAGGTTTGAACAAATAAATCAATCAACTCTGCTCACAAGTCTTCTCAAAGACTTGTTTCAAATATGCATTGTAAGCTTCCAAAAAATCTCACACTAACATTTTCACAAGTCCTCACCAAGACTTGCCTCAAATATTCTCAACAAGTCCTCACTAGAACTTATCAAATCTACTCAATAAATATTCACCAATACTTTCCTCAAATATGCTCAACATTGTCTCACTTGAACTTGTCCAATATTCTCAACAAGTCTTCACCAAGACTTACCTCAAATCTACTCAAGAAGTCCTCACTAGAACTTGTCCAATATGCTTGTAAGCTTCCACAAAATATTACTCAATTCAGCCTTTAAGTCAACTCTAGGACTTAATCAAATCTCTCCACTAGCTTTCACAAAAGCTTTATACAACTCAACCCAATATATTATAGAAAACATCTTCAATCTCATAAAAAATATTCACACAAAATTTTGTTCAATCTCATAGAAACATATAGAGAATTGTTAGAGACTCGATATGCTTCACACTCACAACAATGATCAATCACTTTCGATCTCTTTCTCAAATCAATTTAGAATATAGAAAATTTTATTTCACATAACTTGAACTATCACTTCAACACTTCCACTTAAATAAGCTAAAAAAACTCCACTCAATCAATCAATCAATGAATCACTCCACTGAAAATATGAATCACTCCTTATTTTCAACAATGCTTATCAAAGAATCTCACATAAAAGTGATACTCATATTTTTTCACAAAACCTGGTTCAAGATAGCTCTCAAATTCACATAACAATGATACTCATGTTCTTTCACAAACCCTAGTTAAGTATATGAAAGCTTACTCAATATTTCCAACAATGCTTATCAAACAAGATTTCTAGTATCAACCTTCATTCTAGAAAACCAAACTCAACAATGCTTATCAAACAATCCTTCACCCTCCAACTTAGCATTCACCACATACAACAATCACTCTCAAGGATAATGTGACTTTACATATTCTTTTAAGATGATTTGACCTTAAAAACTTGTCTCAATCACAACCACTCTTTTTTCAAATACTAGGGTTAGATAGCAAATATTTGTCCTTAATATTTTCTCACAAACATATTTCACCAAGTCAAAATATCAAAAACTTACTCTACCTAATTTCTCCTTTCAATATAATTTTTATTAATTTTTTTTAATAAAATTATCGAAGTCCCTTGGCACACCTTATTACTCCTCTTATAAATTCAAAGCACTAAAAAATAAAATCACAAGAATAAATTATTCATACCCTTTTATCTCCATTAACTCAAAAATCCTTTTTAAAATAATTCAGATACATCAATTTAAACCTTGCAATAAAAATGCATACCTTATACACTTCTCCAAAAGGGCCTCGACAGGTTTTGAACTCACAACCTCTTCGTTCCGAGTGCCTTTGCCAAGCCCACACCCACCACTAAAGGCTACGTGCTCCTATGGAAAGGGAAAGTCTAACACCTTCCCTTTGTGCTTCATCAACGATGCAAACTCCAACAAAAACCTTTCTCTACTTAGTAAAAAAATGAATACCACGAGATTCAATCCCTCACCCTTGCACTCACAAATGTTCTAACGTAGCCTCTAGATGTCAATCATACTACATAGCACCTTGCAACATGGAGTGGGTTCCCTTTTGTTTGTCCTATGTTCTGCCTCTCAAATTCTTTAAAAACACACACGATATTCTTCCTTACCTTTTGCGCACGATATACACTTATGTCTTATGGCTCACATGGATGATATTTGCCATGGTGTGTACCCTCATTTATATGAAAAGTGCCATAAGTTCCAAGACATCGATGAATATTTTAATTTGATTAATTTCAAATTATTTAAACTTTGCACCCTCTTAACCCTAACCTTTAGGGTTTTAAATTAAATCATAAATTAATTTATAATTGTAGACACCTAAAACGCATCATTTCTATGGTGACTACTCATATGGATGGACTCCAAGATAGAGCAGTGGTTCTAACCACTCAATTTGGGCTCCTTTGCCTAATTAGTATGAACCTCACCCTAGACCTACGGTCTACAGGCTGAACCATGACTAAGACCATTTATAGTCTAGACCACAGTTGTAACCCGCCATATTAACTGAAGTTCAGTTGGCCTTCATCCAATCCAAATCAGTTTTAACGATCATTTGATCTAGAAGACGGTGGTTAGAGGACGAAAGCTTCCATTCTCATAACCACCCCTTCTTGATCTTGGCTTCTCCATGAAGCCACCCCTAGCCCTTGGGTAGTCCTATAAGTACCCCTTAGAATTAGGGTAAACTATCAGAGAGAGCATTGGGTATTGGAACAATGAAGCCCTGTCAAATTCTACACTCAACTGAGTATACTGAGAGAGAGCTATTTCAATTTTCCCCTACCTACTTGCCAAGATTCATGATGAATTGCATTATGGATGCCCTAGGAGCCTAGGAGTGACAATAAGCACATATTTGGGAAAACAAAGGCCCCTCATAGTGAATCAACTGCCAAATCAGTCTAAGGACATCGAAGGCAACCATTGAACATCAATTTGGACAAGGAGGTCAAGCCCATTGCCCTTGAAAT
Organism: Wollemia nobilis; assembly: GCA_028583015.1. Lineage (NCBI taxonomy): Eukaryota > Viridiplantae > Streptophyta > Pinopsida > Araucariales > Araucariaceae > Wollemia > Wollemia nobilis. The sequence continues at coordinate 216,744 of JAQPPZ010001830.1, read as the reverse complement.
TGAGGGTAAAACTATTAGATTGCTAATTGTGGCTTTCAGTTGTAGTTTACAGTGCAGACCGTGCATCAGTGCTATGGTTTGCCACAGAGATATCACCACCTTACTTTTTATATTTCTCTTTGGCTAGATAGTTTATATTAGTCATTTATATGGTTCAGTTGTAGTTTAGAAGATTTTTGACTAGTAGAATTAGTTTTAGAATAGTTTCATTGCATTTGCATTAAGTAGGCTTTAATGGTTTCATTGTGTGCTTTTATGCTTTATTTCGTGTGATTGGTCCATTCATTGTTTAGTTGTTATCTTTATTTATGAAATTGCATAAATCTTGATCCAATTAACATAGTTTAGAAATTATTTTCACGCTTTCTTGATTATACATTCTTAATGGCATCTTTATACATTTTTTCCAAAAGGGCCTCATCATGAGAGGCTGCCTATATTTTTAACACTTTTATGTTTTTTCTTGATCGTAGGGAATAGATTTGAAGGAGATTCAACCATCAAGTTCCTTCCTCAACATGAAGAAGAGGGAAACTCCACCCTAGGGCAGTTTATGACTAATTGAAAAGCAACATTAGTGTGCCTACCCCGTTGAGGGATTTGGCATTGTATTAATTGTATCATAATTTGAGTGACCCTAAGAGGGGCATGATTGTAATTGGGTATTATTTGCAAATATTAATACAGGAAACACTTATTTTGTTGAATATATGTAATATTGTCATTATTTTATGCTTTCAATGATTGAATATGATATAATATAGTAGATGGGTGCACGCTTTTTGGTTAGATCAGAAGGACATGCTACAAGACCATCATATGGAGGATCTTGGACAGAATCCCAGATAAAGCAGTGGTTCTAACCACTCAATTTGGGATCCTTGGCCTAATCAGTCTGAACCGTAGCCTAGACCTATGGTCTATAAGTTGAGCCACAGCTGAGACCTGCGGTTTATAGTCTAGACTACAACTGTAACCTATGGTATTAACTAAAGTTCAATTGGTCTTCATTCGAGCCAAATAAGTTTGAATGGCCATTTAATCTAGAATATGGTGGTTAGAGGATGGAAGCTTCCATTCCAACCGTCCTAACCACACCTTATTGATCTCGGATTCTCCATGAAGCCACCCCTAGCCCTTGGGTAGTCCTATAAGTACCCCTTAGAATTAAGGTAAACTATTAGAGAGAGCATTGGATATTGGAGTAGCGAAGCCCTATCGAATTTTACACTCAATTGAGTATACTGAGAGATAGCTATTGCACTTATACCCTACCCGATTTCCAAGATTCATGATGAATTACATTATGGATGCCTTAGGAGCCTAGGAGAGCCAAAAAGTGCATATTTGGGCAAACGAAGGCCCCTCATAGTGAATCAACTACCAAATAAATATAAGGACATCGAAGGCAACCATTGAACATCAATTTGGATAAGAAGGTCAAGCCCACTACCCTTGAAATTGAGGGTAAATCTATCATATTGATAACCGCATCTTTTAGCCATAGTTTATAGTGCAAACCACACATCAGTGTTGTGGTTTTCCATAGAGGGAACATATTTGAAGGAGATTCAACCATCAAGTTCCTTCCTCAATGTGAATAAGAGGGACACTCCACCCTAGGGCAGTTTTTGACTAGTTGAAAAGAAACATTAGTGCGCCTTCCTGTTGAGGGCTTTGGTATTGTATTAATTGTATCATAATTTGAGTGACCCTAAGGGGAGAATGATTGTAATTAGGGATTCTTTACAAATATTAATACAAGAAACACTTATTTTGTTGAATATATGTAATCTTGTAATTATTTTATGCTTTGAATGATTGAATACGATATAATATAGTATATGGATGCACACTTTGGTTATATCAGAAGGCGATCATGGTGGAATCATGCATAAATAGCATTTGACTGTGTGTTCTTGAACTTTTTTATTTGTAGGTACAGACCGTAGCTACCAGTTGCGGACCAACAATTGAAATGCAGGTTCAACCCGCAGGCCACAGTTAGAACCACAAACCAGACCTTTCTGTTAAATTCCAAAATGCAAAATGAATTCGACTAATTAGGAAAGACAACATAATTGGCAATATGCGCATAAGTCCTTAAGTCTTTCATTTTTAGGTTTTTACTAGGTGCTGCTAGGAATAGTGGACCTCTGAGTGCGACTGCCTCTAGTCTCCAAAGATGCTAGGATTTTTTTTGTATTCTGTTTTCTTGCTTGAGGCTCTATAAGTGACCATTTCATAGTTAGTATGCATTGTCTAAATATCATAAGAAATTAATCATGCATACTTTATTAATGTGAAATGTTCTTTTTTCTTGCATTACATATAGATAAAAATCATTTGAATGTTGTCTTATACATTTCTCTTTCATGCAAATTAAAAGGAACCACACACACCACTTGGTACTTAAACACTAGTGATTTGGGCTTGACATCCAACCACTAATATGGTTCAACGAAGGTAGGCTTAACTTCCATCCGTTAGCCCAAATCCTGTGAACCTTTTGGATAATAGAATAATATCGGATTTGATAACCTTTCATACCCTGGAAAATTTGTATGTATTCTCTTCGGAGGGTATAACACTGACTAGGGGAAAACGGGTGAGGATCTGGGAGGACATGTGCTCATTGACCGTGTATGGGCTTCATTACCACACATTATAGGTTGGATTACGCAACTTGAAGTTCATAGCCAAGTTGTCGAGTTGCGAGCATACAGGTGAAAACTATTAAACTGGCAATAAAATCCAACAATTTTTGCAAAACACGATAAGAGTTTCTACACTGATACAAAAAATCTTGAAAACACATCAAACAATTTAGGATATTTTTCATCCTTGCTCAACTTGCAACCTGTCATCATGGGAGTGCTAACAGGCTTACAATCATTCACTGTGAATTTTTTTAGCATCTCCTTCACATATTTAATTTGAGAAATAAATATGCCCTTCTTATTTTGATTAACTTGCAGTCCGAGGAAATACGCAAGTTCACTAATCATAGACATTTCAAATTCTTTCTGCATCTTATTTTCTAAATCTTTACATGACTCATCATTGTTGCTACCAAAAATGATATCATCTACGTATACAAGGAAAATGAGATGGCATTCTCTGTTTTGACATACAAATTGTTGTCCACCATACCCTTTTTGAATCCCTGTTGAGTAATATAGTTGTCTAGCCTTGCATACCATGCTTTGGGTGCCTGTTTCAAGCCATATAGTGCTTTCTTTAACTTACAGACGAAGTTGGGATTATCACCGAGTTGGAAGCCATCTGGCTGCTCAATATAGACCTCTTCTTCAAGTTTTCCATTTAGAAATGCTGATTTCACGTCCATTTGATAAAATTTAAAATTCTTGTGAACTGCTAAAGCTAGAAACATTCTAATTGCCTCAAGTCTAGCCACTAGTGCAAAGGTTTCTTCAAAGTCAATACCTTCAACTTGTGCATAGCCTTTACAGACCAATCTTGCTTTATTCCTGACTATTTGTCCATCTTCATTCAATTTGTTTCGAAAAACCCATTTAGTACCGATTATATTTTTATTTGTAGGTCTTGGCACTAACTCCTAGGTTTTGTTTTTCTCAATCTGATCTAATTCTTCATTTATTGTCGTCATCCAAATTTCATCTTTTCTTGCTTCAGCAACATTTTTGGGCTCAATGTTGGATAATAGAGAGTAGTTACTTACTACTCTTCTTCTTGTTTGAACACCAACTGTGGGATCTCCACTTATTTTCTCTCTAGGATGATTTTTCTGCTAGCTGCCTATTTTGAATTTCTTGTTTTCTTCCTCTTCTAAAACACTATTTAAATCATCTGAGTCAAATTTCTATTTCTTTTCTGTTTCCTCTTCCTCATCTCCTTCAATAACCTCTTCATAAATTGGGTAGTTTTCTTCATGACTAATTTCTCGTTCCCTACCTTCATCAACTTTAACATCAGCACTCTCCAAAATTTTCTTTAGCCTCTTGTTGTAGCATATATAGGCTTTGCTTTTTGTCGAATAGCCAAAAAAAATACCTTCATCAGCTCTATCTTCAAACTTACCAAGATTATCTTCAGTTCTTTTGATGTAACACTTGCTGCCAAAGACTTTAAAGTATCTTTATGTTGCCTTTTTACCGAACCACAGCTCATACGGAGTTTTGCTTTCATGTGTCCTCAACATGCATCTATTTTGGATGTATACCGCAGTATGGACTGCCTCTTTCCAAAATCTGTCTACTATTTTTCTCTCAGTCAACATAGTCCATGCCATTTCCTGCACTGTCATGTTCTTTCTTTCTACCACACCATTCTACTGAGGTTTCCTTGCTACTAAAAACTGTCTCTTAATCCCATACTTTTCATAGTACTTTGCAAACTCCTCTAAAATGAACTCTCCTCCTCTATCTGATCTTAAACATTTAATCCTTTTTCCTGTTTGATTCTCAACTTGTTTTTTGAAAATCTTGAACATCTCAAAGGCATCTGATTTAAGCTTCAAAAATAGTACCCATGTTATCCTGGAATAGTCATCTATGCACAACATAAAGTATTTGTCACCATTTATGCTTTGTGTTCTCATGGGTCCACATAAATTAGTATGTATTAGTTCTAAAGGTTTTCTAGTGAAGTACTCTTTTGTTTTAAATGTGGCTCTAGTTTGTTTCCCATTTTGGCATGAAGCACAAATGCTATTTAATGGTTTGCCAATGGTGGGAATATCCCTCACTGCCCCTTTTGAGCTCATTTTTACTAAATTGTCAAAGCTGATATGACCGAGCTTCTTGTGCCATAGCCAATTTTCTTCTTCATGTCCAATCAAACACGCTCCTTATGAAGTCTCTAAGAGAGTATACAGGTTGCCAGATGTCCTTAATCCACTTGCTATCAACTTTCCATAGTTTGCTATTTTGACTTCACAACCTTGCTTCTTGAAAATTACTTCATGACCTCTATCACAAATCTGACTTACACTTAATAAGTTATGCTTCATACCAATCACAAACAAGAATTCTTTTGACTTGATTTTTTCATCACTGATCTTAACTGATCCTTTGCCAACTATCCTAGCTCCATCATTATTTCCAAATTTTACGGAACCACCTTCATATTTTTGTAACTTTTCAAATTTTTGTTTGTCACCTATCATATGACTGGAGCATCCACTATCAAGTATCCATGGTGTAGATTTGTTCTGTGCTTTGAATGATCTCTGTACAATCAAGGATTCCTTTTCTTCCTTGAGTCGCTCCTTTTCTTTCCACTATTGTTTGATTACAGTTTTGGTCACTTGTTTTTCAAGAAATATTCTATTTTTTCTCAAACCATTTGATTGAAATTGTCTCCCTTGATGTTTATTTTTTGCAAATGTACTTCGAAAATTTCTTGCAATGTGCCCAAAATTATGACAGTTATAACATTCTACTACATAATCCATCAATGGTGAAAAAACATTTCTACTGACAAAATTTCTTTATCCTACATTATACTTGCAATCTGCAATCTTATGTCCATAACCATTGCATTTAAAACAATAACCAAAAAATAAATGAGTGAACCTAGGTGATGGTTTTTGCCATTTTGTAGTAGGAGACACAAATCTTCTTCTCCTTTGATGAGTGACATTGGTGAATTCATCATTGTCAATACTCCTCTCATGCCTGACATTATTGCTTTCTTTAGCATGATTCATTTTTTCTTGATTAATCCTGATCTTATCTTCATTCTTTATGGGTTCTACAGTTATGGCCTTTGATCCATTTGATGATTCTCCTTCAATGAAGCCCAAACAAAATTTGATGCCTGTAGTCCTTTGACTATTTATAATTTTGTCCAACTTTACAAAACTTTCTTCAAGTTTGTGATAACATCTCACTTTTCGATTCATCTCTTCTAGCTGCATCTTTAAACCAACAATCTCTTCTTCTAACTTGCTGCATTCATCTATTTTCATGGTTAATTATACTTCGATATCTTTCAAGCTGGTTATGATTTCATTGGCATCCTCAAATTTTCTTGAAACTTTCTTATTCTTTTTTCTTTCTATACTCATCTCTTTAAGTGCAGAGATCAGCTCACCTTCCAGATCAACTTCAGCCTCAGCCTCAATTTTTTCTTTTTTTTTTCTTCTTTGAATGCCATGAAAAGAGCTTCACCTGTTTCTTCTTCAGAATCCTCACCGGAGCTGTCTTCTAAATGACTGACATTATTGGATATGAAACTTTTCTTCTTGAAGTTGCCTTTTCTAAAATTTGATTTCTTCTTCCAGTCACTTCTTTCTTGGTGTGAACCTTCATCACTTTTGTTTTTCTCATTGAGTGGACATTTAGCTGCAAAGTGCCCAACGCCTCCATAGTTGAAACACTTAAATGGTAGCTTTCCTCTATATTTTCCTTTTGCCCTTATTAGATTCCGAACAAATTTTGCTTCTGTTTCGTCTGATGTCTCTTCTTCCTCAGATTCTTGTTTTGCTTTTATATTTTTATGTTCTTTAAAAGTAGCTTCTCTGTCTGTGGGCTTAGTTTTTCCTATTCTCATCTCATATGCAGTCAAAGAACCATGCATCTCATCCATACTAAAAATATTTAGGTCTTTAGCTTCTTCTATTGCTGAAACTTTAGAATCAAATGTTTGGGGAAGATATCTTAGTACCTTTTTCACTATGACAACATCTTCCATTTCCTTGCCGAGTACTCTAATCGCATTAATGATTCCATTAACTCTCAGCATGTATGCCTCTATGTTCTCATCGTCATTCATTTTTAATGCTTTGAACTGGGCTCGATGCGTTTGTAACTTGGCCTCCTTGATATTGTCGTCTCCTTCATGAATGCTCCTTAGTTTATCCCACATGTCTTTTGTCATTTTACAACTCATAATATTTATCAGTTCGCTATCCACTAAACCACACATGATAGCATTTTTTGCTTTAGAGTTATTCTCAAATAGTTTCTTACCAGCAACATTGGTTGGAGGAGTGATGGATATTGTGTATCAACTGTCTATTGACTCCCAAATATCATATCCCAAAGTGCATAGATATGTCTGCATCTTGAGTCTCCAAAATGCATAATTAGTTCCATCAAATAATGGTGCTTTGTTTGACGAGAATCCTTCACCACCTGCCATTGTCTCACTTCCAAGATCACCTTAGCCGATTAATCTTGTTCAGGAACCATGCTCTGATACCAATTGGTAGTCTCACAATGACACTAAGAGGGGGGGTGAATCAATGTAGCTATTTAAATTCAAATCTACAACTCTTAATGCTGAAACACTAAAAACTTAAAACCAGATAAAGCAAGTATAACAAGAGAGCATTCCATAACACGTGATATAACGAGGTTCACCAATTTGGCTACTCCTCAAAAATAACTGCGTGGACTCCCGTCCAAATCCAATATTTACAAAATACCAGTTTTACAATCAATTTACTAGCACCCACTAGAAGGAGCACCAATCCCTGATTTATCTACACCAATAGAAATGAGCACCAACCCATGATTTATCTGCACCAACAGAAAATAGCACCAACCCTTGATTCCAAGCACCAACTTGGATTGCAATTTTGAAACTATAAGATTGACATAAAAAATGCCTTCTCTTATCCAAGACCCTATTTGGTCTATTGCTAACCCAACCTCTCTTGCTATTCACCAAAAACACTACACACACTTACAGCTCTACTTGCTACACTTTTACAGCTCTCTTACAGCCCTCTTGCTACGCTTCTCATTGCACTCTTGCGGCTCTCTCGGCTCTGCTTAACACTCTCTTACGACACTCTTCCAACCCTCTTTATGTAGCACTCTTTAGCATTTTTTTTTTTCAATCTAATTCTCCACGTAGATCTCCTTTTATAACCTTTTCTCTGTAACTGCACCTATAACTATCGTATCGACTTCTTCTGTAACTACACCTGTAACTGTCGTATCGACTCCTTCTGTAACTGCACCTATAACTGTTGTATCGACTTCTTCTATAACTACACTTGTAACTGTCGTATCGACTTCTTCTGTAATTACACCTGTAATTTTCGTATCGACTTCAGTTAACTGTCACATATCTTCTTTCGGCTGGGTTCTCTTCTTAGCTCGTGAAAACACAAGATGTCACAATATCGTGACACTTTTGCCTCCTTGCTTTTCTTGTTTTCTTACACCCACGAAAACATAATATGTTATGATATCATGATACTTTCACCTTCTTGCTTCTTCTATTTGCTTGTATCCATGAAAATACATGTCGCGATATCATGACACTTTCACCTCCTTGCTCTTCCTTTTTACTTTTGTCATGATATCATGACACTTTTGCTTTCTTACTTTCTCTCTCCTCCTAGAGTCGTGAAAATGCGACATGTTGCGATATCGCGACACTTTTTCTCCTTTGCTCTTTCTCTTGCCTTCGGGTCACGAAAACGTGACATGTCGCAATATCGTGACACTTTTTCATTCTCTTCCTTCCTGCTCTTTCTGAGTCACGAAAATGTGACATATCGCGAAATCGTGACACTTTTCTTTTTTTGCCTTCCTGCTCTCTTCAAGTCACAAAAATGCGACATGTCACAAAATCGTGACATTTTTCCTTCTCTGCATTCCTGCTCTCTTCAAGTTGCGAAAATGCGACATGTCATGAAATAATGACACTTTTCCTTCTCTGCCTTCCTACTCTCTTCAAGTCGCGAAAATGCGACATGTCGCGAAATCGCGACACTTTTTCTTCTCTGCCTTCCTGCACTTTTTCAAGTCATGAAAATGCGACATGTCACGAAATCGTGACACTTTTTCTTTCGTACAATTTCTCTTACAATATGTCATGAAATCGAGACACTTTTTCTACTTGCCTTTTTCTCTTCCAACATGTCACGAAATCACGACACTTTTTCTTCTATACTATTTTTATTACAATATGTCATGAAATCACGACACTTTTCTACTTGTCTTTTTCTCTTCCAACATGTCACAAAATCGTGACACTTTTTTCTTTCATACTATTTCTCTTGCAATATATCGCAAAATCATGACAATTTTGCTTGCTTGCGCTTTCTCTTCGAACATGTTGCAAAATCACGACAGTTTTGCTTGCTTGCGCTTTCTCTCCGAACATGTCGCGAAATCGTGATAGTTTTGCTTGCTTGCGCTTTCTCTCCGAACATGTCACAAAATCATGACAATTTTTCTTGCTTGCACTTTCTCTCTGAACATGTCACAAAATCGCGATAGTTTTTCTTTCTTCTCAACATATCACGATATCGCGACAATTTTTTTTTCTTGCTCAACATGTCGCGATATCGCGACAGTTTTCTTCCTTGTGATTTTCTTTTGATTTTTAGCATATGGGCCACTTCGATCTTTTGGATAATCACTATACATAATTTGAAGAACCTCTTAACTCCTGTCCACTTCATCAATACTCTAAAGAACCTCTTAACTCCTTTCCACTTCATCAACTAATCTGTCTGACTGTGTTGACAACAATGACAACAATACTTTTGTTGCACCTTTCTCAACACACTTTGATACCAATTCAAGAACATAAGCTTATAATGAGAGGGAGGGTGAACATTATAAGACCACTTTTTATTTATTTTTACCAATTAATATTATTCGATATAATAAATGGTAGTATCAAAAATAGTAATCAAATCAATGCATAAATCACCACACACAATAGAGACACCAATTTAACATGGTTCACCCAATGTGGGCTACTCCATGGAGAAAATATTTCACTAAAATTTTCTCAAAAAATCTCTTGGGAATCTTTTCCCTATTACAATGTTTATGGACCTCTATCTAAAGGATACACCAATCCTCTAATCAAGTTCATAGATCTCTATCCATAGGATACATCAATCTCCTCAACTGGTTAATGGATATCTATCCATAGGAGAACTCCTTTCTCCTCTACTTTGGTTGGTGATCTTCTAGAAGAACTGCTACCTCCACTACATTGGCTTATGGATCTCTATCCACTGAAGACTCCTACCCTCACTCAGAATACCTATCTTCACTGCCCTGGCTAATGGATATCTATCCACTGGATATTGTCATACTCTATACTTTGTCTCCCGAAATCTTACTCTCAGCTCTATATCAAATTTGCACTAAACACATTCCTTCAGTATAGCACAAATCTGCTCAAAATATGTCCTCAAATATGTACTAAACATAGTCCTTTGGTCTAGCACAAATCTTCTCAATATCTATCCTCAAATATGTACTAAACATAGTCCTTTGATCTAGCACAAATATTCTCAATATCTATCCTCAAATCTGCACTAAACACGGTCCTTAGGTCTAGCACAAATCTGCTCAATATATGTCCTCAAACCTTAACACGAAGCTTGACTCAATCACAAATCAACTCTTCTAGATTTTTCCCAAACCTTAACCCAAGGTTTGAACAAATAAATCAATCAACTCTGCTCAAAAGTCTTCTCAAAGACTTGTTTCAAATATGCATTGTAAGCTTCCAAAAAATCTCACACTAACATTTTCACAAGTCCTCACCAAGACTTGCCTCAAATATTCTCAACAAGTCCTCACTAGAACTTATCAAATCTACTCAATAAATATTCACCAATACTTTCCTCAAATATGCTCAACATTGTCTCACTTGAACTTGTCCAATATTCTCAACAAGTCTTCACCAAGACTTACCTCAAATCTACTCAACAAGTCCTCACTAGAACTTGTCCAATATGCTTGTAAGCTTCCACAAAATCTTACTCAATTCAGCCTTTAAGTCCACTCTAGGACTTAATCAAATCTCTACACTAGATTTCACAAAATCTTTATACAACTCAACCCAATATATTATAGAAAACATCTTCAATCTCATAAAAAATATTCACACAAAATTTTGTTCAATCTCATAGAAACATATAGAGAATTGTTAGAGACTCGATATGCTTCACACTCACAACAATGATCAATCACTTTCGATCTCTTTCTCAAATCAATTTAGAATATAGAAAATTTTATTTCACATAACTTGAACTATCACTTCAAAACTTCCACTTAAATAAGCTAAAAAAACTCCACTCAATCAATCAATCAATGAATCACTCCTTGCTTACAAACCGTAGTCCAATCATATGAACACTGACTCATATATTTTCAACAATGCTTATCAAAGAATCTCACATAAAAGTGATACTCATATTTTTTCACAAAACCTGGTTCAAGATAGCTCTCAAATTCACATAACAATGATACTCATGTTCTTTCACAAACCCTAGTTAAGTATATGAAAGCTTACTCAATATTTCCAACAATTCTTATCAAACAAGATTTCTAGTATCAACCTTCATTCTAGAAAACCAAACTCAACAATGCTTATCAAACAATCCTTCACCCTCCAACTTAGCATTCACCACATACAACAATCACTCTCAAGGATAATGTGACTTTACATATTTTTTTAAGATGATTTGACCTTAAAAATTTGTCTCAATCACAACCACTCTTTTTTCAAATACTAGGGTTAGATAGCAAATATTTGTCCTTAGTATTTTCTCACAAACATATTTCACCAAGTCAAAATATCAAAAACTTACTCTACCTAATTTCTCCTTTCAATATAATTTTTATTAATTTTTTTTAATAAAATTATCGAAGTCCCTTAGGACACCTTATTACTCCTCTTATAAATTCAAAGCACTAAAAAATAAAATCACAAGAATAAATTATTCATACCCTTTTATTTCCATTAACTCAAAAATCCTTTTTAAAATAATTCAGATACATCAATTTAAACCTTGCAATAAAAATGCATACCTTATACACTTCTCCAAAAGGGCCTCGACAGGTTTTGAACTCACAACCTCTTTGTTCCGAGTGCCTTTGCCAAGCCCACACCCACCACTAAAGTCTACGTGCTCCTATGGAAAGGGAAAGTCTAACACCTTCCCTTTGTGCTTCATCAACGATGCAAACTCCAACAAAAACCTTTCTCCACTTAGTAAAAAAATGAATACCACGAGATTCAATCCCTCACCCTTGCACTCACAAATGTTTTAACATAGCCTCTAGATGTCAATCATACTACATAGCACCTTGCAACATGGAGTGGGTTCCCCTTTTGTTTGTCCTATGTTCTGCCTCTCAAATTCTTTAAAAACACACACGATATTCTTCCTTACCTTTTGCGCACGATATACACTTATGTCTTATGGCTCACATGGATGATATTTGCCATGGTGTGTACCCTCATTTATATGAAAAGTGCCATAAGTTCCAAGACATCGATGAATATTTTAATTTGATTAATTTCAAATTATTTAAACTTTGCACCCTCTTAACCCTAACCTTTAGGGTTTTAAATTAAATCATAAATTAATTTATAATTGTAGACACCTAAAACGCATCATTTCTATGGTGACTACTCATATGGATGGACTCCAAGATAGAGCAGTGGTTCTAACCACTCAATTTGGGCTCCTTTGCCTAATTAGTATGAACCTCACCCTAGACCTACGGTCTACAGGCTGAACCATGACTAAGACCTGCAGTTTATAGTCTAGACCATAGTTGTAACCCGCCATCTTAACTGAAGTTCAGTTGGCCTTCATCCAATCCAAATCAGTTTTAACGATCATTTGATCTAGAAGACGGTGGTTAGAGGACGAAATATTCCATTCTCATAACCACCCCTTATTGATCTTGGCTTCTCCATGAAGCCACCCCTAGCCCTTGGGTAGTCCTATAAGTACCCCTTAGAATTAGGGTAAACTATCAGAGAGAGCATTGGGTATTGGAACAATGAAGCCCTGTCAAATTATACACTCAACTAAGTATATTGAGAGAGAGCTATTTCAATTTTCCCCTACCTACTTGCCAAGATTCATGATGAATTGCATTATGGATGCCCTAGGAGCCTAGGAGAGACAATAAGCACATATTTGGGAAAACGAAGACCCCTCACAGTGAATAAACTGCCAAATCAGTCTAAGGACATTGAAGGCAACCATTGAACATCAATTTGGACAAGGAGGTCAAGCCCACTGCCCTTGAAATTGAGGGTAAAACTATTAGATTGCTAATTGTGGCTTTCAGTTGTATTTTACAGTGCAGACCGTGCATCAGTGCTACGGTTTGCCATAGAGATATCAGCACCTTAATTTTTATATTTCTCTTTGGCTAGATAGTTTATATTAGTCATTTATATGGTTCAGTTGTAGTTTAGAAGATTTTTGACTAGTAGAATTAGTTTTAGAATAGTTTCATTGCATTTGCATTAAGTAGGCTTTAATGGATTCTTTATGTGCTTTTATGCTTTATTTCGCGTGATTGGTCCATTCATTGTTTAGTTGTTATCTTTCTTTATGAAATTCCATAAATCTTGATCCAATTAACATAGTTTAGAAATTATTTTCATGCTTTCTTGATTATACATTCTTAATGGCATCTTTATACATTTTTTCCAAAAGGGCCTCATCATGAGATGCTGCCTATATTTTTGACACTTTTATGTTTTTTCTTGATCGTAGGGAATAGATTTGAAGGAGATTCAACCATCAAGTTCCTTCCTCAACGTGAAGAAGAGGGAAACTCCACCCTAGGGTAGTTTATGACTAATTGAAAAGCAACATTAGTGTGCCTACCCTGTTGAGGGATTTGGCATTGTATTAATTGTATCATAATTTGAGTGACCCTAAGAGGGGCATGATTGTAATTGGGTATTATTTACAAATATTAATACAAGAAACACTTATTTTGTTGAATATATGCAATATTGTCATTATTTTATGCTTTCAATGATTGAATATGATATAATATAGTAGATGGGTGCACGCTTTTTGGTTAGATCAGAAGGACATGCTACAAGACCATCACATGGAGGATCTTGGACAGAATCCAAGATAAAGCAGTGGTTCTAACCACTCAATTTGGGATCTTTGTCCTAATCAGTCTGAACCGTAGCCTAGACCTATGGTATATAAGTTGAACCACAGCTGAGAACTGCGGTTTATAGTCTAGACCACAGCTGTAACCTATGGTATTAACTGAAGTTCAATTGGTCTTCATTCGAGCCAAATAAGTTTGAATGGCCATTTAATCTAGAATATGGTGGTTAGAGGATGGAAGCTTCCATTCCAACCGTCCTAACCACCCCTTATTGATCTTGGATTCTCCATGAAGCCACCCTTAGCCCTTGGGTAGTCCTATAAGTACCCCTTAGAATTAAGGTAAACTATCAGAGAGAGCATTGGATATTGGAGCAGCAAAGCCCTATCGAATTTTACACTCAATTGAGTATACTGAGAGATAGCTATTGCACTTATACCCTACCCGATTTCCAAGATTCATGATGAATTACATTATGGATGCCTTAGGAGCCTAGGAGAGCCAAAAAGTGCATATTTGGGCAAACGAAGGCCCCTCATAGTGAATCAACTACCAAATAAATATAAGGACATTGAAGGTGACCATTGAACATCAATTTTGATAAGGAGGTCGAGCCCACTACCCTTAAAATTGAGGGTAAATCTATCATATTGATAACCGCAGCTTTTAGCCATAGTTTATAGTGCAAACCACACATCAGTGTTGTGGTTTTCCATAGAGGGAACATATTCGAAGGAGATTCAACCATCAAGTTCCTTCCTCAATGCGAATAAGAGGGAAACTCCACCCTAAGGCAGTTTGTGACTAGTTGAAAAGCAACATTAGTGCGCCTTCCTGTTGAGGGCTTTGGTATTGTATTAATTGTATCATAATTTGAGTGACCCTAAGGGGAGAATGATTGTAATTAGGGATTCTTTACAAATATTAATACAAGAAACACTTATTTTGTTGAATATATGTAATCTTGTAATTATTTTATGGTTTGAATGATTGAATACGATATAATACAATAGATGGATGCACACTTTGGTTAGATCAGAAGGTGATCATGGTGGAATCATGCATAAATAGCATTTGACTGTGTTCTTGAAATTTTTTATTTGCAGGTACAGACCGTAGCTACCAGTTGCGGACCAACAATTGAAATGCAGGTTCAACCCGCAGGCCACAATTAGAACCACAAACCAGACCTTTCTGTTAAATTCCAAAATGCAAAATGAATTCGACTAATTAGGAAAGACAACATAATTTGCAATATGTGCATAATTCCTTAAGTATTTCATTTTTAGGTTTTTACTAGGCATTGCTAGGAATAGTGGACCTTTGAGTGCAGTTTGCCCTAGTCTCTAGCATGCTAGGATTTTTTTTGTATTCTGTTTTCTTTCTTGAGGCTCTATAAGTGACCATTTCATAGTTAGTATGCATTGTCTTAATATCCTAAGAAATTAATCATGCATACTTTATTAATGTGAAATGTTCTTTTTTCTTGCATTACATATAGAGAAAAATCATTTGAATGTTGTCTTATACATTTCTCTTTCATGCAAATTAAAATGAACCACACACACCACTTGGTACTTAAACGCTAGTGATTTGGGCTTGACATCCAACCACTAATATGGTTCAACGAAGGTAGGCTTAACTTCCATTCGTTGGCCCAAATCCTATGAACCTTTTGGATAATAGAATAATACCGGATTCGAGAACCTTTCATACCCTGGAAAATTTGTATGTATTCTCTTCGGAGGGTATAACACTGACTAGGGGAAAACGGGTGAGGATCTGGGAGGACATGTGCTCATTGACCGTGTATGGGCTTCATTACCACACATTATTGGTTGGATTACACGACTTGGGGTTCATAGCCAAGTTGTCGAGTTGCGAGCATACAGGTGAAAGCCATTAAACTAGGAATAAAATCCAAAAAGTTTTGCAAAACACGATAAGAGTTTCTACACTGATACAACAAATCTTGAAAACACATCAAACAGTTTAGGATATTTTTCATCCTTGCTCAACTTGCAACCTGTCATCATGGGAGTGCTAATAGGCTTACAATCATTCATTGTGAATTTTTTTAGCATCTCCTTCACATATTTAATTTGAGAAATAAATATGCCCTTCTTATTTTGATTAACTTGCAGTCCGAGGAAATACGCAAGTTCACCAATCATAGACATTTCAAATTCTTTCTGCATCTTATTTTCTAAATCTTTACATGACTCATCATTGTTGCTACCAAAAATGATATCATCTATGTATACAAGGAAAATGAGATGGCCATTCTCTGTTTTGACATACAAATTGTTGTCCACCATACCCTTTTTGAACCCCTGTTGAGAAATATAGTTGTCTAGCCTTGCATACCATGCTTTGGGTGTCTGTTTCAAGCCATACAGTGCTTTCTTTAACTTGCAGATGAAGTTGGGATTATCACCGAGTTGGAAGCCATCTGGCTGCTCAATATAGACCTCTTCTTCAAGTTTTCCATTTAGAAATGCTGATTTCACGTCCATTTGATAAAATTTGAAATTCTTGTGAACTGCTAAAGCTAGAAACATTCTAATTGCCTCAAGTCTAGCCACTAGTGCAAAGGTTTCTTCAAAGTCAATACCTTCAACTTGTGCATAGCCTTTACAGACCAATATTGCTTTATTCCTGACTATTTGTCCATCTTCATTCAATTTGTTTCGAAAAACCCATTTAGTACCGATTATATTTTTATTTGCAGGTCTTAACACTAACTCCCAGGTTTTGTTTTTCTCAATCTGATCTAATTCTTCATTTATTGTCGTCATCCAACTTTCATATTTTCTTGCTTCAGCAACATTTTTGGGCTCAATGCTGGATAATAGAGAGTAGTTACTTACTACTCTTCTTCTTGTCTGAACACCAACTGTGGGATCTCCACTTATTTTCTCTCTAGGATGATTTTTCTGCCAGCTGCCTGTTTAGAATTTCTTGTTTTCTTCCTCTTCTGAAACACTATTTAAATCATCTGAGTCAAATTTCTGTTTCTTTTCTGTTTCCTCTTCCTCATATCCTTCAATAACCTCTTCATAAATTGGGTAGTTTTCTTCATGACTAATTTCTCGTTCCCTACCTTCATCAACTTTAACATCAACACTCTCTAAAATTTTCTTTAGCCTCTTGTTGTAGCATATATAGGCTTTGCTTTTTGTCGAATAGCCAAGAAAAATACCTTCATCAACTCTATCTTCAAACTTACCAAGATTATCTTCAGTTCTTTTGATGTAACACTTGCTGCCAAAGACTTTAAAGTATCTTGATGTTGCCTTTTTACCGAACCATAGCTCATACGGAGTTTTGCTTTCATGTGTCCTCAACATGCATCTATTTTGGATGTATACCATAGTATGGACTGCCTCTTTCCAAAATCTGTCTACTATTTTTCTCTCAGTCAACATAGTCCATGCCATTTCCTGCACTTCTTGTTCTTTCTTTCTACCACACCATTCTGTTGAGGTTTCCTTGCTACTAAAAACTGTCTCTTAATCCCATAATTTTCATAGTACTTTGCAAACTCTTCTGAAATGAACTCTCCTCCTCTATCTGATCTTAAACATTTAATCATTTTTCCTATTTGATTCTCAACTTGCTTTTTGAAAATCTTGAACATCTCAAAGGCATCTGATTTAAGCTTCAAAAATAGTACCCATGTTATCCTGGAATAGTCATCTATGCACAACATAAAGTATTTGTCATCATTTATGCTTTGCGTTCTCATGGGTCCACATAAATCAGTATGTATTAGTTCTAAAGGTTTTCTAGTGAAGTACTATTTTGTTTTAAATGTGGCTCTAGTTTGCTTCCCCTTTTGGCATGAAGCACAAATGCTATTTAATGGTTTACCAATGGTGGGAATATCCCTCACTGCCCCTTTTGAGCTGATTTTTACTAAATTGTCAAAGCTGATATGACCGAGCCTCTTGTGCCATAGCCAATTTTCTTCTTCATGTCCAATCAAGCACGCTCCTTATGAAGTCTCTAAGAGAGTATACAGGTTTCCAGATGTCCTTAATCCAGTTGCTATCAACTTTCCATAGTTTGCTATTCTGACTTCACAACCCTACTTCTTGAAAATTACCTCATGACCTCTGTCACAAATCTGACTTACACTTAATAAGTTATGCTTCAGACCAATCACAAACAAGAGTTCTTTTGACTTGATTTTTTCATCACTGATCTTAACTGATCCTTTGCCAACTATCCTAGCTCCATCATTATTTCCAAATTTTACAGAACCACCTTCATATTTCTGTAACTTTTCAAATTTTTGTTTGTCACCTATCATATGACTGGAGAATCCACTATCAAGTATCCATGGTGTAGATTTGTTCTGTGCTTTGAATGATGTCTGTACAATCAAGGATTCCTTTTCTTCCTTGAGTCGCTCCTTTTCTTTCCACTCTAGTTTGATTACAGTTTTGGTCACTTGTTTTGACTTTTCTTTGTCAGTAGCCTATGCATGTTTTTCAAGAAATCTTCTATTTTGTCTCAAACCATTTGATTGAAATTGTCTCCCTTGATGTTTATTTTTTGCAAATGTACTTCGACAATTTCTTGCAATGTGCCCAAAATTATGACAGTTATAACATTCTACTGCATAATCCATCAATGGTGAAAAAACATTTCTACTGACAAAATTCCTTTATCCTACATTATACTTGCAATCTACAATTTTATGTCCATAACCATTGCATTTGAAACAATAACCAAAAAATAAATGAGTGAACCTAGGTGATGGTTTTTTCCATTTTGTAGTAGGAGCCACAAATCTTCTTCTCCTTTGATGAGTGACATTGGTGAATTCATCATTGTCAATACTCCTCTCATGCCTGGCATTATTGCTTTCTTTAGCATGATTCATTTTTTCTTGATCAATCCTGATCTTATCTTCATTCTTTATGGGTTCTACAGTTATGGCCTTTGATCCATTTGATGATTCTCCTTCAATGAAGCCCAAACAAAATTTGATGCCTGTAGTCGTTTGACTATTTATAATTTTGTCCAACTTTACAAAACTTTCTTCAAGTTTGTGATAACATCTCACTTTTCGATTCATCTCTTCTAGCTGCATCTTTAAACCAACAATATCTTCTTCTAACTTGCTGCATTCATCTATTTTCACAGTTAATTATATTTCGATATCTTTCAAGCTGGTTATGATTTCATTGGCATCCTCAAATTTTCTTGAAAATTTCTTATTCTTTTTTCTTTCTATACTCATCTCTTTAAGTGCAGCGATCAGCTCACCTTCCAGATCAACTTCAGCCTCAGCCTCAAGTTTTTTTTTTTTTTTTTCTTCTTTGAATGCCATGAAAAGAGCTTCACTGTTTCTTCTTCGGAATCCTCACCGGAGTCTGTCTTCTAAAGGATTGACATTCTTGGATATGAAACTTTTCTTCTTGAAGTTACCTTTTCTAAAATTTGATTTCTTCTTCCAGTCACTTCTTTCTTGGTGTGAACCTTCATCACTTTTGTTTTTCTCATTGAGTGGACATTTAGCTGCAAAGTGCCCAATGCCTCCATAGTTGAAACACTTAAATGGTAGCTTTCATCTATATTTTCCTTTTCCCCTTATTAGATTTCGAACAAATTTTGCTTCTGTTTCGTCTGATGTCTCTTCTTCCTCGGATTCTTGTTTTGCTTTTATATTTTTATGTTCTTTAAAAGTAGCTTCTCTGTCTATGGGATTAGTTTTTCCTATTCACATCTCATATGCAGTCAAAGAACCATGCATCTCATCCATACTAAAAATATTTAGGTCTTTAGCTTCTTCTATCATTGAAACTTTAGAATCAAATGTTTGGGGAAGAGATCTTAGTACCTTTTTCACTATGACAACATCTTCCATTTCCTTGCCGAGTACTCTAATCGCATTAACGATTCCATTAACTCTCAGCATGTATGCCTCTATGTTATCATCGTCATTCATTTTTAATGCTTCGAACTGGGCTCGATGCGTTTGTAACTTGGCCTCCTTGATCTTGTCGTCTCCTTCATGAATGCTCCTTAGTTTATCCCACATGTCTTTTGTCATTTTACAACTCATAATATTTATCATTTTGCTATCCACTAAACCACACATGATAGCATTTTTTGCTTTAGAGTTATTCTCAAATAGTTTCTTACCAGCAACATCGATTGGAGGAGTGATGGATATTGTGTATCAACTGTCTATTGACTCCCAAATATCATATTCCAAAGCGCATAGATATGTCTGCATCCTGAGTCTCCAAAATGCATAATTAGTTCCATCAAATAATGGTGGTTTGTTTGATGAGAATCCTTCACCACCTGCCATTGTCTCACTTCCAAGATCACCTTAGCTGATTAATCTTGTTCAGGAACTATGCTCTGATACCAATTGGTAGTCTCACAATGACACTAAGAGGGGGGTGAATCAGTGTAGCTATTTAAATTCAAATCTACAACTCTTAATGCTGAAACACTAAAAACTTAAAACTAGATAAAGCAAGTATAACAAGAGAGCATTCCATAACACGCGATATAAAGAGGTTCACCAATTTGGTTACTCCTCAAAAATAACTGCTTGGACTCCCGTCCAAATCCAATCTTTGCAAAATACCATTTTTACAATCAATTTACTAGCACCCACTGGAAGGAGCACCGATCCCTGATTTATCTCCACCAATAGAAATGAGCACCAAACCATGATTTATCTGCACCAACAGAAAGGAGCACCAACCCCTGATTCCAAGCACCAACTCGGATTGCAATTTTGAAACTATAAGATTGACATAAAAAATGCCTTCGCTTATCCAAGACCCTATCTGGTCTATTGCTAACCCAACCTCTCTTGCTATTCACCAAAAACACTACACACACTTACAGCTCTAATTGGTACACTTTTACATCTCTCTTACAGCCCTCTTGCTACGCTTCTCATTGCACTCTTGCGGCTCTCTCGGCTCTGCTTAACACTCTCTTATGACACTCTTCCAACCCTCTTTATGTAGCACTCTTTAGCCTTTTTTTTGGTAATCTAATTCTCCACGCAGATCTCCTTTTATAACCTTTTATTTGTAACTGCACTTGTAACTATTGTATCGACTTCTTCTGTAACTACACCTGTAACTGTCATATCAACTCCTTCTGTAACTACACCTATAACTGTTGTATCGACTTCTTTTATAACTGCACCTGTAACTGTTGTATCGACTCCTTCTATAATTACACCTGTAACTTTCGTATCGACTTCAGTTAATTGTCACATATCTTCTTTCGGCTGGGTTCTCTTCTTAGCTCGTGAAAACAGAACATGTCATGATATCGCGACACTTTTGCCTCCTTGCTTTTCTTGTTTGCTTACACCCACAAAAACACAATATGTCACGATATCACGATACTTTCACCTTCTTGCTTCTTCTATTTGCTTGTATCCATGAAAATACATGTCGCGATATCACGACACTTTCACCTCCTTGCTCTTCCTTTCTACTTTTGTCACGATATCACGACACTTTTGCCTTCTTACTTTATCTCTCCTCCTAGAGTCGTGAAAATGCGATATGTTGCGATATCGTGACATTTTTTCTCCTTTGCTCTTTCTATTGCCTTCGGGTCACGAAAACATGACATGTCGCGATATCGTGACACTTTTTCATTCTCTTCCTTCCTGCTCTTTCTGAGTCACGAAAATGCGACATGTCGTGAAATCATGACACTTTTCTTTTTCTGCCTTCCTGCTCTCTTCAAGTCACGAAAATGCGACATGTCACAAAATCATGACATTTTTCCTTCTCTACATTCCTGCTCTCTTCAAGTTGCGAAAATGTGACATGTCATGAAATCATGACACTTTTCCTTCTCTGCCTTCCTACTCTCTTCAAGTCACGAAAATGCGACATGTCACGAAATCGTGACACTTTTCCTTCTCTACCTTCCTGCGCTTTTTCAAGTCGTGAAAATGCGACATGTCACGAAATCGTGACACTTTTTCTTCCGTACAATTTCTCTTACAATATGTCATGAGATCGTGACACTTTTTCTACTTGCCTTTTTCTCTTCTAACATGTCACGAAATTGCGACACTTTTTCTTCTGTACTATTTTTCTTACAATATCTCATGAAATCGCAAAACTTTTCTACTTGTCTTTTTCTCTTCCAACATGTCACGAAATCGTGACACTTTTTTCTTTCGTACTATTTCTCTTGCAATATATCGTAAAATCATGACAATTGTGCTTGCTTGCGCTTTCTCTTCTGACATGTTGAAAAATCGTGACAGTTTTTCTTGCTTGCGCTTTCTCTCTTAACATGTCGCGAAATTGTGATAGTTTTGCTTGCTTGCGCTTTCACTCCAAACATGTCACGAAATCATGATAGTTTTGCTTGCTTGCACTTTCTCTCCGAACATGTCACGAAATCGCGATAGTTTTTCTTGCTTCTCAACATGTCACGATATCGCGACAATTTTTCTTTCTTGCTCAACATGTCGCGATATCGCGATAGTTTTCTTCCTTGTGATTTTCTTTTGATTTTTAGCATATGGGCCACTTCGATCTTTTGGATAATCACTATACATACTTTGAAGAACCTCTTAACTCCTGTCCACTTCATCAATACTCTGAAGAACCTCTTAACTCCTTTCCACTTCATCAACTGATCTGTCTGACTGTGTTGACAACAATGACAACAATACTTTTGTTGCACCTTTCTCAACACACTCTGATACCAATTCAAGAACATAAGCTTATAATGAGAGGGAGGGTGAACATTATAAGACCACTTTTTACTTTTTTTTACCAATTAATATTATTCGATATAATAAATGGTAGTATCAAAAATAGTAATCAAATCAATGCATAAATCACCACACACAATAGAGACACCAATTTAACATGGTTCACCCAATGTGGGCTACTCCATGGAGAAAATATTTCACTAAAATTTTCTCAAAAAATCTCTTGGGAATCCTTTCCCTATTACAATGTTTATGGACCTCTATCTAAAGGATACACCAATCCTCTAATCAAGTTCATAGATCTCTATCCATAGGATACATCAATCTCCTCAACTGGTTAATGGATATCTATCCATAGGAGAACTCCTTTCTCCTCTACTTTGGTTGGTGATCTTCTAGAAGAACTGCTACCTCCACTACATTGGCTTGTGGATCTCTATCCACTGAAGACTCCTACCCTCACTCAGAATACCTATCTTCACTGCCCTGGCTAATGGATATCTATCCACTGGATATTGTCATACTCTATACTTTGTCACCTCGAAATCTTACTCTCAGCTCTATATCAAATTTGCACTAAACACATTCCTTCAGTATAGCACAAATCTGCTCAAAATATGTCCTCAAATATGTACTAAACATAGTCCTTTGGTCTAGCACAAATATTCTCAATATCTATCCTCAAATATGTACTAAACATAGTCCTTTGATCTAGCACAAATATTCTCAATCTCTATCCTCAAATCTGCACTAAACACAGTCCTTCGGTCTAGCACAAATCTGCTCAATATATGTCCTCAAACCTTAACACAAAGCTTGACTCAATCACAAATCAACTCTTCTAGATTTTTCCCAAACCTTAACCCAAGGTTTGAACAAATAAATCAATCAACTCTGCTCACAAGTCTTCTCAAAGACTTGTTTCAAATATGCATTGTAAGCTTCCAAAAAATCTCACACTAACATTTTCACAAGTCCTCACCAAGACTTGCCTCAAATATTCTCAACAAGTCCTCACTAGAACTTATCAAATCTACTCAATAAATATTCACCAATACTTTCCTCAAATATGCTCAACATTGTCTCACTTGAACTTGTCCAATATTCTCAACAAGTCTTCACCAAGACTTACCTCAAATCTACTCAACAAGTCCTCACTAGAACTTGTCCAATATGCTTGTAAGCTTCCACAAAATCTTACTCAATTCAGCCTTTAAGTCCACTCTAGGACTTAATAAAATCTCTCCACTAGCTTTCACAAAAGATTTATACAACTCAACCCAATCTATTATAGAAAACATCTTCAATCTCATAAAAAATATTCACACAAAATTTTGTTCAATCTCACAGAAACATATAGAGAATTGTTAGAGACTCGATATGCTTCACACTCTCAACAATGATCAATCACTTTCTCTCTCTTTCTCAAATCAATTTAGAATATAGAAAATTATATTTCACATAACTTGAACTATCACTTCAACACTTCCACTTAAATAAGCTAAAAAAACTCCACTCAATCAATCTATCAATGAATCACTCCTTGCTTACAAATCGTAGTCCAATAATATGAACACTGACTCATATATTTTCAACAATGCTTATCAAATAATCTCACATAAAAGTGATACTCATATTTTTTCACAAAAGCTGGTTCAAGATAGCTCTCAAATTCACATAACAATGATACTCATGTTCTTTCACAAACCCTAGTTAAGTATATGAAAGCTTACTCAATATTTCCAACAATGCTTATCAAACAAGATTTCTAGTATCAACCTTCATTCTAGAAAACCAAACTCAACAATGCTTATCAAACAATCCTTCACCCTCCAACTTACCATTCACCACATACAACAATCACTCTCAAGGATAATGTGACTTTACATATTTTTTTAAGATGATTTGACCTTAAAAACTTGTCTCAATCACAACCACTCTTTTTTCAAATACTAGGGTTAGATAGCAAATATTTGTCCTTAATATTTTCTCACAAACATATTTCACCAAGTCAAAATATCAAAAACTTACTCTACCTAATTTCTCCTTTCAATATAATTTTTATTAATTTTTTTTAATAAAATTATCGAAGTCCCTTGGCACACCTTATTACTCCTCTTATAAATTCAAAGCACTAAAAAATAAAATCACAAGAATAAATTATCCATACCCTTTTATCTCCATTAACTCAAAAATCCTTTTTAAAATAATTCAGATACATCAATTTAAACCTTGCAATAAAAATGCATACCTTATACACTTCTCCAAAATGGCCTCGACAAGTTTTGAACTCACAACCTCTTCGTTCTGAGTGCCTTTGCCAAGCCCACACCCACCACTAAAGGCTACGTGCTCCTATGGAAAGGGAAAGTCTAACACCTTCCCTTTGTGCTTCATCAACGATGCAAACTCCAACAAAAACCTTCCTCCACTTAGTAAAAAAATGAATACCACGAGATTCAATCCCCCACCCTTGCACTCACAAATGTTCTAACGTAGCCTCTAGATGTCAATCATACTACATAGCACCTTGCAACATGGAGTGGGTTCCCCTTTCCTTTGTCCTATGTTCTGCCTCTCAAATGCTTTAAAAACACACACGATCTTCTTCCTTACCTTTTGCGCAAGATATACACTTATGTCTTATGGATCACATGGATGATATTTGCCATGGTGTTTACCCTCCTTTATATGCAAAGTGCCATAAGTTCCAAGACATCGATGAATATTTTAATTTTATTAATTTCAAATTATTTAAACTTTGCACCCTCTTAACCCTAACCTTTAGGGTTTTAAATTAAATCATAAATTAATTTATAATTGTAGACACCTAAAACGCATCATTTCTATGGTGACTACTCATATGGATGGACTCCAAGATAGAGCAGTGGTTCTAACCACTCAATTTGGGCTCCTTTTCCTAATCAGTATGAACCTCACCCTAGACCTACGGTCTACAGGTTGAACCATGACTAAGACCTGCAGTTTATAGTCTAGACCACAGTTGTAACCCGCCATCTTAACTAAATTTAAGTTGGCCTTCATCCAATCCAAATCAGTTTTAACGATCATTTGATCTAGAAGACGGTGGTTAGAGGATGAAAGCTTCCATTCTCATAACCACCCCTTCTTGATCTTGGCTTCTCCATGAAGCCACCCCTAGCCCTTGGGTAGTACTATAAGTACCCCTTAGAATTAGGGTAAACTATCAGAGAGAGCATTGGGTATTGGAACAACGAAGCCCTATCAAATTATACACTCAACTAAGTATACTGAGAGAGAGCTATTTCACTTTTCCCCTACCTACTTGCCAAGATTCATGATGAATTGCATTATGGATGCCCTAGGAGCCTAGGAGAGACAATAAGCACATATTTGGGAAAACGAAGACCCCTCATAGTGAATCAAATGCCAAATAAGTCTAAGGACATCGAAGGCGACCATTGAACATCAATTTGGACAAGGAGGTCAAGCCCACTGCCCTTGAAATTGAGGGTAAAACTATTAGATTGCCAATTGTGGCTTTCAGTTGTAGTTTACAGTGCAGTCCGTGCATCAGTGCTACGGTTTGCCATAGAGATATCACCACCTTACTTTTTATATTTCTCTTTGGCTAGATAGTTTAGATTAGTCATTTATATGGTTCAGTTGTAGTTTAGAAGATTTTTGACTAGTAGAATTAGTTTTAGAATAGTTTCATTGCATTTGCATTAAGTAGGCTTTAATGGTTTCTTTGTGTGCTTTTATGTTTTATTTCGCGTGATTGGTCCATTCATTGTTTAGTTGTTATATTTCTTTATGAAATTCCATATATCTTGATCCAATTAACATAGTTTAGAAATTATTTTCATGCTTTCTTGATTATACATTCTTAATGGCATATTTATACATTTTTTCCAAAAGGGCCTCATCATGAGAGGCTGCCTATCTTTTTGACACTTTTATGTTGTTTCTTGATCGTAGGGAATAGATTTGAAGGATATTCAACCATCAAGTTCCTTCCTCAACATGAAGAAGAGGGAAACTCCACCCTAGGGCAGTTTATGACTAATTGAAAAGCAACATTAGTGTGCCTACCCTGTTGAGGGATTTGGCATTGTATTAATTGTATCATAATTTGAGTGACCCTAAGAGGGGCATGATTGTAATTGGGTATTATTTGCAAATATTAATACAAGAAACACTTATTTTGTTGAATATATGCAATATTGTCATTATTTTATGCTTTCAATGATTGAATATGATATAATATAGTAGATGGGTGCACACTTTTTGGGTAGATCAGAAGGACATGCTACAAGACCATCATATGGAGGATCTTGGACAGAATCCAAGATAAAGCAGTGGTTCTAACCACTCAATTTGGGATCCTTGGCCTAATCAGTCTGAACCGTAGCCTAGACCTATGGTATATAAGTTGAACCACAGCTGAGACCTGCGGTTTATAGTCTAGACCACAGCTGTAACCTATGGTATTAACTGAAGTTCAATTGGTCTTCATTCAAGCCAAATAAGTTTGAATGGCCATTTAATCTAGAATATGGTGGTTAGAGGATGGAAGCTTCCATTCCAACTATCCTAACCACCCCTTATTGATCTTGGATTCTCCATGAAGCCACCCCTAGCCCTTGGGTAGTCCTATAAGTACCCCTTAGAATTAAGGTAAACTATCAGAGAGAGCATTGGATATTGGAGCAGCAAAGCCCTATCAAATTTTAC
Organism: Wollemia nobilis; assembly: GCA_028583015.1. Classification (NCBI taxonomy): domain Eukaryota; kingdom Viridiplantae; phylum Streptophyta; class Pinopsida; order Araucariales; family Araucariaceae; genus Wollemia; species Wollemia nobilis. The sequence goes on along the minus strand of JAQPPZ010001830.1, from coordinate 189,441 downwards.
ACTCAATTGAGTATACTGAGAGATAGCTATTGCACTTATACCCTACCCGATTTCCAAGATTCATGATGAATTACATTATGGATGCCTTAGGAGCCTAGGAGAGCCCAAAAGTGCATATTTGGGCAAACGAAGGCCCCTCATAGTGAATCAACTACCAAATAAATATAAGGACATCGAAGGCGACCATTGAACATCAATTTGGATAAGGATGTCGAGCCAACTACCCTTGAAATTGAGGGTAAATCTATCATATTGATAACCGCAACTTTTAGCCATAGTTTATAGTGCAAACCACACATCAGTGCTGTGGTTTTCCATAGAGGGAACATATTCGAAGGAGATTCAACCATCAAGTTCCTCAATGTGAATAAGAGGGAAACTCCACCCTAGGGCAGTTTGTGACTAGTTGAAAAGCAACATTAGTGCGCCTTCCTGTTGAGGGCTTTGGTATTGTATTAATTGTATCATAATTTGAGTGACCCTAAGGGGAGAATGATTGTAATTAGGGATTCTTTACAAATATTAATACAAGAAGCACTTATTTTGTTGAATATATGTAATCTTGTAATTATTTTATGCTTTGAATGATTGAATACGATATAATACAGTAGATGGATGCACACTTTGGTTAGATCAGAAGGCGATCATGGTGGAATCATGCATAAATAGCATTTTACTGTGTGTTCTTGAAATTTTTTATTTGCAAGTACAGACCATAGCTACCAGTTGCGGACCAACAATTGAAATGCAGGTTCAACCCGCAGGCCACAATTAGAACCACAAACCAGACCTTTCTGTTAAATTCCAAAATGCAAAATGAATTCGACTAATTAGGAAATACAACATAATTTGCAATATGCGCATAAGTCCTTAAGTATTTCATTTTTAGGTTTTTACTAGGCATTGCTAGGAATAGTGGACCTCTGAGTGCAGTCTGCCCTAGTCTCCAGCATGCTAGGATTTTTTTTGTATTCTGTTTTCTTGCTTGAGGCTCTATAAGTGGCCATTTCATAGTTAGTATGCATTGTCTAAATATCATAAGAAATTAATCATGCATACTTTATTAATGTGAAATGTTCTTTTTTCTTGCATTACATATAGAGAAAAATCATTTGAATGTTGTCTTATACATTTATCTTTCATGCAAATTAAAAGGAACCACACACACCACTTGGTACTTAAATGCTAGTGATTTGGGCTTGACATCCAACCACTAATATGGTTCAACGAAGGTAGGCTTAACTTCCATCCGTTGGCCCAAATCCCGTGAACCTTTTGGATAATAGAATAATACTGGATTCGAGAACCTTTCATACCCTGGAAAATTTGTATGTATTCTCTTCGGAGGGTATAACACTGACTAGGGGAAAACGGGTGAGGATCTGGGAGGACATGTGCTCATTGACCGTGTATGGGCTTCATTACCACACATTATAGGTTGGATTACGCGACTTGGAGTTCATAGCCAATTTTTCGAGTTGTGAGCATACAAGTGAAAGACATTAAACTGGGAATAAAATCCAACAAGTTTTGAAAAACATGATAAGAGTTTCTACACTGATACAACAAATCTTGAAAACACATCAAACAGTTTAGGACTCACTTTCAAAATTTAATACGAGATAATCATTATTGTACACCTTGTTTTCTTAATAATAATAATAATAATAATAAAAGATACATCTAGATGCTAGGTACACAATTATGGATACATGGGATAGTCGACAAAGGTCTAAACTTAACACTAATGATCAACCCCTAACCAATTCACAGCAACACGTGTCAATTCCTCAACCACATGGGCAAACTAAACATCATTCAATAAGCATTAGAGGAGATAAATCGACATGAGGGGAGCCTGTAGAGTGTACCCTAGATAGAGGAGCTTCAATACACTCATCTAGGCACAAGATAGAATAGGGAATATCTCAACATGAGGGTGCTCCACTTGAAATCCATTACTGAGACTGCACTACACGCGCATCCACAGGATCAGCTGAAGAGTTTGTCGTGCAGGGGACCAGGTTGGTGCCCCTACATACTAAGTCCACAGGAGGATCCTTACCTCCACATTCTAATTATAGAAGGACTAGATATCCACCCATTCAAGGGAAGGAAGACAGGCTCACTACCAAGCATAGGTCTAACCATACTCCCATGCATGGTCCACCACGTAATATCACCATTTATATATCAAATATGGGAGCTAATGGCACATCGCCGCATGAGTGACCGCATATTTGGTCTATAAAAATTTATTTACAGAGAATGCATGTATGGATGACTGCATATTTTTAATTTAAGCATGTTGAATATTGATGGTATTTTATTCTAAATCCTAGATTTGTATTTCTTTATTCACTTGTCTATAATTGGTGGTCTCATAAGATACAATATATTTAAATTGAATGTTCTATAATTTATTACAAAACTAGATGATCTGTTAGGTAGTTGATTGTTTAGTTGCCTGATCCTTAATTTTTACACATGTCTTGATGTTGCTTAATATTTACCACAATAATTTCTAGCTTTAGCCTCATTTATCTCTTCCAACATATTTTTCCCCTCATATTTAGGTATACTTAGATAGGACTTCAAAGAACCAACCTCCTTTAGAGACACCATTGTAGTTATCACAAGCTCCCCGATCATTCAATGCTGGTCAAGGTTTGTAGGTGCACAAACCTTTCCATTAGAAAGATTCTCTGACTAGTATTATTTGGCACACCTAGTTGGACCTAAAGGTCCCTTAGCTAGGTAATTTAAGGATTGGTGATATCCTTTATTATCAAATATCATCAAAATTATCGGATGACTCCACTCAAATACAGAAAGCTCTATCATATGACAAGTTCTCTTTTAGATCTAAATAGAACATGGTGATACTCTATTTTAGTCCATAATCTCCAAAACCTAGTGACTCCCATGCAAGAATAAACTCACTCTTATGACCAGTTAACTTTGAAATAAGTAGAACAAGGTGGCTTTACTGAATATTAACGAAGGCTCATGAATAATTTTCACTTTGCATCATTCCTAAAGATCTATCTCTTGGAGAATTGAAGGTTTGATGAGCAACCTTGACCTCACTAGTAGATAATTTATGCTCATCTAATGATTTCAAGGATGTAGGTGCTACAATAGCTTGGTGTGGGTGTCCCTACTAGAATTACACCTACCCTCTCAATGTTCAAAATCTTCATAATATTCCCAAGTCTGCTTTGAATTACTTGCCAAGTTTTGATGCGATAAATAATACTACATTTGAACATTGCCAGGATGTTGCTTCCTCGATAATGATTCATAATGTTATGAATGAGGATGTAGAACTTAGACTCATTGTCCTCTATCTTAAGGGAATAACCTTGATGTGGTATAAATACTTGAAGGATGGGAGTATTTAAAAATTTGCAATTTTTTATTTACAATAACATCGTAATCATATATACTTATTTGAATGTAATTTTATTATTTTAAAATTAATAAGAAATAGACATATTTAAATACTTTTAAAAAACTTGTAATTTTTTATTTACAATAACATCATAATCACATAATGCCACATTAAAATATGGATATATTTAAATAAAACTGGAATATTCATGCCCGATTGGATCCTGAAAAGGTCCCAATGTTCTGGTCTAGAGCTTGGAATTTGACATAGGGAGCATAATACAAAATAAATAAGACACCAGAAGAATTATACCCAAAAATGCTTGGCTAGATTTTGAGAACCTGACATAACAAAGGAGGTATCCAGTCTACGATTAGAGCCATTGGTAAGTTGATGTATAGTTGAAGGTCATATATGAGATAAAAGAGAATCTCATAGGTGCAGACGTGATCCAACAATAACTTCCTAATAATGTAGGGTATCTTTTTCCCACGATGTCTGCTAGGCATTATTTCATGTTAGGATATCTCAATGATAAAAGTCATCACGTGGACAACAGGGTCGTTGAGCAGATAGGGTCAGTATAAATCAAGGGACTAGATGTAGCCAACATGTTAATCATGATTCAAGATGGTGCAAATCCAAGCCATGTCAATAAATCACTATTGGATTAGTGTAGCATCCATCCTTTCAAAGTTGTTTAATAGGATGGCATAATCTCTAACATAACAACAATCCAATTCTAAGGCAATTATGGTTTTGACTGCTTAAAATTTGTAAAATGTCTATAAATACTATAATGCAAAACGAAAATAGGTCGAATCTTAGGTGTTTACAATTCATATGTAAATATGGATTACTGACATCTTAATACAAATTGACTATTTTTTGGTCTATAAAAATTTATTTGTAGAGAATGTCTGTATGGATGACCGTTTCTTTCTAATTTAAGCATGTTGAATGCTTATGGTATTTTATTCTAAATCCTATATTTGCACTTTTTTATTCACTTGTTTGGAATTGGTGGTCTCATAAGATACAATATATTAAAATTGAATGTTCTATAATTTGTTGCAAAACTGGATGATCTATTAGGTAGTTGATTTTTTAGTTGCATGATCCTTATTTTTATAAATATATTTATGTTGCTTAATATGCACCACTGTAAGTTTTGGGTTTAGCCTCTTTAATCTCGTTCAACACCCTTTTCCCCTCATATTTAGCTATACTTAGCCGATACTTCAAAGAACCATCCTCCTTTAGAGACTGACCATTGTAGTTCTCACAAGCTCCCCGATCACTCAATGTTGGTCAAGGTTTGTAGGTGCACAAACCTTTCCATTAGAAACATTCTTTGACCAATAGTTTTTGGCATGCCTGATTGGACCCAAAGATCCCTTAGCTAGATAATTTAAGGAATGGTGATATCCTTTATTATCAAATCTCATCAAAATTACCTGGTGATTCCACTCAAATCAAAAAAGTTCTATCATATGACAAGTTGCCTTTTAGATCTAAAAAAAACATGGTGATACTCTATTTTAGTCCATAATCTCCATCACCTAGTGACTCCCATGCAAGAACGAACTCACTCTTATGATAAGTTACCTTTGAAATTAGTAGAACAAGGTGGTTTTACTAAACATTAAACAAGATTCATGAATGATTGTCACTCTGCACCATTCCCATCTCTTGGAGGACTCAAGGTTTGATGAGTAGCCTCGACCTCACTAGCAGAGAAGTTATGCTCATTTGATGATTTCAAGGACTTAAGTGCTACAATGGCTCAGTGTGAGTGTCCCTACTGGAATTAAACCTACACTCTCAATATTCAAAATTAGCATGATATTCCTAAGACTGCTTTGATGTATTTTCCAAGTTTTGATGGGACAAATAAGACTACATTTGAACATTTCCAATATGTTGCTTCCTCGGTAATGATTCATAATGTTATGAATGAGGACATAGAACTTAGACTCATTGTCCTCTATTTTAAGGGAATAACCTTGATGTGGTATAATTACTTGAAGTATGGGAGTATTTGTACATGGTTTGACCTAGACAAAGCACTCATCAACACATTTTATGACTCAAGGAACTCATTTATGCTCAATTAGTTCTCCTTCATCATACGTGATCCTCAAGATAATATCATTGACTTCAACATTTGTTTTCAAATAAATTGAAAAAGAATCCCCTACTAGCTTCAACCATTTCCCGCTCAGGCATACCTATACTATACCCAAGAATTTTTCTCATATATGAATCTCATTATTTAGCAATCCGAAGAAAAGAGATTTCCAAAGATTAACAAGGAGGCTATGCGAGCTGAAAATATGTTGATTCAAGTGGGAAAATTATTGGTATGAAACTAAATGGTGCGGGAAGCAAGATCGTTTTTATATTGAATCGTTTTTTGATTGTAAGGTAGAAAACCCACAATAGACTTAATTTATATATTTGTTCGATGATGCCTTATTATCATATGTGGATTGCATTTATATACCTAGTCTAATAGTTGTAAGAGTGAAGGGTTGTGAACCTAGAATATAATGAATAAATAATATAAGTAATTAGGACATGTTAGGAGGGTCCTAACATGCCACCCCCCTTAAAGGAGCTTTGTCCTCAAAGCTGGAAATTTGGAAATCGCTGCTGGATATCTTGAAATTTTTCCCACGTCGCGTCTTCTAAAGGTAGATCTTTCCAATGGATTAAAACTTCTATGATATCGCGAGTACGAAGGTGATGAGAGCGGCGATCCAAGATAGCTTATGGCTTGACTAGAAGTACTCCATCATCGGAGAATTCAGGGAGAGTGGGTTGTGTCATGATATGGGTTCCCACTGCGAGCTTAAGGCAAGATACATGAAATACGGGGTGAAGTTTGGAAGAGGAAGGAAGCTCTAGTTTGAAAGCAACGCTCCCAATATGTTGGAGAACTTTATACGACCCGTAAAATTTGGGTGCTAACTTCTGAGAACCTTTTTGTTTAAGAGAGGATTGACGGTAAGGTTGGAGACGTAAGAAAACCATATCACCCTTGTGGAAACTACGTTCGCTTCTATGTTGATTGGCTTGTTGTTTCAGGCGATGCTGGGCGATGTGTAGGTTCTCTTTTGGGATCTGCAGTATGTCATATCTATTAGCAAGTTCTGTTTCCACCGCATGGACTTTTGTAGTCCTTGGAATATAGGAAGTGAGGGATGGTGGTGTTTGACCATATAGTGCTTCATAAGGAGTAATTTTGATGGACGTATGGTATGAAGTGTTATACCACCATTCCGCTAGTGAAAGCCACTTTACCCAATGGAGTGGTTGAGTAGAAACAAAACATCGAAGGTATGTTTCCAAGCATTTATTTACAACTTCTGTTTGGCCATCGGTTTGAGGATGGTAAGCGGAGCTCATACGAAGTTGAGTACCTTGTAATTTGAACAATTCCTTCCAAAAGGTGCTAGTGAAAGTTGGGTCACGGTAACCAACAATTGTGGAGGGCATACCATGTAATTTAAATATGTTATATAGGAAGAGGTGGGCTATAGTGCTAGCGGTATAAGGATGAGCCATGGGACAAAAATGGGCATATTTAGATAACCGATCAATGACTACAAAAATGGTTGTTTTTCCTCCTGATTTTGGTAATCCTTCAATAAAGTCCATAGAAATATCTACCCATGTTTTGGTGGGTATAGGAAGAGGTTGAAGTAATCTTGGAATAGCGAGGGTCTCCCCCTTTTGTCTTTGGCAAACTTCACATTCTTTTACAAAGTTTTTGATGTAATTTTTCATTCCTACCCAATAGAAGGAGGTAGTGGCTCTTTTATAGGTTTTTAAGAACCCTGATTTGCTTGTAGTGGGTGAGGTATGTAACTCATGAAGAATTTTTTCATGATAAGTTGAATTGGGGGTGAGGACCATCCTCCCTTTGTATCTTAATATATTGTCCTTCCAAGTTTATGGAGTTTTGCTACTAGGATTATGTTGAAGTTGTTGAATTAAGGCGTGCATAGTAGGATCATTTATCCATTCTTCATGCACCTCATCTACCCATTTAGGAATAAGGGAGGAAAGAGCATGGACTTGAGGCATATCTTCAAATTTTCTAGAAAGTGCATCGACTACCATGTTGTCCTTTCCATTTTTATATGTAATTTCATAATCATAACCAAGAAGTTTAGTAACCCATTTTTGTTGTTTCGAGGTATTAGTCCTTTGTTCCAAAAAATACTTCAAGCTATGATGGTCAGTGTGTATAATGAAATGTTGGCCAATAAGGTAAGGTCTCCAATGTTGAATAGCATGGACAATCGCCAACATCTCTTTTTCATATGTAGAGCGAGCTAAATTCTTAGGAGAAAATGCTTTGCTTATAAAATCTAGAGGCCTTTCATCCTGCATGAGTATGGCTCCCATTCCTATTCCTGAAGCATCACTTTCAATGACGAATGGTTTAGAAAAGTTGGGCATGGCTAGAACAGGGGTGGTACACATTGCAGTTTTCAAGGTGATAAAGGCCTCATCCGCTTTAGAAGACCATTTGAAAGCGTTTTTCTTAAGTAATGTTGTTAGAGGAGTAGAGATTTTACCATAATTTTGGACAAATTTTCTATAATATCCCGTTAGTCCAAGAAACCCATGTAGAGATTTTAAGGTTTTTGGAATAGGCCAATTTTTCACCTCCTCGATTTTGGAAGGATCTACCATAACTCCTTCCTTTGAGACAATATGCCCTAAGTATTCAATTTCTTATTTTCCAAAGGAACACTTTGATCTTTTTGCATAAATGTGATTTTCCTCCAAGATTTGGAACGCGTGTCTAACATGGTCCAAATGTTCTTCCCATGTTTTGCTATAAATAAAAATGTCATCAAATAAAACTAATATAAATTTACGAAGAAAAGGGTGAAATACCTTATTCATTAGACTTTGAAAGGTAGAAGGAGCATTGGTCAGGCCAAATGGCATCATCAAGAATTCGTAGTGCCCTTCGTGAGTATGAAAGGCCATCTCAGGAATATCCTTTTCATTGACTCGTATTTGGTGGTAGCCTGACCGTAAGTCTAACTTGGAAAAATAAGTTGCCCCGTGGAGTTCATCTAATAGCTCGTCTATGACCGGAATAGAAAATTTATCTTTGATGGTCATTTTATTAAGCGCTCAAAAATTGACACATAAACGCCACGAGCCATCCTTTTTTCTAACTAAAATAATTGGAGAGGAGTAAGGGATTTTGCTAGGTCTAATGACTCTTGCCTTAAGAAGCTCTTGAACTAATTTCTCTATTTTAATATTTTGGAGGTATGGATAACGATAAGGTCTAATATTAGGAGGGTGATGCCCTGGAAATAGTGGAATAGTGTGATCATGACTACGTTGTGGAGGTAGTCCTTTTGGTTCATTGAATACCGCCTTATGGTGGTCTAAAATATTTTGTAACTCTAGTGTCTCATATTCTTTGTGACTAGGTTGAATTGAAAATAATTGGGCGACCATTCCTTTGTTTCCTCTTCGGATAATTTTCTCCATTCTATGCGAGCTGATGATTTGGGAAGGTCCTGATTTCAGGCCTTGGATAATATAGGTTTGGTTCTTTGCTATGAATTTCATCCATAGTTCATCAAATTCCCATTGGACTACGCCAAAAGTTCATAACCATTATATGCCTAGTACAATGTCACACCCCCCTAGGGGTAGGACGTACATTTTGCTTTTCATGTTATAAATCCCCATAGTTAGTTTGATATTTTTGCATTTTCCTTTGCATGCAATTTTTCTGCCATTTCCAATCATCACTTCGAAGTTATTGCAAGGGTATATAAAACAATTTGCTTGTTTATCCACCTTTGGATTGATAAAATTGTGCGTGCTACTAGAATCTAGGAGCATGGTAAGGTTTTGTTTCTTAAAATACCCTTTAACTCGCATTGTTTGAGGGGCAAAAAATCCGGCAAGGGTGTTGAAGGAAACCTTTGGTGCATTTTCTTCGTCACTTTCAAGTGTGTTGGATAATACCTCTACTTCGAGTTCAGGTTCCTCTTTAGTAGAATTCCCTTCCTCTGTGGCATCTAGAATATATAATTTTCATGAGGCACATTTATGATTTTTGTCAAATTTCTCATCACAATGGTAGCAAAGACCCTTAGCTTGTCTTTCCTTCATTTCCTCAAAAATCAGACGCTTAATTGGTAGAGCGGGGTTAATTTTGGGGGTTGTGTAGGAGTTTTGGGTTCGTCCATTTTGCATTGGTTTGGGGTTGGTATAAGTTTTTGATGGTTTCCCCCAAGTTGGTTTTGTGAACCGATTTCATGCCTTGATTTTATCCTCCACTAATTTCGCCAAGCCGATGGTCTCTAACATGTTTGTGGGGTTATACATTTGCACCTCTATTCGAATTTCTTCTTTTAATCCATTGACAAAACATTCTTAAAAGAAGGCAGCATCTAATCCGAATGTTCGATTAGCTAGCCTTTCAAATTCTGCTTGGTATTCACTTACCGAAGTGGTTTGGCATAATTTAGTGAGGTCCCCTATAAAGCTTTGAAACTTGCTAGGGCCGAATTGCACTAATAGATTATGTGTAAAGGTTGACCACATCGGAGTGCCGTTAGTTTTCTCAAACCATTGGTACCATTGGATGGCGTCATTTTCCAAGTGGAAGGAGGCGATATGCACTTTTTGCATTTTTAGAATTTGATTTAGTGAGAAATATTGCTCTGCTCGGTAGATCTAGTTTGTAGGGTCTCCTCCTTCAAATTTTGGGAAGTCTAATTTGGTCATCCATGGTAGAATGGAAGTTTGTGGACCTCCTAACATTGCTCGGTTTGATGACCCGTGGTTGGGTGAATTTGCATGTGTTGTCACCTAATTTTGACTGATGGCATCAAGTTTAACATCCATTGCAAATATTTTCTCGAAGAGTTCTCTTGTGGTCCGGGTATTCTCCTCTCTTTCCTATTGAACCTCTTCAGCGAGCCTTTCGTGTTTCTCATGAACGGAATCAAGTGATCGTCATCCTTCAGCCATTGCGGTTGGTGTAGGTAACGATCAATATGACTTGGTACAAGTGAGCAAAAAAAAATAATAATAATTTTAATTTTTTTCCTTTGCATTTCGAATTTCGAAAACCTTGATGCTGCATTGAAGATTTTAACTTTTTCAAAACAGCCACTAGTCACCACGCGAAAGGTCGAGAAATTTGGGTGTAAGACAACTTAATTTGTACCTTAGGAGAAGGTTTAATTTTTTGCAAGGATTTTGACACGGATCCGTGAAGCGTGAATGTTGTTTGCATCCTCGCGAATGTGGACTGGCTGAAATGTGCGGTGGGAAAAATTTTTAATGGTGAATTTTCTCCTTGATCTAGCTCTGATCCAGATGGTATGAAACTAAATGGTGCGGGAAGTAGGATCATTTTTATATTGAATCGCTTTTTTATTGTAAGGTAGAAAACCCACAATAGACTTAATTTATATATTTGTTCGATGATGCCTTATTATCATATGTGTATTGCATTTTTATACCTAGTCTAATAGTTGTACGAGTGAAGGGTTGTGACACTAGAATATAATGAATAAATAATATAAGTAATTAGGACATGTTAGGAGGTTCCTAACAATTATCCATCAAAAATATCCCTTTTTCATGGCAAGCCTTGTCAAAACCACCTCCTAGAGCATCTATGACATAATTTGCCCATACAATGCAAAATTCTTTCCTCATCAATTTCTATGAAAGTAAACCCCTAGTAGATCAGTAAGTGTTGGTAGAAACAAGGACAACCCTAGAAGAGGATGAATATTAGACAACCTTTCCTCTCAAGAAAATTACCAGCACCATGGCCTTATTTATGCCAATACAAAATATGAATTTATGGGGTGTAGTGTCTTTGTGATCCTATTTATTGTGATACTCTCCCACAAGTTAGCGAATGTCAATAGGAAGTAGGAGGCCATCACTTTTATCTGGTAATCCTAAGCAATAAAATAGAAGACCAGTGCTCTTTCATGACATATTTGGTGGACCTTATTTTTGGTCGACTAAGCTCTAGGATCATTTCAACTCTAACAAATAATAATCAACATGGACATCATTACCCATGCCATGTGACACATTCCATGCCATAACATTCTTTGGAAAACCAACTGTCAATTTTCCAATCCCATGGCAATTAATGAATGCCAATAATAGTGGTTGGATAATAACTCAAACCATGGTGGAAACAGACCAAGATGGGATATGGACCTCAGTCCTAATGAACTTAGATGAAAGACAAAATTGGCACCCTTTCCTAGTAGATTCAACTACCAAAGTCAATTGAATGGACACTTGTACTTTTATGATTTGTTATAACTTGGGTTTGCCAATCCCAAGAAAAAGTACTAGACCCGAATGGTATTCTATGAGACCTGAGAATAGCAACCAATAGTACCAAGATCAACATAAATAATATCTCAGGTTTAGTGTCATCTGGTCCAAACATTAGAAATTCATAGGATGACCTAAAATATTTTTTCCTTAGGTGTGCCAAGAACATATATTTTTTTTTTGTAAATATGCAACAAGTAAATAAGATCTACGACGAAGGTATGGATGCTCACAACTTGCAAGGAAAGTGCTCAAATAAAGAAATGCCAGGATATTTTCTAGGTCACCTCTTGGAATATTTTCTACCTCCTTGTCTTCCTTCGATCTCTTTGTTCTTTGTTTTGTTTTACCTTTCTATCTTTTGTTTTTTTGACTCCACAACCCAATGAATTATGCCCAACAAGTATAAAAGCATTAACATGTTGTCCTGGAGAATCTAAGATCACATGTAAGAAATTTTGAGACTCATGTAAAAAGGACTATATGCCACACTTACATGGACGTGAAATCAATAGCGAAGAATATGCCTAGAGAGTTGGATCCACACTCACATGTTAATTGGACTTATGTATGATGTGATGCATGACAAATATATCCAAAGTAGGGTAAACATTCTACAATTAGGACTCCATGTATAGTTGCAAAAATGTTCAAGAAATATGAGTCTTAGAGCACAACTGGAGCCAAGTGTTTCTGTTATGAATGGCAATGAATAGAAGAAATACTTGCTAGATTACATCACAAAAAAAACCCATGATAGGATCAAAAAATGTCATTGGCATTTTTTCCATGCTTGAAATCATGGAGGGGCTTCAAAGAGTGTGTATAATGGAATGCAATCTATGGGGGTGTCCCATGGAATGGGTGAATACACCTCTAAAATGCTTTAATGTGACATCCTCAATATTCCACTCGGTGCCTTGTGCCAACCAATGGATAAAAGTAGAATTGTTATATTTGGCTAGGCCTCTATTCATTTATGGCATAGGGTGCTCCATCCTAAATGGTTAGTGTGATCTTGGGACCACCCAATCCTTTATGGCTAGGTTTGCTCATTGCTGCCTCTCTCATCACTCTGGCTAAGATGACCTCCATGACCATTGCATAGGTGATGGAGATATGGGCTATCAACGGTTTGGTTAGGCCATGGGAGTATGATGGTAACCATTTCATACCCATAGAAATTAGGGCAATGATAGGAAGCATTTTGGTTGTAGCGACGGCAGCATAGGGAAGCTGAAAGAACTCAAGCCATGGAAGGTAAAGTTGTCAAAATTGATGATGTTTTTTTTTTTTTGTGGAAAACATCCCAAAAGGGATGCCACTTTTGGGTAAGACCCAAGGAGGCAGGAGTATCCATTCCACAAAAAACACCCAGGACTCGGACCTGGCCTACCACCTTTGACACACTCAAGGAGCAAAAAAACACACAAACCCAATTAAAAATTAGCAGATAACAAAAAAAATAATAAAATAAAATAAAAAACACGCTACTTGAGTGTGTCAAAAACAAAAGCACAACCAAACACACACAATAAGATAAAAGAAACCACAACACAAACCCCATAGAAAAACACAAGAAACACATAATAAAACACAAACAAGACAAAAATAATAGAACACTACAAAGACATAACCCCCCAAAAAAACAAGAAAAATAAACACAACCAAAACCTAAAAAATTAAAAAAAAAAAAAATAAAAAACAACCAACAAAAAACAATATATATATATATATATATATATATATATATATATATATATATATATATATATATATATATATATATATATATATATATATATATATATATATATATATAGAAAACACTCACCCATAAAAACACGAAATAACACAAACAAAGAGAAACCCAAGAACAAGAATAAAAAAAAACACAAGAACAATAACAAAAAACATAAAAAAAAAACAAAACAACATAAACACAAGAACAACAAAAAACAACACAAAGAACACAAAAACAAAACAAAATAAAAAAAACCCACCCACCTTAAAAAACTAAACAAAAAAAACAAAAAGGAAAAAAGAAATAAAAAATGAACAAAACAAAGACCTATCTAGACCAGAAGACTATTAAGGCAAGAATCAACAGAGGAAACAAAATAAAGAATAGAATGAGCTAGGGAACTAAAAAAAACTGAATGAACCAAAGAGAAGCAAAAAAAAAACAAGAAGAAACTAGGTACCTTCGAAACTGGAGCCATCCAAAGAAATGATAGAAAGAAGAGCTTCCCTAATTTGAGAAGCCCACCATATAGGAGGGTGGCCATAACAAGTAAGATCACCTTTGTCCAAAGCCTAATTAGCTAAAGCATCAGCACTCTTGTTTTGATCTCTGACCACATGATTGTAATCAACTTTCAAAAATCCCATCTGGATTAACTGAATCTTCTCAATAATTCTTTTTATTCTCCAATCCACCTTATGATTCTTAGAAGGATTATTCAAGATATTAATCATAAGTTGAGAGTCAGACTCAACTATAACCTTTTCCCATCCAACCTTAGTAGCCTCATGAAGACCTCTGAGGATACCAAACCCCTCAGCAAGGTTATTGGAAAGGATACCTAAATTCTCAGCAAAAGTAAAAACCAGGGAGCCATATGAAAGTCTACCAATTCCTCCCACACTGGCTTTTCCAGGGTTTCCTCTAGAGGCCCCATTAGTATTGACTTTTCCAAAATCCTTAGGAGGAGGTTGCCAATTTCTATTCCTATCCAATTTACTAATACTCACATTCCCTTTAAGATGGTTTCCCTTAGAAGGTTTAATACTCAATATTTGCATCACTTGATCCCATATTTGGTGGGAGTTTTGGGGGTGATTAAGGAGATGATGGACTGATTCAACTAAGTTGGCTATGGTCTTTTAACAAATATAGTGAATATCCTTACTATCTTGATTAAAAATTTGGTTTTTCCATTCATTCCAAATATTCCAAAGAAGATTGGTAGAACCCATCCAAACTAACAACCTAATAAAATGATTAACACCCTCTTGATTAGGCCAATCCCTCCAAAGCTGTTCAAAAGTAAAAAATATGGACCACTGTAAGCCAAGTAAAGTGGCCATTCTCCTCCATAGATCAGAGGCTAAAGTACACTCAATAAAAATATGGTTGATATTTTCTACATTCTCTTCACACATTTCACATCTAAAAGGGCCATGAAAACCACGCTTCATAAGTTGCTCACCAGTAAGCACCCTACGATGCAATAAAAGCCAATTAAAGAACCTCACCTTAGGCCAGAGCTTTTGAGCCCACAATTGAGAAAATATGTCGGAAGAATGGTTGGGATTATTATGGCATAAGGTCAAATAACCTTGAGCAACTGAATACTCACCCTTAGTAGTGTTGTTCCATCCAAAACAATCTTTTTCATGGGACCAAGAGAGGGATCTCATATGAAGGATGCCTTGGATATCTTGTCTTTGCCTTTCTGGGATTTGAATAAGCCAGTCCTCAATAGGGATCCAATATCTACCAACATTTGAATTACCAGTATGGTACCGACAATAATTAGCCACCTTTATCCAATTAGCTCGGTGAATCTCCTCCATCCAAGGCCTCCAATCGGGAAATTGAGTTATCAAAGGCTTGTGACCATCCCAAGAATCTGTCTAAAAATTTGCATGTTGACCATTATGAATGATCCAAAATAATTTTTTCTTTATCAAATCCTCACCAGTCTTAAGAACTGCCAAAATGGGAGAACCTTTGGTAGGAAGTTGATAGTGAACAAGGTCTTCAGGACTTTTGTTCTCAGCATATTTAGCACCAAAATTGATGATGTTTTTGGCCATGATATTGCACTAAATTTTTTTTCCGGAGATGTCTAGATTGACGAGGTTTTGAAAATATCCTATTAGATGAGGTGGTTGTTGGGAAGATGTAGATACACCAAAAATGATTGATACTCTCTTCGAGGTTGCAAAAAATGAAAATGTGTCTATATGTATATATTATTTTTTATTCTATTATTTGTTGTGTGGGTATTCACTTTGCTTATAATTTTTTCAAACATGTGATTGTGTACATTATTTTTGTATTTTTTACTTATATTTATTCTATTTTATATAACATAATAATACCTTGCTGTATATTTTTATATTTTATTTGATGTGGTCCAAAATTATTGGTTGCAGTGGTGGTGGTACAAGATAGCTAAAACTACCCAAGCCTTCGAAGGTAAAGCTACCAAATAGCAATTTGAATTCATAAACAAAACTTTATACAAGTTAAGTTGAAAACCATACATTTAATAAAAAATTTAATACTATTGATATAAAGATTTAAACTTCAGATTACATTTATTATTTGAAAATACTATATGTATAAAATAAATGCTAACAATTTTTTAATAATAGAAACTTACAATTTTTCATTTATAATAACAACCTAATCATATAATGACACATATAAAAAGATGTCATATTCAAATATTTTTAAAAAATAAAAGCATATATTAAAAAATTAAAAATATTCAAAATGAAAAAATAGTAAATGTTAGCAAATGTCGTTGCCCCTCATTTCCATGATTGCAACCCAGTTGCCAACGTTGTTCAATGACCTAGTGAATCTGACAATAGCCCTTATCTCCATCTTCTTTGTGGATGCGATGGAGGTCGTATTAGCCGTAATTGTGGTAACCTCAAGCCTGAAAGTCCCCATCATGCTACGCGTTTATAGGGCCTGACCCTTCTCCTTCGACATGGATGTGGACACTGATCAATGAGTGAGGATGCCACATACCACCAGTATTATCTAAGAAGCAACTTGTGGTAATTAAGGTCCTTAATAGGTCAAGGACAATGACGAGGAGAATGCCATGTCAAAGCTACACACCCCTCAATTTCTTTCAAGCACCCTAACACACTCCTCTTCTAGGTGCTGCACATTTGGAAAGGAGAATCTTGTTATATCAACAATGGAAACTTGCACCAGTTGCAGCACAAGTTAGCTGGGGTGCAACTTGGCGTGGAACCCGATTCAGCCAACGCATAGGGTGGATCACATGGGCGCTAGCATTTGTCTACCAGACCATCCAAAATTGAAGGTGCTATTGCCTCCACATAGGGAGGAGGAAGATATATTCTAGATTCTAAAAAAATGATCTTATAATTTAAAGTGACATTCATAAACATTATAGTATTTGAATTATAATAAAAATTTATAAAATTTAAAATATTGTAGTATTGCTATTATGGTGTGCCAATTTCTTGTGTGATGATTTTAACATCTCGATGATGTAACTCACACCAAGGTTCAAATTTGGATGATACTAAAAGTTCAAACCAAACCAAAGATACCAAAAAATAAAAATATCGTAAAAAGTATAAATTTTAATTTTTTTAAATAACAATAAATTATGTAAAATCTTTAAAATAAAAATATTTAAAAAATAAGTAATGAGATTTTTTGCTTGAATTATAAAACTTTCATGTTTGTATTAAATTTTCATAATAATATATTTAATTTTACAACATTTATCATGGAGATGAAGATGTTTCCCACCAATAAGAAAGGTGCTTCACACTTTTCATAAGCAAAGCAGTGAATGGTAGCCAAATTTGTTGTAGAGCTCATCAAAATCTTCTTAGAGGTTTAAATCGTAGAAGTGGCCAATGGCATGTTCCTCCAATATTTTAATGATGGAAACCAAAGACTATCCACCAACAGACTATCAAACACTCCAGGTCAAGACCACCACCAAGGTGTTTCTGTAGTCACTGGGAGGAATCCACAAAAACTGCAGATGAGAATGGACACTCCTATGATACAATTCTAGGTATGTATTTCCATTAAATGGATTATTTAATGAAAGTATGAAGACGAAGAGGCTCAAAAATAATTTCTTGTTGTCATACCCTCTATTATCTCTAAAGAAGAAAATCAGGCCCTACTTAAACCTATTGATAGAGAGGAATTGAAGAATGTGGTCTTTGGAATGAGCACCTGAAAAACACCAGGTCCATATGGCTTTTCAATTGAATTTTTTTAGGCCTTATAGGATAACTTGGAGGAGGATGTAATGGCTATTATAGAGGAGTCCAAAGGTAGTAAAATAATCCTTAAAGCATCCAATCATACTTTCATTGTCTTAATTTCAAAATGGGGGGAAGGGTGCATATTTCATATTATCGACCTATTGCCTTATGCAATGTCATATATAAAATAATCACAAAGGTAATGGGTGAGCGGCTAAAACCTCTTCTACATAGCATTATCTCCTTGGATCAATGGGGTTTCGTAGAGGGTAGGCAGATCTTGGATGGTGTGGTTCTATCTCGAGAGGCATTCTATTCAATGCAAAAATCTAGTAATAGAAGAATGTTCATAAAATTGGATATGTCAAAGGCTTATGATAGGATGGAGTGGAGATTCTTGTCAAATATGATGGCAGCCTTTGGTTTCTATCAATATTGGATAGAATGGGTCATGAACTATGTTTCTACTCTAAAATATTCAGTTTTAATCAAGGGTCTTCCCTCATAATCGTTTGGAGCTACTCGAGGCCTTCATCAAGGAGATCCTTGTTACCCCTATATTTTTATCATATTGGATGAAAGCTTGGGTAGACTCATCTTGAGGAGAAGACAACAAGCTTTTCTAACAAGTATTATGGTGGGTGAGGAAGTTTTTACTTACCTACAGTTTGTGGATGACACAAGATTTGTGGGAGTGGCCAAATTGAGGGAAGAAAGAATGATTAGAGATACACTTAATGTCTACCTTGGAGCTACAAACCAAGTCATCAATGATAAAAAAAATTTAAGTGGTCTTTTTCAATCGTGATCAAAGGCTTTAGGACAAAATTTTATAGATCTTGGGATTCACAAGGACTTCTCTCCCAGTGGTATACTTGGGGGTCCCTTTGCATTTTAAAAAACTAAAAATAGATATCTAGATGAATATTTTATATTATATCAAGGAAATAATTAACCATTGGTATCACAAATGGTTAAGTTATGGGGTTATATTAAATTTTTTATAGTCATTCATTCAAGCCATGCCAATTTATAAATTTTCTATCCTTGCATCCCCACATACCATATGGAAAGAGTTGGACAAGATGGCCAAAAAAAATTTATGGGAAGGAGTAAAAGGAGAGAGGAAATGGACCTTAGTATTTTGAGAGAAACTAAGATAACCTAGGGGAAAAGGAGGTTTGGGACTGAGAAGAAAAAATTTAAATAATAAATCTTTGGCTAGAAAGCTTTATTGGAGGTGTATTTCCCATCCAACTTCTTTATTCAGTAGAATTTTAACTAGTAAAAATTTGGGATAGGTAAACCCAAATGAGGTGGGTCATTTACCTTTGGATGGTAATTGATCCTTAGTGTGGTAGGCTCTTAAGTTAGGATCTCAGGCAGTAAAATATGGATTATTTTGTAAAGTAGGAGAAGGGATAAGGCATGATTTTGGATAGATTCATGGGATCAATACCCACCTATCATTGTTGAATTCCCTAAACTAAAACCAATAAAAATAGCCATGGAAACCAGGGGTTGGGTCCAAATTGAAATTTATTTCAATAGTAGTTAGCTCGGGGATTATAAGTTTAAGCAATTTAAGAAGTTGGATGAGTGGCCAATATCAATCCCTCTAAATTTGGCACCCATCATGACTAAAATCTTGGCAAAAATATTTCTCATGGGTAGATATGAGGAGGATGAATTAGCTTGGGGCTATGGGAGCCTTGGTGTATACACAATGAAGTATGAATATGATAAGATACTTCTAGAGCCTCCTCCTAATACATATCAGATTGAGGATTGAAGAAATATATGGCAATCCAAGTGTTGACTGAAAGTAAACTTTTTTACCTCACAATTCATGCATAATGAAATTCTTACTTTTAATAATCTCATATGTAGGGGAATCATTGGTCCATATAAATGTGTTTTATGCTACAAGAGTGATAAAATAGATTATCACTTGATATTTGAGTACCCATTCACATGCCAAATCTAGGAGATATGGGTTTTATATTATAAAATCCGAGTTAATGGTGATTTGAATCAGATTAATATTTGGGAAAGATGGAAAATGTGTAGATTTTAATCTAAAGATCTTTGTATTGGTTGGGATATTGGATTAAACTTCATTTTGTGGCAAGTTTGGTTGGAGAGAAATGGTAAAATTTTTAGAGAAACCTTTTCATCTTTAGATGGAGTTTGACAGGTCATTTGGAGTAAAGTCATAGAAAATATGGCAGTGTATGCTAAATATAAAACTTATGTTGTTATAGGGACAATGGAGAAGGAATTTGAAGTGCAAGAGGGGCAGGATAGAGCTAGTTGGAAACCACCCCCAGAAGGTTGAATCAAAATTAATATTGATGGATCTACAAAAGGTAATCTAGGTAGAGCTGGAATTGGAGTGGTTTGCCAAAATAATGTTGGGACAATGCTCTATTGGGAACTTTAAGGCTTGGGAATGGCCACTAACAATGAAGCAAAAGCCTTAGCTATCAAATATGCTTCTATTTGGATAGTAAAACAAGGTTACATGAGGATAATCCTAGAATCAGTTTCTCAAATAATGGTTGGAGCTCTAGATTGCATGAGGATATTTGATTTGAAGACATCAAGGTTGAGGATTCTTATCACTCAAATTAAGGAATTATGGGATGATGCGATTCCAGTTTATGTGAGTAGATAACTAAATAAACTGGAAGACATCCTTGCTAATATGGGCACTGAGAAGGAGGTAGGGGTTCATTGGAACAGTGACATAGCTATTAGGGATGATATGATTAGGCAGGTTGGTTCCACCTCCCAAAGAATGGCCTGCACACATTATGAATTCCATCCAACCTCCTAGATAATCCAACCTTCTAGATAATTGTGTTCCTGAAACTCCGCACCAAAAACAAAAGAGTTAGACCCTACTTTGAAATCCTCATAATTAGATCCCTAAAAAATGAATTTTGCCTTTATAGAACTCATTCCACCTTCCACTAAATGGCATGCGTGAAACTTCACCAAAAATAAAACATCTAGGAATAAGACAGCCTAGCCCTACTTTGTAGTCTCCATAATTAAAACCCTAACAAATGAACATCACCCATTATAAAACCCATTCCACCTCCCATAGAATGGTGTGTGCCTATTATGAAGCCCATTCCACCTCCCAATGAATTTCGTGCTTGAAACACCACTAAATAAAACAACCAAGAATAAGATAGCCCCAAACCTACCCTGTAGTCTCCATAATTAAAACCCTAAAAAATGAACTTCACCCATTATAAAACCCATTCCACCTCCCAAATAATGGCGTGCACCTGTTATGAATCTCGTTCCACCTCCTAAAGAATTCCATGCCTCAAACTCTGCACCAAAGTTAAAATTGTCAGGACCTACTCTGAAATACCCTAGAACAACCCTAACAAATGAATTTCAAAATACCTTGGAGGTATTTCTAGTTCTTGCATATTTTTTGCACCTAATTGAACAAGACAACAACAAGCTCAACCCCATTAGTATAGTGTCCCTTATCCCGGTAGTAGTTTTCCCTTCGGATTAGCCAAACATGAAATTGTCAGGTTTGAAGAATGGCCATAATGACCGTAACGGTCTAACATCAAGGACACCATTGTGCTAGATCTGGCCATAAGGGCCTTACATCACATAGACCATTGTCCTATATCTGGCCATAAGGTTTTGACATCACGTAGACTATTGTGCTAACCACGGTGCCCAGATCTAGATCAATCATAACAACCAGGGAACAAATCAAATATGATGGGGTAGGACGAGGCTTCTAGGCCTATATATATCCTTCAAACATGGAATGCTACTAGACATGGTACTGGGGATTGGAATATGAAGTCTCATTATAAAAATATATATACTATTTTCAACCTGTATTTGTCTAATGTACCATATCTCTTACCATAATGGCTATGTGCCTCTACGAAAGGCCCCCTCTGGTTAAACAACATGATCTCAGTTAAACAATATGATCTCGGTGTTCTATGCTTTACCCATCAAATCTTCAACTGGTTTTGGGCATTTAGGGCGAGATCGAGATAGTGCTTCTGCCTATTGACTGATAGTGGGACAACCTTTAGGGTAAGATAGTCCTTGAGAATGGAAGGTATGGCATGGGCTCAAAGTTTGAAAGGTGAGCATAAATGTGCTAAGGAGAGCATAGAAGCCCGTTCCACCTCCCATAAAATGGCATGCTTCAAGCACCAAAAATAAAATAGTTAAGGCCTACACTTAAATTTCCATAATTAAAATTGTAAAAATGAATTTCAAACCTTCCATAGAATGGGATGCCTGAAACTCTACACCCAAAATAAAAAAAACAAGGCCTACATTGAAATCTCCATAATTAAAATCCTAAAAATAAATTTTGGAAGCATTCCCCACTTTTCACCTCTTTTTTCACCGGCACATCCATAAGCTCAGATCCATCGGTGTAGTGGCCCTTGGCCCAGTAGTTACCGGTTCGGATTGGCCAAACACAAAATTTTCACGACCAAAGATCTTTCCATAATGGCCTGAACTCACACAGACCACGATGCTATGTGGCATCCATGATGTCGGCCACCCACTCGTTGATCAGGGCTCAAATCCATGTCTATGGAGAAGGGTCAGCCCCTATTTGACAATGAACTTGGGTGCTCCGTCCTAAACGGGTAGTGTGATGGGGACTTCCCAGCACGAGGCTGCCGCAATTACGGCTAAGATGACCTCCACCACTTTTACAGAGGAGATGGAGATAAATGCCGCAATTACAGCTAAGATGACCTCCACCACCTTTACAGAGGAGATGGAGATTCGCTAGGTCAGTGGATAAGGATGGCAACCCGACTGCAATCATGGAAATCAGGGTAACCGGATTTTGCTAAAATTTATTATTTTTTAATTTTGATTATTTTTAATTTTTTAATATATTTTTAATTTTTTTAAATCTTTCAATATGAACATCTTTTAATATATTTTATTATGTGACTAAGTTGTTAATATATATATTAAATGTTATTATAAAATAATTGTGAACAATTTTTTTAATATATATATATTTAAAAAATTGTTCACATTTATTTTATACATATAGTAAATGTAATCTGAAGTTTTAAGCTATATATCAATAGTATTAAATTGTTTATTAAATGTATGGTTTTCTTTTTGGATATTTTTGGAATAGAACTTCATAACTTGTATAATTTTTTTTTATGAATTCAATTTGCTATTTGGTAGCTTTGCCTTTGAGGGCTTTGGTCATTTTAGTTACTTTGTGCCCCCACCACTACAACCAATAATTTTGGACAACATCAAATAAAATATAGAAATATACACAAGGTATTATTATGTTATATACAATAGAATAAATATAAAAAAATACACAAATAAGGCATACAATTACATGTTAAAAAAATTATAAGCAAAGTAAATACCCACACAACAAATAATAGAATAAAAAATAATATATAAATATATACACATCTACAAATAATTTTAGATTATGTAACATAAAATACAATTCCATATGCTAAAACAATGTCATGTTATAGATATTTCATACTTCTTTGAATGTAATTTTATTAATTCAAAATTAATAAGAAATGTACATATTTAAAGACTTATAATAATAAAAACATATATTAAAAAGGGAACCAATCATAATAAAAGAATAACAAATGTTCTTATATAACTAATCAATCATATATAAAATTATATTTATATACACTTTCAATCTTGATTCTAATGAAGTATATAATAAATCAGAATGTATGTTATATATAAACATAATTCTTATTTTCAATACACAATTTTAAAAAAATATATGAATGTCATATAATATTTACTTCAAATTCCAATTCTAACCAGATTTTTGAGCCTTACAACAACTTTCTAACGTTGATCCAGCTAGTCCTAGAATGCATCTACATCTTTCCAAAAATCACCTCAAAGGAAGCGTCTTCAAATTCTACAACATATCCATCTTTGCAACCTCAAAGGGAGTATCTCCAATTTTTGTTGTAAAACCAGCTCACCTAAAGAGAGATTTTAGAACCTCCTCAACCTCAACATATTTGGAAAAAACTTCCAATGCAATATCATGGTAAAAAATCATCAGGTTTGGTGAATTTACCTTCAATGGTTTGAGTCCTTGTAGCTCCCATTTGCTGACATCACTATAGCCAAAATACCTCCTATCATCATCATAATTTCTAGGGGTATGGCATGGTTGTCATCGTCTTCCCATGGCCTAACAAAACCTATGATAGCTCATATCTCAATCTCCTATACAATTACCATAGAGGTCATCTTAGTTGTAGTGATGAGAGGGGAAACAATAAGCACACCTGGACTAGACTGCAATCTACCAAGTAACCTGATTCGGACATGTGGGTACATGTCATATTAGCTGTAGTGATCAAAGAAGCATCGGTAAGTGAACTTGGACACAAAGGAGTGGGTGGTGCCTAGATCACCCTACTCATTTAATATGGAGTACCCATTTTCCATCATCGAATAGGGGTCTGGCCTGACCCTTTTAATTCAACACAAAGATTAGTGCTAGGTAGTGAGTGAGATATTAATGATGATACATTAGAAAATGTACACAATGGTGATCTACACAAGTGGCTGCATAAGCTACCGGGGTTGCAACTCATCGAGGAACCTAATTCGGCCATGTGGGAGCTTAAAAAAAAAAAGAACTAGATGGAAGCACCATGTGGTTCCATGGCTATAAAGCTTCTTGGTGTGCACCCCACCAAGGAACTTGATTTGACCATGTGGGAGCCTATCGAAGCAAAAAATAAGATGAAAGCACCATGTTGTTCAATGGCTATCGGGTGTTTGCATGGGTTGGATCATGAGGGCATTCAATCTGCTTGGTGTGCAACCTATTGAGAATTCCAACCATGTGGGAGTCTACAAAAGCAATAATGAGACATAAGCACAATGTGATTCCATGGCTATAGGGTGAGTTCATCGATTAAATCACGAGGGTGATGGTATTTTTCCTCCATGGGTGCTTGAGATCTTCCAACAATGAAGTGTTCTTGACCATCGTTAGGGTTGAGCTAGAGTTGGTCATCAAGAGGAAGATGCTCTTTTCCAAGGTAGCAAAATGACCTGATTTATAAAGAAATAAATGTACACCTATTGCTCTGGGGTATGCAAAATATCAATGAGCAAATTTTAGATTTAAAATAATGATCACAATATAAATCCAATGTATTTTATTTATGGGACAACAGAGATGAAGATACCATTTTTTATTGATGCAAAATGAAAGAAATGTACATGTGATTATTATTGAGTTACTATTGCTCTCGGGGATGGAAAGATCAACGAGTAAATTGTGCTCTTGGAGATGGAAATATCAACAAGTAAAATGTAGAGTTAAACAGTAACAGTCAGGTTATTCATTGTAGAATGCACACATTCTACTATATATATGCTTCACCCTCACCCACTGCACCTCTTTTGATTTTCAAATTTAAATTTTAGTTTGGAGGTGCACGGATTATAGAATCTTTTGCTTCACCTTTTTATTTTAAATGGTAGTAATGTGAGCTTGGAGGTGCCCCTAGAGTAGGCTTCCAGTCCAAACATTGTTTCTTTCTTATAAAAAGATGTCTATGTCCCTCTATGCCCCACTTTCTAAAAAATTCTTCTACCCCTAACCATCATGCTCATTTAAACTCTCACATAGCTAAAATATATTAACATAACCATGGCCACGAAACCACATAACCTAAGAAAATATATTAGTTATATGCTTCACTACACAAATATAAACTCTCTCTCACATACATGCACATGTGTGCACACACACATAAAATCTCTCACTCTTTATCTTCCTCTTGTCCTCACCCTATTGCCTCCTCTATCTCACACATATAATTTCTCTTTTTCTCACTCTCAAATTTACTCTTACTCTTTTTTAGACTTACATATAGACTATCTCTCTCTCTCAAATTTAAAAGGGCCACATCTTTCATGTTCACAACCATCCTCGAAGTTTTGAAGATTATTTTTACTAGCCCTCCTACCTACACCTACCCACACCTGACTGTTAGAAACCATATATTTGGATTACCATTTTGTAAATAAAACTAGAGATCATAAACAATTTTTTTTGACAAGCTCTAAAGCATTTCCAAAAGAAAAGTTGAGCAAACAAGTCATTGCATGGATGCCCCTTGAAGTTTCCACATTTCTTATGTCCGATCAACGTCCAAAATAATGACAAAGATTCAACATACTGCAACTATGAATTGGAAACTCATTGATGTTCACTATGGCATCAAAAGGTGACCAAGGCAAATTGATCAAGGTTTGAGGCTACCAGAATTATGGTACCAAGAAAATGCATACCACTTCATGCTATTAGAAGATAAAATCTAGCTACAGTGGTTATCTCTCAAAGATGTAAGAAGGCTTGTAATTGATTGGACCCTTGGGGTGGAACCATTTTCCCATACACCAACTGAATGCTGATAAGACTGAAGTGGAGAAAATGGCTTAAGTCAAGAGTGGAATAGTAGACTTGAACACAAATGGGATCCAAAATATTTGGTATGTATGGATGTGGTAAAATGAGCTAAATATTAATAATTTCATAACATCTACAATGTCCAGAGCTTAATATTATGTTAAAGAAGGATGAAATGGTCAAGTCTAGGGATTACAAGAACAATTATACCCAACTAGAACCAAGTGACATAAAAAAGGCCTAGCCTTCATATAGATAGGAAAGTGGCTATGTCTTAAGGAGGCCAAAGCTATTAAGCTTGATCGGAGCCCAAAAACCCCCCATAATTACCTATCAGGTGAATGGCCAAGTCACTAGAACATACGAATATTTATGCTAGTCAAAACCCGACCAAGTTCAAGTTTTGTGCCCAACTCTAGATAATGCCAAAAATTTCATACCCAATAGTATCCTTATCAACACTCAAAATCTTGACATGTGTAGAAGTGATAAATATATCAAGGACTAAGATTTTTAGAACAATTACACCCGATCAAAACTCGGTGGGGTCCCTAAAGCCTGACAACATAATGAAAGTTCGACAAGAGAAATGGAAAAGTTCTAAGAACACTAGAATATTCATGCCCAATTGGATCCTGGAAAGATACCAATGTTCCAATATAGATCTTGGAAGTTTAAAAGGGGAGAATAATATAAAACAAAGAAGGCAGCAAAATAATTATACCCAAAAGGGCCTAGTTGGCTACTGAGGACACAACATAGTAGACGAGGTATCCAGTATGGGATTGGAGTTTCTGGTAAGTTGAAGTATATCCGAAGGTCATATATGAGATAAAATGAAATATCATATGTGCACACATGATTCAAAATTTTCTTCCCAACAAGGATCTATTTTTCCATGATGTTTGCTAGGCATGATTTTGTGTTAGGAGATCTCAAAGGAAAATGCCATCACACAGAAAATAGGGTGGTTGAGAAGAGAGGATTAGTAGAAATTAAGGGACCACATGCAACTAAAAATCTAAGCATGATACAATATGGTGCATATCTAGGCCACATAAATCAACCATATTTGGGTTAGTGTAGTAGCCATGCTTTTGAAGTTGTTTAATAGGCTGGTAGAATCTCTAACATAACAACAATCCACTTCTAAGGCAATGATGGTTTTGACTACTTAAAAATTATAAAATGTCTATAAATACTATAATTCAAAATGAAAATAGGTTGGCCCTTAGGTTTTTACAATTCATATGTAAAGATGGATTACTGGTATCTTAATACAAATTGACTATTATCTGGTTTCTGGTTTAATTCATTTGTAGAGAATATATGTATGAATAACTGCTTCTTTATAATTTAAGAATGTTGAATGTTTATGGTGTTTTATTCTAAATCCTAGATTTGCACTTCTTCATTCACTTATCTAGAATTGGTGGTCTCATAAGATACAATAGATTAAAATTAAATGTTCTATAATTTGTTGCAAAATTGGTTGGTCTATTAGGTAGTTGATTGTTTAGTTGCATGATCCTTATTTTTACACATGTCTTGATGTTGCTTAATATACACCATTGTAAGTTCTGGCTTTAGCCTCTTTTATCTCTTTCAGCACCCTTTTCCCTTCGTATTTAGGTATACTTAGCTGGGACTTCAAGGAACCATCCTCCTTTGAAGACTGGCCATTGTAGTTCTCACAAGCTCCCCGATCATTCAATGTTGGTCAAGGTCTATAGGTGCACAAACCTTTCCATTAGGAATATTCTCTGACCAATAGTTTTTGGCATGCCTGGTTGGACCCAAAGGTCCCTTGCCTAGATAATTTAAGGATCGATAATATCTTTTATTATCATATCTCATAAAAAATTACCTAGTGACTCTTTTCAAATACATAAACCTCTATCATATGATTAGTTGCCTTTTAGATATAAATAGAACATAGTGATACTCTATTTTAGTCCATAATATCCATCACCTAGTGACTCCCTTGCAAGAATTAACTCGCTCTTATGATTATTTACCTTTGAAATAAGCAAAACAAGGTGGATTTGCTGAACATTAACCAAGGTTCATGATTGATTATCATTCTGCATCGTTCCTAAATATCTATCTCCTAGAGGACTCAATGTTTGATAAGTAGCCTCAACCTCAGTAGCAGAGAATTTATCCTCATATAATTATTTAAAGGACCCATGTGTTACAATGGCTTGGTGCAAGTGTCCTTGTTGAAATTACACTGACCCTCTCAATGTTTAAAATATTCATGAGATTCCCAAGTCTACTTTGAAGTACTTACCAAGTTTTGATGGGGTAGATAATACTACATTTGAACATTTTTAGAATGTTTCCTCATCATAAATGATTCATAATATTATGAATGAGGACGTGGAGCTTAGACTCCTTGTCCTCTCTCTTAAGGGAAGAGCCCTAATATGGTATAAATACTTAAAGGATGGGAGTATTTTTACATGGGCTGACCTAGCCAAAGCACTCATAAACACACTTGATGACTCAGGGAACACCTTCTTGATGCTCAATTAGTTCTCCTTCATCAAACATAATCCTTAAGATAATATAATTGACTTCAACATTCATTTCCAAAGAACATTTCTATGAATATCAAATATGTATCATTTTACATCAATCCAAAGAAAAGAGGTTTCCATAGATTTACATGGAGGTTATGCGAGCTGAAAATATGTTGATTCAAGTGGTAAAATTACCCCTCATGAATGTCTCTTCTGCATAGCAAGTTTTATTAAAACCACCTCCTAGAGCATCTATGATAGGCTTTTCCCAAACAATGTAATATGCTTTCCCCATCAATTCCTATGAAAGCAAATCCTTGGCAGATTGGGAAGTGTTGGTAGAAACTAGGACAACCCTAGAAGAATATGAAGGCCAAACAAAATTTCCTCTCAAGCAAAATACCAACACCATGGCCGTATTTATTCCAAAATAGAACATGCATTCTTGGGGTTTAGTGCCTTCATGGCCCTCTTTGTTGTTATACTATCCCATAATTTAGAAAAGGCCAATAGGAAGTAGGAGGCCATCACTTTTAGCTAGAAATCCTAAGTAAGAAAAATGAATACCAGTGCTCTTTCATGACATATTTGGTGGACCTTATTTTTGGCTAACTAAGCTCTAGGATCATTTCAACCCTCACAAAGAAAAATCAGCATGTACATCATTACCCATGCCATGTGACACATTCCCTGCCATAGAATTCTTTGGAGAGTCAGCTGTTAATTTTTCCATCCCATGGAAATTAATGAACGATAATAATGGTTGGATAATAATTCAGAACATGGTCGAAAAATACCAAGATGGGAGATGGACCTTAGTCCTAATGATCTTAGATGAAATACAATATTAGCACCTTTCCCTAGCTGATTCAACTACCAAAGTCAATTGGATGGACACTTATGCTTTCCTTATTGGTTATAACATGGGTTTGCCAATCCCAAGGGAAATTACTAGACCCAAATGGTATTCTATGAGACTTTAGAATAGCAACTGGTAGTACCAAGATCATCATGAAGAATAGCTCAGGTTCAGTGTCACCTGGTCTAAACATTGTAGATTCATAGGATGACCTATAATATTTATGCCTAGGTGTGTTAGGTACATCCAATTATTTTGTAAATATGTAGCAAGTAAATAACATCTACTACGAAGGCATGGATGCTCACAGTTTGAAAGGAAGCACTTAAATAAAGAAATACCAGGATATTTTCAAGGTCAACTCTTGGAATCTTTTCAGCCTCCATGTCTTCCTTCGATATCATTGTTCTTTGTTTCCTTTTGTATTTCTATATTTGTTTATTTTGACTCCACAACCCAATGAATGATGCCCAACAAGTACAAAAGCATTAACATGTTATACTTGAGAATCTAATATCACATGTAAGAAATTTTGAATCTCATAAAAAATGACAATATGCCATGCCTACATGGACATGAAATCAATAGCGAAGAAGATGCCTAGAGAGTTGGATCCACATTCACATGCTAATTGGACTTCTGTGTGATGTGGTGCATGCCAAAACTATCCAAATTAGGTCAAACATTCTATAATTAGGCCCCCATGTATAGCTACAGAAATATTCAACATATATAAGTCTCAAAGCATAGATGGAACCAAGTGATTATGTGATTAAAAAAAATGAATAGTAGTAATTATTGCTAGATTGCATCAAGAAAAAATCCCTTTATAGGATGGGAAAATGTCATTGGCATTTTGTCCATGCTTGAAATCATGGTGGGACTTCAAAGAGTGTATACACTAGAATGCAATCTGTGGGGATGTCCCATGGAATGGGTGAATGCACCTCTAAAATGCTTTGATGTGACGTCCTCAATATTCTAATCGATGTCTTGTGCTGACCAATGCATCTAAATAGAATTCCCAGTCTAGTCTAGGTCCTATTCAATAATGATAGGGTGATCTAGGGACCATGCGCTCCATTGTGGTTAGGCGTGCTCATTGTTGCCCCTCTTATCACTATAGCTAAGATGACCTCCATGACCATTACATAGGATATGGAGATATGGTATATCATCGATTTGGTTAGGACATGGAAATATGATGGTAACCATGTCATGCCCCTAGAAATTAGGGTGATGATAAGAGGTATTTTTGCTGTAGCGAAGGTAGCATAGGGAAGTTGCAAGAACTCAAGCCATGGAAGGTAAAGTCACCAAACCTAATGATTTTTTTGGCCATGAGAATGCAGTAGAAAATTTTTCCAGATATTTTGTGATTGAGGAGGTTTTAAAAATCTCCTGTTAGATGAGTGGTTGTTGGGAAGATGCAAATACACAAAAAATTAGAGATACTCTCTTTGAGGTTGCAAATATGGAGATGTGTATATATTTATATATTATTTTTTATTCTATTATTTGTTATCTGAGTTTTTACTTTGCTTATAATTTTTTCTAACATGTGATTGTGTGCATTATTTGTGTATTTGTTTGTTTATATTTATTCTATTGTATATAACATAATAATGCCTTGGTGTATATTTCTATATTTTATTTGATGTGGTCCAAAATTATTGGTTGTAGTGGTGGCAACACAAGTTAGCTTAAAGGACCCAAGCCCTCCATGGAAAAGCTATCAAATAGAAAATTGAATCCATAAACAAAAATTTATACAAGTTATGAAGTTGAAAACCATACATTCAATAAATAATTTAATACTATTGGTATAAATCTTAAAACTTCAAATTATATTTATTATTTAAAAATTCGATATATAAAATAAATGTTAACAATTTTTTAATAAAAAACCTATAATTTTTCAGTTAATAACAACCTAATTATATAATGACACATTAAAATATGGCCATATTCAAATATTTTATAAAAAATAAAAGCATGTATTAAAAACTAAAACTAATCAAAATGAAAAAATAATAAATGCTAGAAAATGTAATTGCCCTAATTTCCATGATTGCAATCCAGTTGTCATCATTGTCAAATGACCTAGAAAAATTGAAGATAGCTCTTATCTCCATCTCTTATGTGGATGCGATGGAGGTCATCTTAACCACAATTGCAGCAACCTCAAGCTTGGAAGTCCCCATCACGCTACCCATTTAGGATGGACCATTGTTGGTCAAATATTTGCCTAATATATAAATATACGTTTGTGCACCCTAGACATGGACAAAATTGAAATTTCAAGGGAAATAAATATCCTCCATTCCAATCTTGAAATAGGGTTGGCTCCCTTACTAATCCTACACTGGTTTAAGACTAGAGTTGTAGGAAATAAATTGGAAATAACAGAAAGAAATGGGAAATATGGCCACAGGATGAAGGTGTAGGATTAGGGATAGACTAGCAGTAGGAATTCCAACCAAGTGTTATAGCAACATAAAATAGAAAATGAGGCAAGAGAATCCACTTACATTTTCTCATAGATAGCTTCCATAATCGCACTCCAGTATTCACACTTACACTAGCAATACCCAAATCTAGATGTGGAATTTGAATTTAAAATAAGATAGCAAACATGAATATAAAATAGAAATGCTTGAATAGAAAGAAATCACATAAAAATATTGCTTGCAAAATTAGAAGCCACAACTTCTTCTATTTACATAGAAAACTTGAATAGTTTTTTTGTAGAATGCCTATCCTCTTTTACAATAGAAATTGGATAGTATTTATAGAGGAATTTTACCTTTATCATTTAACAAAAGATAAAATATTCCTGCATCAGCAACCTGTGTGAAGAAAGTCCTCCTTGAAGTATTTGAAAATCTTTCTCCTGAGGTAGCGATCCAGTTTTTAAGATAGAATATCCAAGAAATTAGCATATTTAGGCGTCGGTGCACAAAAAACTTCAAAGCTGGTTGTTGACTTGAGACCTCCATTGTTCCTCGAAAATTCACCTTCGTTTGAAATGTTTTGGAACTCATGAAAATATCCTTGTGAATTTAATGTTGTAGCTCCTTTCGCTTGAAATCCACAATTTTGGTTACTCCTCGCCACAATCATTAAATTCTCTCATTCACCCGACCCAAGTGCCTTTGACCAGTCTCCATCGATGCTTAAACTTTGAGTTTGCTCAAAATAGAGCCATGAGAAAAAGCACTTCCTTTAACTCTTATTGCTTTCTTCTTATTCACTCTTCCTCTTGCAACACTCATGCCATTGCACTCCATGGATAGCCCCCTGACTTGCAATTCACATTCTTGTTGTGGAAGCAATCAACTTGGAGAAAATCCAACTAAAAATAGTTTACTGTACCCCTTTGATTTCACATTCGATGCTTCAAACCATTTCACCTCATTTAGCCCCTTAAAAAGGTGATTAAGAGCTTCATATTTCTCCCAGGCTGGAAGCACTTCGCATAAGATATTATTTTCCTTTTTAAAATATACATTAACCCCTAAAATCTATGAAAGGCATTGTCGCCCTCCACCTAGGGTGAACGTAAATTTGACTTTTCAATGCCCCATATCTTTAGATATTTTCACAAAAACAAAATAGCCTTTGACACCTTTGTTGGGTCATTTTTCTGATAGCTTTGCCCCAATTAAGGGCAAATGGGTCATTCACCCCTCATCTAGGGTGAAAGCACTTTTAAATTTGCATTTTTCTCAATGCACATCGAAGTGGTATTCATGCCTTATCTTATATATATGTTCACCCAGAGGAAGGGCAAAACAAGCATTGACCTTTCAATGCACAAAAGCACTTGACATATCCTTTTATTTCACCAAAACTCATCATTCATTGCACTTTAGTCATTGGGAGAGGCAAATCAGACTTTCACCCCTCAACTGGGATGAACATGTTGTTGACTTGTCAATGCCTTTGTTGTAAATGACGTTCACCCCAAAGTGGGGAAAATGAAGCTTTCACCCCAACTTTGGGGCGCACACACCCTATTTAATCACCAATTTTTTCCTTTGGGATCACAACCATTTTAAAGCACTTCGATGTGCTTTCACCCCAATGAGGGGTGAAAGGGAATTTTTCCCCTCACTTGGGGTGAAAGCGCTTCTTGGGCTGAATACTTCCTTTTGCATCTAAAATTTCACGTTCACCCAAAATGAGGTGAAAGGGTTCTTCATCCACATTTTGAGGTGAACATAATTTTAACCATTCCTCAATCATACACTTAGTCTTTAGGCATCATTTTTCTTTGAAAATATTTTGAGTGATCTCAACTGATTTCATAAATCATTTATCTTATGATATCCAATATTCCAAAGTGTGAAATATCATGACAATACAAGAAAATAATGACACATAAAAATATTGCACAAAAAAATTGTAACACAAATTTATTATAATTTCTACTTTTACAAACAAAACCCTTCAACAAAATTACATCAAAAATCCCAATGTGGCATATGTCAAAATTGCCAACATTTTTGGTGGCTCACGAGGTATCTAGATCGCATGGATGCAAGTGATCCCAGGCCTTAATCCATTGGGCTTCTTATTGAGTCTTCTTATTGGTAGCTTTGGTGGGTGCTTTTGATGTGGATGCCTTTTTTTGCACTAGCGCTTCTGTTGCCTTTTCTACTTCCTCTACCTCTACAGCTATCCTAAGTATTTTTGCTTGCTTCACTTCAGCTACTTCTTGCTTTGCTGCTACCCGCTCTACTTTGGCCTGTTCTTCCTACTCCTTAAAACTTGCGTATATGACCTCATAAAATATTGTTGAATCGGCCCAGACATGTGTGGTAATACATGGAGGGAACACTAAGTGATTCATAGATAAACCACAAGTGTTCAACATCCTCTAGGCTAAGGGTTTAGCTCGTTAGGCCAACTCAAACAAGGCCACATCCATACGAGTGTACTTTTTCATAAGTGGTATCACCTGCTCCTCTATGATTGACTCCCCCCACTTGTCAACTTCGGATGTACATTCCACAAAATTCTTCCAGGTCACTTCCAATTGTTCCTTTGATAGAGACGCACCTCATTCATCAATGAATTCTAGAAAACCCATATCAGTGAAAGCATCAAAATGAAACATCAAAATAGTATGCTCCCGATCCATCGTGTTGAGAAGTTTTCTACCTTCTCTTACTAGATCCAATCACTTAAAATAGTTGTGCAATGTGAACTTGGTGGTTGACCATGCTCGGTCCATGTCACTCATGGGATGAATGCGTATATCGAACGAGCCAATGCTTGGATTTTCACATCCATTTCTAGGTGAGGCTCTAGCATCTCCTCAATACTGTCTATTATCTGTTGGCTTAGATGAATCTAAATCTAAGCCTCATAGAGATACTACAGAACCTGGACTACTCTGCATGCTAAATTTTCATAGCTTTGGGCTAAACAAATATGGGCCTCTTTAATTATCTGATGGAAAAAGCTTGTAGCTTGTGTGGCCTTCTATGCCTGTTGATTTTGAATGGATTCAAGCTGCACCTTTAGTGTTTGCACCTGCTACTCTAATACATCCTTATAATTTTGATGCGCCCCTACCTCCCAACTCAAGTGTTCAATTTATACCACCATATTATCTTACTATGCTCTACTTACTACCAAGGCATGTTCAATTTCGACAATTTTTATTTTGGCATCATAATATGTTTGCTTGTAATAGTCATCGTGTAGGTAGACCAAACTCATATCAACCTGTATATTCCCTATTTTCTCAATTGTATCTATCCTTTTTAGGTCCTCTATTGTGGTCTCATAAGCATAGTCATTTGGTGTCATCTCTCCTCACGACTTCTAGACCAGGGGAATGATCTTAGTTGTATGGGCCTCCATGGCAATCAGATCAAAGGTGAATTTCTTGAGTGGCCTAGTTGGAGTAAGTGCCTATTTCCTTATGTGAAATTTTATCCACTATGATGAATTGAAGTACACTCAGCTGATTTTATCTTTGTCTGGATGCTTAGGCACCACCTTAGCTTTGGGTAGTACTTGCAACTCTAAAAATGGTGTGAAAGAAATTAAAATATATGAATGGTCTGGCTTGAAGGAATAAAAGGAGATATTTAATAGAGGAGGAACCAAAATAGTGGAGTGGATGGAAGAACCAGGCTTGGCTATAGTTACGCTCACTCTTGGAGGAGCTTGTGTACTTACAACCTCAGTGAAAGTGGTGGTATCAATGGAATGGGAAGGGTGTGAAAATGGATTCAGCCCTGATGTAATTGAGCTAAGGGAGGCCAAAGAGGGGTGAATTTTAGGAGTAGTAGTAACTTGTGAATGGAAATAAGGAAGTAAAATGGACATGGACGACATACTAAAAATGGAGCGAATGACGTACAAATTGATGGAAATGAACTAAAAACCACTACACGCTCCTAAGTAGAAGAAGAGGGAAGAAAATGTGTACCTTCGAGCATGGTCACCATGTATTCTGGTGATGGAAGTGATTGCATCATAATATCTTCTTACTGATCCTCTACTTATACCTCAAGCTTAACAATATCCAAATGTTGGTCCATTAGTTGCTCGTGTAATAATGGAAAATTTTGAGCAATGCTAACCGAATCAACCAGCTCCAACAGAGGTGAATTAACAGTTGCTGCAACAACTACAATTGTAGAAACTATGACAATAGATACTGCAATAGTGGATGAAGAAGAAGTTTCAGTTCTTGGCATTTTTGCAACTTTTAGGAATGGAAGCGCCTCTCTATCAGTCTAATTCTCCAACAAAGGCATCTCTTCTATATTTTGCTTCACTCACTGGGATCTTCGCTAAAACACGTACTCTTGATCTTCTTCCTTAGGTGTCTTTTCCTTAGGTGTTGGGCGCTCTGCTCTTGCCATGCTTTCATCACTATCATAATGTTGAAATATTTGAGGCACGACTTTGACGAAAGTTATGGGTTGATAGGTATTTAAAAATTCATCATATGCCTCCGAAAAAGCTCCATTCATATTCAATCCATAAGGTGATGCAATTTTTCCTCTATGGACCTGCATTATCCACCAATTCATAATTTTCTCTTTGGTCTAGGGTAATTTTTTCTTCATTTGGAAAAATATCCCTAGTGGATTAATGTGATCTCTATGCATAGTCGGGTTGTATTCAGCCTCCTACTCATAAAAGCCATGTCACGGAGGAAGGGCAATCATATCTTGAATGTGCCACTCTAAATCATTCCCATCAAAATTATTATGATTTTCTAGGATATCCAGTCGTGGAAAAAAATGAAAGGTCTTGGCCTTAATTATTTCTATAAATTTTCCCAACGGGTCATATCTCCACCATTGTGGTAGTTCTATCAATCCCAGGTCCTGAAGTGCCTCTGTGAGTAGCTTATTCTACCCGACTTGGTACACCTCTATACTACAAAATTTGAATGGTATGGTGCAAGTTGTTTGCTTGTCGCATCCTGATCCATACACATTGTTGGTGTAGTTTTTCTGGCGCACCACCTTCATAGAAAACATGTGCTCGATTTTGAAGAATGGCAGTAGGAATGGCTTGCTTGTGAAGCCATAAATTCTAACAACCACTCATTGAGTCAGAAAAAATATCACCCTTTTTGGCCATGACAATCACCTCCTTCATCACCCATGACACTGTCTCACTTTGGTCACAAATCAACTCAATTGTGGGCCTTAAAAATAACTAGTTAAATCTATAATATGACTCCTTCCTTTATAAAGAAGGAGTCCACATATAAACAGGAACAATTCATCCTTTTCATCAACCTATTTTATTGCAATGAATGAAAAATGTTGGTGCAAGTGGAAGAAGAAATACCAAATGAGGAATGACATGTGCTTGAATGAAGTCTCTTCTCTCGTATGCATCTTCTCCAACTAGACGTGCATATTTTGATAGATGAAATCAGCCCAATCAAAATAAATTGGATTCGTGTCCCTTATCATGGCCCTTGGAGTGTAAAAATCCACTTGGGATATGCATTGCACAAGCATACCTTACCACTTGTGAACTGTAGAATCCATTGAAAGACTAGAAATCCATGCCAGCATAAAAAATAATTCAAGGCTTTTGAAATTTGATAAATATTTTAGTAGATTTGGAATTTTCCCTAACTGCGGCTCCTTAATCAACTGTGTTTCCATAGAATGGCACATTGTCACCGTGGAAACATATCTTTCTTCTTGCTCGTTGATGTGCAAATTCTTGAAGATCAAATCAGATAGGGGTTTTAACCCATAGAAAAATGCTTCCCTAACTTCAATGGCAAAAATAAGAAAAAGTACCTTCCCATTTGCTTTTTGAATGGCCTTGGTAACTGGATTATAATGTCTGGCAATTAATTTCACTAGTTTTGAGAAAGGGTGTATAGGCGTACATAGATACCAAAATTACAATGCATGAAATGACATAGTCAGAGGGGTTTTCACCATCACTCCCTGTTTTATGGAAAACTCCACATCTTACTAGAGCTTCATCACATCTTTGTTTATGATCAAGCAGTCCCCGATCTCTACCATTATGTCAAAGTACAAGTCCAAATATACATTCTCATTTCTATGGGTCTTCTTAGACTTTGATATGTCTTCTAATTTCTTTTTTGACTATTTTAGAATTTTAGCCTCTTTAACTTCCTTAATTTTCCTCCCCATTCTGTTAATTTCAGCAACTCAACAATTCCAAAGATGTTCTACAACTTCTGCAAGCAACAAACTCGAAAATGCATCAACAAGAAAATTCTTTTAAAAAATTCAACTTTTGAGCAAATTTACCTATGCTCTATTTATAGGGCATGCTTCATCTACCAAATTAAATGCAATAAATTTCCATGGTGGATTCGGGAGGAGTTGCACTTTGCTTCTATTGGTGGGGACTATTCCCAATACTGCTATAGCAGCTGATATATAAATTCACCATAAAATTCTCCTTAAAAATTAAGCCCCTATTGCCAGTAATATCTTCAAAAAACATGCCCTAGCTCTTTAAAGCTGCTTCAGGAGAATAAATTTACCACCTGTGGTCCAATGATCATGCCTGCTTCCACCGGTGTGATATTTCATTCCTCGAGAATTCCAAATCGGTTCTCAATGCAAATATGGGCACGTGTTTTAAATTAAATGCCCTGAAAATGTATCTCAAATTGCATGCACACCTTTCAATATTCACCACGTACCAAGGGGGGCAAAATCGCTTTGAGGGGGCACTCTTAAAAAATTTAATCACACTTAAAACTTATCATTCTTCCAAAAAAGCAATGGGGTCAAAAAACACTTTTGGGGCGTACTTGATTCCTTCTTCTTTCAATTTCAAAAATCTCTTCAACCTGCTTGATTCGATCTCATGGCAAATGCTCTCCTTTTAAAACAATTTTGTGCCTTTCCTTTTCACCTCATGTTTAGAAAAAATATCTTTAAAACTGAAGATTTTTTTATTTTATTTTCTTTTTACTTCACTCTTATGACATATAAAAAAATAAAATAAAATTTTCTAAAAAATCGCTTTAATGCATACTTTATTTTTTTTCTTTATTTTTGCCACTACCTTTTTTCTAAAAATAATAAAGCCGACGTGAGATTAAAATCCATTCCCCCTTTTCATTTCTAGCAAAAAAAACTTAGTGCAAAAATCTTTTTACAACATCTTCTTTTGAAATGAGGATCGCAGGCCTTTACATTTAATGTTTCTGTCCCATATTTGGGTGAACAGAAGTTCCACCTTTCATTTGTGATGGAAGCCTCATTTAACCACTTTCATTATGGTGACTTTGGCACTTTTAATAATCTTTCCCTCTGAGCATATTTAACCAATGCGTTCGACCCATAGGGAGGTGAACGAGATTGTCACCCTTTCATTGGGGTGAAAGCACCTTTTCTTTTGGCACACTTATTAATTTTGTAATGTAGCGCCAAGCCTCTTACATATTGCATTTTACTTTAGTGATAAAATCTAAGGTGAAAGAGATTTAAATCATATATCTTGGTTTAAGGGAGTGGAGGCACTATAATATTTTAAATTAGAATCTTTCATATAATGTTTTCACCTTAATGAGAAGCGAATAGGAGTTTTACCACTTCATTGGGGCAAAACCCTTTTTTACTTTTCCACCTAAAATTCTTAACGCCTTTTGTACATGTTCACCCCATAGGGAGATGAATGAGACTTTCGCCCTTCCATTGGGGTGAAAGAACTTAGGCATTTATATTTTCATCCTTATGCTTTCGCTATTGACACTTTCTTAAAAATAATTCTCCCTTTAACTTTGAATAAGTGCAAAGTGGAGCACCCTTTTAATCTTAGAGCCTTCGAACCTGCTCAAAATTTTTTAATACAACATCATACAAAACTCGTGACATGATTTCCAGGAACTACTTTGGGGTGAGATCAATTTTCAAAGAGAGGAAACATAGAGCAAAATTTCCCTTGACGCAAGCCTAGCATTTTATTTTTATTTTCTTTTTTTCTTTTTGGTTTTTTAATAAAACAATACAAGGAACAATAAAAATACTTGTAAATGGAAATATGTACATATTTACACATCATACCTCCTGAGTTCATCATTGAAAATAGGCCTTCAAATGAAGACCATTTACTGGAATCGAAAGATCCCCACCATCCATATTTCGAAGATAATATGCATTCACCAAATTTATTGTAGAAACCTGAAATGGACCTTCCTAGATCGCATCAAACTTGTGGTGCTTCCTTGGTTTGGATTTGTTCTTATTCTATTTGAGGACTAGATCACACACATGAAACTTGTGTTCTATTATATTCTTTCCAAACCACTTTTGTTTCACTTTAGTGTGTTCAATGAAAGCTTGATACGCCTTTTCTCTCTCTTCCTCCAGTTGTAGCAACAGAGTCAACCTTACACTCATTAGATCAAACTCATCATCATCTTTGAACAACTAAAAGGTTTGAAGGATAGGTAACTCAATGTGAGTTGGTAGAACTGCTTCTTTCCCTTACACCAAAGAGTAAGGAGAAGCTTTAATAGACTTCTTCATTGATATCCTATCTGCCCATAGATCCTGATTTAGTAGTAAGTGTCATCTTCTTTTATTGTTTCCGAGTGTCCTTTTCAAAATATGCAACAAGTTTTTGTTTGTGGATTCGACCAAGCCATTTCCTTATGGGTAATAGTTAGATGATATCTTCATATAAATACCATACTTTATTGTAAATTTGGTGATATTGGACCCAATGAATGGAGTCCCATTATCTATTATAATAAAATCTAGAACATCGAAGCTAGTAATTAGTCCCTGCAGGAAGGAGATAACTATAGCCTGATATGATTTTTGGTTGGGATGGCCTATGCCCACGTGGTGAAATAATCAGTCACTATGAGGATATACTTGTGTTCAATAGAGTAATTAGGGTCAATAACTCCAATGAATTCTAGTCCCCACTACTGAAAAGGTGCTTCCACTTGAATTGGATGTAAGGGCAAATATGCTTTGTTGTTCCTACCAACATATCGTTGATAATTATTGCAAATTCAGCTCACATTAAGTGCATCTACACAAATAGTAGGCCAAAAATATCCAACTCGGATGATCTTCAAGGCCATAGGCCTTCCTACATAGTGTCCACCAGATAGGCCAGAGTGGAATTCCTCCAATATTATTTTCTTCTCTGACTCTTTTACACACATGAGGAGTACTCCATATATATTCTTATGGAACAATCCATTCAGTAACAAGACATATCTAAGCACTTGAAATATGAATCTTCGACGTTGTGAAGCATCAAGTTGTGATGGATATTTACCATATATAAAAAATTGACAAGGTCCTTTTTCCAATCATGATCACCTATAGCTTGATTTGCATAGTTTCTTTCACTGATATCCTCATTCTATACTAGAGCCAATGATTATGAAGCTACAATTTTGGCCAATTCTTGGAAGAGAGATCACCCATGAATCAACTTAGTCGGTTGGATCTCCACATCATATTCTTGAATTTTTGAGACCCAACCTCCTCTCTTGTCACCCAATTCTCCTTGAAGAATGAAATTTCTAATATTTGGATGTATGACATAGATGAATG
The DNA here is from genome assembly GCA_028583015.1 of Wollemia nobilis. Taxonomy (NCBI): domain Eukaryota; kingdom Viridiplantae; phylum Streptophyta; class Pinopsida; order Araucariales; family Araucariaceae; genus Wollemia; species Wollemia nobilis. Next base: position 147,746 of record JAQPPZ010001830.1, on the reverse strand, counting down.
TTTTGCTCTATGAAATGAAGTTTCGGGATTTATTCAGGGATTTCATAATTGCATACACCTATCTTTCAATAAAATTATACTTTTCTTGGTGCAGTGAAATCACTTGACTCAAGAAAGCAATCATCTTTTCATCTCTGTCTTCTTGCTTGCGAGAATGGAAGCGTAAATCTCCTATTTGTTGACTACATAGAGGATGAAGTATTTTTTGTAATCTAGGTTAATCAGTACAGGTAATTGGGTGATTATTTCCTTGACTTCATGAAAATCTTGTCTTCTCACTTCCTTACATTTGAATTCGATATTGTTTTTTAGAAGCTCGGTCATTGGTTTTACAACTTGAGAAAAATGAGCAATGAACTTCCAAATGAAGTTGATTTGTCCAAAGAAATATTGCAGATCTTTCTTACTAACTAGAAAAAATAATTTTAAAAGTGCCTTGGCTCTTGCAAGATCAATCGCTAGTCCTTCTTGTGAAATCATGTGTCCTAAAATTTTCCCTTCTTTGAAAGAAAATATGGACTTCTTCGAGTACATGGAAATTCTAAACTCCCAATATTTTTCAAACACTTGCCTCAAATGAGAGACGTGTTCTTCCCTACGGTGTGAGAAAACATTCATGTCATCAAGGTAAATTACAATAAATCTATTCAACAACTCATCAAAAGCAATATTCATAGCTCGTTGAAATGTAGCATCGGTATTTGAAATACCAACTGGTATTATCTGATAGGCTAAAGTGCCCCATTTTGTAAAAATCGTCTTGTTTTGATCTTCATCCTTCACCCAGATCTAGTTATAACTAGAGAAACCATCCAATAACAAAAAAAATTGTGCTCCAGTAACCACATGGATAATTTGATCAATTTGTGGTAGGGGTAGTGATCTTTTAACAATGTCTGGTTTAGATTCCAAAAATCCATGCATAGACATATATCTTCATTCTTATTTTGAACTGGAACCAAGTTCACCATCCATGTCGAGTGCTTAATTGGATAAATTATTTTTTCCTCAAAAATATTTAACAACTTTGTATTCATAAGAACTCCAATTTTGGGATTGGCAGATGTTTCTGTCAAAAAGGCTTTACTCCTTCCTGCAGTTCAATGGTATGTTGGATCACATTTTTATCATAACCTTTTAAATCATGGTAGCTCCATGCAACAATGTCGGGGAACTCATAACATAATTTTTTATATATTTGAGTTCTTCTGACGTACAATTTGTTCCAACTTTGATAATCTTCTCAGGTTCAAGTTGCATTTCTTTGTATTCCTTTGCATCAACCTTAATCTTATGCTTATTTTCCTAGTCATTCTGATAAAAAAAATTGTCCAACGAAATTAGTCCCCTAGGAATGTGATTGTTTTTCAATTGAATCATTCCTTCTATTTCCTCCTCGGCTAGTGTTCTATCCTCTGCACTTGAAGCTTACTTAATCAAAAAAATAATTATTTATTCATCATTGTCGAATACTTGCCAATAAATGTTTTTATCAGGGACTGAGGGTCTATAAATTATTCTCACTGTTTTGGTTTTCTGACTGCTTGTTCTATAGGAGAGAAATTAGCCCCAAGAGAAGCTAAAATATCTGCATATTTGTTTTGCTCCCACGATATTTCCTGAATGTTTAATGCTATAAAGGAATCAAATAAATCCCATACTTTGTTATGGTAGGCCTTCGAGTAGTGCTTATTTGAAACACATTTTTTTGTATTCTGGTTAACGATGAGCTCAGTATTTCCAAATATTTTTAGCTAGTTTAAGCCTAACTTTTTAGCTTTCTTCAAGCCAAGGCACAATGCTACGTATTTTGTGGCATTATTTATGCAGGTCCAAGTTAGCTGATATGAATAGGTTTCCTAAAAATATTTAGGAGAAACAATAATAATACTAGAACTTACTCCATTTTTGCACCTTGCACCATAGAAATACATCTTCCATATCTCATCCGAGACAAGGTCTGGGGAATGACAGATTTGTTTTTAGTTTTCTCAGGTTTAGTTATTGTATAACAATTGATGTCAGTTTCGACCATCACGTTGAAATCCACCAATGAAAATTCATCCTCTATGTGGAGCTCACCAAGAACTTCTTCTATCAAGTCAACTTCTTGTGATTCATCCGTCATTATGTTGACTGCACTAGTAGGTTTTTCATCCTCTTCCAATTTTTATATATGAAAAGTGGATGTCTTTTCATTATAGATGCATATTCCTCTTCCCTTGAATGGAATCTCCAAATGTGAATAATCCAAGGAAAGATATCCTCCTAATTTCATTTTGAACTCCCTTGAGAGGTACATGCTAAAGTATGGTTCCAATTCAACCACCACTACTTCTTGAATGATAGTAATTTATGGCAAACCATATAGAATGATGGGAATATCCTTGATTACTACCACTATTTTGATAGGGATTCCATCCAACTACAATACACCTAGAATACTTCTTGTGTATTCCATTCCCATTACTTCACATATTGCATTTGGCATGATAGTAGTTGGAGCACTGGATTTAATCATACAATTATACATGATCCACCCTTCCATTCTAAGTGACATAGAAAGAAGGTGGTATGTTCTTTCTAGTGGCAAAAGTAGGTAGTGTCTGTGCTAACACTATTTAGAAATGACTTTTCTTTTGATATTTGCTAATTTGAGAGATTCTTTCAATAGGTCAACCTACCCATGTAACTGCAGTGCATCGTATAGACTTAATTTCATTGGAATATTCTTCATTTCTTCCACAATATTATAATCCAAATAACTAGGAGCCTTTTATTCTACAACATGCTCATACTTGTTTTGATATTGTTGACTATCTTCCACCCTTTATCGCTTAGTTAAAGATGGATATTTGAGGTATTATTTAGCTTAATATTTTGCCTCAATCTATACTTAAGCGACTATAGGCTACGAAGATGATGCTATCACCTACAAATTCTCTTGAGATTTCTTAGGAAATAGATCCTTCAATAATATAGAATCTTGATGCTTTGTTTTTGTGTCTGGCACCTTCACATTAGGTGCTTTTGCATCAGAAACTTTCGTTGGTGTCTGTTCCCTTTCAATTTGTATCTTTTGCTCAGCAAGAACTTTCAAAGGCTTCATTTCTACTATATCAAAAATCATCGACTTCTTTCCAACCCTTGTGATAACTGAAACTTCCTCCAAATATGGGACCATAAAGCTATGATCAGCTTCCATTATCTATTGACTTGTCCACCAGTAGAAATTTTTGCTAATATCTGTGCCTAGTTCAAATGAACCATGCATGTGTCTCCTCCATGAGTATCATTATAGGTGGAACACCAGTACACTTTCTTCAATGTACTAGTTTTTTTATTATCCAACATAGTTGTGTTCCTCTCAGGATCCTTGCTAGAGGTTTCTTTCTCCCTAGTAATTGGCAATGTTTGAAACCTCCTTGACCAAAAATTAGCTTCAGCTTATTTTTTCTTAATTGTCGTGATTTAATTTGACATTGTCCTTACAACCAAATTTATAGATTGCATTTCTTGTAATAATTTCATGTAAGGATTAGGATTTTAAGGTATTGGAGGTGTTGGTAAGGGTAGGGGCGATGATGGATCAGGCAACGAGAGTGAAATAAGTGGTGCTGGTAGTTGAGGAACAACTGGTGCAAGTAATTATGGAACACTTGGAATGGAAAGTTATGGAACTATAATCAGAGCAATTTGAGGTGGACCTGAGCTCCATAAGGGAACTTGGTACATATAAGGCATAGGCTACAAAAATGCACTCAAATACAAATATTATGGGAGATCAGAAAGAATGGGTATGGTTACTTTCGGGGGCAACTTACCTATGGTGATCAAATCTACTTTGGTCTTATGTGTTTGCATGTATAACTATGGAAAAGTATTTACATTGGATTGGCAGACAACCATTCCAATGTCTGATTTGAAAGCCCAAATATAGTAAAACACAACTTGATCATGCATGGGCCGAAGGCCATCAGGAACTCTCTAGCATATTTGAGTAAATATGATGTTGAAGTCCACTATCTCCTATTGTAGATATCTTTAGATATTTTTGAATTGATGTAGCAGAGAGAAAGAATAAAAAATTTTCATGAAAGTTCTTAATTAGTAATTCCACCAATTAGTCCCATGTCGTAATAGTGGTAGGTGGTAAAGATAGATACCAATACAATAATTTCTCTCTGAGTGATAATACTAACAATATTACCATAATGTCTTTGTCAATAATACCATGGATCATCGTCAAAGAATCCACATCTTGAATATTCTCATAGGCGGTCTTACCAATACCATCATAGGTAGGCAAAGCCTTCAAAGCTACTTGAGAAACTGGATTCTACACTTGTAAATTCAAAGCTCTTGAGCTATTCTATGTTGGAAACTATCTTGGTGGTTGTGGCTAATATGGTGGTGGGTTTTGAGCCATTTTTACTGGTGTATGGGATTGAGGATGTGGAATTCTAGTAGAAGTACTAGCTAGACTTGAAGAAATGGAGAACACAACAACTATCTGTGAGGATTTTGCATATGACATGTGAGGTTTAGGAACTAACTTGGGGTGTTCCCCTAATATTTCAATGTCAAGTTTGTAGAACTCAATGGGGTCTTTAGAATTTTTGGCCTTCGATCTTGTGATCTTGAAGCACAACTTTCATTGCCTTCACATTCAAAGGCTTTTAGGTATAATTGAGTCACCATATGTTCTAACCATACAACATGAAGGTGAACATCAAAACCCAATATGTTTGAAAATGAAACTTTTAGGGTACCACCGGGTGTGCCAAAAACTATTGGTCAAATATTTTCCTAATATACAAACATGCATTTGTGCACCCTAGACATGGCCAACATTGAAAGGCTGGGGGAAATAAATTTCCTCAATGCCAAAATCCAGAGAGGGTTTGCTCCCTTACTAATCCTACACTAGTTTAAGACTAGAGTTGCAGAAAAGAAATTAGAAATAATGAAAAGAAATGGAAAATATTGCCACAGGCCAAAGGTGTAGGATCAGGGATAGACTAGCAGTAGGAATTCCAAAAAAGTGTTATAGCAGCATAAAATAGAAAAATGAGGCAAGAGAATCCACTTACAGTTTCTTGGAGGTAAGTTCCAGAATCTCACTCTAGTATTCACACTTACACCAACAATACCCAAATCCAGATGCAAAATTTGAACTTAACAACAAATAACAAACATGAATATAAAACAAAAATTCTTGAACATAAAGAAATCACATAAAAATATTGCTTGCAAAATCAGAAGCCATAACTTCTTCTATTTACGCAGAGAACTTAAAAAGTTTTTCTATAAAATGTCTATCGTCTTTTACAAAATAAACTGGGTAGTATTTATAGAGGAATTTCACCTCTATCATTTAATTTACAAAAGATAAAATATTACTAGATCAGCAACCTGTATGAAGAAATTCCCCCTTGAAGTCCTTGAAAATATTTCTCCTCAAGCAACAATCTAGTTTTTAAGATAGAATATCAAAGAAATTAGCATATTTGGGAGTCGGTGCACAGGAAAATTACAAAGCTCATCATTGGCTTGAGACCTCCATTACTCCTTGGAAATTTACCTTTGTTCAATTTTTTTTGGAAACTATCCTTGTGAATTTAATGTTGCAGCTCTTTTCGCTTGAAATCCACAATTTTGGTTACTCCTCGCCATAATCATTAAATTCTCTCATTCACCTAAACCAAGCACCTTTGACCAATCTCCATCGATGCTTAAAATTTGAGTTCGATTGAAATAGAGCCATGAGCAAAAGTGCTTCCTTTAACTCTTATTGCTTTCTTCTTATTCATGCTTCCTCTTGCAACACTCACGCCATTGCACTCCATGGACAACACCTTGACTTGGCGTTCACCTTCTTGTCATGGCAGTAATCAACTTGGAGAAAATCTAGGTAAAAACAGTTCACTATACCCCTTCAATTTTATATTTGACGCTTAAAACTATTTCACTTCGTTTAGCCCTACAAAATGTGATTAAGAGCTTCATATTTATCCTAGGGTGGAAGCGCTTCACACAAGATCTTCTTTTCCTTTTTAAAATATATGTTCACCCCCAAAATGGGTGAAATGCACTATCGTCCTCCACCTGGGGTGAACGTAAATTTGACTTTTCAACACCCCATCTCTTTCGATATTCACCCAAAAACAAAATAGCCTTTGACTTTGTTGGGTCATTACTATGATAGCTTCACCCCTATGAACGACGAATGGGTCGTTCACCCCTAATTTGGGATGAAAGTTCTTTTAAATTTACATTTTCTTAACACGCGTCGAAGTGGGATCCACACATTATCTTATATATACGTTTGCCCAGATGAAGGAAGAAACTAGCGTTGACCTTTCAATGCACCAACACACTCACGATATCCTTTTCTTTTACCAAAACTCATCATTTATTGCACTTTTGCCCCAGGGAGGGGCGAACGAGACTTTCACCCCTCAATTGGGGCAAACGTATTGTTGACTTGTCAATGCCTTTGTTGTAAATGACGTTCACCCCAAAGTGAGGCGAATGAAGCTTTTGCCCCAACTTTGGGACGAAAACACCATCTTTAATTGTCAAATTTTTCCTTTGGGATCACCACCATTTCAAAGCACTTCGATGTGCTTTCTCCCTAATGAGGGGCGTGTTGAGTGTTAATTTTACCCAATTGTGAAATATAACTCTCCCTTAGGGTTCGGATCCCAAAACCCTCTCTTGCAAATAAGTTAAACAAACTTCTCCAAGGTCTCCGTTATATTAGCATTTGCATGTGTATTAATAATCTCAATAAAAATATATCAATTCTATGCTAGGAATACCTTAGTGATTGTAAGTAACTGTAAACAAGGGGCATATGTTCGTTTATTTTACAAAGTTACTTTAATTATTGTTCATGAAACCAAAATAAAAATAAATGTGAATTGGTCCTCATATGACCACGATGTAGTGCCTTAGTTCCTTTTATCTTGAGGATTTTAAGGTAGATTTTATCTTCCCTTAGTAAGTGGATTTTAATCAAGTTTTATCTTGCATTAAATCCTACTTTAAAAATGAAAGTAAAGATTAAAATCTATCTATGAATGTGAATCTGAAATGATGAATAGGATCCTTAAATGTAGCTTCTTATCATGAAGATAAATATAGCCTTTGATATGAATAAAAAATATTCCTCTTTGGTGAAATCAATTTTCACAAAGAGATAATAATTTATAGCCTTGAAATATAGGCTTTAAAATGTCATTTAATTATCTTTATTTAATGAAATAATTTTCATAAAGAATAATAATTTAATGTGTTAAAACAATAGCCTTTTAATGTAACATATAAAATCACCTCTCTTTAATGAAATCAAAATTTTCATAAAGATAGGTGCATTAATGGTACCAAAAAAGATAGCTTATGAAATGCCATAAAATTAACCCCCTTCAATGAAATTGAAATTTTCATGAAGGAAATTTTATTTTATGCTTGCAAATAAAAATATATGAAGCTGAAAAAATCTGATTTGACTCAGAAATGTAAAAAAATGAAATTCTGAAATTGTAAAATCTGCATCAAACAACCATTTTCAAAAATTTGTATAAAATTGAAATTACCTCGGAATGAATCTGAATCTATTGTGTATGATAGATTTTACATCATTATTCACAGCCATGTAATTATTTTTATCATTTTAATTTTTTTATTTTTATTTTAATCTCTGAAATTAAAAAAAAATAGCAAAAAGAAAGAAAAATTAAAAATAAACAAAAATGTTGCAACCCCGAATTTCTCCACAGAATCTGCAAGCATTAGTATTCTGCATAAAACCAGTATTAGAGTGACCCGACTTAGTGCAATCAACATCTAATACGGTGCGAGCTTCAAAGGAAAAGGGTGCAATAAACTGAAAATGAAATCAAGTTAACCATAAAAATGCATAAAACTTGAGACATTTCTAATTAATTGCTGCAAAAAGATATTCAATATTCCATTACAATGCCAAAAAAAATGCCCAAAGTTGGCATCCAAATGGTGAAAATCGGCCCAACGGTATGCCTTCTTCCTCCGGAAAAATCCTAAAATATCCAACCCTTTTTCTGTGCATCCATCTGGTTTTTAAATTCTTCTCTCAAGACCATTCATTTCAGGTTTCCAAACCCTTGGTTTCTCCTTCCAACGCTGCTGTTTTGTTTTCCTTTTCTTGTTTTCAATTTTTTTTTCTCAAAACCCTGCAACTCTCTTGTGATTTGATCTAGGTATCTTTGAACATTGGGAAGTAGGCGGCTAGCCTCATCAAGAAAATAAATCATGAATAGAAACCCTGAACATTTCTCTAGGACTTAGGAGAGCATCTCTTTTCCAATCCTTTTCAGTTCAATTTTAGAAAAGCTAGAGGTTTTAGCCTTATCTATTTGAAGCTACTGCTTGTTATTCATTCAACTTCTTCTGCTCTCCTAGTTTTTCCTTAAGTTTGTTGACCTCTTATTTTTATTTCTAGCCCCTGACCACCTTTTTCAGAGCCTTTTCAACTTTATTTTGATTGCTGAGAGTCTTTTGAATCTTCTCAATTCATTTCTCAAGCTAGCTCACCTTATCTCTGGATATATAATTTTTCACATAGAAGGTGTCTAAATGAGCTTTGGCCATAATTATTTCATCCTCTTTAGGAATGTTATCAATATATTTTGTGACCTCCTCCACTCTATAATCTTGGATATTCATTTCATTTTCAGGTTTATTTACAAGTGGAGTCATAGATCTAGATACTCTTTGCCTATCCACTGGATCAACAAACATACTTCTTCTTTGATAGCCATCCTATTGGAAGGCTTTAAAAGCTTCTCTACCCAAAAATAATTTGTTCCCTATGTGGCTGCTTGGTATTTTAGCAAAGTGACAGGACTTGAAATACTAGCAACTAAGGGAGCTGAAGATACCAAAAATGATAGGGCAGACTGAAATGCTAATAACCAATAAAACATGGGGTGGATTGTGAGAGGGAGAAGGTACCTTAGTCAAATTTTCTTGACCAGAAAGGGAGGGAGACTTTTTTAGGGATTCAGGAGGATGTAGAGGAGAATAGGGATTAGAAATCATACCTTCACCTACAAATGTAGGGTGATCCTGTTCTACTTCTATTTCTTGCTGCTTTTCTTGATGAATCAATTCTTCTATAGTAGAAATAGCTACCTCTTTTTCATTCTCCTCCATATCTAATTTTTGATTCTTTGAAAATTCCTGTTCCCTTCTCTTTGGGGATTTTTTAGTTATTTTGTGGATTAATTGAAAGGAAGCCATCTCACTCTTAGAGTGTTCTTCTAATGTATTTCCTTGCACTTTTCCAGAAAGCAGAACTTGCTTAGAATGGAACATAATTATACTGATGTTGCAGGTGTAAAAGGAAGGGGAATGAACCTAAAAATCTCATACTTCTTCTTCTAGTCAATTTCTATGTCTATAGGTTGACCCCCCAGAGCTAAGCATTTAGGCCTAGATACTGCTTCAATAAATGGAGTACTAACAACTTTTTCACTGGAATAATGCATTTTGCTCAGAAGCTGAGCTCCCTTAGGAAATTTCTCCACTTGTTCAGTGGTAGGATGAAAAGTTTTTGAAACTTTAGCTGCTATAAATGGATTTTCCTACTCTTATGATAGAGCTCCTTGTTTTATGGGTGAGAAGAGAGATTCAAAATCAGTTTGGGACTTTTGCAATGTTAGTACTATGTTTCTAATGTCGTTTTATCTCTAGGTTTCGATATTTTCATTATACCTCTTGGAAAATTATTTATCCATATTCATTCCATACTTGGACTTAGGTTTTCCAATTGCAATCCTCATTATCCATCAATCCGATATCTTCTCTATCCAGGTTTTCCAACCGCAATCCTCTTTATCCATATTCATTCCATACTTGGACTTAGGTTTTCATCTGTATTGACAAGCTTAAGCACTGGGATCTCCAAATGGATGGGTAACACTGCCTCCTTGCCATATACTAGTGCATAAGGGGAAGTAATAATAGATTTTTTTTATAGTAATCCTATCTTCCCACAGATCTTGGTCTAGAAACATATGCCAACTTCTTTTATTTCCTTCAAGTGATTTCCTAAAAAATATTAACAGGTTTTTATTGGTAGATTCTCCATTACCCTATGGATAATAATTTGATGTATTCTTAAGAGTTATGCCATACTTTTTGGAAATCTATATATACTTGTCTCCTATGAAATTTGGGCCATTATCACTTACCAAGGCTTTTGGAATCAAAAATCTTGAAATCAAATTTTCCATAAAATTGATCACAATATATTGATCTGATTTCTTAGTAGGAATAACCTCTACCCATCTGGTAAGATAATATGTGGTAGTTAGGATAAACTTATGTTATTCTGAGGAATTTGGGTTAATGAACCCAATGAATTCCAGCCCGTATTGTTGGAAAGGTTCTTCAACTTGTATGGGTTTGAGGGGGAATAAACCATTCCTTGTCCTTCCAACATATCTCTGACATTTATTATAGGACTCAATGATCCTAAAAGCATCAATGAATACAATAGGCCAATAATAGCCTATTATTATTATTTTCAAATATATAACTCTGCATGATCTATGTCCCCAAACTGGTCTTCCATGGAACTCTTCCATGACCTTATTTTGTTGATCACCTTTTAAGAACTTTAGAAGAATTTCATCCAAATTTCATTTTATATAGGTCTTTTGGTAGTAATACATATTTTAAAGCATGAAGTATGAAGCCTTTTGGGAAATATTTAGATTTATGGGGTGTACTCTAGGTTAAAAATACCTGATCATCTAGTCATACCAATCAGAGTCTACTGTATGTACCTCTTCCATCTGATATTTATATATTCTTTAGCAAGCTATCATTTTTGCTAATGTTGCAACCTCTATTAGACCTTGACATAGGGATATGTATCTCACCAACTTGGTGGGATGTATTTCTACATAATATTCTTGGATTTTGGTAATACAACTAGCCCTTTTATCTCCTAATTCACCCTAAAGGATAAAAATTCTTACATCTAGATAAACCACATATACCAGGATCTTACACTGTACCAAGTATTGTCTGAACTTCTTCAGTGATTTTATGACAAAAAATACTTGTATTTTAGTGAAGTTATATTTAACCTGGTAATCATGGAGTGTTTGGCTCCAAAATAATACATGATGCTCTTCACCTTGATTATCCTTTCGAGTAAGCATTGAGGAATAAATTTCTTCAGCTCCATACACATAAAGGATAATTTTTTTATTAAAATTTGTATTTATCAGCACTGGGGCTGTTGCAATGGATTGCTTGATAATTTGAAAAGTTGGTTTTTTGATCTCAGTCCATTTGAACTCAACACTCTTCTTGAGTAACTCATATATAGGCCTTTCTTTCTGTGCAAAATAAAAAATGAATTTCCTGATAAAATTGATTTGACACAGAAAATATTGTAAGGTTTTCTTGTTTGTAGGCAAATGGAGGGCAAGAAGGGATCTGATTATATCTTGATCTATGGCCATAACCTCATTTGATACCACATTACCGAGAATCTTTCCTTAGTGAACCCCAAAAATGACTTCTTAGGATTTAATGAAATTTCAAATTCTTTGCACTTCTGAAAATTTTACTCCATGTGTGATAAGTGATTTTTCTTATCATGGGAAAACACAGTAATATCATCTAAATAAATTAGAATGACTTTGTTTATTAGTGAACCAAAGGCATAATCCATGGCTCTCTGAAATGTGTCTCTCGTATTGGATAGCCCAAAAAGAATTCTCTAGTAGGTAAATGTACCCCATTTTGTGGTGAATGTTGTCTTATACTGATCTTCATATTTCACCCAAATTTGATTGTATCTAGAGTAATCATCCAGTAATGAGAACCTCTATGCCCCTGCAACTAGCTATAAGATTTTATTAATCTATGGGAAGGGATAGTGATATTTTAGGGATGCTTGGTTAAGATTTTTGAAATATACACACATGCGTATATCACCATTCTTCTTTCTTACAGGTACCAAGTTAGCTACCTAGGTAGAATATTTTATTGGATATATGATCTTAGCCTTTAATAAATTTAAGATATCCTCTCTCATGATGGCATCAATCCTTGGATTCATGGGCTTTTGCTTCTGCCTAAAAGGTTTTGCATCAGGCTCTAGCTCAATAGTATGTTGGATAACCTTCTTGTCATATACCTTGAGGTCTTCATATGACCAAGCCACAATATATTTGTATTTTAAGCATAAGGCTTTGATATCTTTAGATTATTCTGGTGAACATTTAATTCCAACATTGAGCTTCCTTTCAATACTGATTTCAGCTTCTTTATAGATTTTTTCATTGAATTTCATGACTTGGGTCCTTTTTCTGTCCTCATTATCAAACAGGCTCTCAAGGATGACCAGACCTCTACGGATGTGATTGTTCTTTAGTTGGATAATATCTTGTTGATAAATTTATTCTGAATCTTCTTCTTGATTAGTGAAAAGACATGCTTCTCTCACCAGAAATTCAATTATTTGTTCATCATTCTCAAAAACCTGCTATAAAATTTACTTGTCTGGTACTGCAGGTTTGAAAATCATTTTGATTCCCTTGGATTTTTTGATTCCATAGTCTACATAAGGGTTGAAGTTAGATCCCTTATTTGCTAATGAATCTTCAAGAGTATTATTTTATCTGGGAAAAAAAATTAAATTTAGGGTATAAAAGGATTCCATCAGATCCCATACCCTATTCTGTAAGATTTTAGGTAATGGTGCTTACTACTGCACCTATTTCTTACCTTATGGACTATTAACTGAAAATCACCATATATATTCAAAATATTAATGCCCATGCTTTCTGATTGTATCAATCTAAGACACAGGGCCTCATATTTTGGAGCATTATTAGTACATGATCATGTTAATCTGTAGGTAAAATTATTTGTCCCTTCTGATTGGGATTGTAGAACTATACCAATTCCTGCATCATTTTTGCATTTAGCACCATCAAAGTGCATGATCCATGTTTATTTCTCTCTTAAATACTGGTTGGATATAGCAAGGATTTTCTTATCCAATTCAGTTGAGATACTATATGTTCCCATACCAGTTCCAAATTGATTGTAATCATCTCTGAAAGGCAACTCATCCTCAATATCCAATTCCTCAATGTTTTTTGCCAACTCAAATTCTTCTAGGGGATTAATATTGTACATGTTTTCTTCAATATTTTCAATGTGATAAGCTATTGGTTTTTTAGGTGTTATCCTTATTCTCTTTCATTTGAAAGGAATTACCATACTAGAATAATCCATGTACATGCATCCACCTAGTTTTACTGTAAAATCCCTTGAAGACATAACCCAAAGTAAGGTTATAGATCAACCACAAATATTTCTTGTACTATTTTCACCTCAAGGGCTCTATGTAGTCTCATAAAAACATCCTTTATGACTCCAACTATATTAACAGGTGTTTCATCCAATTGTAATACTCTAGGACAAGATCGGGTATACTCCATACCCATCTCTTCGTAGAATTCTTTAGGCATAACTATAGTTGATGCTCCTGAATCTATCATACAATTTTGGACCACCCAACCGTCCATTCTCAGGCATATATAAAAAGGAGAGGGATTATTCTTTAAAACAACAGGTGACATTTCTTTGTTTTCTAATGGTATACTAAGGATTGTAGTAGGTTTTTTATCTTGTGGATACTTGTTGAGGGAATACTTAAGAAGATCAATATGACTAGGAATGAACAAAGTATCATACAGACTAGTTTTTTATGGAGTCTTGTTCATTTCTTCAACAATATTATACTCAGATTTAGTTAGGGTAGGTCTCTCAAACCTTCTTTTTGGATCACCAGATTTCATTTTATACTATTGAGGGGCTTCAATTATTTACCTTTTGGTAATGGAGGGGAATCTGAGCCTTTGTTGAGCCTCATATTTAGATTTTATTTGGTCTCTTTTAGTTTCCTTATCTAACCTCTTAGGGAGACTATCTATCTCTCATTACCTTTAGCTTGAGGGATGGAGAAAGCATCACTAATCTGAGGAAGAGAACCAGTTATTTTTTTAGAATGGACTTGGAATTGGCCCATTTTTTGGGGATCCACTTGTAAATTTTTCTTTCCAAATCTTGTCATAAAAGCAATTGGGATTTCTTCATCTAGCTCTTTTCCAACCATGATTTTATCAGACTGCCATAACATGTTTACTCTTCCTTTTTTATTTCTTTCAGCTTGATCCATAAATTTTTGTACATGGTGTTGGTACATAACATAAGATTGAGATTCGTGGGAATCATTGCATACTAAACGCCAAATATTTGCAAGAGTAGTATTTGAAGAACATTCTAGTTCCTCATATGCTGCATTCACTTTGACCCCAATACTGTTACTAGGGCTAAGTATCCGATCTTTATTTACATATGGAAACCTCCTATGTTGTGAACTTTCTTGGTTTCTCCTTTCCATCGAATTCATTCTATTACTCAGAGTTCTTATAGTATTTTGTATATCAAGAATAACAGAAAACTAATGATATGGTTGAGAAGGAAGGGGAGGAAAAGGAACTGTAGAGTATTTGGGCTTTGGTTGAGGGATTGCATTAATTTTGGGGTATGGATATGATAAAGAAAGAGGATCGATGAAAGAGGGGTTTGTGGATTGAATTTGGTTAGTGGTAGTCTTTGAGTTGTAAGGCATCACAGTTTTGGGGGGTAGTCTTCCTACATTAATCAGGATATTTTTAGTATGAACTGTTGCATTATAAACTTGGGGGAAGGTTTCTACTCCATATTACTATTTCTACAGACCTAACTCTGATCCAAGGGCTCTAATGTAATATATATAGACCAAAAATGTAGCTGGTCTAGTTGTGGGAGGTATTATCTTCCATGTTCTGCTAAATATTAAATTAAAATCTAAGACAGTTTCCTGCTGAGACTTCTACATGGATGTAAATTGGTTAGGCAAGGATAAGGGATCAAAAAATTCATTAAATTCTTTAATAAATGGTTCTGCTAGTGCTATCCATGAAGTGATAGTGTTATATTCCAGAGTTCTAAACCAATATAATATCTTTCCTCTAAAGGACAAGACTAGAATTCTTACAATAATATCCTCCTATTTTATGTTGTGAATAGTTTCCAAATTTAAAATATATTGACAGTGCTCATAAGATGTCTTCCCAGATCGATCATAAGTGGGGATAACTTTGGACATAGCCTGGGGGATGGCATTCATTTGTGCAAATATTAAGGAACCGATTGTATTCCAACTAGGATATTTCTGTAATGGCTGATTAGGGGCCATATTTTATGTCATATTTCTAGGTGCAAATCCTATTTTAGGGACTGCTGGGTTAACTGCAGGGTTTTCTTCAAAACAATCTTCTTCCATGAGAAAGTCTTGATTCAAAATTCAGATAATCGTAGACCCTCTATAAGGTAATTTGCAATAAAAATAGGAGTCAGGGTTATTCATTTTGAAGGACCTGGTAGATATGAAAGGACATTGGTCTATAGGGATAATTTATTTTCTAGGTTTAAGAACCATGGAGTCTCCAGGTGAACATGCTCTTCTCCACTTACAAGTTCAAAACAATTCACCAAATCTTGATTCCTACGGGTTGAGATAAACAATAAATCATATTATGGGTTTTTTGTTCCTTGTGAACTGGTCCCATCGAGCATGCCAGAAACTGTTGGGAACTGAATTATATCAAGCTTTTACTTAACAATGTGGTTGTCTATCTTCCTACTTTTTTTCTAGGCTTGCACCCGATAGCTACAACTCAGTACTCAACATTGTATGGACCAAAGCAAAGTTTCCAATTCAACCTCTAGTGTAGGTTTGTTCCTTGTCAACTTAAATAGGGTGTTGAAACAATTATGCTCACTTAGGATTTTATAGATTAGGGTAAGAAAATATTAGGGTTAGAAATATGTGAACAATGGTGGACGAATAGGCTAACAACATTGCACTACAAAAAAAATCTCCAAAAAACAACTTAAGGAAACATTACTTAGATCAAAATTATCTCAAGTTGAAGGTAGTTTCATTCATTAACAAACAATAGAGAAATATTGCAAACAACAATTTCAATATCCAAACAATGATAATCCAAATAATAAGATTCACCACTATCTAGATTTTACAAAAATGTACTCCTTAGCAAAGAACATAAAATCCAAAAGTAGATTTCAATTACCTTAATATCTAGTAATCCATTAATTTGGCACAAACTAACCATCTAAGTATTCATAGAAATACAACTAAATAATCTAAACCTCTGATATCAAATATGAAGACACAAGATTTGAGGTAAAATTTAGTGTAATGCTCCTTTTGTTAGTCCCTGAGAATATTTACAGTAGCACATGCAAATACACTAGATCCAACCATTTAAAAATGAGGGTTCGACCTCTACTTATAGTTTTACAAAATTAAAATAATAAGGAACATTACAAATATTAAAATTTAATAGCTCAACAAAGATTTCTTGTTGGTATTCTCTTACTGGTTCATCCTCCAAGAAACCCACTGCAAGTAGACTACCATGGCAACTGGAAACCTCTGAAACTTGTTGGTTGTTGGTTTGAACTGAATTTATGTTTATTGGAGATCTTATCTGCATCGTGGATCTTTCTTGGAAATATCTCATCATCGTCAATCTGCATCCATCCTAGTTCTGATCTTATTGAAACCCTCGGTGCTTTGGCTTCCTTCTCCAACTAACTATTCTTCAATCTTGACGAGAAAGCTTTTATTTTATTTCATTCTACTCAACAATTCTTAGTCATCGATCTCTTCCATCATATGGCTATGATCTATTTAAAGTAAGCTTTGATAAATAAAAAGAAGATATCAATGTGCCATTATGCTTTAAAATATTTGATGATATCATCCTCCAATCTTTAGAAACCCTCAGAATGCCAATCCACATAAAAATGCATTGTAACTAGGGCGAGATAGAATCCGCTACTTATTCCTTGTTCTTTCCCCTTTGGCATTTATGCTATAGTGAATCTGCATAAACAATCCAATGAGGTCAAATTTTCCTTGAAAATCATATGGATTTCATTTCGGACCCAGACAAGAGAATTAGTCATAAATTTCAATTATGGCCCCGCCATAGTGTAAACAACTATGTTTTCATTTCACACTAGCTTTAGATAAACATTACTTGTTGCCATTCCACTGAATAATTAGACAAATTTACCTTTTTGTGAATCCACACATATTTATATCATCTTTCACCACATGTCACCATTCCGGGCTAAAATACTCTATGAGTCTTCCGAAAATAATATTTCAACACTTAGCCACTTTGAAATATTTTATAAATGCAAAGTGATCACCAATCCGCACAAAATTTATGCTTACGTCACCTTTATCTAAAAACTTTTGTAGATCCAAATCCTTTGTTGTTAATCTGGAAACAAAAACAAGGGACGTGATGCGAATTCTCACCAAGTGTAAAATTTGAGTAAGTGTTGGCGGAATTCTTATCTTTGTTGCGGATATACTCCAAAACATACTGGAATGCATGCATAACTGAGCTTTCATGATTTAGTAAAATTTTCAAAAAAATTCTAAGCATATGTGATCATTTTGGGCGTACACTTCCCATATTTCATTTCCAAGTGCCATTAGATGAAACTTCATCCTTGTGCTCCATAGTGCATAATTATTCCCATCGAACAATGATGTTGAATTTCCTGAAGATCCATTTTGAGAATCCATCTATGTTCTTGTAAGATTTTTCTTCAATCTGTTAAACTCTTTCGAAGGAACCCGCTCTGATACCAATTGAAGAACACAAGCTTATACGAGAGAGGGGGTGAACAATATAAGATCACTTTTTACTTTTCTTTCCCAAACAATATTATGTAATATATCAATGGAAATATCAAAATCAATAATCAAATCAATGCATAAATCACCACACAATAGAGACATCAATTTAACGTGGTTCACCCATTATGGGTTACGTCCATGAAGAAAATATTTCACTAAAATTTTCTCAACAAATCTCTTGGGAATCCTTTCTCTATTACAATGTTTATGGACCTATGTCCAAAGGAGATACTAATACCCTAATCAAGTTCATATATCTCTATCCATGGGAGACACCAATACCATCAGATAGTTTGTGGATCTCTATCCAGAGGAGAAATCCATCTCCTCTACTCTAGATAGTGATCCTCTAAAATACTACTACCTCCACTACACTAGCTTGTGGAATTATCTCCACTAAAGACTTTATCTTCACTCAAAATATCTCTGTCCTCACTACCCTAGCTAATAGATATATATCTGTTGGAGACTATTATCGTCTACTCTGTCACCTCCAAAGCGTACTCTCAAACCTATCTCAAATTTGCACTAAACACAGTCCTTCGATCTAACACAAACCTGCTCAATATTTATCTCTAATATGCACTAAACATAGTACTTTGGTCTAGCACAAATCTACTCAATATTTGTATCTAATATGGCACAAACCTATCCTCAAATTTGCACCAAAATATGTCCTCAAATATGCTCTCAAGCATTAACTCAAAGCTTGATTCAATCACAAATCAAATTTGCTAGATCTGCTCCAAACATTAAACCAATGTTTGAATAAATTAATAAATTAAATCTTTTTACAATTCTTCTCAAAGACTTACCTCAAATATATCCAACAAGTCCTCTCAATAACTTGTTCAATCTACTCCATAATTCTTCACCAAGACTGACCTCTAATCTGCTCAACAAATCTTCACTAGAACTTGTCCAATCTGCTCAACAAACCTTCACCAAGACTTACCTCAAATTTTATTTGTAAGCTTCCTCAAAATCTTACTCAAATCAACTCAATATTTTATAGAAAACCTCTTCAATCACACAAACAAGTTTCACATAGAATCTTGTTTAATATCACATAAACATATAGAGAATTGTTAGAGACTCAATATGCTTCACACTCACAACAATGTTGAATCACTTTCAGTCTCTCTCTTGTTTTTACCACATAAACTTATAGAGAATTGTTAGAGATAATATGTTTCACTCATAACAATGCTCAATCACTTTCAATCTCTCATTTTTACCACAAAAACATATAGAGAATTATTAGAGACTCAATATGTTTCACTCACAATAATGCTCAATCACTTTCAATTTTTCTCAACTCAAACCAAAAATAAAGAACAATTTGTTTCACATAACTTGAACTATCACTCCAAAACTTCTAATCAACTAAGCTCAATCAAATCCTTACAACCAATCACTCAATTAAAGTTTATTCAATAATTCCTATAAAAAAAATCACATAACAATGATACTCATAATATTTCACAAACCCTAATCATGCATATGAAGGCTCACTCAATATTTCCAACAATGCTTATCAAACAAGGTTTCTATCATCAACCTTTATTCTAGAAAAACCTTCTTCAATCAATATTGGATATCTCATATCCAAAATCAACAATGCTTATCAAACTATCATTTTCACTCCAACTTAGCATTCACTACATCCAATCCAACAATATTTTACTCACAAGGAAGATGTACCCATAACTTTTATTTCAATGGAGATATATCTTCAAAATATGTCTTAACCACAATCAAAATTTACTTAACAACATTAGGGTTAGGTTACCACAACCTATCTCAATATCTCCACAAAATAATTTTCTCAAAAATTATTTTTGATATAAAATATCAAATCCTTTTGTACACCTTATAATCTCCAAACTCACAACATTTAACTCAATATTTTCACCATAACAAAATACTTAACAATTTCCTTTGCACACCTTATAATCTCCAAACTCATAATATCTAACTCAACAATTTCATTAAAATAACATGCATAGAAAACTCCCTTATACACCTTATAAATTTCAATCACCAAAAATTAAAATAAAATATTTTAATTTTTCTTTACCTTATAACTCCCCCAAGCACTCATGACAATCTTAAAACAATTTTAATTTTCAACACCTTGGAAAATAAAATCAAATGGCATACCTTTAATTTGTTTTACCCACTAAAAAATGTCTTCGATGGATTCGACCATGTGATCTTGCACTCCCAACATCCTAGCTCCAAGCTAGGCCACCAAGTGGGTTGTGTGCCCACATGAGACACACAGTGCATGCTATCCCAAAAATCTGCCTCACAAAAATGCCAAACAAGTCAAATGAAGGCATCTTCCTAAAAAATGTCGATTGTGTGGATCGAACTGTGATATCCTCCACTCAAGCCTTAACACTCTCACAACTGCCGCTTGCACTACCACCGTCGGTGGAATGTCAAACCACTACGTGACCTTTGTTACCTCATATTCCTCCAAGCACTTTTAAAATTCAAATTATCTTCTTAGATGCAGTGCTCGATATTCTCTTTTTCTCGCATTCGAAGGTGTGAAGAAATTAAATTTGGGAAATGTAAATCATTTCCTATATAAATTCACATTGTCTTTTGATTTCTCACATCAGCCCATTTTTTAATTTAAAAATTTGAATTTAGTTTTTAAATATTAAATTTAAAAACCTTTGCCTCCATTATTAATTTAAATTAAAATTTCAATAAAATATTAAAATATTTTAATTTAAATTAAACCTCTTGAAAATTGCTCATGGCTCTTTTCAATTTGAACTTCGTTTTTCTTCACCTTGTTATTTGACTTGAAATATTATAATAATAGAATGTTATTATTTAATTTATACTTGCTTATCCTTTCTCGGGTCTTCATCCTTTGGGCCATTTTTAGGCATATAATATTAAAAATAAATATTATATCCTATTCCTTTCCAAGACGTTTCTTTTGAAAAACCACTTGATTTCTTTAATGACGATGACATTAAACAAATATTCTTTTGATATCAATGACAACAAAACTACTCAAAATTTCCAATATTTCTATCTAATTACTAAGTTATAAAGGAAAATAAAAACTTTCAAATGGACAGAGAAATTTGAAGGAACTTTCAAAATACTTAAGGAAAGGTTGACAACCACCCCAGTTTTGAAAATACCCGATCCCTCAAAAAAATTATAGTTTTCATTGATGTCTCTACCGAAGGTTTGTGTGGGATTTTAAATCAAAATGAAGTAATCATAGCT
Source organism: Wollemia nobilis (assembly GCA_028583015.1). Taxonomy (NCBI): domain Eukaryota; kingdom Viridiplantae; phylum Streptophyta; class Pinopsida; order Araucariales; family Araucariaceae; genus Wollemia; species Wollemia nobilis. The sequence goes on along the minus strand of JAQPPZ010001830.1, from coordinate 126,619 downwards.
TACGAGTCTAGAAATTTTAAAAAGCATGAGTTCAATTATTCTACTTATGATTTAAAGTTAGCCACTTTGGTCCATGCACTTAAAATATGGAGATATTATTTGTTAGAGAAACCCTTTGAATTATCATCAGAGTAAAATACATTTTCACCCAACCTCTTTTAAATACAAGACAACATCGATGGATGGAATTCCTATCCGATTATGAATTTGGAATTGAATACATAAGGAGAAACCAAATAAGATAATTCATGCCTTAAGTCGAAGAAATCACAAAACTGCTATGTCTAAAGGTCATGTAGATTTGTTTGACAGGGTCAAAGAATAACAAGAAGGTGATAACTATTGTGGTAAAAGTCGGGTATGGGTTGAGTTAGAACCTAAAAGAGACAAAGACTTCAATATCAAGAATTATATGTTATTCTTTAGATACAGGACTGTCATCCATAATATAGGAGGGTTAAGAAACCTTATTTTATAGGAAGCGCATTGTACTCTTTATTTTGCACATCTTGGAGGGGCTAAAATGAGAGAAAAAATGAGGAAATTTTATTATTGACCAGGAATGAAATGAGATATCAATAATTTTATGGCTAAATGTCTTGGGTGCCAAAAAGTAAAAGTTGAACACCTCCATCTAGCTAGAAAAATTTACCCTCATAAAATTCTAGAATAGAAATGGAAAGTCATCTCTATGGATTTCATTGTGGGTCTACCCAAGATCAAATTTCAACATGATACAATTCTGGTTGTAGTTGATAAATTCACCAAGGTTGCTCACTTTATACCATTAAATGTTAGGGATAATGCACCCACTATAACTATTGTGTGATTCCATGGATTCCTTAAAGTTATCATTTCATATAGAGATTCTAAATTCATCTCAGATTATAAATTTATGATATTATCATTTGTATATGATAAGCATCTCTTTTAAATTATCATGCTTTTTACGATATGGTACTACTAGTAAAATCTATTTTGCAGGTATAGGTCCTCGAGAAATAAAATGAGAAATGATGGTAATGCAAATCTCACCATGGTGAGATATTAACTTTAATAAGGATGAAAAAATCCATAGAAATGAAACACTCACCAATGGCTCATGAGTACATGGAAGCTCATATAACTGCATTTATATAGGTGCATTATGAATGTATGCCTTGCATTATGAGTGTATGCCTTGTAATGTGAATGTATACTGTGCATTGTATACATTATATATCTACTTAAGTGATTACTTGTATTCAAATACCCTCCAATAGCAAGGAAAGTGTCAAGAGCATCCGAGCTATCCTTGTCATGCAAGAAGAACATTGTTATCGTTAGATTGTTTGTACAAAAAACTTTATTGGAGGAATAGAGATTATGATGGTTTAATTGAGTGTTTAATAGCTTACTTATTTGTTTGTTGGTTTTTTGAGTTTATTAATAAAGAAAATGATTATTAACAAAATATTCTAAAGGAAATATATTTTTATATATGTATTTACTTTTATATTTTTATTTAGTTGTTTAAGCTTATCAAGAAAATTATAAAAGGAATAGGTGAAGGGTTAATTTTAAAGCTTATGTTTGAATGTTTAAATTATAATAATACTCCACCTGGATGATAATGATACGGTGTGGCTGGTTGAATGCATGGCAGCACACTTGCATGGCCATTTCCCTTGAGCCCCGTATTTAAAAGAAAGTAGTAACAAATGAATGGGTATGTCAAAGGAAGGAATATGTCTAGAGGAGAGAAGGGTGGAGGAATAGAAGCTACAAATGAGTTTTCACCTTTGGCACGTCTTGTTCTCTCTATTCTATTTACATTATGTTTGTTTAGATGAATGAATGCATTACCAATAAAATCTAGATATGATTTGAAGATTGTTGTGTATGCTTAATAAAAAATTATAGTTTTTCGAACTTAATCACATCATTAGAAGGGAGGGATAAATTACCATTTTTTTATGATGCGGCTTTCTTTTGATGAACTTCTTTAACCTGAACAACCAATATAGAAGATTTTTGTAGCTCATTTGATACCTTATTTTGGGATATATCCATTTAAATTATCACCCAAATATTTTAGGCCAAAGACTGTGTATACTTAGCCGAAAATAGCACCCGATAGGGTAAATTTAGTTGGAAATAATGGACAAAATGTTGAATCATAATCTTTGTTAATTTAGTTTCGTCTAAATCATTGACTGTAATATTCTAGCTCCTCTTCATTTATAAATATAGATATATTTTTCCATTCTCGGTTTCTACAAAAGTTTATTTTTGGATGTCATATATATCTTCCTGGTTTTCACACTAAGTAAATCTGTGTTGGGCGTTGAAATGACAGTGGTTTTTCCTTTAGTGTGGTTTATAAATTAAATAAACTTATTTTCCTATGAAGGTGGTTTATTTTTAGATGTCATATATATGCTAGTTTTCACACTAAGTCAATCTATGTTGGGTGCTAAATTGACTGATTTTTCCTTTAGTGTTGTTTATAAATTAAATGAACTTTTTTTTTTCCTGCGAAGGTTTATTTTTGGATGTCATATATATATATATGCCCGATTTTCACACTAAGTTCAATCTTTGCTGGGTGCTAAAATGACTGTTTTTTTCTTTAGTGTTGTTTATAAATTAAATAAGCTTTTATCTGTGAAGGTATATTTCTGAATGTCATGTAATCTTCCCAGTTTTCACACTAAGTCAATCTTTGTTGAGCGCTAAAATGCCTATGATTTTTCCTTTAGATTTATTTATAAATTAAACAAACTTTTATCTACCACGTATTTCATCAATTATATAAAGAGTTGAATAGAATTGCATTTTAGCTCATCTTTGGATATTTATAAATTAGCTTGCGTACATCTAGAGGAGCCATTTTGATCCCACATAACGAGAGATCTCAGGTTTTGTGCAAAGCTAGCAAGAAAATGAAGTTTCTAGACCTATGTGTCGACCAGAATGGTTTAATGCAGATGCTTCTTTAAGCAAAGATTGAAGTAATTTATAAATTCTTTAATGAAATATGTTTACCCTATCTTCTTCTAACATCCTCTACTTATCCCAGTGTTAGCTATGACAATCTAAATTAATTATTAGACAATAAATTTTAGATCGAAAAGTGAATAAATACTTCCTTAATTTAATGAACTGATTTCTAAAAAAGAAGGGTCTTTATTAGTTGAAAAATAAGGTCAATATTGCTTTATCAATTTCTTCCTAATGCGTTCGTATAGATAATAGTATGGATTGAACCTGTAAGAATAAAATGTGGAATAAATTAGTTTCCTTTATCTTAAAGGAAGTTAGCTTTAATTTATATTTTAATAATTGTTCTTGTTACTTTTAATAGTTTTACTTTCATTAAAGATTAATTAACCTTATTTCACTTAAATAAGTTTTAATAGTACCTTCATTAAAAATGATTAGTCTTAGTCTTGTTAAGTTAGTTTTTCTTTTAAAGGTTTTATCAATTAAATAGAGTTACCAGATTATTTATTTATAAAAAAATTATTTAAGAGAATATTCTTCTTTGAATAAAAGATTAAATTTTTTTATTTTTTATTTAATTATTGGTTTATGTTTAGAATTGAATTAGATGGATTAATTTATTTCTAATAGTCAATAAAGGAGGTTTTTCATGATCAACCTAAGGTTTTTACTTGGGAAAAGAAAATTAAAGAAAATTACAATTGATTAAATTATCAAGAGGGATGACACTTTAACCCTTAACTTATCTTTTAATTTCATCAGTAGGATGAAATATTCAAGTCACCCAATACTGTTAATTTGCAGTTATGCAAATAGCGAGGTCTTTGAGAATGGCTGCTATGAATGGGTAATATAGAACATCCATCTAATTCATTGTAAAAGTAGTTTGGTAGTGGCTCTTGTATGAGATTATTAAATAGTGAATTTTGTTGAGAGAAATATGCTCTAAGATAATATTCCACATTGGTTTGGTATGGGAAAAACTATTGCATGATTTGTAATTTTTCTAAGGTATCCATGATTAGTGCTAAGTGATTGACATGACCTTAATTTGCCATGGTGTTGGATATTGATCTAGAAGCATAGTCACCACTTAACCATTATAGCATTTACATTAAACACCCTTACATGATATTCAGGAACAAAAATTATTATTTTTTATTTGGTTAGTGTGAGAAATCCCTACGACCAACGCACAAGGTTGGGTAGTCTCCTCCAAACCATGATCCTTATAAAGTTGAGAGCTATGCTTTTAAATAGGGAATTTAACACACACTCACTCGTCCACGTCACAGTTTGAACCTTGGACCACACAAAGAAGAGCCAAATACTGAACCATTGCATTGTTCCCCCTCGAATATATGAGTAAAATTTAAACTCAAGGTTCCACAAGTAATCGAGGGGAGTTATGAATCCACCCTCTAGGTATTATGGATCATAGAGGATAATCCCAAGCTGTGATTTTGGATTCACTAGAACAAAGGGTAAGAAGGATAGAATCACTAAAAGGTACCTTCTATGAGATTTGGCCAATCTCGTCTACTTGGGAGGCTGACTACAATAGTCATAATTCCAAAATTGGTATTTAATGCTATGTACTAATTACTAATGGATGCAAAATTAAACTTTAAAAACAAAAAAAAAAATCCCTTGTCAATCCACTTCCCTTGTTTGTGAAGCCTATAAGTGAGTTTAGATTGTTACAACCAGTGTGTGTTTGACTGGGATACCACAATAGGTCTAGAAGTAGGAGTGTCAAATTATTCATCAAAATTATAGAGTTCCCTTAATCGTATTTGAGTATTTATATCACTATTTAAGTTTATGATAAGGCATCCAAATGACTATCTCCAATAGATAATTTTATATATTTGCAAACCTTTTATGGCCTATGCAAATCAAAAATTGCATCATCATCATGAAAATATGTGTGTCTATGTATCTATATATGTATAACCTACTTAAAATGTCTAAACATTACTTCAATTAAGGTAACTACTAGCTTAGATATAAAAGAAATATATCTAAAAACGTCGAGAGTTTTCAATATCGAGGCATCTATATCATTTCTTGGGGGTGTGATCTCCAAGATAGGTGCCTCGGGATTGATAACTCTCTATATTTTTAGATATATATCCTTTATATCTAAACTAGTTTAAATTTTTTAAATGTTTGCAATGGTTGGTTAGTGAGTTGTTTTAGTTTAAATATTTTAAATGTTTTTGTTAATGTCAGATTTTTTAATAAAAATGTTTATGGCCTGACATGTATGACCTCTTTGCCTCCCACCCCCTCTCGGCATAATTAAAAATATTTTTCTTAGTTAATATTTTATTTTTTGTTTCCAAAATTTCCTATTACTCTTAGTTTCACTTTAGATGAGTTTATTATACAAATTTTAGATAAACATAATGGGTGATGATATTATAGATACATGTACATTTCACCGTGAATTATTGAAATTATAGTTTTACTTAAATAATCAATTGTTTGAATTTTGCAACTTATTATAATATTGTCATTTATATTAAATTTATACTATATTTTATAATTGAATCATTGCATGGAAACATAAAGGGTAATAGTAAGTGATGACAAGCTCACAATATATGGATTCAATAATCCTATGCATTGATGCTAGTAAAACTGATTAGTTAACATCTAGTGCACAATGCCATGCCCATCAACAATGTGAAGAGAAAAGTGTTCATGGAGATCTTAAATGTAGAAGATATTTGATATTGAGTGTTTTGTTTACTTTGTATTTACTAAAATTTACGTAAAAATAAAAACTATAAAATTAATGAAGTTAAAAAATTTATAGTATGGTTTTTCATTGTTTTAGTTTATAAATTGATTTTATGACCATCATCTAAGTATTTTTAGTTTGATTGAAATAAATATTTTTATTTCATTACATTACTATATAATTAAGTTGATAGATGTTTGAGGTTGGATAAAATTTGTTTTATTTATTTTTCTTATCAATTTATTGTTGTTAGGCTCATTTTTAAAAATTATATTTTTATAAACTTTGACCTTACTATAATAAGCATGTAAGGAATTATTTGAAATATGCAAGGGCATATTTTGTTCTTATATTTATAGAACATGTTTTCCATTATTGTTGGATATAATTTAATTATTTAACTACTTTATGAAGTTATAATAATGTAAAAATAAAAAGATAGAATAATTTTTAATGTTAACGAGGTCATATGAACTAACCCAATGAAAGATGCTTTTTACTCAATATATAAATATCCAACCATACATGCAAAACTTTTATTGATGGTTCTAAAATATTTACCCTTAATCATTTAAATAGCATCCTTTATAAATTATTAGATAATAATTGAATTAAAGTTGAACCTAATTTATTCTCATTTCAATTAATATTAGTGTGACTACATATTGGGTGTGCCTATCCACCTATTTGTTTTGGTTGTAAAGACTTTAAATTAATTAAAATTTAGGCCTTTACATTCAAAAAAATATTTTAGTTTAATAATAGAAAGGTGCATGCTCTTCATATGCTTATGAAAACAATCCCTCTCCCTCTGCCACCTTATGTGGGATATATGGAAAGAAAGGAATACCCATGGATTAAAAAATGCCAAGCATACCCTCATCAAGGTGGGTTTTAGATCCTTGTTGTGTGCTATTGAAAATGTGAGCGCGGCGTTCAAGGAGCAGGGTGAGAGCAACCAATGATCTATTACTTTTGAAGTGGCTATGGAGCATTCTTTTGATCTTTCCATTGAAAATATGTAGGTTCAAACCCCCAACCCAAGAATAGATGTTAGATGGTCTCTTCCTCCAAGCGACTGGGTAAAACTTAACTTTGAAGGGGCTTCTAAAGGAAACCCTGGTTTATATGGGGTGAGAGGGATCATCAGAGACAAGAATGACAAGGTGGTTGTAATTTTTGTGGAGCACCTCTCTTCACAATATTCCTTCTTTGTTGAGTCCAGAGGATATTTTCCAGGTTTTATGCTATTATAAGACTTAGGCTATAAAAAGATGGTCATGGAAGGGGACTCATTGAGTCTAATCAATTTGTTGAAGTCGATTAAGTCTCCTAATTGACACTTTTCAATTTAATTAATGAGACAAGAAAAATTCTACTATAGATGAAGTTCAGATCACCCACGAGAGAAGATAATAAAGTGGCGAATTTTTTGGCTAACACAAGTGTGGCTCACATAGGAAGGTTTGATTGGAGATCTAATTATCCCGAGGAATTGAATACCACACTTAACTCTAATTGCTCTTGATCATTTCAAGACGGGTCCTGGAGGTTGGGCTCTCTTTCCCAGGTTCTTTATTTGGACGCTCTTCCTTGTGGTCATTGATGTTTTGCGGTGAATCATTGTGTTGGCGTACTTCTGTTGTCCAAGGTGCCTCAACTTTTGGAGTTACTTGTGGATGCTTAACTGGCAAAACGAGTTTCCTGGTTCAAAGTTGGTCCATATTTTCTATATTCCTTGGGAGGTGGTATGGTTGCACGTGACGTTGGATGTGGACCAGGTGTAACTCGGTAAGTCTTATTGGTTTTGATTATCACTCTTCCTAAAGTTAGATTGGACCGTGTTGTCCTTTTTCCTAGTGGAAGTTGTTCCCTAAGAAGCTTTTGACACTACGAGGTCAAAATTGCCCTGCAATTTGGTACACCTAGTCAATAGTATGGATAAGAAAGAGAAGACCACTCTCGGTACCCTCATGACAGCTATTGAACTTTTAAAGAATGTGAATCACCTCCAAGGCTGTCTCTTGGATATTGTCTCCTTAAAGCTGAATGCTTCTGCCAAATCCTAGATGCTGCCCTGAGAAATCAGGGAATACTTCTGTTGGAGTTAAGTTGACCTGTTATTTTTTTAAGTTTTGTTCTGATCAAGTTGACTGATAATCCCTGCTAAGATTTTGACCCTGGATGTTTTTTGATTGTAGGTTCCTTTCTAAACCTACACTACTTAATAATTCAAAAAAATTAGTAAGATGCATGCTATGCTTCTAATACTAATTTAAGAATTTATTCTATACATGAGTACATTTTAACGAGTCTCATTTTTAAATTAAATTTTGTTTGCATACGCAGGTTCGGCCGAACCATGTAATGTTCTCCACGGAATGTGTATGGCGTCAACTTTCCGTTGAACCATGTTTGACTCAACTCAATTAAATCAGCTCCAAGAGTTAGACGACGGTGCGCAAAAGTAAAGTTATACGATATGATTAGGCATTTTGTTGCTGGTACCCATGCCAAAGGAATGAATCGCGAGTCTGACTTGGTTTTCATTTCTCCTGAATGTATTCCATATCCTTTGGCCGATGGCTTTCACAATATATTGCCTCTACTCTTATTTGCAGTTAGCTTCAAGGAATTGAAGACGCGGTGAAGTGCTTACAAAATATCGTTCCATCGAACAAACGAAGAGTTCTGAATTATAAGTGAGACGATTTAAAGCATGTCCATAGGCGTCCTTTTATTCCTTCTCCCTTCTCTTCCAAAGGTTGTCGTGGTGCCCATATTAATATCCAAGACATATGACTCAAGCCATGTCTTGGAAAGTTAAAACATATGACACTTCCACTGAATTCTTGTTAGACTAATTTACAGCACAAAGGATGGGTAAATACAGTTCAAAAAAAACTTGTTAGCCGTCACCTAACGAGCTATTTCTAAGAACTACTATTATAATATTTTAAATGCAGAATTCGACAAACTAGTGCTCGATCAGATTAAAAAATAAGAATTGCTACGAAACTATCTGTCGTAGAATATATGACTTAATAATCAACGAATAAATAGTAAATTGTTTTTATGTTATTAAAAAAAAGGAATCTGAATTCATGGTATGTAGAATGCGAGAACTAACACCCTGGATAAACAATCAATTAACATAATAACTTTGGAGGAAAAGAAAAATGTAGTATACGCTTGATTTATTATTTTTTAAATGAACGCCAATTCTGTTATAAATTCTATACTTATAAAAGTTCAAACTTAACGAAAGATAAAAAGTAGTAGTTTTTAACATTTTATTTAAAATGCGAAGAAAAACATTAACAAATAATTAATTAATATGATAACTTTGAAAACAAAAAAAATATTGAATATTTAATATATGTAAATAAATAAAGGTCAATTTATATTTGAAGGGTTGAAAATAAAAAGGTAAAGTAGTTTTTAACATCTAGAGGATGTTGTTTACCTCTTATAAGGTTATTTAATCATACTTATATTATCAAAGTATAGTGTATAATCATTTGAAATAAAAGGAGCTATAACTTTGCAAAGTATTGTCTAATTTACATGATTCTTGGTTTAATTTGTCCAAAATTTGAAGAGCTTAAAATGAGTGGTCATATGAAGGAATGCAAACAATATTGAGGGAGATATGATCATGTGAAAGTTGTGCATCTAGAATCAAGGTAGTGAGGATTTTTTTAAATGATAAAGAATAATATTATAAATATCTCTATCAATTAGGGTGAGCAAATCAATTGTAGTTTAATTTATTTTTCAAGAAAATCTATAAAAATAATTGTTGATAGCAAAGTGTAGAGGAGAATTGAAAAAAATAAAAATTATTTTCTTCCCCAAACCCTAGCTACTTTAGGATTTATTTGAGGGTTGAGATCATAGAGTTATTATTTTTCATTGGAAAGGATGACAAAGATGCTCGAAAATGGTGGATGAAGTGTAGATCTCTATATTTTAGTGATAATTTTTTACCATGCCAACTTATCAAAATTTTAAGAGGGGAAGCTTATGATTGATGGACAAGTTTTGATAGGGAAACTAATCATAAACACTTAGGATGAAATGAAGCATGTATTACTAATTGAATGGGACCCATATAAAAAGATAGCTAGTTTGAAGGTCACCATCAAAGAATATGGAGAAGAAATAAAAAAGACTTCATAAGAAAATGAAAGAAATAAATAAAGAGGATATAATAGGAGGAAAATATAGATGACAATGTATAATTTCATGGTTGCATTAAGGAGGATAATCTTACCTTTTTGATAAAATATTGTGAATTACAATGTGGGAGAATGTTATGGAATGAGAGGATGTTTTTCGCAAGACCGCCCAAACTATCGAACTTGTTTTGGTCATATTTCACTCATTCGGGCTCAGATTTAGCTGAAATTTTGAGGGTAGATGCTTGATAAACCTATAATGTCTCCATCAATTTTTAGATCATTTGGAGTCAACTATGTAATGGTTTTATCTGGTTTGCATCCCTATGTGTGAACAATATTTTTGGCAAGCAACTATACAAGATTTTCATCTGGATTGAGTGCAAGCAGTTCTAGAGGTTGTATCTAATATTTTTATGGTTTTTGCTCAAGATTTTAGCAAGATATGTTGTAGGGGATCCAATATGGGTTAGAAATATATCTTTCAATAGATCTTCATTCTGTGAACTTGATTGACAATGACTTCCAATTTGTTGCACAAAAAAAAAGTAAAAATCATACCTTTCCACAATGTTGCACAAAAAAAAAGTAAAAGTAATATTTAGACTGGCATTGAAGACCTAAAAAAAGAGGACTAATTTTTTGTTTTGTGGGTTTTCGTTCGAGCCTATATGATTTCAAAGTCTAGGCTACAAAAAGCTGGAAAACTAAAAGTGAGTTACAAATATTTATTTATCCAAATGGTTATTTGTTTGTTTTATTTTCTAATAATGAAGATAGAGAGAAAACATTTCAAGGGGGTCCCTGGTTCTTTCAAAGGGTAGGGCTTTTCATGAAGCCCTAGCATACTAAATTTAAATTCAAAGAAGAGATACTTTCTACAGCTCCCATGTGGGTTAGACTCTTTGGCCTCCATATTGAATTCTAGAATCTGACCATTTTTTCTTCAATTGGAAGCTCTTTAGGAACTTTTATGATGACTGCTAATTGTAACAAAAAATTTGAACATATTTTTATGCTCAAATTTGTGTTTTAATAGATTTTGAAAAATCCCTACCTAAAAATATCATATTACAATTTGGGGAGGACACTTGGGAGAAAGTAGTGGACTATGAGAATATTCCTTTTTTTTGTAGAATTTGGTTAGTGTTTGCCCAAACAAAATTCCAGAAGATATAAACTCAACATGTTTCCAAATACCTAAGAAGAAGAGCGCTCAGAAAAACTAGTTATGAAGGATCAATCTAAGTTATCTGCTAATATATTTGAAATTATTTCCATAAATGATGTCCCAAGTGAGGAAGAGAAAATAATGGAAACATAATTTTTAGAAACATAATTTAAATGTGAAGGGAAGAACTCAAAGATAAACCAAAAAATCAAATATTTTCAACAATAAAGGGAGAAAATATACATAACAAAAACAATATTTAAAACTTCAAATAATATAGGTTTCAATGTAGACTTTTTTGAACCTTATGGTAACACTTTGGTTGTGTACATGCATTCTTCAAGGTTATAAGCCATCTCAGATTCAATTGGAGTAAGTCAAGAAATAGGGGGAAAAAAATAAATATGGATTCTAATCAAAAGGTAGGTCGCAAGACCAATCAACTTCATATGGTAAAATAAGGTGACAAGCTTGTAGAGAAAGGTAAGGTTAATACCCTTCCCAACTTTTTTATCCCTAGTATTAATGAAGATTATCACTTGGAATATTAGAGGACTCAAAGGAAGTCTTTCAAAACAAAATTTCAAAACAAAATGAAATTAGAAGAATGATTCAAATAAATCATCCACATATTGTTTTCCTTCAAGAAACAAATATGTCAATAAAGGAAATGGAATCAATTGCTAGTAAAATTTGGCCGGATGGAAAAGTGGTTTCCCTCAGTTCTCAGGGGACTTCTGGTGGCATTGCTTACCTTTGGGACACAAAAGAAGTAGTTATTCACCATAAGGTTGGTATTTGGGATATTTTGGCTATAGCTATTCAAAGTAGACATTCCAACCAAATTATGCTCTGCATTACTATTTATGCTTCGACTACTTTGAAGGAAAAAATAAGACAATGGAAGGATATAACTTATATTATCTCTCATTTTTTTGAATCTTGGATCTTGATCGGAGGAAATTTTAATACCATCCTCTCTGTAGAATTCAATGGCTCAACTAAGGAGACTGAAACACAAATTTATTCCATAAATATCTTCTAGCTCGAAGATCTCAAAACTTTATTTGTTCCCTAAAATAAGATTATGGAGATGTTGTCTACACTTGGGATGGCATGAAATCTATTGTTGTCAAATATATTTCTAACCTTTTTGTTGCTACTCCTCTTGAATCGGCTTCTCAACAAAATATTCTTCAATCAATCCCTTCTATTATCACTTCTGAAGATAACTCTATTTTGACTGTTCTTGTTATTATCAATGAGCTTCAAGAGGTAGTTTTTAAAATACAAAAATAGAAAACCCCAGGTCCTAATGGTTTTCCCATTGAGTTCTACCAAGAGTTATAGGATGTCCTTCATGCTAATTTATTAGAGGTGGTGCAAGAATCTAGGAAATCCAAATATATTTTGAAGGTTATCAATAAAACGTATATTACTCTTGTTCCAAAATATCAAGAGTCTGATCATATTTCAACTTTTAGACCTATTGCTTTATGTAATGTTATTCTCAAAATCATTACTAAGATCATGGTAAAAATGTTGAAGCCTCTTTTGCATAAGATTATTTCCCCTGAACAAGGGGGTTATGTGGAAGGGCATAAAATAGTGGATGAGATAGTTCTTTCTCAGGAAGCCATCCATTCCATCGATATGCAAAAATATCATTCCATGTTAATTCGGTTAAACGTATCCAATGCTTATGACTGAATGAATTGGCACTTCCTTATCAAATTTTTGAGGCAATTTGGTTTCTCTCAGGATTGGATGGATTGGATTATGGGATGTATCCCTTCAGTTTTCTACTTAGTTCTTATCAATGGTAGGCCTTCTCAAAATTTCCTAGCTTCTAGAGGTATTAGGTAAGGTTACCCCCTTTCCCCTTATTTATTCATCATTCTTTCTGAATGCTTGGGTAAGACTATAACCAAAAATAGAGAAAACAACATCCTTGAGGGAGTTACCATTTCTCATAGAGCTAGACCATTCTATCATATCCAATTTGTTGATGACTCAACTCTTTTAGGTAAACCTACAGTTAAGGAAGCTTCTAATATTAAGCAAATCATTAGCTATTTTTCTATGGATATAGGGTAATTTATCAATGAAGATAAATCTAAAGTTATTTTCTTTCACTGCTCTTCCAGATAGAAATCCATGGTCTTGGATAAATTAAGATATAATAATACCTCCCTTCTGATCACTTATTTAGGTACTTCTATCAATATTCAAAGATAAAAAAAAATATTGAAATTGGTTGTTGGATAAAGTCAAGAATAAAATTAGAAAGTGGACCAATAGGTGACTTTCTTCTAGGGGTAGAATCACCTTGGTAAAATCAGTTCTTCAAGCTATTCATATTTATGTTTCTACCATGTTAAATATCCCAAAGGTTGTTGTTCGAGAATTGGATCAAATCAGTCATCGGTTCCTTTGGAGTGGTACTAAGGAGAAAAGGAAATGGGCCTTGGTGAAATGGGACACTTTATGTCTTCCTAAGACTGAAGGGGGATTAGGATTCTATTCTACTATTAATAATAACAAATATTTAGCTACTAAATTATATCGAAGGATTTTGCATAACCCCAATGCTCTTTGGGCCAATAATATTTGTTGTAAATATGCTGAGAACAAAAGTATTGAAGGCCTTGTTCACTATCAATTGCCTACCAAAGGTTCTCACATTTTAGCAGTTCTTAATACTGTTGAGGATTTTATAAAGAAAAAATTATTTTGGATCATTCATAATGGTCAACAAGTAAATTTTTGGACATATTATTGGGATGGTCACAAGCCTTTGACAACTTAGTTTCCCGATTGGAGGCCTTGTATGGAGGAGCTTCCTCAAGCTAACTAGATAAAGGTGGCTAATTACTATTGGTACCATATGGGTAATTCAAAGTTTGGTAGAGATTGGATCCCTATTAAGGAATGGTCTATTCAAATCCTAGAAAGGTAAAGACAAAACATCTCTTGGTCCCATAAAAAAGATTGTTTTGGATGAAGAAACTCTATTAAGGGTGAGTATTCAATTGCTCAAGGTTATTTGTCTTTATGCTATAATAATCCTAACTAATCATCTGACATAATTTCTTAGTTATGGGCTCAAAAGCTCTGGCCTAAGGTGAGGTTCTTTACTTAGATTTTATTGCATCGTAGGGTGCTTACTGGTTAGTAGCTTATGAAGCATGGTTTTCATGGCCCTTTTAGATGTGAAATGTGTGGAGAATGTGTAAGCTCTCAACCATATTTTTATTGAGTGTACTTTAGCCTTTGATCTATGGATGAGAATGACCACTTTACTTGGCTTACAGTGGTCCAATTTGTTTACTTTTGAACAACCTTGAAGGGATTGACCTAAACAAGAGGGTGTTGATCATTTTATTAGGCACTTAGTTTGGATGGGTTCTACCATTCTTCTTTGGAATATCTGGAATGAAACAAACAACAAAATTTTTAATCAAGATAGGAAGGATATTCACTATATCTGGCAAAAGACCATTTCCAATTTCGTTGAATAAGTCCAACAACTCCTTAATCAGCCTCGAAACTCATATATTATGTTCCAATAGTTGGTCAAAGACCTTGTGCAAGACATTGATATGTTCATGACTCTTTTTAGTCTTGGCCAATAAGTCATATAATTTTTAACAATTTGATGAATATAATCATGTAAAATGTAGGTAATATCACATTGGTAAGTAGCACCTACATGTTTAAGACTGAACAACATGGCCTTGTAGAAGAATGTCCATCATGGTGTTGGGAAGTATTATGTTAATCATTAATATTTACATGAATTTGATTATACCCCAAGAATCCATCCATGAGGGATAGTATTTCATGGCCATTGATAGAATCCATTAGGTTGTTGATTTTCTTAAAGCAAGAAGTCATCTTTGGGATATGCCTTGTTAACATCATGAAAATTTATGCATATGTGTATCCTTCCATTAGGATTTTCAATAGGTTATTAGGTACCATATTGGATACCCATTATGGATGGCCAATGAGTTGGATGAAGCACATATCTAAGAGTTTTTGGATTTCTTATTCAACCACAAGTGCAATTATGGGGTGAACCTTTTGTAGCTTTTGTTTCAAATATTTAGTGATAGGATTGAGGGTAATGTTTTGCTCTACAAGATTGGGATCAAGGCTAGGAATATCTTTATAAGACCAAGAGAAAAGATATTATATTCCATCAGGAGGGCTATAAAGTGCTCTCTTTTTTGAGGTGAAATACTGTTACCAAGTTTAAGAAGTTGGATATTTGTAGGATAAGGATTGATGTCGATATCAATGGTTTATTCCACAAGAATATGGGAAATATCCTCTTCCTGATGAGAGCTAGGGATGATATTGATATCATTGGTAACATTCTTTGGGAAGGTAGATTTGGCATAACTAATTTTGACATAGTATATAAAAGAGAAATAGTAAGCAGGGGAAATATGAAGATAGAAATTTGATGCATGGATTAAGTGGTCCATTGGAAAAAAGTTTTAAGGGGAAGGTGGAGAAGAAATTCATTTAAATTCAATGGCACTTGGATCAATATTGATGATATCAGGATCAATCACATAATTAAGAGGAGTGTATAGGTCAATTAAAATCATATTAACATGGTGATGTAAATGGTGAAGAAGGCTAGAGGGTAGGTTATCTTATTTGTTTTCATGAGGAAGTTGGGATAGGATGGGTGGACAGGGATTGGGTTATAGTTAACATAGTTGTGGTATTATGTTGATGGAAACATGGGGTCATTCTAGCAGGATAAGCATAAGAAGGAGAGAAATTAGAAGAGGAAAGAGGAAAAGGTAAAAATTTCCATTGTTATGGTCCTTAGATATGGGCATAATGGGATATGATTCATATTTAGAGCTATCAAAGATAATTGAAAGTGTATTTAATTGCTTTTCTATGTCATCTCATAAGGTATTAGATGGAAATACATGGATGGTGGAAACCTAGAAATATTCTATAGGTAGTAGGTGGGCATATTCAATATCAATATATTTATTTACATCATTTGCTTCAATATCAAGAGTGAGGGAGTGGAGTTCATGCACGAGGAGAGCAACTAAAGAATTCTTGTCATACCCTAAACCTAATTTATCTTTGGATGATTTATAGGGTAGTTAAATAATGGATCATGAACCCTTTTCATAGTACCCTAGGCCAAATCCATGCCAATTTACGTATAGAAAATATTGCATGGAAAATGAGGAATTGGACATATAATTAATGTTACCAAAAAATGATGCGTCAAGATATATAGAATTTGGTTTGTTAGAATATGAATCAAGTTTCCCATAGATCAAATTTATATGAATGATTGAAAACCCAATGGAGACAACAATACCAATAGTTAATTGGGTGTCACAAGGGTGACCAAAATCCTTAATATAATCTATGAGAGAAGGAGTAAAGGTTATATTATGTACAAGGTATTCACCTATACCTGGAGTAGACATATGGATAGAGATATGAGAATATGATGGAGGAGGTGGTTCAAGGGGAGGTTTAGAGCTAGGAAAGTCTAAAGAAGTGATGTGTGTAGTAGAAGATGCTTAAAATGTTCATATAGGAGGGGAATAAGAAATGTGTGGCGTTGGAATATTTTTAGGAATTGAAGATGGGGAGAAGTGATTTGAAAATATGACTCAGGGGGGGGGGGGGGGGGGGGGGGGGGGAGGGGGGAGGGGGAAAAAAGGGGGGGGGGGGGGGGGGAAAAAAAAGGGGGGGGGGGGGAAAAGGGGGGGGGGGGAAAAGGGGAAGGAAAGGGGGGGGGGGGGGGGGGGGGAGGGGGGGGGGGGGGGGGGGGGGGGGGGGGAGGGGGGGGGGGGGGGGAAAGGGGGGAGGAAAGGGAGGGATAAGTATGTGGATGTAAGTGGATAGGAGGGCATGAAAATTGTATGGGGGATAAAGGAGGTTGATTAGATTGAATAGAATATGGGGTATTAGCCACCAATGGGATGGATGGGATATGTAGAGTAGACTCATGTAGATAAGAGACCATGTTGTAATATTTAAAAGGTTCATCATCTATAGAGATATAGTGAACATGTCCCTCATGGAAAATTTGAAGAAATGGTGTAAGGTAGAGGATACACACCACATATCTCTAACGGACTCCCAATAAGTACATTGTATTGCATATAATCTTTGATGACAGGACATAAATTATGGATGGTCTTCACACCCACCTGGATGGGGAGGACAATCATACCAAATATCAAAAATAATGTATCATTGAAGGCCCACAAGGTGAAATTTAAGATGACTAAAAATGAGAGGGGAAGTTAAGATGCTTAAGGATTACAAAAGTGATGATATTAATGAAAGATACCATGTCAACAAGAATACCTTTGAAGGTTATGCCATCTACATAATCCATAACATGAATAAGTAGATTAGGTCCCTCTATTGGAATATTTTTGATCTCATAGTTATAAAACATGATAGAGGGTGACATGAAGGTCCTTATATTACCTAAAATGTTAGAAAAATATATTAAGGTCTTTGGCATGCAATTCTATGGATTGCAAAATTTCCATCAAAGTGTCTTGGTGTGGGGGAGAGTGTTGGATAAGTTCATAGATCGAGAGTTTAACCAATACCATTTTAAGGCTATGGGTAAGTTGAAAATTTAGGTTGAATATTGGTCATGTTTGAAGGGGTCTGACCTACAATATTGGAGGTGGCACAAGTGATGGTGAAGACGTATTTGTAGGGTCACCTGGTTAGGTTTATTGACTAGTATATCATTGATTTTAGTGATAATATTGATCATGCCTACAAAACCTTGATAATAAGGGACATTATTCACATGGTTGACTTGATTGGTCATGAATGTATAAGTTGATGCATCATTGTAGAGTTGTGTAGTTCCATGTTGTGGCAAAGAATTTTGATATATTCCAATATTTTGGTTAGGAGGGGCTAGAGGGTTTTCAATTGTGTTATCCCCTCGATTGATCATGTCTAGCACAATATTTTTGAATTATAAACAATCGTTAATATCATGAACCTTTTAGTAGTGTTAAATATAAAAGTGATACTCCTTGTACCATTTTAGTTTGGGTTTGGTTGAATCCTCTAGTTAGGTCTACAACAAGGAGATCTTTTATGCACCATAGAGATTTTAAAAAATGGTTGACAAGGGCTCAAATAAAGGAGTTAAATTATGAGGAGGTCTAGGAGGACATTTAGTATGATTAGTGGATTGAGAAGAAGGATTTTTGTATTGTGGAGGGATTGACTGATATTGGAATATTGGTTGTTAGTATTGATAAGTAAGTTATCGAGGTTGAACACTAGGGGAAATTGTGGTACTGAATACTACTTGATTGATTTGAGTGGATTTAGATTGGGTATTATTGTTACCCTTAGAATTCCTAATTTCATATTATTTTTTCTTAAACTTTATTTCCCCTTATTGGACTTTAATATCCTTGTTGATATTTTCTTGATCCATGGCTTCCTCAATGGTTTGATGTTGTTGGATTTGCAATGTTGTGGAGATGTGTTTATCTTAGCTTTGAGCAAACATGAGGACTAGATCAATAAAGGGATGTGAGAATGGAAATTCATTGATCATAGTTCTCCATCGAGTGAAATAATCCATGATAGGCTCATCATCAAATTGGAAAATATTATAGAGATCTATCAATGTGGTCTTCTTCTTAATGTTGATAGAAAAGTGTTCCAAGAAAAGGGTAGCTAATTATTCAAAAGTATAAATACTATGTTGGGGTAAGATTTTGTACAAATATAAATCCCCTTACCCAAGGGATATTTGGAAGGTATTAAGCATAAGGGGATCACTTTAATTAATTAGATAATAATATTTGATTAAATTTATCAAATACTCCTTGGAATTTTCTTTCCCTTTGAACTTGTCAAACTTGGGCATCTTAAATGATAGTGATATGGAGGCATGGTGACTAATAGATGAATGGGTTGAGCTCATAGCTAGCTAATATTGGATTTTTGATATCTAAAGCTATTTTATTACAATTCTAAACTATTGATGTGATTAGTCAGTCATTGAATTTCGTTCTATAGGTCTTGTGATGCCTACGGAGTCTCAATTAGAGGAACAAAATAAGTGAATTTAGGAGAAGGGTAGACATATGGGTAGCATGAAGGAGAGGGTGGTAAAGAGGTGGATTTTGAGAGGTGGAGGGTGCTTGAGGAACTCATGATGAAGAATGAGGTTTTTGATATGGTGTAGAGTATGGGTTTCAAACATTTAAAGAGTTTTGAGGGGATTAATATATTAGTGAAATGGTTGTTGCATTATGACGACCACATGGGGATTGATGGTGTGTATAAGAATTAGAAGGAGGTTGGTATTTATTAGGATGTGCTTGGTATTGAACATGAGGTGGTGGATATTGGGTAAATGTAGGATGGTATTGGTTAGGTGGGGTTTGATATTGAGTGGGTGGAGGTTGATATTGAGTGGTTGTAGGTTAATATTGATTGGGCGGAGGATTTTATGACCATGTCTATCACCACTAATAAGAAGTTGAAGGGGGAAGTGGTGGTGGATGCATTATATATAGATAAAAATCCCATAAAGGAGATTGAGTGAAGAATGGATATTTGGTTAAATGGAGGAGGATTAGGGGTGGTCAACATTTAAGGAGGAGGTTAGGGAATAATAATATTGTATGAGGGATGAGAAATTTATTAGAAACCACCTGCAAGATCTTGATGCAAAGAAGAATAATTACAAGAAAGGATAAGACAAGGATGAGATTTATGAGGAGGAGAATAGGAGGGGTAAGAAGAAGCTTGAGTTGAAGAGTTAGTAGGAGGATGGGGGGATAAGGAGTAGAAGAGTAGAAAACATGTCCTGAAACATTCTCTTATGGAGGAGGGTTATGGCCATGGGTATAAGGATGGTATTGAAGGTCTTGAAAGGTATCGGTATCATAAAATAAGGTATTGGGATTGGAAAAATAAGAAGAGGTGTTGGGATTAGGGGTTTCAAGTAAGTTGGTATGACTACTTTGGTATATGAGGTTTGTGTCAGTTGATTCAATATCTAAGCATGGAGGATAAGGGATGGAGTACATGCTACTAGGTGGAGCATGAGGTATATCCTTTAAATGAGTTGGAGGATATATAGGAATATGGGGGATTTACCCATAATTCTCCATGGAATTATGTATTTGGTCTCTAGTTTGACTTTGAGTTTGGATCATAAGGATGTATGGGTATAAGAGGAATTGTAGGGAGGACCAATTTAGGAATAGAATGGTGTAAACTAATTATAGGTGTGACCATTTGGGGTTGCACGGTCACAACTATCAATTATTTAGGGTTAGATGATTTACTTTGGAGGTTGGGTACAATAGTTATAGGTATATACATAGATGTTAGAAGTATAATAGGACTATGTTTAAAGGTGTTGATGGTTTGGGGGCTATTTTTGACAGGCTTTGCAAAAGAAAAATTCTATCTATTAAAATAAGAAAATAATCAAGTAATGATAATGTGATTTTTTAATTAGGCTGTGTTTTTGATGTTTGACGCTGTTAGTTACTAGTCTAGTGGTGGTTTTATTTTTCTTATTTATGTAGTGTATTTTGATATAACCTACCCTTAAAATCTACAAAATATGGATGAGTATGGTATCTATAGGGTGTGTTTATGCACTATCCTCGATATGCCTAAGAGTAAATGGGGAGAAGAAACACACAAATGACTAAAAGGGATTCCTAAGGTGGGGATTGCTCTGGGTATCCTAAAGGGGTAAAAGACCTCCAATACCCATTTTTGGGGGTATAATAGGTGGTGATGTCTAGAACCTACAATGACCTAGTTGGATTTTGCTTCACCCTTGGTTAGGCTACATCAAAAATGAACGTTGCACACCCACTGATTATTTAGCCATATAAGCAAGGGTGTCTAACCTTAAACTACCCTGGGTTAGTCCCAAGGGTAGTCAACTTCTTGATGATGAAAACCAAGAAAATATGTTATCTAGACTATGGTGTCTAAGAGATCAATTAATTGTTGGTGATGAAATCCAATGTCACCTAACTATTTTTATCATAATAGTTTATGCAAAGATGTGTGTGTGTGTGTGTGATTTTTAGATTTTATTTGTTTTTCTTATTTTAGAGAAGCCTATCTACAAAAAAAATTCTAAAGATACAAAATATAAAACCTTCCTATACTAATTGCAAAGACATCAAACGCTAACCAAAGGTACTGATGAGGAATCTTAGACCTAGGGGCTAATTATTTTTAGACCTAGGATATTGTAATTAGGACTTAGTATGCAAAATAATCAACGTGAGTTGTTTGTTTCCTCCGTTGAATGGTCTAGGTCTAGGTGTTTTTGTTTTCGACATTGTAGGGCTTACATCTTTAGCCTTTCCGGATTTGTGTACGTAAATCCTTGGAGCAGTTCATGATTTCTAGGATTACGGTTTTCCTTTTGGGCTTATTTAAGTCCTATGTTTTTTTAATAATATTCAGCTTCATATTTTCCATATCATTGGTATCAGAGCGAAGGAATTTTTGGAGATTTTGGGTAATTTCCGATCTCCATAGGGTGGTTTGGATAGTTTTCCACCACCTTCGTTCCAGTGTGAAGCTCAGAAAAGTTGCACAAATTTTTGCTGCCAATATTGCAGAAAAATTGCAAGCACTTATCATTGTTGTAAATATTGTCATAAAATTTGTTGACAATAAAATTTGACAATGTGCACTATCATCTAAATTTTTTTTTTATAGACAACAAATGCAACAAAAATATTTGTTGTCTTTTTGTGGGTAGAAAATCACATTTGGAGGGCATTAATTCTTCGACTCCAGTGCAGCGTCCGTTCATCCTGTTCAGTGCGCCAGTAAGGAAATCCCGATGCCACGGACGACCACGTCTTCTACGACCTTGAAATTCTAAAACCTCGAACATCTACCTCAGATCTACATTTTCCCAGACCCTCTAGACCATTCTGCCATGATAGACCCTTGGAGATCAACACTGCCGATCCTGTTTGAGGAGCTGACAATCCTGATGTTCCTGTCAGGAGACTGCTGGCCGCACGTGCAGGTCTTCTCCGTCGATCGACGAGATGTCTAGCCTGCATTATTGGGTGAAGAGTTGCTGCCAACACTGTGTTTGGTAGAGGTTATAGGAGCGAAAGATCTGGCATCTGCCAAAATTGTTAGGCGGCATCAGTCCTAGAGGAGCCCGACCCACCGTTGCGATTTTCCAGACGGTGCTAGCATCGACATGTAGTCTGGCGGATCTGTTCTTCGCCGCCACACTTGACACATACCTGTGACCGTCCATCCAATTCGTGACTAAATTTGGCATTTTTTGACGCTATTAAAAAAAAAAATTATCGTTTCCCGCAGCAGTTGGCCGCGGATAAGAGGAAATTCTGCCAAATCTTGCAGCCTGCTATCCGATCTCTACAGTATGCCTGTAACAACGATCGGTTCTTCTTGTGCTGGCCCCTGGAACTCTACCATCTGTTCAAATTTCTAGAAGGTGCCGACATCTATGTGCAGACGGGCAGATCCATTGGAAGCCAAACTCGCCAAACATTGTTCTCTACATTGTCTCAGCCTGCGTGCTGTAAACAAAACGTGCATCGAGGTTGCGAGATTCCAACTTGTGTCGGGTGCCAGGTTTGATTGTGACAGTTTTTATTATTGGATTTCTGCGTTGATCCTGTCGTGGTGTTTTCAAGGTGCGCAGCTTTGGTTGGCCGAGGATTCGACAGGTTCAATTCACCACCGAATAGTGGTTGTAATATCCAGTTGGATTAGCCACCAAACAGTGGCTTTAATGTCTATTTTCTTTCTCTTTTGATTAGCCAAGAAACCCTCAATTTCAAAATTTCCATAAAAAAAAAAAAAAACAAAGGGAAATTCAATTAAAAAAAAAAAAAAAAAATTTAATTGTCTTTTCCACCAAGTCAAATTTTGACTTTGTTTTTTTAAAGCATTGTGCAAATTTTTATTTTTGCCCTTCCATTGTACATTTGTAATTTTTGCAAATTCATTTGGGCACTTTTTATTTTGCACATTTTGGTAATTTGTCTTTTTGTGACATTTTTTGCTGGCGATCACTTGGGGTCAAATGGCTTCTGAATTAGCCGACAAGTTGGCTCAAGTAACCCAACATGTCAGCATTTTGGCTAATAAGGTTACTTCCAATGAAGTTCAACAACAATGTGAGGTTCCGGTTTACACTGGTTCGCAAGATCCCGAGGTCCTCAACAGTTGGATTTTGGACATGGACAGTTGGTTTGCGTATATCAAGATCGCAAAGGATCAAGAAGTTAACTTTGCAAAGTTGAAACTTTCTGGCATTGCTAAGGTCCTTGTCACTGATCGACAATGGACCCAAAATCCCATTGACACGTGGGATGAATTGCAAAGAGTGTTGAAGAATAATTTTTATCCTTCAAACTATGCCACTGAGCTTGAGATCAAGTGGCTTCGTCTTCGACAAACCTCCAATATGACTATTCATGATTATATTTTTCAATTTAGCAAGTTGCGGATTTTGAATTCTATACAAGATAATGCAGCACAACTTGTTAACAAATTCAAAAGTGGTTTGCAGGAGCCCATTTATAGGAAGATGAAATACAAGTTGATTGTAAACATTGACATGGATTTCAATCAAGCCATTCTTGCTGAGGAGGAAATGAGGGAGCAATCACGTGGGAATCGCTCTTCTATGTCAGGAGGAAATCAGAAGGCTTCTCCTCAACCTTCCAAGGGAGCTAAATCTTCTTCTTCTCCTTCTCCCTCTTCTTCATCTTCCCCTTCTTCTCACAAAAATCTTCTTCTAAATCACCTTTGATTTGTAATTATTGTAAAAAGCCAAGGCATACTCAAAAGAGGTGTTTTAAGTTGCAAAATATGAAGAAACAATCCCTAGTTGTAAAGCCTTCCAATGAGGACTCACAAGAAAGTCCCATTGAGGCTATAGGGGAACGTAAGCCTTATAAGGAATTGGCAAGGTTAAACAAATTGACCCTTATGAATACTTCACAAGGTGATTGTGAGAATTTGTTTGTGACTACGGTCCATCTCAGTGACACCTTTATGGTTTATTGTATAATCGATAGCGGCTCACAGAAAAATCTAATTGCGAGGTCTCGTTGTTGACAAACTGAAGTTATTGATGAATCCCCATCCTCATCCTTATCCTTTGGGATGGAAGGACAATGGGATTACATCCGACATCACACACACTTGCACTGTGAATTTTGCTTTTAGTCCTTCTTTTGTGGACTCGGTTGTGTGCGATGTAACTCCAATGGATTGTTGTGGCTTGTTGCTTGGAAGACCCTATCAATATGATAGGAGGTCTATACATGATGGGTACAAAAACACATACACTTTGCACAAATACAATAAAGCATTCATAATCAGAAGTACACAACAAACACCACATAATTTGATGTTGAGTTGTAGACAAGCACACAAAGCTGTAAATCAAGCAAAGGAATTAGCGCTCATCTTCATCAGACCAATTCAAGAAGAAAAGCAAGCACCTAAGCACACTAATAACAAGAGTTCTTCAGTTCATTCATTACTTCAATCATTTTCTAATGTTTTTCAAGAACCCACAAGACTTCCTCCTAAAAGATAGATTAATCATAGTATTGAGATTGTTCCTGCATCTTCTCTTCCTAATTCTTCAATGTATAGACAATCAATAGTGCAAATGGAAGAAATTAAAAAGCAAATTCAAGCATTGTTGACAAAAGGGTTCATCAAACCCAGTACTTCCCATTGTGCTTCTCCTATCTTGCTTGTGTTGAATAAGGATGGCACATGGAGATTATGCATTGATTTTAGGGCACTCAATAAGATTACAATCAAGAATCGTTATCCACTTCCTCGCATTGATGATATTTTGGACCAATTGCAAGGTGCAAAATTCTTCTCCAAAATTGATCTCAAAAGTGGGTATCATCAGGTGAGAATTCAAGCAGAAGACACTTGGAAAACAACATTTAAGACCAAAATGGGGCTCTTTGAATGGCTTGTCATGCCCTTTGGCCTTACAAATGCTCCAACTACATTCATGCGGCTGATGAATGAAGTATTCAAAGATTGTTTGGATCAATTTGTAATCATCTATTTGGATGACATTATTATATATTCTTCTACTTGGGAGAATCATTTGGAACATTTGGAAACGGTTCTTCAAACTGTTCGAAAGAACCAATTGTATGCAAATTTTCCTAAGTGTTCATTTGGGCAAACATTCATTGCCTATCTTGGGTTTGTAATTAGTGAAAAAGGTGTCCAAGTAGATCCTTCCAAAGTTGAAGTTATCTTCTCTTGGCAAACTCCTACTTCAGTCACGGAGTTAAGGAGTTTTCTTGGACTTGCTAATTTCTATCACAAGTTCATTGGAGGATATTCTTCTATTGCCACACCTTTACACTATTTGACAAAGATCAAAGTTCAGTTTCAGTGGACAAAGGATCAATAAAAAGCCTTTGACACATTGAAACACAAATTGAGTACTGCACTAGTTCTTGTTCTTCCTGATTTATCTCAACCATTTGAGATAGAAATCGATGCTTCACAAGTTGCACTTGGAGTTGTGCTCATGCAGAATGGCCATCCAGTGGCCTACCATTCAGAAACATTTTTAGAGGCCAAGAAGAACTATTCTACATATGATAAGGAGTTCTATGCTTTAGTTCAAGCAATCAAGTATTGGAGGCATTATCTCTTGGGCAAAGAAACAATTGTTCATACAGATCACATGCCCCTTAAGTTTCTTCAATCTCAAAAAAAAATTGAGAAAGCTAGGCACATGAAATGGGCATCATACTTGCAACAATTCCATTTGGTAATCAAGTACAAGAAAGGATGAAACAATGCAATGGCTGATTGCTTGAGTCGTCCTCCTTCTACTCTTGTTTTGACAATTGTCACTACTTCTCATCTTGGCTTCCAAACTTGGCGTACATAGTATCCTATGGATCCAGATTTTGGCAAAGTTTTCCACCAACTTTCCAATCCTTCTTCAAATTTGAGATTTCTTCAGGACTTTCATATTCAGGATGGACTATTGTACAAATTGGACAAACTTTGTGTTCCTCATGGGAACAGGGAGTCTCTTCTGAAGGAGGCTCATTCCACACTCTATGGGGGACATTTTGGTAGACAGAAAACTCTTCATCATCTTCAACGGTTTTTCTTTTGGCCACACATGCAAAGAGATGTTCTTCGATTCTTGCGATAATGTGCATTCTGTAATCGCTCCAAATCATCCAATAGGACATTGGGAATGAGCATGCCCTTGTCCATTCCTTCTCATCCGTGGGAAAGCATGTCCATGGATCTCTTGAGCGGTTTTCCAATGACAGTACGCAAGCATGATTGTGTCTTTGTTGTGGTAGATAGATTCAACAAAATGGCCAAATTCATTCCTTGTCGCAAGACAAGTACTGCACAAGACCTTGCCCAACTCTTCTTTGAGGTGGTATGGCGCTCTTTTGGTCTTCCTACCAGCATTGTCTCTGATCGTGACTCATGCTTTGTAGGTCACTTTTGGCAATCACTTTGGAATATTTTGGGAGTATCTCTTAACTTCTCTACTGCTTATCATCCACAATCCGATGGGCAGACAGAGGTAGTTAATCATACTCTAGTGCAGAGTTTGAGGATTTACCATCATTCCACTCCAGCCAAGTGGGACTTAAGCCTCACTCACATTGAGCACGCCTACAACAGGGCCATCCACAGTTCTACCGGGCACTCTCCATTTGAAGTGTGTTTTGGTTTTCAACCACTTGCTCCTTATGAGTTACCTTTGTCTTTGCCTTCTTCAGCCACAATGCATATTCAGAAGGAACAAGACAAGGCCAACTATTTTGTGCAGAATTTACAGAGTCTTCAAGCCAAAGTGGTTCAAATTCTTCAGAAGACTCAGCAAAAGCAGAAACAATAGATGGACAAGCACCACACTCCTCATTCCTTTTAGGTTGGTGAAAAAGTATGGTTTCATCTTGACAAACGACGATTTGTAGATAAGGCACATAGCAAAATCAAGCCTCTTCGTTATGGGCCTTATACTATTCTTCAGCAAATCTTTGAGAATGCCTTTCACTTGGACCTTCCAGCACATCTTGGCATTCATGATGTTGTCAATGTTGATCTTCTCAAACCATACTATGATTCCACGTTGGAGACAGTTCCAGCCATCATACATCCAGTTGATGTGGTTCCTGATGCTCAGCTTTCGCTTGACGCCAATACAGTCTTTGATATGAAGACCCGACAAACACGCCAAGGTGTTTCTACTTCATATCTTGTGGCCCGTCGAGGCCAATTTCCACATCAGGCTCGCTGGATTTCTGCTCACATTCTATCTCGAGATTTTCCCTCTTTGTTAAAAGCATTGGAGTCCAATGCTTCTTTTGTTGGGATGAATGATGAGGAATCTTAGACCTAGGGGCTAATTATTTTTAGACCTAGGATATTGTAATTAGGACTTAGTATGCAAAATAATCAACGTGAGTTGTTTGTTTCCTCCATTGAATGGTCTAGGTCTAGGTGTTTTTGTTTTCAGCATTGTAGGGCTTACATCTTTAGCCTTTCCGAATTTGTGTACGTAAATCCTTGGAGCAGTTCATGATTTCTAGGATTACGGTTTTCCTTTTGGGATTATTTAAGTTCTATGTTTTTTTAATAATATTTGGCTTCATCATTTCCATATCAGGTGCTTTGTTGCTATCTAAGGTGCAAATACAAGAAATCAATGAAATGAATCAAATGCAACTACACTAGACAAAAGGAAAGGCCAAAAAATAATGTGACCTAAGCAAGAGGGAAAGGCATATATTCTAAAATAAATACAAGGTCATCTAAAATAATGAAAGAAGGGTAGAATTTATACTACAAAAAGGAGAAAAAGAAAGAAAAATTATATGCTAAATAAGAGGAGAGGAGAAGAGGTTTATATGAATTCACTTCAAAAGAAACACTATTCTAAGAAAAAATGTAGTGCAAAAAATGAAGAACACAAGCTTATACTGAGAGGGGGGGTGAACAGTATAAGACCACTTTTAACTTTATCTATCAATACAGCTTTCAAACCATTAACATGTAGAATAAGATAGTAGTAATAACAACAGTAAAAAAATGCACAAAATGCAATCCACAAAGAGACAACAATTTACGTGGTTCACCCAAGGTGGGCTACTCCACGGATAAAACTTTTCTTATAAAAGTTATATCAAAGTCCTCTGGGAATCCTTCCCGATTACAATGTTTATGAGCCTCAACTCAAAGGAGACACCTTCCCCTAATTCTGCTTTGGCTGATGATCCTCTAGAAGACCTCTATCTCTTTTGCCCTTAGCAAGTGGAACTCTATCCACAGAAGACACCTGTCTTCCTTGCTCTAGTTGGAGATCTCTGTCCTCAACTATGTCATTGCAAAGCTAGTCCTCGAGAATGCATTAAACACAGTTCTTCGGCCTAGCACATATGTCCTCTATATTTTCCTCTGGTATGCACCAAACACAGTCCTTCGGTCTGGTACAAGTCTGTCCTCAAATTGCATCAATATTTGTCCTCAATCTAATCCTCAAAACTGGTTCAAAAATGGTTCACAAACTTTCAACATAGCTTGCTTAATACTATCCAACTATTCTCTCTGCTTTGCCACCATTGCACTTGGTCATGAATGACTTTTGCATAGACTGTACCAATACAACAACACTTGATCACTGTTTGTCCTTCTCAACTATTCAAAATTATAGTAGCATCTACTTCGTGCACTTTGCTCTCTTCACACAGACTGCGTGAACACAGTCTTTCGCCAACACTACAGTATTCGATCGCACATCAACTTATGCACCTATGTGCAACCACAACAACACCCTCTTCACACTTTGAATGCACACTTCGATCGATTCGATATGACTGCTCTTTGCGCACAACAGACTTCACTTGCATAAATTCGACACACACTTTTGATCCTTGACACTCAAAAATAGTCCTCCTTTTATAGCAATAATTCATGATTAAAATCTTGATCTTAGTCGGCTGTATATCCTTAAAACAATCATCGGCTGCACAACCTTACACTTCGTCGACAAAGGTTAACTCCGTCGGCTTCAACCGCCTCTGTTGTTCTATAGCTTTTCTAGCACGAAACTCAAACATGTCACGATATCGCTACGCCTTTGTCTGCCGTACACCTTGTATTGCTTGTTGTCATGAAATCGTGACACTACTGCCTATTGTGCGCCTTCTTTGGTTTGTTGTCACGAAATCGTGACACTCCCTGACTTTGCTGACATCATCATGATTCTTGTCGCGAAATCGTGACGCTCTAGACTTCAAAGCCTTCTTCTCCGCTACTATCACGAAATCATGACACCTTTGCCTCTTGCTGACGTCATCAACAACTCTGTCACAAAATTGCGACACTTCTTGCTTCTTCAAACTTTTCTCGATTTGCACTAGCAAAAATGGAACATGTCACGAAATCGCAACACTTTTGCTGCCTTAAGCTTTTTCCTGCCAACTGCTCGTGAAACTGGTACATGTCGTGAAATCGCGACGCTTTTGCTACCTTAAGCACTTTTCTGCCAACTACTCGCAAAATTGGAACATGTCACGAAATCGCGACGCTTTCGTTGCCTTAAGAAATTTTCTGCCAACTTCTCGTGAAACTGGAACATGTCGCGAAATCGCGATGCTTTTGCTGCCTTAAGCACTTTTCTGCCAACTGCTCGCAAAACCAGAACATGTCACGAAATCGCGACGCTTTCGCTGCCTTAAGCACTTTTCTGCCAACTGCTCATGAAACTGGAACATGTCACGAAATCATGACACTTTCGCCAACTATAAGCTTCCAACTCAACCTGTCGCGAAATCGCGACACTTTCTGCATCCGTACAACTTCTTTGAAACTTGTTGCAAAATCATGACACTTCTTGCTGCTCAACACTGCCAACTCAACTTGTCACAAAATCGTGACAGTTTTGCCTAGACTTTCTATCTCCTCAAACATGTCACGAAATCACGACAGTTTTGCTCGCTTCGTCTCTGCCTTCCAGCATGTCGTGAAATCATGACAGTTTTGCCAGAACTTTCTCTCTCCTCAAACATGTCGCGAAATCGCGACAGTTTTTCCAGCGACCTGCAAACTTTTTCTAACTTATCTTTTTTTGGATTTTTGGCAACTGGGCTACTCTGATTTTCTTGGAGACTTACTGACCAGCTGAAACCTTCATCAAAACACATACTTAGACATAAAAACAAATTTCTCCAAGAACTCTTTGACATCAAAGACAACAACTACCAAGAGCTCCTTTGACATCAATGACAACAACTATACTTGAGCAAAGGCAATGTACTCAAGGTACCCAAAATTGCCAACAATCTCCCCGTTTGTCATTGATGGCAACCCTTAACTAAAAACATATCTCAAGAGTCAAAACTAAACCAATTGATCCAACAACTGAGAATCTGTATTTTGAAGTTTTTGCTCCCCCTGACTTGAAGCTCTTCTCTTCACTTGAAGCACTTCCCCTTACACATATCTCTCCCCCTTACTCACAGATTCTCCTTACACATATCTCTCCCCCTTACTCAAATCTCTCCCCCTTTGTCATCAATGGCAAAGGGTCACCTTTGGGGTTTGGGACTAAGAATGAGTTTCTTAGCTTAGTCCCTCCCCCACCTTCTATTAAGGTGATTTAAAACAGGGTTGGGAGTGAAACTCCCATTAAACACTCATCATCATTAATGTCTACTATTTCTTTGTCGGGCCTTCTCTTGAATTCTTTTTCCACATTGTTGTTCTTGTTACTATTTTTATCCTTGGACCTATTCATACTACTGTTTATGTTCCTTTCATCATTCCTATTTTTCTCCATACCTTGATCCTTGAACCTGTCCATATTACTTTTCTTGTTTCTGTTGTCATTCCTGTTTTTAACCATGCTTTGATCCTTGGACTTGTTCATACTACTGTTTCTGTTCCTGTATCTCGAAATATCAGCTCTACATTGTCTAGCTAGGTGACCTTCATTGTTGCACTTATAGCAAGTAACAATATTATTTCTTTCAGGCATGGCTATTCTTTGAATCCGCCTGTTCTGACTAACCCAGTTCTTGTTATTTGCCTTGCAAAAAATTGCCCTATGCCCAAATTGTTGACAAGAGTAGCAATACCCTTGAAATAAATTACGTCTCCTGAAACTATCATTTACTTTCTTCACTTGAGTCATGCAATGTACAACCATGTGACCAAATCTGTGACACGCAAAACATGTGCCGTGAAATTTTCTTTTATTCGACTTCTTGGGTCCCGAAATTTTCTTCTTGGCATTCAGCATTATGTTTTCTGTTTCTGTGCATTTATCACTTATGGACTCATGATCTGAAATACTTTCTTCAACATAACTCTCTTCTTTTTGAAATCTCTTGCTAGATTCCCCAACCTGTTTCTTGTGCGGCTCAACAAAACCGAGACCTATTTTATCTGTTGGATTTCTTTGATTTTTGATGAGAGACTTAACCTTCTTGGAGCTGTCCTAAAATCTACAGAGTTTATCCTTGTAATATTTATTTTCTTCTTTCAAAGAAGCCATTTCCTGTTCTAACTCACTATACTCCAGAATTTTAGAATCTAACTCATTCTTGAGTTCTTGTGACTTAGCCATAGAGACTTCAATATTTTCTATAAGTTCATCTCTCTCCATACAACATTCATTAATTTAATCTTGAGTCTATCATTATTTTTTCTTTCCTTTTTCAGAACACTAAGAGCATTATTGAGTTCACATTCAAGATCCTCTATTTGATGGCACTTTGAATTATCACGGCCTTTTTCAGATTTCTTATCACTAGAGGTGCTACCTTTTTCAAAAACCATACATGCATCTTCATTGTAGTTTTTTGAAGCATCTTCATACATACTAGCAGCCAAATAATTATTTTTGCAATTATCCTCAAGGTGCCCAAAATTTCCACATCTAAAGCATTTCATGACCATGAATTTATGTTTTGGTTCTTCCTCTTTTTTTGAAATGAACAGCATCTCATTTTCATCATCACTAGAAGAACTTTCACTATCACTGCTAGAACACTTACTTGCTTTTTCTAAGTAGAAGCTCTTCTTATTCTTGTGAGAATGCCTCTTTCCATGATTGATGTACTCATCTTTGCTTTTCTTGTGATTGTTGTACTCATCTTTGCTCTTTTTGTAATACCTGTACTTTTTAGAATCCCTGCTCTTAACATCCTGTATATCTTCATCAATTTAATTTTTGGAAACAGTACAGTCAGTAGCATAATGACCAAATTTCCCACAATTGAAACATCTTATATTCTTCTTGCTTTTGTGCTTTCTGTAAAACTTGCCTTTCTTGCTATAATATGCCTCTTCCTCACTAGAAGACTCATCACTTTCATGAATCTGTTTGCCCTTTGATTTCTTGGTAGCATTGAAAGCTGCCTCTTTCTTTACATCAACTTTCACTTGAGTTCTCAACTCAAATGCTGCAAGAATACTATGGAGCTCATCCTTTTTCAATTTATCTAAATCTTTAGCTTCCTCAATAGCAGAAATATTTTCACTAAATCTATTAGGAAGGGATCTTAAAAGCTTATCACACACATCATTTTCAGCAAGTTCAAGACCTAAGTCTTTCATAGAATTAACAACTTCATCCATCCGGAGCATGTAGTCACTAATATTTTCATCATAATTCATCTTGAGTTGTTCAAACATACCTTTAAAATGTCTCAACTTGGCCTTTTGAACATTTGCATCACCTATATGAACAACCTGCAATTGTTTCCACATTTCACTAGCTGTCTTGCAATGAATAACTTTGGTGAGATCTACCTTTTGTAAACCCTTCAAGATTGCATTCATGGCTTTTGAGTTGCTATGATGTAGAATCCTGTCTTCTTTAGTATAAGGACCATTTACAGGAATGGTGTATCCATCTTCAATAACTTCCCATACCTCATTACCAAGAGTCATTAGATAGACTTTCATTCTTGCACTCCATAGACCGAAATCTGATCCATCAAGAATAGGTGCTGCATTGCCACGTGAAAAATCCATTGTGTTCTTAACCAGTTCTTCCTTCCAGCTGTAAAACCTTTCCGAAGGAACCGACTCTGATACCAATTGAAGAACACAAGCTTATACTAAGAGGGGGGGTGAACAGTATAAGACCACTTTTAACTTTATCTATCAATACAACTTTCAAACCATTAACATGCAGAATAAGATAGCAGTAATAATAGTAGTAAAAAAATGCACAAAACATAATCCACAAAGAGACACAACAATTTACGTGGTTCACCCAAGGTGGGCTACTCCACGGATAAAACTTTTTTTCTAAAAGTTGTATCAAAGTCCTCTAGGAATCCTTCCCGATTACAATGTTTATGAGCCTCAACTCAAAGGAGACACCTTCCCCTAATTCTCCTTTGGTTGGTGATCCTTTAGAAGACCTCTATCTCTTCTGCCCTTAGCAAGTGGAACTCTATCCACAAAAGACACCTGTCTTCTCTACTCTGGCTGGAGATCTCTATCCTCAACTCTGTCACCGCAAAGCTAATCCTCGAGAATGCACTAAACATAGTTCTTTGGCCTAGCACATATGTTCTCTATATTTTCCTTTGTTCTACACCAAACACAGTCCTTCGGTCTGGTACAAGTCTATCCTCAAATTGCATCAATCTCTATCCTCAATCTGATCCTCAAAATTGGTTCAAAACTGGTTCAAAAATGGTTCACAAACTTTCAACACAGCTTGCTTAATACTGTCCAACTGTTATCTCTGCTTTGTCACCACTGCACTTGGTCGTGAATGACTTTTGCATAGACTGTACCAACACAGCAGCACTTGATCACTGTTCGTCCTTCTCAACTATTCAAAATTATAGCAGCATCTACTTCGCGCACTTTGCTCTCTTCACACAAACTGCGTGAACACAGTCTTTCGCCAACACTACAGAATTCGATCGCACATCAACTTATGTGCCTATGTGCAACCACAACAGCACCCTCTTCGCACTTCGAACGCACACTTTGATCGATTTGATACAACTGCTCTTTGCGCATAGAAGACTTCACTTGCGCAAATTCGACACACACTTTCGTCCTTGACACTCGAAAACAGTCCTCCTTTTATAGCAATAATTCATGATTAAAATCTTGATCTCAGTGGGCTGTATATCCTTAAAACAATCATCGGCTGCACAACCTTACACTTCGTCGACAAAGGTTAACTCCGTCGGCTTCAATCGCCTCTGCTGTTCTGTAGTTTTTCTAGCGTGAAACTCAAACATGTCACGATATCACTACGCCTTTGTCTGTCGTACACCTTGTATTGCTTGCTGTCGTGAAATCGCAACACTACTGCCTGTTGTGCGCCTTCTTTGGTTTTTTGTCACGAAATCGTGACACTCCCTGACTTTGCTGACGTCATCATGATTCTTGTCACGAAATCGTGACGCTCTAGACTTCAAAGCCTTCTTCTCCGCTACTGTCATGAAATCATGACACCTTTGCCTCTTGCTGATGTCGTCAACAACTCTGTCATGAAATCGTGACACTTCTTGCTTCTTCAACCTTTTATCGATATGCACTAGCAAAAATGGAACATGTCACGAAATCAAGATGCTTTCACTGCCTTAAGCTTTTTCCTGCCAACTGCTGGCGAAACTGGTACATGTCGCGAAATCACGACGCTTTTGCTGCCTTAAGCACTTTTTTGCCAACTGCTCGTGAAACTGGAACATGTCACAAAATCGTGACGCTTTCGCTGCCTTAAGCACTTTTCTGCCAACTGCTCGTGAAACTGGAACATGTCACAAAATCGTGATGCTTTTGCTGCCTTAAGCACTTTTCTGCCAACTGCTCGCGAAACTGGAACATGTCGCGAAATCGCGACGCTTTCGTTGCCTTAAGAACTTTTCTGCCAACTGCTCGTGAAACTGGAACATGTCACAAAATTGTGACACTTTCGCTAACTGCAAGCTGCCAACTCAACCTGTTGTGAAATCGTGACACTTTCTGCATCCGTACAACTTCTTTGAAACTTGTCACAAAATCGCGGTACTTCCTACTGCTCAACACTGCCAACTCAACTTGTCACGAAATCGCAACAGTTTTGCCTGAACTTTCTCTCTCCTCAAACATGTCGTGAAATCATGACAGTTTTGCCTACTTCGTCTCTGCCTTCCAGCATGTCATGAAATCACGACAGTTTTGCCAAAAATTTCTCTTTCCTCAAACATGTCGCGAAATCGCGACAGTTTTTCTAGCAGCCTGCAAAATTTTTCTAACTTATATTTTTCTGGATTTTTGGCAACTGGGCTACTCTGATTTTCTTGGAGACTTACTGACTAGCTAAAACCTTCATCAAAACACATACTTAGACATAAAAACAAATTGCTCCAAAAACTCTTTGACATCAAAGACAACAACTACCAAGAGCTCCTTTGACATCAATGACAACAACTATACTTGAGCAAAGGCAATGTACTCAAGGTACCCAAAATTGCCAATAGAAAATAGATAAATAATCTATCAACTAGAGGAAATATGAATGGAAAAGAAAATAAATTTTGGATTCATGAATAGTGTGATTGTCTAAGGCTTGATGGTCATAGTTGTCAATCGTCTAGGGTCAGAAGGTCACAATTGTGAATTATCTAGTGACTCTAGAGATAGAACATGGTAGTTATAGAGGCATGGACTGATGAGAATAAACCTAGGATGTAGCTTATTAGGAAATAATATTATTGGAAGTAAAAAATAGAGGCCAACAATATGAAAGAGTTCAAAAGTGGGAAATCAAAGAAGGTACTTGAGCTAAAGAAACAAAGATAGAGTAGGGGAACACTATTTTGAATTATATTAAGGAAAGTGCATTAAGAAAATACTAATATAAGGCCTAAAATAAACTCTACCCTACTTTAATCTAAGTATGAAATAAGACTACCTAGAAATTGAAACATGCAATTTAAAAAAAAAAAAACTATGTTAAGAAAGTGATTAAAACATAACATAAGACTACACTAAAAAGCAATAAATAACTTTCGATATAAAATTTATTCTAAGAAATTATTAAATGACAAGTAAAGGATAAATTATCTAAGAAAACCATAAAAGGTTGAAAATAAATTTTGTTATAAAAATTTAAGAAATGAACAAAAATTGAAATTTGCATTATGAAGACAAGAAAATAACAAGAAAAGAAATCTATTCTACTTAAATATGCAAATGAAGAGAATGATGTTGAAAAGGGGGTTCATTGACCTTAGGGGACCTATCTGCTTTTGATTTCCAATATCATGCTAGATGCATAGGGAAGAGCATATATGGAATGGGAAGCCCCTTATTAGTGTGATATGTGTGTGTGAAAGTGGTGCTCTTTTGATCTCTAAGATCATCGTAGGGCACAAAGAGAGAGCATGTAAGGACCCATATTCCTTTTAATGTGATATGCAAAGTGTTCTAGAAAATGAATAAAAATACTAAAACAATGAGGACAAATTCCTTAACCCAAGAGTGTCCTCCCTCCTTTTGATCCTCAAGATCACCCTATATATGTAAGAGGAGAGCATATAGGTAGGAGAAGCAAATCTTGTTTAGTGTGTGGAATTAAAAAGAAAATAAGATTAATTAAAGAAGATGAAGTTTCTTAGCATTATGAAAATATGTTGTAAGTTGGGGATAAATCTTCCTACCTATGATCTTACACTGATTGAGGGTTTATAGAGGTTGTAGTTTTGCTTTTGTGGCCAAGATGGTATCAAGAATATCAATTGTCTAGCCCTAGATAATTCACAAATAAGACCATC
The DNA here is from genome assembly GCA_028583015.1 of Wollemia nobilis. Classification (NCBI taxonomy): domain Eukaryota; kingdom Viridiplantae; phylum Streptophyta; class Pinopsida; order Araucariales; family Araucariaceae; genus Wollemia; species Wollemia nobilis. The sequence continues at coordinate 89,671 of JAQPPZ010001830.1, read as the reverse complement.
TAACCTTGCATGGTTGATCTTGAGAGAGGTGTTTGACTGATTTTGCCTAGCGACTATGCTTTCCAACTCCTTAGGGGTCAATATTATCATGTTTTTCTTGCACAATAGTGCAATCAAAGTGAGTAAAAGATGAATTCATGATGAAAACAAAGGGAAAAATAACCAACTAAAATGAAAAACAACAATAGAAAATAAAATAGCTTAATGAAGGATAAAAATATCAAGTTAATATTAAACCTATATGACACAAAGCTTTGATTTGTAATAGAAACTATAACATGGAAAAAATGATAATGCATGAAAAATGGAGAAAGTGACAAACCTTAGACACCCTAAATTTTATGATTGACAAAGTGGTAAGGACTCATACACACTTCGGTTTTGTTGTTATGTGTTGTCTAATACTGATACATGACTTATGGGCACGACTCTTAGTGATAACAATATGGATTTAAGATAATATGGGGTTGGATAATTGAGACTAGGTGTAGAAAATGAGAGAGCAATGCAATGGGTCCTAGTCTAGCTTGTTTTAGGATGATGTTGATAATGTTTCAGACCTACAAAATAGATAGAACTTGGTAAGAACAAAAATAAATCATGAAAGTTTTTAAAAGAACACACACAAGGTAGATGCAAAAATAAAAGACAACAATGTGATTTAATCATATTGCCTAGAAAATATCAATGCATGGTCCCACCATGATCACCAAAAATGTGGTATAAAAATTGCACCATTTTTATTAAACAATAAAGATTACAATAGATCTTTTCAAATGCTCCTTTCGAGCTTTATAATAGGGATTTTCTCAAGATAAGGTAGATGTCCTATTTATATAGAATATTACAACAAGGGCACTGCAAAAGGTCTTCTATACCACCTCAAGGGTTGGGTGGGTTTTATAGTTTTAGTTTCTTGACCACCCTAGGTTGAATGCTCCTCCATGGTACCTACACAACCCACAATAAGAGGTTAGTAGCATCAAGTGGACCTACCTCGATTAGGCCCAAATTGTGTAAAGGATATAAATAATAAAACTTGATAGATTTTTATTAAATGAAAACATAACCTCAAAATATCATGAAAACCTCAAAATATACCTTATTTACCATGTTGTTCTATCTATTGTTGATATTTTGTCTAGATCAGGCTTTAGAATTTTTGTGTAACTTTGATTTTTTGTCTACAAATAACTTCAAAAGTGGGGTAGATGTATTTCCATGCACACATTTCTCTCTATGGGTGAACTACACATACAAAGGTAGGGGTGATAACAAAAGGGACTAAGCATAGACACACAAAGGAATCGATAGGAAGTTTTGACATAATATTGGTTTGTACTTCTCTTTTGCATACCCATAAAGAGAAAAAGGGGAGGTATGTATAGAATTTTACAAGGGAGAGGGGTTGGTGATAGGGCATAAAAATTCTTCCCTATCCAAGTGGTATGATCACACTTGTAAACAAGCATGGGGAATGATGGATGTAAAAAGTCTTCCCCACCCAAGTGACATGTTCACACTTGTAAAAAAGCATCGGAAATTATGGGTGTAAAAATTCTTCTCCACCTAAGTGGCATGTTCACACTTATAAACAAGCATGGGAAATGATGGATGTGAAAAGTCTTCCCCACCCAAGTGGCATGTTCACACTTGTAAACAAGCATGGGAAATGATGGATGTGAAAAGTCTTCCCCACCTAAGTGGCATGTTCATACTTGTAAAATAGCATGGGTGATGATGGATGTGAAAACGTTTTCCCACCCAAGTGGTATGTTCAAACTTATAAATGGGAATGATGAAAATGCATTAGGTTATGGGGTGGGGTGTCATAATTTTAGGGGATTATTATGGATTTTATAGAAATTGTAAGGAATACTTTAGGTAATCCAAAAATAAATGCAATTTGGGTGTCTATAGTAACATTAAGGCATCACATCAAATAGTGAAATCAATGGAGAGAACAAAATATGTTACTCCTACCATCGCACGATATTATTGCCAATGTATAGTTGAGTAATATCATAGCAATGCATGTCATATTGGAATGATTTTAAATATTGAACTGTAATTTGAATTTTTAAAGATATAAGGGTTTTATTGAATTTGAATAATGCATTTTATTTTCAATTTTTAGAGATATAACTATTTTATTAAAGTTTTTAAAGTTTACATTTTTAATATTTTGAAAGGTATGGAGATATAAGGAGATAATTCTTTTTAATTTCTTTTTGATTTGGTAGAAGTTTTTAAAGGTTGAAAATTAGAAAGTAATGGAGATATAAGGTGTTAGTGGTTATTTAATTTTTTAGTTTTAATATTTTTAAAGTTATTTGGAAATTTGAAAAACTTTAAAGACTTAGGGATTTTGAAAATTTGAAGTTTCATAGATTTTTAAGTTTTTGAAATTTTGCAAATAAAATTAGGAAGTTAAAAGGTTTTCAACATCCAATGTTTAGTAAAAATTTCAAATCTCATTTTTTGAGTTATTTTTTAATTTAGTTATGATTTCTTCTACTTCAAAGGAAATAAATCATTGAATTGATTCATATCATGGAAGAAATTATTAAAAATGCATTCAATGAAGATAGTGAAGAAATGTTGAAATAATTAGTGATTTATTTTCACATTTTAATAGAATATCTTGAAAAAAAATAAGAAAATAACAAGATCACTAAATAATCTTGAGATCTCAAAATTAGATCTTGTTGCTAGAACATTAAAAATAGATTCTATCACATAACCTATATCTACTTAGAATGTTATAAATTATCAAATCTTGTAACTTATTTATAAGGAAAATACATAAATAGTTGGTTATGCATAAAAGGTTTCTTTGTTTTATTATGAAAATAAAATAACTTGAAGCACTGACAAAGAAACGTAAAACAAATAAAAGAAATTACATTCGGTTGAAGTGAAGATAATGTGATAGAACTGGTCATGAAAAATCTAATTGCTAGAATATTTATCCATGTAAATATTATGGAAGAAAACCTCATTCTCTAGCATTTTGTTGGTACAAAGAAAAATATTGTGGAAGGTTTAAAAACACACTATTGTTTAGATTAGAAAATCTTTTTCAAAAGCTTATTTCTAAAGCAACTTCTAACAATATAGAAAATTGTTCAATTTTTGAAATACGGGAAGGAAAAATATTTTGTGATAAAATTTTTAGAAAATAAGATAAAAAATGGATCAATTATGATTCAAAATTATCTTACAAAGTAATTAGGAATGAATCATATAGATCACAAGACACAAGAAAATTTCAAGCTATTCATGCACATGAAACTAAAGCCAAAGCTCAAGCAGGTCATGAAGATATAAACACTTAGAACCTAAAGAATGAATACAAAGAAGAAATCAATGTAGAAGTCAAGCAAGAAGATGAACCTAATGGATCTCAAGTAGGAGATCCTAAGCAATGCAAGGTCACTTGAATATTAAAGATAAATATGAAGCCCATGATTGAAGAGTAAAGTCTTCAATAACAAAATAATGTAATACAAGGGGATGTTGATGTATTTTACATTATATGGTACATTCTAATATACCCCCATGGTACCTTCATAATACATTTGTAAATATGTAATAGATTAGGGTTCATCCTTTAGTTTAGAAGTGTGATTTATATTTCCCTTTTATATAAGTGTCAATGTGAAGGAAATGCACAAGTGTCATGTAAGAGTGCAATGAATTGAAACACACAATTATCTTATATGTAAGAGTGTAAATATGTAATGTGAAGATGTGCACAAGCATCCTAGATTAGGAGTGCATGTAGAAGTGTAAAATTCATGTATATGTGTGTAAGTTTTGTAGAGTCAGGTGTCCATCTAGTATGCAAGTGGAAATATGATAAGCCAAGAGTCATGGGACTTGTCATATGGAAAGCAATAGTCAAGTATGTGAAGAGTCACATTACTATGGCTATATTATGGAGATAATGCTCCATGAAAATGTAATCCAAAGAGAATAATCCAAGATAGATTATAGTGTTGTAACAGGAGAAAAAAAGAAAACTTGTATATAAAGTTTAGAGCAATTAATATTGTAAAATTTTCATGCATAGTTAATGAATGACATAGCTCATTTACATTCATATTTTACTAAATAAATTAATATTATTTGATTTATTATATAGGGTTTTCTATATATATATTAATTTTCTCATATTATTCTACTCTTATTATTATTTTAACATTTAATATTATGGCTATTTTATACTGGGACCTATGATATTTTGTGGTAGTAAGGCTTCAAAAGCCCACGACCCTAACCTTGGGTAAGGTCAAGTCAATTGTACCTTGAACCTCAAGAAAAGTGAATTTGGACACTGTCACTATAATCCTTAGTTTGTTTGGTAAGATGAAGTCAATGAAACCCCACCCTTCCAAATATTTTAACCAATGCAACCAACTAGCAAACACTTGTCTACTACCATTCAACCTAAATTTAAATAAACTTTTCTATGCAAACAACATGTTAACTAACTCAATAATGTAACATGTATAGGTTTTCCTTCCTTACATCAGCCTCCCATTTTAGACAATGCCCTATTGGTGAATATAAAAGCCTTAGTAAGTGAAGAAAATTGAAAGGAAACTTCACATAGAGAAACTAGAAAATATAAACAATGGAGATTCACACAATAACAAGAGATATATTAAATCACAATAGGAGAAACTACATGATATGATTTCTTTGGAACATGATCAATACATAACAAGATCAATAAAACTCATAAATTCTCCATATTTATGGTATTACTCACTTCCGTTAGAGTAATCCTCATCCCTCACAACTCAACCATGCAAGAGTAGGAGTCTAAATTTATAAATATGATATGATCAATTCCTAGTGCCTAAATAATTTGGAAGGTAAATTTGGGATGGCCAATGCTTGGACAATCTAGAAGGTTGATATTATCTTCCACTATCTATGCATTTATTTCACAAACTAAAATTCACCAAAATAAATTAATTTCTAACACCCTCTCATAAATTTATTCTAGCTAATCACTTTAAAAACATAAGTGAGTATGGGTCCTTCTTGCCTCTTTAACACATATGGCTTATTAGGTACCCATTTATAACAAGGTTTTTATAAACTATAACCATCATTGTGGTCTCTATAAACCTCATATTGTAGGATACATAAGACTTAATAGTTACTTACAGTGCAATGCTAATTATCATGCTCTTTTGTGAACAAGATATCCTCTTATAAAATCCACTCAATATTTGTTTCACTTTGGTCCATTCTATCACATGTAACTATCCATAATCAACATGTGATTTATTTTTCATTTCATATTTGTTCTAAAAATATCTCTCACAATTATTTTTACACCACAAGTCTCACATGGATGTAAATCCCAACACTGATTTTCCTCATGTCCAAATAGACCACAATGACTACAATGAATTATTTTGAAATTTTCATCCACCTCATAGGTTTTTCATTTCACAAACTTAGTTTCACCATTTTTTATTTGACCAACATAACCAAAGCCTTCATTATTTGACCTTATGTTTAGCTCTATGGACTTTCTTATATCTTACCCATTTATTCCCAAACCTTTGCCATCATATCTCATTATTTTCATTACTTTAGAACCAATACCTTTGATGTGCTTTTCAAAGCACCCAATCTCTTCATCATCACTATGGCCTTCAACAACATGGCACTTGTCACAGTAATGAGCATCCATTTTTTTTACCATCATGATGATTTTCCTCAATATAAACACCATTATCATACATAATATTTAAGTTCTCAACATTACAAGTAAAGTCTTTCCTTTGCATAAGGTCACTTATATCACAACAAATGTTTTTCATTATAGGCTTGACCTTAAGACCTTCATTTGTGTCTTTTAACCTTTTATACTCTTTTTTGAGCATGCCAATAGTGATTAATACTTTGTATATGGTATTTACAACATCAACAGGGAATGTAATACCATTCTTGAAGTGATCTTCATAAAAATTTCCTTCTTTGTGAACCATTTGTAAGCTACACTTAAGTGCTAATAAATATCCATCTTCACTTGTTGGTAGAAAATGAAGAACTTTATCTAGTTTCACACTCTTTTGATCTTCAACTTATTATTGTCTTGTTTCCTCCTTTTCTTTTCCATAATGTAAATGCTTATTTTAATGACCTTTAAAATTTGACTTCCTCAACACAATAATAAGGATGTTGGGTAACACCAATCATGCATCCCAAACATTACATTTATGAGATTTCCCAATACAATAATGAGAAGTGTCAATTACCACTCATTATACACCCAAATTAAAATATATTACAAAATAACAAAGCACACCAAAAATAATCCTAGCCTTCATTTCAAGAGCATAAATATCCATACAAGTATTATCGTGACTACCCCTAAATTTCTTTAGGAGGCCAACCTATTTTAAATATATAAACCTCCAATCCTCATTTTCCTTTTAAAATTGAAAAACCTAGGCCAAGTTCAGCACATAATCAGCCATATGATAATATGTTTTATTTATTTAATTTTTTAACTTCACAAAGTCAAATATGTCAAATATAACTATGCATTTCCAACAAATATTAAACACCACACTTGTTTCCTATGTATTTATTTATGCATAATCTTCTATAGCTTCACTTAAAATACTTTAGGTGGAGTTGAAGTTGTTTTACATGCCAAAAAATAACATGCAACATGCCATGGAGAAATTCCTCTTCATCAATTGCTTCCCTATGATGACCTTAAATAAATTGACTTGGTTCATATCCCCAATATTTTCCATGAAGTTCTTATAGATTTTAGGAAGTTCCTGAACCATTCACAGAAGCCTCAGAGAAATTTCCCCCACTACTCGTGCTGAAGGGAAAGAAGAGAAGTGGTGACAGAAAAATTATTTTGAGAAAAATTATTTTGCAAGCGAGGAAGTATTTTGAGAAAAATTATGGCATACCTACTATGAAGAAGAATAAGTAGCTATGGAATACCAAGGATGAGATTATGTTTTGGTATACAAGTAAATAAATAAAATGGAGCACCACATTGAAGTAGATATGGACCATAAGAAAGTTGGGGTGATGTCCTTATAGGTATTCTCTAATTTGGGGATATCCCAGGGACCATGGTCAAAGAACTCAAAGTAGTTAAGGGAACAAAGGAATCATATTGGGAAACACTAGTGAAAGAGGAAATAGGAAACCTCCATAGGAATATGGAGTTTGGAATACCACCAAAATAGGAAGCTTGTGGATGTTGGACATGCAACAACAAAAATAAGAGGGTATGGATCAGAAGGGACCACCAAAATATTTGATACATTTTAGTTTTTTGTTTAGGTTGTTTTCCAATGCCATATTTCACAAGATTCTTGAGCAAACTCAAATATTAGATAAATCACATTTGTAGAGGATGTTGAAAAATATTGTATAGTAACACCCACATCCAACATCTCCATCACAACACACAAACTTCTAGCATCAAAGCTCTGATACCATGAAGAAAAACTGAAAGAAAATTGCACACAAAGAAACTAAAGAAAAATAATAATGGAGATTCACACAATAACAAGAGATATATTAAATCACAATAGGAGCAACTACATGATCTGATTTCATTGCAATAGGATCAATACATAAAATAAAAATATCGTAACACTCATAGATTCTCTATATCTATGGTGTTACCCACTTCTATTGGAGTAGTCCTCATCCCTCACACCTCAATCATGGAAGTGTAGGAGTCTGAATTTATAGAGCTAAGATAATTGTTGATGAAGTTAATGCTTAAATTGCATACAATGTAACAAACATGAGTGTTTTGTGGTGCCCAAAACCTCCATAGAATTTCTAGAGATAAAAATAACCATAATAATTATGTATTTAAACTCTTTTCAGGGTGGTAAATAGGTGAACAATTTTTAATAAAAGCATTAGATTCCCTGCTTAAAACTCAGACTACCTTATAGTAAAAATGTAGACCAAGAAAGCGCATGCACTACCAACTCTTGTCACAAGTGAATGAAGACTTTAGTTTATATATATATGTGTGTGTGTGTGTGTGTGTGTGTGCATGCGCACATGCATGTGTGTGCATGTGTGTGTGTGTGTAAAGTCAGTTGTAATAGGCTATTGTCATTATTTACATAGTGCATATACTAAGTTTGAGCATGTGTTTCTTCAAGGAAATGATTTTATGTTTTAAATGACCAAAAATGATTGTGCTTTATATAACGATGTAAGAGTGTTCTATTTTTGTAGGGGAAATTCAAGAGAGTGTAATTGCATAATTAAATGAATTTTTTGCTTTAACAACAACTAGGTCTCCTCTCTTTTTCTTGTCTAACATTTGTTTTTACATAGTTGTATTTTCCTCCTACAAATCCAATAATTGGTATTAGAATGAGCTTTTTTGTGAGGAGAAGGTAGAGAAACCTATAGTACAGAGAGTGGAGAAAGGTGTAGTGGAAAGGAGAGTAGTTGCAACAAAAATAGAAACAAAAGAAAGCAATTAAATATAGCTAAAAGCAGTATTAGTAGCTAAAATATTTCTTAGCAGATTCTATTGTTCAAGGGGAGAACTATAATTTTGGAGTATTAAGATGAAAATACTCTTTATTTCTAAATATTTGTGGGATTTGGTTGAGATAAGTTACATAGAACCTACAGACGCGTAAAAAATTACCACTTGGTCTCAAGCACAATGAGATTAGTTAAAGGAGAATAGGAAAAAGGACTCAAATACCTTTTTCTTTATTCAATGAGCATTACATGAGTCAATTTTTCCAAAAATTGCTACAAAAACAAAATTAAAAGAAGCATGGGATCTACTAAAAAATGCATATAAAAGGGACAAAAAAGGTAAAAATGATCAAACTTCAAACACTTAGAAGAGATTTTGAAAATATTTTTATGAAAAACTCTAAATCTATACAATATTTTTTCACTTGAGTGATGGGATTAGTGAATCAAATTATATCTTGTGGGGAGAATTTGACAAATAAAAAATTTATAGATTTTTAGAAGCCTCCATCCATGTTTTTATCCCATTGTGATTGCTATTGAAGAATCAAAGGATCTAACCTTGTTGTTAGTTAATGAGTGTATGGTATCTCTTTAAACTCATGAGTAAAGGATGAATAGATCCATTGAAAAATCTATTGAACAAGATTTTCAAACAAAGCTTGATATTTCAATGGCTAAGGGAAGAGAATCATCTTATGAAGGAATAGAAAATTTTAGAGGAAGAGGACATGCAACCAAAGGAAGTAGCAGTGGATAAATAAGAGGCAACTGCAATGGCAACAAAGGAAGAGGTAACTATAATGACAACAAAGAAAGAGGTAACCACAACAATAACAGAGGAAGAGGCAACTACAACAATAGAGAAAGAGGCAGTAGCCACTATGAAAGAGGTTATCAAAATTTTGATAAATCACAAGTTCAATGTTATCATTACCAAAGGTTTGATCATTATGAACATGATTTCTGGAAAAAGCAAAGGCAACAAGATAATTTTTTGAATAAAAAGAAAAACAAAATAGTTTATTTTTTGCTTGTGATATTACAAAATAAATTTTTGGTGAAGTATGGCTTCTGGGTGGTTGTAGCAATCTCATGATAAGGAACAAAAACATCTTTGTAAATATGGATGAGTCTTTGAAATCTCA